>JAOXOE010000720.1:12953601-12989092 GCA_028565055.1 Phoeniculus purpureus
GGTCACCCCTCAGTCTCCTTTTTTCCAAGCTCAAGAGACCCAGCTCCCTCAGCCTTTCCTCATCAGGGAGATGCTTCATTCCCTTCATCATCTTTGTGGCTCTGTGCTTCAATGTTGTAAAATCATTTGTCCTTCTGTGGTTTGTGTGACCAGGATATCCAAAGGGTTATGGAAAATAGTATCAGAGTGGACTTTAAGAAGTCATCCAGCCATCCTCCAAGCTGCAGGGCAGAAAGAACTGTAAGGAAACTATTCTTCTGCCGTCCCTTATCTTCAGATTGGCCTTCAACCCCAGGTCACTCTATTCCAGGCTTTGCTGCTCTGACCACGACCATTATATGAAGGAGAAGATGTGGGGCATTTAGTGCCACATTCAATAGTGCACTAAATGCCAAGCTTGGCCCATGCAGTTGCAGATAACTTCTGCACAGCCAGATCCTTCAGCTAAAACACCTTCCTTGGGAAAGCTGCAATTGTTTGAACCGCCCTTGTTTGTTCTGTGGTTGAGGAATCTTATCACTCTTATTTTACTGTATCTGCCCTGACCCAGCAGCTCTGAAACGGCCCTTTCTCGTGAAGAATTTTGTTCTGGTAGGGCTGCACCCAAAGAGGTGTGACAGCCAGGTGCCTCGGTGCTCTGCAGGGCAGCCTGAGACAGCAAGAATTCTGCTCTCCCACATGTCAACTTGTGCCAAGCCTGCTAAACGTCTGAGGAGAACAGTCCTCTTTCTTTATCTGATTCTTTAGCTGTAAATAAATGAAAATAAAACCTGCCTGGATATGTTCCTGTGCAACTTGGTCTAGGTGATCCTGCTCTGGCAGGGGGATCAGACTAGATGATCTTTTGAGGTCCCTTCCAATCCCTAATGTGAAGATGGTGGCTTTGCTCTGTACTGGTCTTTCTAAACTAATTAATTTAATCACAACTCAATCGCTTTATTGTCTCCAGCCTTTTGCCTGGTGGCTGTCATGTTTATGGAGTCAGTGGTCATCTCCAGAGCCAGGGAAGCTGTTAGGTGACAGCTGGAGTTCGGTTTATTTTTTTCATTACTTTTCTTCTTGGGAGTGGAAACCAGCTCGAACATGGTGACCCTGTTAATTCACTCCTTTGCTGCAATGTGGTGATAGTGGTCCTTGAAGAAATGTGCTTTACTGAGGCAGAGTATTCGCAGACCAGAGCACAAACAGAGCAGCTCCTGCTCTTAGCTATGGGTTAATATTTTTGTCTTGTTTTGGGGGTTTTTAACAATTTTTAACACATTTATGCTCACAATCCCTTGGTGTGGGGCAGGGAAGAGCTGTTATTCCAGATTTGGAGAAGCAATGGTTAAACAGCACATTTGGAGGAAGCCTCTGAAAGAGTGGGAATTTGATAGGGCTGTTCAGAATAGAACAGCTGCTCTGGTGTGTGATACTGCAGCCCTGAAACACTGATCGGCTCCCTGGGGATGGGTTCCTTCCCTGCCCACCATGCTATGCTGAAGGCACTGAGGTCCTCTTCACGTGTCTCCTACTGCATCTCACACCCAAATCATGGGATCCAAACCCCGACCTGCACTCAGGTTCTCTCTTTACAACACCCTGTTAGGAAACTCATCCGCTTCTTGGTATTTCCTCCCTTTTCTCAGTGGTGCGGGTGAAGCAACGCTAGGGGAACACGCTCTCCCTCTTCCAATGCCCGTGCTCCAGTTGCATAATTTATTAGTTCTGATCACAAACTTTCCCGCATCAGGTTGCTGCAATGTCATCTGCTCCGATAAGACAGGCACTCTGACAGCCAACGAGATGACGGTGACTCGGCTTGTGACCTCAGATGGTTTCCAGGCAGAGGTATGGCCCCATTGGTCGCAGACTTTCCAGTTCATGCTCAGCAGAGCCCTTTTGCTTTAAGAGCAGTTAGGGATGTCAAGTCTGTCCCAAACCTAACAGTTCCTTGCACATCACTGGTTCCGTCAAAGAGAAGGGACTTTTGCAGTACTGGAGACCGGGCAGAAGTGGGTTGGATGAACAAAAGCTGCTCAGATGCCATAAACAAAGGTGTTCACGGACACGATCTGCTCTTCTCTGCGATTATTTTGAGTGCTGAAATCTGCCACTGGCCCTTGTGGGTCCATTTGCTGTAGGAATATTTATTATATAAGTGTTCTTGATCCTTCTGCCTGGCTCATCTTCTTGTGGGTGGAAAAAAAAAAGTGAAAACTGTAATGTGGGGAGACCCAGGCCAGTCATCAGTAGAGTAAAACCAGTGACCCCACTGCTACCAAAGGGAAAGATCTCTTGATGGAGCTGCAAGAGCCTTCCAAACTCATGGAGAACAAGTTTTGTGCAATACAAGCTGATTCTTTTTGTCCCTGCACAGTTACTGCAATATCGTGCTTCGCTATCTACAGCCTTTCCTCTCAGCGTTGCTTTAGGCTAGAGAGAAGAATGCCAGCACACCTTCAGAACCAGGAGCTTGCTCCAGTGCAGGTCTGCAGTGCAGTGCCTGGCACTGGGAGATCGGCTGTTTCTATCTCTCCCTCCCTCAGGTCAGTGGGGTGGGCTACAATGGAGAAGGACATGTTTATCTTCTGCCATCAAAGGAGATCCTCAAAGAATTTTCCAATATCTCAGTTGGGAAACTAGTGGAGGTGAGTTGTCAGACAGCTTGTCCTCTTTGCATTGGGTTTTCATTTGCACATTTACACTTCGGATAACAGTTGTTGGAGGTGGAAAAAGCCACTTCTGTTACTCTGCAGTGAACTGTCTTGCTGGAGCTTTCTTGTGGAAAGGCACTGAGAATTTGTGGTGTCATACCTGAAGTTTATAGGTCATTGGAGTTGCAAATCTTGGTTGTGGCCAAGAAGACGAATGGCATCCTGGCCTGGATTAGAAACTGTGTGCCCAGTAGCAGTAGGGAGGTGGTTGTTCCCCTCTACTCAGCACTGGTGAGGCAGCACTTTGAGTACTGAGTCCAGTTTTGGGCACCTGAGTGAGACATTGAGGTGCTGGAGCGAGTGCAGAGGAGGGCAACAAAGCTGGGGAAGGGCCTGGAGAATCAGTCTGATGAGGAGACATTGAGAAAGTTGGAGGTTGTTTAGTTTGAGGAAGAGGAGGCTGAGGGGAGACCTCATCGCTCTCTACAGCTATCTGAAAGGACACGGTAGAGATGTTGGTGCTGATCCTCACAGGTAATTAGCGACAGAACCAGAGGGAAGGGCTTCAAGCTTCAACAGGGGAGGCTTAGACTGGCCATCAGGAAGAAATTCTTTCCAGAGAGAGTGGTCAGGCCGTGGAATGGGCTGCCCAGGGTGGTGGTTGAGTCTCCATCCCTGGATGTGTCTAGAAGTCACTTAAAGTTAGTGTTGGGGGATCTGGTTTAGTGTGAACTTGTAGAGCAGGGTTGACGTTGGACTCGATGATCCCAAGGCTCTTTTCCAACCTGAATGATTCCATGATTCAATCATAAGGCCTGTAGAGAGAAACCAGTCTGCAACAATAGGAGTGACTACATGTTCATGATTTATCCAGCTTGTTAGGTACATCACGTTTTGCTACACATTAACGTATGCAAAGCACAATGTTCTACCAGAATATTGGCCTTATCTTCTGGTTTAAGGAGATTTGGGAAGTGCAAGAACTGATCTGAAGCTATTCTGCTGTGTGGCATAGCTTATCTTCTGGGAAGCGGCTTCTTTCATTCTCCAATCTTTCATTATTTAAGTTAAAGAGATGAAAAAAGCTATGACCTTAGTTATGGCTCTGAACCCACGTCCCTTTCTCTAGGCTGGCTGTGTTGTCAATAATGCCATCATCAGGAAAAACAGTGTGATGGGGCAGCCCACAGAAGGAGCTCTCGTTGCGCTTGCAATGAAGGTAAGATTGTTAAGATGTTAACATTTTCTAGACACTGAGAAAAGAACAAGAGCTGGTATTAAGTCTAACAGCAGTAATCAGACTTCTTTATAAAGTCCCCAGAATGGTTTCAATCTTTCTCTGTGTCTCTTCCCTGAGGTCATGGCTGTACACTTCTCCCATGTTACGGAAGAAGAGCTTCCCCAAGCTTCTGTGCTGACAGAAATAATTGTATTGTTTGGTTAATCTCTGCAATTATGCTGCATAAAGGGCTCCTTTCAGGCTCACACCACACTGCCTGTGGGATAACTTCTGCACAGACCAGTTAAGAGATCAGGAGGAAGAAAAGAGAGCAAGAACTGGCTCTACTGGAAAGCATGGCAGAGGGTCACCTGCTAGCGTTCACTTTTTTCTAATCATGGTTATGTAAAATGAGAGATTAAATTAACATTGGATTCAGGCTCATAGGCAGAGGGCTGTGAAGTTCCTCAAGGTAGCCTCTAATCAGCTTTATGCAGCTTGTGGTCTACAAACCTCAGGTGGACTGTGATGCACAGGTGCTTGATGAACTGATGCAGCTGCAAACATCTGCTCTGACCTTCTATCTGTAAAATTGATAACCCTAACAGCAAAACATTGGTTTATTCTTATAAGATGCCAACATTTTGTTTCCCTAAATGGTAAATTAGCATTTTCCTTCTGCTCTGAGCAGCCAAGAACTAACAGAATATGAGGGAAGATGCCTTTTCTCTTTTAAGTATTTTTTGGGTTTGGTGGGAGCCGGGAGACAGAGAGACTAGAAGCTGCTTTTGATCACATCCACTTAACATGGCACAGCCAGACATTGCATTCAATTCTGGGCCCCTCAGAAGGGCACAGAACTGCTGGAGAGGGTCCGGAACAGAGCCACGAAGATGATGGAGTGGAGCATCTCCCTGATGACAAAAGGCTGAGGGAGCTGGGCCTCTTGAGCCTAATGAGGGGTAACCTCATTATTGTTTATAGAAATGGAAAGGGTGGGTTGTCAGGAGGATGGAGCCAGGCTCTGCTCACTGTCATCTAATGATAGGACAAGGGACAATGGATGTGAGCTGGAACATAGGAGGTTCCACATCAGTTTGAGAAGGTGAGGGTGACAGTGCACTGGTAGGGCTGCCCAGGGTGGGTTGTGGAGTCTCCTTCTCTGGAGATGTTTAAAACCAGCCTGGGCATGTTCCTGTGTGACTTGGTCTAGGTGATCCTGCTCTGGCAGGAAGATTGGACTGGATGATGTTTCGAGGTCCCTTCCAATCCCTAATGTTCTGTGATTCTTTGACATGCTGCTACAGCAGGGGTGTGCTGATCTGGACTGTTACCCTTGATAGTTGAAGGGTCTTGTGGTGAATTGCTTTGTGTGTTTAGTCCATCAGAAAAATACTTCACAACCACATCCACAACTGACCATTCAGTTATTTGCAGTTTTCCTTTTTACTCTGAGTAGCTGGGAAATAGAGTGGAGGAGCCTGAGCTTGGGCTGGAGGAAACCTGCTCTCCCTATTGCTTTCTTGTATGTTAAGGGAAAGAACTTGAGCATCCTTTGACCCAAAGACCCACCAAGACAAGAGTGCAGCTCCCTAGTTCTTTCTAAAGTGAACAGGTGTCAAGTTTTAAACTCTAGTTTAATTTAACCCATATCAGGCACCCAAAGGAAAACATGGGTTTGAAACTAGTTTTAGCCTCCCTGTGCTTTCTCTTGAGTTCTGTGACTGCCTGGAAGCAGTCAGTGGTTGTGGTGTGGGCAATACGTATCACAGAACATAGAGATTGGAAAGGACCTTGAAATATCATCCAGTCCAATCCTCCTGCCACAGCAGGATCACCTAGACCAAGTCACACAGGAACATGGCCAGTTGAGTTTTAAATGTCTCCAGAGAAGGAGACTCCACAATCCCCCTGGGCAGCCCCTTCCAGTTCTTTGTCACCCTTACCGTGAAGAAGTTCCTTCTCACATTGATGTGGAACCTCTTAAGCTCCAGCTTACACTTCTTACCCCTTGTCCTATCATTGGATGTCAGTGAGCAGAGCCTGACCTGACTCCATCCTACTGACACCCACCATTTCTATATTTATCAACATTAATGGGGTCACCCCTGAGTCTCTTTTTTTCTAAGCTGAAGCGAAGCATGCAAGCTTTGGCGTTGTTCAGCTTTACAGTGTCCTCTTTGTTTTACCTGTCCATAGATGGAATTAGCTGACATAAAAGACATTTATGTAAGAAAGAAGGAAATCCCATTCAGCTCTGAGCAGAAGTGGATGGCTGTGAAATGCACCCTGAAAAATCAGGTAAAGCGAAAAAGCAAACAGTGGCGTTGGCTGGTTTCATGTTTCTAATTGTGGGCCTCAACAATGGCCATGAAATGGTATCTCTCTAGCAAATACTGTTTTCAGAGGTTAACTGTGTCGGGAGAAAACTGAAGAAACCTCAGAATTCCCAACTTGGGTGTAATTTTAGCTGGTGGAACTGTGTTTGAATGGGAGAGGGTAATAGTTTTCCTATAGGGGGTTGAGCAGGAAAACAAAAGCTTTTCAGGAGGAACTGACAGGGGAAGAAAGCGTGATGTTTGGAAGAAAACCCTGGCCATTTTCCCCTCACTGGGTTAAGGAGCTCACTTTGGCTGATATCCTGCTCCAGTTTAAAACCAACCTTTTCATCGCCATCCTGCCTGCGGTGGCTGACTGCGAAGAATGTCCAGGGCAAATATATCCCACCCTATAAATAATACATGTGCCCTGGGTGCTTTGCACAGCAGGTAGAAGAGCAAACAAAAGATCTCTTTACAGCTGGGATGAAGCTTTCTGCATTATCGCTGGTTTTTACGCCTGCTGTTTTCTTATGATGTGTGTTATCTCCTTCCTTTAAAGGACCAGGAAGATATTTACTTTATGAAAGGAGCATTTGAAGAAGTTATTCAGTACTGCACTCTGTATAACAGCAGTGGCATCTCATTGTCCCTTACACCCCAGCAGAAAAGTCTCTACCAGCAGGAAGAAAAACAAATGGGCTCCTCAGGTCTACGAGGTCGGTCCTTACTGCTTGTGTCCCTTATCATGCCCTAATACTTGCCTGCTCTGCTTTGATTAGGAGGAGCAGGGGTTGAGCCCTTAGCATCACTTACATTTTCTTTTTATACTACTTGAAGAGGAGACTGAGGGGTGGCCCCATTGATGTCTATAAATATGTGAAGGGTGGGTGTCAGGAGGATGGAGCCAGGCTTTGCTCAGTGTCATCTAGTGATAGGACAAGGGGCAATGGGTGGGAGCTGGAACACACGAGGTTCCATATAAGTATCAGAAGGAACTTCTTTCCAGTGAGGGTGATGGAGCACTGGAACAGGCTGCCCAGGGTGGGTTGTGGAGTCTCCTTCTCTGGAGATGTTTAAAACCCGCCTGGATGTGTTCCTGTGCTATTTGGTCTAGCTCTGGCAGGGGGACTGGACTAGATGATCTTTTGAGGTCACTTCCAATCCCTAATTGTTGTGTTTGAGATGGGACTCGGCTTGATGCAAGCAAATGTCACCTTATTGCAAACAGGCATATGTTTATGTAGAGTGAAAAAGGCTATGTGTTCAAAGCGGATTGGTCCTAAGGCTGTACGTGCAGTGTGCAAGTGGCTATTCGAAACAGCTAATTGGTTAGTAACATCTTATCAGCAAGTTAAGACCATCTGGCAGAGCACCTGAAACTTGTGTTTATAAATTCCTTGTTCTTTACCCTTGTTTTTAGCCTTTTTGCAGACACAGCTATCTTCAGTAGTTTTCAACCTAGATGTTTGCACTCAGTTCCCAAGGCTTGTGACCCACAAGGGCCAGAACGTCCCCGCTCGTCAATTGAGCAGTGCTTGGGGTTCTGCTCCCCAAGCCTCATTCTTCACCTAATGTTCTGTGATTCTGTGAAGAGTAACAAAAAGCAATTTTGAAAGGAGTTCAAAACACGGACTTAGGAATTGAGATTTGTACTTGAATTTGAGTCTTTATTAGGATCAAATCTAATGATCCCCTTTTGATCCTGCCTGCATGTCAGTGTGTGACTGCCGTAAGTTGTTGTACAAGTGTCATCTCCTTCATGACTAGAAACATCTTCTTAGAAACATCTCGCACTTTCACACAATGAAATCACACACCTCCTGAGCATGTTCCCAGGTTGTAAGAAGATGAGGACAAGTATTAGTGGCCAGGTCTGGAAGACAGGCCAGTATAAATGGTCTGTCTCATGTACAAATCCTCCAGCCCCGTGTCTCGTGGTTAGAAACTCAAGTACAGAGTGGGGTTTTGCAATATCTGAATCATCTGCCATTGGGAAAAGCGATCAGCTGAGGCAGCTGCTGTGGGCTGGTGATTCAATCATCAAAGCAACCCTGACACAAACCCCTGGCAAAATACCCCCGAGTGCTTTAAGAGCGATT
This sequence comes from Phoeniculus purpureus, assembly GCA_028565055.1. Classification (NCBI taxonomy): domain Eukaryota; kingdom Metazoa; phylum Chordata; class Aves; order Bucerotiformes; family Phoeniculidae; genus Phoeniculus; species Phoeniculus purpureus. Next base: position 12,961,877 of record JAOXOE010000720.1, read on the forward strand.
GAATGACACAGTTAGGCGCTAAGAACAGAAACAACACATCCGGAGCCTGGCTGTTTGCATGACGGAAGTTTTACCACTTTAACTGAATTCATTTTATTTGTGTTTAAAGTTGGCATTTTTACAGGAACTCTGTTGTTCGACACTGTGGTCTAATAGCGCCTGGTCTGACACTGTCCCCGTTTAATCCATCCATCCAATGTAATCCCTTCCATTTCGGGAAGACTTGGTAGACAATTTGAAATTAGAAATGAACCCTACGTGTGAGACAAATGCTCTGCCTCACATCAACTGGTAGTAGTATTACTACTGATTGAGTGAACCCAATTTTTGTGTCTATGCAAGATCTGAATAAAACAACTAAAGGTCTAGTTTTAATGACTCTGCTGGCAATCTAATATCTCCTGTAATGTTTGCTTTAACGTATGGGAACACTTATTAATAATTTAGTCTTCTCATCTGCTCCTGTTTCTAGTACTTGCCTTGGCTTCAGGTCCAGAACTTGGCAAACTGACGTTTTTAGGTCTAGTTGGAATAATCGATCCCCCAAGGGCTGGAGTGAGAGAAGCTGTTCAAGTCTTCCTTGAGTCTGGAGTCTCGGTGAAGATGATAACTGGAGATGCCCTGGAAACGGCTGTGGCCATAGGTAGTAAACTTGGCTTCTTTCCTGTGGGTCTCTATTTTGTCTGTCAGATCGGTCAAACGTTACTTAATAATCAACTTTATCACTGGGTTTGTGTGTGCAGGAAAGGTTTTAAATGGCACCAAGGTCTTGCTTTTCCATTGAACCAAGTGATAATAAATGCAATGATAGAGCAGCTATGAGCTACGGGTCATAATGCAGTAACTGCATCGATGGGCTGAGGATGGTCTAGGTGATCCTGCTGTGGCAGGGGGATTGGACTGGATGATCGTTCAAGGTCCCTTCCAATCCATAATGTTCTGTGATTCTGTGATAACTGTGTGGGTTTCAATAGAGCCAAGTGTCAGGTCCTGCATTTTGGTCACAACAATCCCCTGCAGTGCTACAGGCTTGGGGCAGGGTGGCTGGAAAGCAGTCTGGCAGAAAGGGACCTGGGGTTTCTAATTGAGAGGCAGGTGAATATGAGCCAGCAGGGTGCCCAGGTGGCCAAGAAGGCCAATGGCATCCTGGCCTGGATTAGAAATTGGGTGTCCAGCAGGTGTAGGGAGGTGATTGTCCCCCCTCTACTCAGCACCAGTGAGGCAGCACCTTGAATACTGGAGTCCAGTTTTGGGTACCTCAGTACAAAGGAGACATCGAGGTACTGGAGTGAGTGCAGAGGAGGGCAACAAAGCTGGTGAAAGGCCTGGAGAATCAATCTGATGAAGAGAGATTGAGAGAGTTGGGGCTGTTTAGTATGAGGAAGAGGAGGCTGAGGGGAGACCTCATCGCTCTCTACAACTATCATGAAAGGACACGGTAGAGATGTTGGTGCTGGTCTCTTCTCACAGGTAATTAGTGACAGAACCGGAGGGAAGGGCTTCAAACTTCAACAGGGGACTTTAGATTGGACATCAGGAAGAAACTTTTCCCAGAGAGAGTGGTCGGGCCCTGGAATGGGCTGCCCAGGGTGGTGGTTGAGTCTCCATCCCTGGATGTGTTTAGAAGTCGCTTAGATGTAGTGTTGGGGGATCTGGTTTAGGATTGACTCTTTAGAGTAGGGTTGATGGTTGGACTCGATGATCCCAAGGTTCTTTTCTAACCTGAATGATTCTATGATTCTAACTTAATTCCACTATTTCAGCACCAGAAATCACAACATGTGAGTGTAAGACCTTTAAATGAGACAGATGGCATTGCTGGGGTTAATGTTTGGAGTATCTTTCTGCACTTGTCGTTTTTGCACCTTGCTGTTAGAAATATGCAGAGCAAGTGGCAGAGAAGAGGGCAACAGATCTAACACCAGCTCCAGTCCTGGGTATTGTATCACTTCCATAACTCCAGCTGTGCAAGGGCAGAGTGACCGGCCCAGCTCAGAGCTGCAGAGCTCTGTGCCCTCTTACACACCCCACATTTGGGTGTATTTCCCAGTAAATTCTTTAATTGCTGCCTTTGTTCTTTGAGTCAGGAAATAGTTGCTTTTCTGCAGAGCTGTCAGGCAGATCTAATGTTGGGCTTTTCTTTGCAGGACAGAATATTGGTCTCTGCAATGGGAAGCTAAAAGCCATGTCTGGGGAAGAGCTGGACCAACTGGCAGAGGCAGAGCTTTCATCCTCCGTCAAAAATGTAATGGTTTTGATTACAAGAACTTGGGCTTTCTCCAATAGCTTCCATCTGGCACAAGATTGTACTTCTTGTTTTTCAGGTTTCCATTTTCTTCAGAACAAGTCCAAAGCACAAACTCAAAATCATAAAGGTAATGAGAGCCTCTCAAATCCACTGTATGCCTCACAAAACCAGAATACGTAAGGGATGTGGGTTTCTCTAGACCACCTGGTCTTCCAAGGTAGAATCAGCTCAGATTAAAAGTCCCTAAAACCAAAACTGGAGCACTGGTGTCACGTACCCCAAGGACATTAGCGTTTCTCCTGCAGATCTGGCCTGGGTCATTTGGGAGACTCCAGTGAGGTACTAGCAATCATAATATCAGGAGGACTATTTCTGAGGCCTTTACACCCCTCTTCTTGCTCCTGCTGGAGTTGAGATTCTCTATACTCCTTAAAATCCAGTCTCTTAATTCTTGGTCTGGGTTTTGTCTTCAGTGGGCTGCTGGTTCTGCATGACCCTCAAAGTCCCACAGGGTTCTGCCCTTTCAGAATTACATGTCAACCCTGTGATTGGATTCTACTCCTTCAGGACTACATTCCAACCCCGTGATTGCCAACAGGACTTGGCTTTTGCTGCCTTCAGAGTATCTCATCTCTCTCTCCACTCTCACAGGCTCTGCAGAAGGCTGGTGACATTGTGTCAATGACAGGAGATGGTGTTAACGATGCTGTGGCCCTTAAATCTGCCGATATTGGGATTGCAATGGGACAAGCCGGTACAGATGTCAGCAAAGAGGCTGCCAACATGATTCTCGTGGATGATGACTTCTCAACAGTAATGTAGGTTGAGTGACTTTCTTACTCTCAGACACTTTCTGGCTGTTCTTTGCAACCAGCCTGCCATGTCTGGCCTGGATGTGATGGTACCACCACATGCAGGACATGTAAGTCAACAGGCAGTAAGTGGAGATACCTGGCATGGCTCTGGCTCGTTTTCAGTTGCGTGCATAGCAAAGAATTTTTGTTTCAAGTGGTGGTGACAAAGCTGCCTTTCATCCAAAAGCCCTGGTTTCTCATTGCTGTGGCAGGGATTTGAAAGCACCTTGAAGTCTGGGTAGATGGTGACTTGTGCTCTCTGCCTCATCCAGAAAGCTCAGAGAGAAACATAATTTGCAATGCTCTGTTGGCTCACAACAACAGAGAGAGGAGGCAGAGTAGATTGACGCTATAAATAGGCCATAGTCCTGCTCTATGAACCAAGACCTGGCCATGTGAACCAGATTTTAAGCTCCGCTAGTTCTGATGAAGCAATTTTAACTGCACTGATGTCCTCCTCCTAAGCTGGGGTCTGAATTACAATTGAAATAACAAACTGCATCTTGAGTTTCATGGGGAGCTCAATGTGAAATAATGTGAGTCCTAGTTATTTAATAAACTCCCCTCTCCTTCCCCCAGGAATGCAATAGAAGAGGGGAAGGGAATATTTTACAACATAAAAAATTTTGTCCGGTTCCAGCTGAGCACGTAAGTTCTCCCTCGCTTTGATTCAGGTGAAAGCACCCTTTGGGCGAGGCAGTGCAGAGTAACCTCCTTCTGTGCTTTGCAGGAGCATTTCAGCTTTGAGCCTAATTACTCTGTCAACAGTGCTCAACCTACCAAATCCACTCAATGCTATGCAGATCTTATGGATCAATATCATCATGGATGGACCACCAGCCCAGAGGTATGGAGGAGTCAAATGAACAAAAGATTAATCACAGAAGGTTAAGGGTCGGAAGAGACCCCTGAGGGATCATCTAGTCCATTTTTAATTTCCGAATTTGGCTTAGGAACACAAGCTGTCATGATTTGTTATCGATGTGGTTAGATAAGACATGGTATACTTTGGTTCCCTCTTGGTCTCTCCAAAAGCATTTACTTCGGGCTTGCTTGAGGTTTTACATATTTCTGTTCTGTGGTGGAACCACTGAAGAGCACTTCTTCACTAAGAACAGTCTGGTGTCCTGACCACATCACTGCTAACAGTCCTGCCAGTCTGCCTGGCAGTGGAATACTGGGTACACCAGGGGCACTTGCCCCAAAATCACAAGACTTGTGATCTTCACCCAACTGCTAATTACCACCACTGCTAATCACAGTTACAGAAGAGGTGTTAACCACAGTCTCACAGCTAGCTCTCCCACTGGGATACTGATAGGATGCATTTCCTTGGGCTAATTATAGTGTCTCAATATGCAAGAAACTTATTGGCATAGGCATTGCAGACAAGGCAAATTTGGGGTCATCGGTAACCCTGGCAGTAAATTCATACTGTATTTCAAATGGATCCTCCAGATCCATCCTGTTCTATCAGTTGTACTGGTGTGGGATGATCTGCATTCACTAAACCCATCCCTCGCTTCTCTTGGAGACAGCTTGGGAGTTGAACCCGTTGATAGAGATACCATCAAACAGCCACCCCGATGTGTCACAGATACTATCCTCAGCAAATCACTGATCCTGAAAATCTTCATGTCAGCTGTGATTATCATCAGCGGAACCCTCTTTGTCTTCTGGAAGGAGGTGAGGAAGCTCTACAACCTTGTTTTCTTGGATCTTGTTTTCATCAGGGTGGAGGGCGATTTGTGAACATCATGTGAAGGACTTTGTGAAATGCATCCAGTGGGGAAGGAGCAGTATGGCAGAGGGTTAAGGGAACTAGGGTCAGCTCCTAGTTTTGCTTCTGCCTTCCTGTTGGCGGTTCCTCCCTAGAATGGGAGAACTTACTTCATATGACAGAAATGCTTTAGGGTACTTCTAGCTTTCCATGTAAGTAGAGTAGAAGTACTAAGATCGCTCCTAGTAAATAAGAGACCATTACTATAACAGTTTAAGTGATTTAATTTAGATTATTCTTTACTCAAATTCCACATCCATTTAGGAACTTGAGACATGATTGATAAAATCATGAAGTCAACAATTAGCAGAAATTAATGTTATCTATAGTGGCTAGAGCCAGAAGTACTCCTCTGCTTTACTACCCTTTGAATTGATTGGCATGAAAGGGAGTATTTAGTTCATCTGTCAAATTGATGTATTTGTGTCAGGCTTAGCTAATCCCTGGTTTTCCACTTCAGAATCCAAAAAGCGGCATAACCCCTCGAACCACCACCATGACTTTTACCTGTTTTGTGTTTTTTGACCTCTTCAATGCCCTGACGTGCCGCTCTCAGGTGAGATTGCTCTGTCAGCAAAACCCTCACAATTATCAGACACCAGTGGTTTCCATAGGAAGGGGGGTTTTAATGTCATTTAAAGCAGTATGATTTTTATAATATCTATAAATAAAATTATCCATCATAGCTGAAAGTACAGTTGTGGTTGAACTATGTGGCTCTGCCTAAATTAGTTTTTATTATGAACGGACTGGAACATCACCCCGATAAGGAAAGGCTGAGGGAGACTGAGGGGTGACCCCATTAAAGTTGATAAATACGGAGAAGGGTGGGTGTCAGGAGGATGTAGCCAGGCTCTGCTCAGTGGCATCTAATGATAAGACAAGGGGCAACAAGTGTAAGCTGAAACAGAGGAAGTTCCACATCAATATGAGAAGGAAGTTCTTCACAGTGAGGGTGGCAGAGCACTAGAAGGGGCTGCCCAGGGGGGTTGTGGAGTCTCCTTCTCTGGAGGCTTTTAAAACCCGCCTGGACATGTTGCTGTGTGACTTGATCTAGGAGATCCTGCTGTGGCAGGGGGACTGGAGTGGATGATCTTTCGAGGTCCCTTCCAATCCCTAATGTTCTGTGATTCAACAAGTAAGGGGATTTTACAGGGGAAGAAACAGCCTGACATTCAATTACTAGTAGGAGATGGGAAAATGTTAATTCTTATGTTTTCCCCTTCTCTAGAAAAAACTGATACTTGAAATAGGCTTTTTTCGAAACCGCGTGTTCCTGTACTCCGTACTTGGGTCATTTCTGGGACAGCTGGCTGTTATATACATCCCTCCACTACAAAAGATCTTCCAGACTGAGGATTTAGGAGTACTGGGTAAGTTGGAAAATAGATAAGGGGGGGGGTATTAAAGTTATTTTAAAAAGTAGATATGATTGGCAGGTTGTTGCACAACAGCTCCCAGCAGCTCCCCTACCCATCATATACATGTAGCTGTGCACGAACAGTATTTAATGTACCATCAGACTTAGGTGATGAATTTTGATTACAAATGCATACATGGAGACACGCTGAGATCTTCCTCCAGCTATGATGGTGTTTCTCCACATGAATCTATCTAGGATCTTTACATGGTCACTCCATTTCCAAAAGCCAGGTCAATGGTTCTGAGCTGAAATGCAGCACTGTCTCACCACTTTCACCAGGCTAAGCAAATTCTACTGCATCATATCACATCCATACCTTAGCCATGTTGTTAGAAGCAGGGTTCATTCCTCAAAGTTTCCACACACTGAGTGGACCATCCCAGCTGTGGGAATTCCTTGTCTACCACAGTCACTTCCCTAACTTACAGGCAAAAGCACAGCTGGGATGCACAGCTATGGAGATACACCAGCACAAACACCCAGTGCAGGCAGGACCTGAAGGGGCTACAGGAAAGCCAGAAAGAGACTTTTTGGAGATACTCTAGTGACAGGACAAGGGGGATGGGTTCAAACTGAAAGAGGGGAGATTTACATTAGACTTTAGGAAGAAATTCCTCCCTGTGAGAGTGCTGAAGGATTGTAACAGGTTGTCCAGGGAGGTTGTGGCTGCTCCATCGCCAGAAGTGCTCAAGGCCAGGTTGGATGAGGCTCTGGGCAACCTGGTCTGGTAAGAGGTGTCCCTGCCCATGGCAGGAGGTTGGGACTGGATGCGCTCTGAGGTCCCTTTTGGCCTAAAATATTCTAAGATTTTATGAACTGGGGATTCCAGCCCAGCACCCAGCTGCCTGCTGTGTTCACTTGTGCTCTGTTTCATCTCGGCAGATCTGCTGTTTCTCACCGGACTGGCTTCCTCGGTTTTCATCGTGTCTGAGCTCGTCAAACTCTGTGAAAAACACTGCTGTCAGCCAAAGCACACAAAGGGGTGTCACAACTGACACCAACTTCCCCTAAAGACACTCTTGGAACGGAGCTGTGATGCTGGATAACCCAAATACGCTATATTCTGATGCCACACGTCCTTCCTTGCTGGAGATACTCAAGTGGACCTGTACCAACAGCTCTCCTTACACACCATCTGCTCCTTCTGCACATTCTGCCCAGACTGTCTGAGCTGCCCACAGAACCTCCCGGAATGGCTCCTGTTTTAAACGAAGACCAGGTATATTTTTATAACATTCATGTCTATGTCAAGAAGGCTCTGATGGTTCCAGAGAAAATAACAACTTTTCACACCTGTACAGAAAAATCTCTTGTGAGATAAACTGACATTTTATTTATTTAAATCAACATGAATTTTATTAATAAAATCTAAACTTTTAACATGTTGCTGACAAGTACCTGAATGAGGCTCTTAACTTACACCCATCTTTTTATATTAGATTAGAAGAATGGGAAAGAGTGGCTGCCTTGAGCTCTTCTATTCCTATTGGCGATCTGTGTAGTGTTTCTACACTCCAAGATACCCAGTCCTGGTCCAGCAAGGCTCTTGGGGAAACTGTGGGAGATGTCAAACAGAGAGAGCTCAAGTGCCAACCCTCCGCTCTCAGTTTTTGCCAAACACTGCGCTGAATGTTTTGTCCTGATGTGACAAAGGAGCAAAGTGGAAGGTTGATCTGATGCACAGTACTGGATGGATTAATGGGGAAGGGACTTACTTTCACAAAAGCATGAGAATAGAGGTGACTCACGTACATAGCAGCGATGGGAAGGTTTGCAATTGGATCAGCAGCTGCACAGAAGTGACTGAGAGCTGGTTAGATCGCAGCTAAGCTGCCTGCTGGACAATTTTAGATGCATAAACACGGAGCACAGATTGCTTACTCATTAGGCTCAGGAAAAAAAATAAACCAAAGTTGAGTCTCTTCCAAGCCAGTTTTCTACATTTAAAGAGCAATTCAGAACAATCCCACCAGCTGGTTGGATCAGTAATTTTCTAGTAAGTGCTGCTTCACTGACACAGTTTGTACAGATGCCATAGTGTTAGTTTTCTTCTTGCCCCAGCTCTACACCTTCACTTCAAAGTGAGGAGTCTCAGATACAGCTTGTTAAAAAGCACAGTGTCAGAGATAAAACACTATGTTGATTGTCAAGATCGCAAGAAGATGTTTAAAGAGGATTATATTTTGAATTTGTAGTCTGGAAAGAACCAGCTATACTGATAGTTTAAATTAAAACTTGGCCACTGAAGTATTTTTGAAGAGTAGTTGTGTGTGACTCACTCCCCCCAGATACAGTCTGCAAAGGTGTGTTTTAAAATCCTTGTCAATGGCTTCAGTCCTCAAAAGAAACATCTCCACCTTGTAACAGAAGAAAATGGAAGTTTAGTCGCTTGTTTGATGTGTAACTGCAGAAATTGGATTGTCTCGCTCATTCCTGTACATCATCCCCTCAGATCATTGCATTAGTGGGCTCACTTAGTGTCTGAGTGAGGAACATTTCTCTGATGTACGGTAGGAGTCTGAGACTGTGAAAAGCCAGCTTCACCACACTTAGAGAGCATCGTGTATGTATTTGTGGTTTAAACAGCACCCCCCCACACTTTGTACCCCTTGAAGTTCTTATTAAACTGTAGAGAAGAAAATTATACAGAAGTATCAGTGTAACTGGTTTAATGTTCACCTTTTTTTTTCCCCTACATGTTACAAACTGGGAGAGTAACTGGTTTATTTAAGCAAATACAGGATCAAAGGCCATTAGCAAAAGCCTTTCACAGCAGATGCTGTACAGGAACAAACAGCATCTGTGCCCCAATCACTAGCGCAGGTAGTCTACAGAATGCACAGCTGAGCTCTGGGATTTTTGGCTGTTGTTCTTTCCAGGCTAAATTCATACTGTTTAATATTTTAAGATGGGATTTACATTAAGGCACAAATGTAGATTATTTGGAATATTCAAATCTGGCTTCCTAAGAAAAACAGGTGTGAAAAATAATGATCACATACAAGAAAAGAGTAAGGGAAGGAAGGCTCCAGGAGTTGCAGTAATTTTCTAGATGGTTGCAGCACATTCTTTTGCTCTAAGCTGCACAGAAGATGAGTTTATGGGCAGGAAAAAGGGGATTTCACAGCCCTCCTTAGGAGGGGAAAGACTGACAGTCAGACATACAAATAAACACAATCGGCTGATTTAGAAGTGACAGCCCCTGTGAGAAATCTGGGTTATTTTTGACAAGTTAATTACACATTGGAATTAGCAAGCGCAAGGTAGTAATTACTGATAGATGCAAACAGATTAAAGTTGAAAAAGTCCTGACAGAACTGGTGGTGACTGGTGAACAGCCAACAAACCAGGGCAAAACCCCCAATCAACCAGTTACGTTTTACAAGGGCTTTTTTTCTGAAATACAGTTACAATTAACTATGTGGAAATAAAATCTACAGCAGTTGTCTTTAAACATGCTAAACTGGTCAGCAGCATAACCCTGATTTTTAACTTTTATCTTTATAATACATCTGCAATACTATTCCTAACTAACTAGATTCTTCTCACTTAATCCTTTTTACAGCCTGATCTTTTACTCCAATCTCAAGCAGTCTACTAAAGAAGGTTCTTCCCTAGAGAATTTCTGCTGGAGGTGTGGCCCATTCTTAGCATCAATATGGCTGAATCACCCCAATGATTCTGTTCCCAGTTTAAAAAGCAAGAGGGAAATTTCTGCAGCAGTATCTGAAGCTAAATCTACTAAGGTACAGCATAGTCTTACAAAACTGGCTGCTGTCTGGTTGGCACTCTGTACATCTTACAGCTCATACAGAGTCACTTGTTGAAAAATCAGACTTGGAAAACATGGTATTTAGTGCTTTAACTGGAGCAGTGCAAATTAATAGCATCCTTCCTGGGGAATCACGCAGACTATTTGATCTTTACTGAGGTAGGACATCACTGCAATTTGCAGCTTCACTGACTAATTCCATCACGTGCAAATAAATACGTGCAGTTGAGGATGAACAGCCTTTACATCAATCTTCTGAGTCAGTAAGCAGTACTGCCAATAACGTGCTGGGTATTAATTCTGTACACAGGCAGGATCTATCAGCAATGATGGCAAGTTCCTATTGAGCTAGAACTTAGAGATATCTAACGATTAAGTACCTAGTTAAAGTTTTGGCCCTCCAAAAAAAACCCCTTTCAGGCAGGATATTGTATTGGACATTAATATTACACAAATGTGAGGTTTCATCCCACACAATAATGGAAACACAAGGGAAAAATACACTGTCTGAAGTACATTAATGTTCAGGAGCAACAAAAAGGGTTTTCACATTACTGAGATTCTTCTAATTATCCTCTTCATCCTCTTCAACGGGTTCTCGTAGACCTTCACTGTGACGAGTTTTTCCAGCCATTTCTAAAAAGGCCTGAGCCTCGGGATCTACATCCAGGATGCTCTTCTTACCTTTGGTCTTCAAAACAAAATAAAACACAGTCAGTTTTAAATGTCATTATGATGGAATCACTATCAAGCCACAAAAAAGAGACACTCAGCAGTCCCCAGGAAATGCGGTTTCCAAGCTTGGCGTCACACACCATCCAGGTAAGGCATTTCAGATTCGCATTAAATGACTTTTATTGCTGTAGTGACACAAATAAGCCATAAACTTTTCCTAAGGTGATAGCGAGCTATTTCAAGTTTGTTCAGGTTACAAGCCAGACAGAATATCCTGGTTAGCCTGACCTCAGTCTGAAGTGCAGACGTGAAGTATCTTTAAAAGAAGAGCTTCAAGTACAATTTCTGTAAACAAATTGCTCTGTTTGTTCTGTTTCTATTTAGAGCTGTGCGTTCAGTGAGCAGCCAGAGCACAAGAATTTAGTATGAAAAGAAATACAAATTGGAAAACACCCAACAAACCACACAATTCAACATCGAACTGTGCAGACAGTTCAATAATCAAATCAACTATAGACAGAAGAGACAGGAATGAAGTCTTCTCACTCATTACCAGATGCAAAAAGTCTTGTGTAAACCTATTTACGTGTACTTACTGTGAACCAATAGTACATTTAAAGTCACTGGTAAAGAAATCTTCTAAGTTTTCTTCCTGAACTATAGCTTAGGCCTGACTTGTGAGCTTGCTTTGTTTTCCAAACACTGGGTTTTACTGAACCCCTCCAAGGAGGTGCCTCAGTATCAGAAAGGCGTTTGAAACTTAGGATAACTTATAGCAGCTCTTCAGACTTTCACACTTGGTGGCCTCGTGTTTGTTGTTGAGCATGCTAACAAGAATTCCGCTACAGTTTTGCCATTTGCTTGCTACAAAATATAGGGCACCACAGGGCTGGTCAAGAAAAACCTTATTTGTTACAATGGAGAGACACTGATCAGAAAACTGCCACTTCTGTATTTGTGTCTTCTGTTATAATCAGGACACGAGTTCACTGGGTCACCTACCCCTGCACTTTCAGGGAGGTCTCCCACAGCCCAAACTTCCACGTCATCCAAGGTAAAATCCTCTTTCGCTGACAGCTGGGGACTGTTGTAGGTGGTACACCGAGGTTTTGCTTTGCTGTGTCCCTTCCCATAGTCACTGTCTATCCAGAGTCCAAAGTAGCCGTGTTGTCCACCCATGCCCTGTGAACCAAAGCAGCACAGTGAGCACTCACTGTAACAGACGGGGAAAATTATGAAAGCTCAAGTATAAATTTCTAGTTTCGGTATTTAAGCCACACTTTTACAGGTAGGTGATAAAGAGTATTCTGAGTGGCCCTGGGCTTCTGTATCAAAGCTGGAGCTCTGTTGCGGACTAGAGTAAAAGTAGTTCCTGCCACTGTATTCACACAACAGCAGCAGCCTACATGCAGCTCCAGTGCTGCTGGGCTTTGTCAGCTTTCCACAACTTAAAAAGCAGTTAGTGTGGCAGTGAGAAGAGCCCACAGAAGCACTATCCCTATGATTCTATGATAGCTCAGCTAGCCTGTGCTCCTTCTGTGCTTTGAGTTCATGCAGCCAACTCTTGCAGACACTGGGGAGGAAGGGATTCTGTGCTTATCCAGCTTGGCAAAAAGATTTCTTCCCAGAATCTCAGTAAACTCAACCCACAGAAAGCTCAACTACTTGGGTCAAACCCCATATAAATTCTACCTTAGTTGATTCAGTATTTTCAAATACCTATCAGCTGTAAATAGAAGTACACACCCTATCAATACTGTAAGTAGTTCTCCATTGTTGTCTGTAATTCCTGTTTTATAATGATACTAGAAAGCAAAATAAAAAAGAACAAAATCCTCCTGCTAAAAGTGTAGCACAAATGGTACACAGAAGGGATGAAAACTTCCTCAGAAAATAGTAAGTGAAATAAATCTGCTGACAGTAACAGAAGAAAAAAAAAAAACCCCTCATGAAACACTTCCGAAGCTCAGCCACGAATCCAGTTTCCAAACTGTCACTGCTTAGTACTTACAAGTCCATTTGGCATGGTTTGTTGGCCGTGGTTCAAGTACATGTAGTGGTCGTTGTACCCCGTATATGTGTATACAGCAAGAGAGGGGAAAACAGAGAACAAAAAGCATCTGTTGTCACCTGCAGACAGAAAAGAATCCAAGGTCAGACAAGTGGCCAAGCAGTAACTTACCTACAAATAAGATTGGAAAAATACATTGAAGTGCACCTGAGGAACTCAAAACCAGCAGCTGCAATCCCAGAAAGCTGATTCCTAGTTCCCATCATGATCCAGAGCTATTGTTTACCCTCAGTTAACCCTGTGCAGGGTCACAGAAATCAACGTGATTATATGGCTGTGACCAAGGGCAGAGGCGTGACCAGTACATTACAGTACTGTGTAAGGGCACACCTATCACTGGCCTGCACTGTGTCATGTCAACAGCTAAACCTAAGCTGGCAGGACTGCAGACACTCTTAGTCCTGACTGTATGGACATACAGATCAGTTTAGGGTCAATGGCTTAGAGAACAATTTGGATTATGCCCAGACTGGTATCCAGATTGTCTAGTGTGGTACTTGTGTCATTCTGTCAGGAACAAAACACGAGGAAAGTGTTGTGTAACCAGTGTACCGTGACGTTGCATTAACTGATTGAAGTGGTAGTTACCAGATATAAATTAAGAATCAAGTTTCAAATGTAGCAGAAGTCAGGATTCCTGACAGGACAGCTTGTGTTTAGAGTCTCTCAGTCCTTTCAGTTCTTTCCAAAGAGTTACCAAAAAAAAAAACCTCTCTTCTGTCCGCAGAGCTTTCAGGGAAAGCTTCAGATTGCACTAAGGACCCTTTTTCTGATGGATAAAGGCAGACAGTGCACACTCGGTACCAGGAGGCTGAACCTGTTGCTTGGCTCAGCTGTTCCAAGATAGCACATTGCCATCTGCTGGACATCTTATCGAAACACTACATCATCACCTGTGCTCTGTTCACTTCAATTTCAGTTCATTTTCAACCTATGCAGCTACAGGAACTTATACATTTCACTGAAAACTTGTTCCATGATCAGCAAGCCCCACAGTTTTAAAAGCCTTACCTGATGACAGACAAACTACAAGCCTTAATCAGTAACATGCCTGGCTGTGTACAAAGCCAGAACAACTTTGCATGTATTTTGCACTTTTTCAAAATCAGAGTTATTTTTGCCACAGGAAAATACACTTGGAACCATAATAAATAAGAAATAGTGCGTGTCATGAAAGTAAAATGGCAGCATCCAGTAAGTGGGAAGGATTCTTGTACCCACAGGAAACATTTACCTGAGCTATGAGGTACTAGAAAAAGGAATAGCGAGTTTTACCTTGAAACTGTGGCTTCACTTCCCAGGATTGAGATGCAAACCCACCAAAGATGTGACCATCTAAGTCCTTTAAGATCACTATGCAAGGGCCTTTCTTCACTATGTGCCAACACAACTGTGAAAAGCTTTCTCCATGAAGCCTAGAAGAAAATAAAAGTTGCCACTTGTGCTGCAGCTCTGCAGGCAGATGGGAGTTGATGTATATGATGGATGGGATGTCAAAGAGACTGACAAGTTCTCGTCCTTTCATGCCTTTGCAGCTTGGAACCAGGTTGAGTATGTCTTTGGTTTGGTCTGGGAGAGAATGCAGAACATGGAGACCTTGCCTGATAACAGCACTGAGGAAAATTGAGATCTGTGGAACTCGGTACACCCAGTCCTCAATGACACTCTGATCAAAATTTGTCTCCATCAGCTGAGGACCCACAGGTTTTGTCCCATCTATATCAGACACAATAAAACAGTATTAAGTCTTCTAATATGGAAAATAATAATTGATTTTTAAGTGTAAACATATTATTTTGTTATTTTAATGGACATGATGCCACATATGAAAGGAGAAACCTGTGCTTGGTGAAAGGACTTCAGTCCTTTTAGACACAGAGGCATCTAAACACCCATCACCTGCACTCAGCTATTTGTAACACAGATAATGTTCCATGACAAATGGTTTTGCATGTCCGCTTAAACTAGGGTTTCAAAGCAAAGCTCTCCCAAATTTAGGGGAGAAAGGCAGAACAGAATTCCCAAATAATTTGCAAAGCATTAGGTTTCAAATAGTATTTGAAATGAATTTAAATGTCTAAAATGGTCTCATAATTTAAATGCAATATAAAAGTTTAAATGGTCTCACCATTTAAATTCAAATATGTGACCTGAAGAGAAAAATTCTTGTGGGATCATTGGGAGCTCTGGGACATACTACATCACTGCTGCTTACCTGCAAGCTTCAGTTCTGAGAGCAGCTGAGAAGCCAGAGCCTTTACTCCACTTGCAGAATCTCTAGTATTCTCCAAATTCCAACCTTTCAGTTCCTTCCTGTAGCTCAGTACATGAACTACAGACATGATCAAGTTCTCTGTGAACTTAAAAGGTTAAAACATCACTATTTTGGCATTTCTTAAGTAAAATGCCAAAAGCTTCAAAGGACTTTCTGAAAAAAAGCCAAGAAGTACTGAGGATATAATCCCTGTGTGAGAAACAGCTCTTCTCATAAGGAGTCAGAATAACAGAAATGGCATTTCAGTGCCACCGCTCTTGAAGAGACTCTTTTTTTTTTCAAGACGTTTCGTAAATGTGACCCCACAAAGCATCTCCATAAAATATGGCCTGAAAGAGGGAGGTCCACATTTTCCACTAGTAGTAGGTGCTGCTGGTGAATTACTGTTCTGTGAGATCTCACTCTTCCACTTTGCAACTACACATCTGATTCACCTATCTATCCTGCAACTAAAGCTCTATAAAGCATTTTGCTCAGTTCCCAGAAGCATCCAAGCATCAGCCACACCACAACCTTGCTGGCTCTTAAAAACAGATAGGAACTGTCAGACAAAACACGCTCAGCACACAATCATAGAATCATTCAGGCTAGAAAAGACCCTTGAGATCATCGAGTCCAACTATCAACACTACTTTACAAGTTCACATCTAAACCAGATCACACAACACTAACTCTAAGCAACTTGATAATTCATCTAGGGATGGGGACTCAACCACCACCCTGGGCAGCCCATTCCAGGGCCTGACGACTCTCTCCGGGAAGAATTTCTTCCTGATGACCAATCTAAACCTACCCTGTTGAAGCTTGAAGCCCTTCCCTCTGGTTCTGTCGCTAATTACCTGTGAGAAGAGACCAGCACCAACATCTGTACAATGTCCTTTCAGATAGTTGTAGAGAGCGATGACATCTCCCCTTAGCCTCCTCTTCCTCAAACTAAACAGCCTTAACTCTCTCAAGCTTTCCTCATCGCTGCCCTCCTCTGCACTCATTCCAGCACCTCAATGTCTCCCTTGTACTAAAGTTCCCAAAACTGGACCCCGTTAAGGTCCTGCCTTGGGACTTGGCCTCACCAGCCAAGTCAGCATGAAAAAATCCGCAGCTGGAACTCTCATCCCGATAACCAAGTGGGCCCACAAGTTTGTTCCAGAGGAGCAAGTTAATGGTAAAGAGCTTAAAAGATAGAGAAGTAACAAATCCCTGTTCTGAATCTTGTGCCCTAAAGATTTCCTTCAGATTACCTACACATCTCTGTTCTAACTGTCCTCACCAAACACTTAACTGCCAGTTTACCTCTTGAATTTGTCTGCCCTTCACAGGCCCTTCTGCCTTGGAGATCATTCTCATTATTATGGTAATCTTCTCCTCTGCATTCCCTTTTAAAAGGTTTGACATAAAAATTACAAACTGCTCCTTTGAAATCTGTTCGCTCAGGCCTGAGGATTTCCCAGTCAGGTCAATACTTTTCATTCCATTGTATAACCGAACAGTCATCTGCTCCGGTAGTGGCTCCCGTGTATACGCCTGCAACAAGAAAAAGAGCAAAGAGCTTGTTTTACAGGTGAAGACTGACTGATATGTTCCAGCTACCGCTAGGAATTGATTGCAGTACTAAGTATCTACTATCAGCAACAAACTTTTGTCAAAGGGCTGGTTTCCCAAGGGAAAAAAAAGAAGTGGAGGTTTTTTTTATAGTATCTACTTTCCAATACTATTTGGAGATTTAAGTTGATACTGGCTTCCTACAAATGCCATAGCCTTTAAAAAAGAACCAACCAGCAGTGTGAAGTGTTTACGGGGTATTAGGAAAGGATTTCTGTATGATAGTTCTGTTGTAAAGGTTTGCAACTCTGCCAGTCTAACATCTAAAATTGTTTTTTAACACTGGTCTTGATAGTGGAGCTCACAGGTAACTAAAAACAATGAGAAAGTGAAGATTTTTCCATATCCCAGTTTTGAACAGAGAATCCCTGAAAATAAAACAGTTTAAATTACAACTTATTCATCCAAATGTGTGACCAGACGTTTGAGCTGCACTCTAACTGCTGTACATCGCCACACAGCACCGTCAAACAAGCCTGACTCTGCATTCAAGAAACATTCACAGTGCTTGAGATAATTACATGGTTTAAAAATAAATCCCTTAAAATACATCTGTACGCTAGGGTTTGATTACACAGCCTCTTCACCACACTGTGCAGAACACACTCAACACCTGGCATGCCTCGAGATACAGCGGTGCAGCCCAGCGGGGACTACACTACAATCAATAGAGCTTCACCAGTGTAAAAGCTCTGCAGCTCTGCTCAGTGGAGCTGTTGTTCCAATCCATTGCTGGCTCAATACCACTCCCACTGAAGCCACCAGGGCCCCTCCTATTTGGTGTTAATGGCGGTTGCTGTACACACAGGATGCAATCCGATAAGTTGACGTCAGTGGTAAAATTCCCATTGATTTCAGGAGAAGCAGAATTAGCAGCCACAGTCTTGCAGACTGGGGTGCTCCATACTGATGAAGTGGATGGTCACGGGGTACAGCTGTCTGCAAGGGGCTCTCTTTCTGAAGGTGCTACATGAGCCTGAAGTCAAGCAGCACAGAATGTAATTCAAACCACTTTTCTCAAAGGCTTTTTACTTCACACTGCAGTATTACCTACCCCTTCCCACCCACTCCTGATCTGCACTGTTTTGTTATGCTCATAGCTATTCCAACAAGAAGATCTAGTGTGAAAAAGGCCTGGCCGAAAGGGATTCTTTAATAAACAGATAACAAACTCACACCTCTGACAGCTTAGGATCCTTGTCTTAAACGGCTTCAAGAAAGTATCTAGAGCTCTACCTGCTTTCCAAGCTATGCAGTGCAGCCTACTCTGGTCCAGAAGCCACATAGTTTCCTTCTAGCAAACCACTGAGCCTAAGCAGACTACGTGGGGTGAAGATTGGGGCTTCATTAGTGTTACCAGACTGTTGCTAGATCAAACTGCCATGTATCAGTCTAACTCAGAAGCGTAGACACCGACAAAGCAGATACGGCACTAAAACCATCACTGCACTAAGGAACCTAGTACCTACAGGCAGTATGTTGGAAGAGTTTTACTGTAGTTGGCAAACAAAAAGACAAATTTTCATCAAGTGTCACATTGATCTAGGGACAAAGCTAGAAAGATAACTTCTCTGTAAAAGATCAGACCCCAAGGACCGCAGACTGGAGGTACACCTGAAGCACCTAATCCCCCTCCTTCTTCATAGACCTTGGTGTCTGCAGTGTCATCTCTCTCCTGTGCAGCCATTCCAGAGGCACTAGCACCACTATGGATGGACTCGGCCTTGACCAGTGGTGGGGCCATGTTGGAGTTGGATGTCATTGGCTCTATCAGATGTGGAGGAAACTTCTACTAGTTCCTCACAGAAGCCACCCTTGTAGCCCACCCTCAGCTACCAAATCCTTGTCATACAAAACTAACACAGGCTAAAAGACCGGGTAGCAACAACACTTCCAAACTGGTGACAGCTCACTAAAAGACATGCTGAAGGGAGAGTAAAGCTGGTCTGTGTGCAGCTTCATCACTAAATACTTTAAAATAACCTCTTGCTTTCATCAGGTTTTAATTTGCTCCCATTAGCTGTGTAACATATATAAAATTGCACTTCTAATGCTACAGTCAATTGGCCGCTTGGTTCCTGCCTAACTGAGGTTCTCAAGTACTGGAACGAGTAATTTTCCTCTTCTTTCTTGATTAGAAAATGAATGCAAAGTTAATTAGAAAGCATGATATATGTTAATTAGCTAAAGCAGGCAGCTACAGCTTAATCAAGCCAAATTGAATTCTCTCCTTTTAATGGAAGTGAAAAGATTACAGACCATCATGCAATTGAGGGATGAAAGATACAACCAAATACAAACTGATTTTGTGTCAGCTTCTCCAGAAGACCTGTACTTAATCACACTCTAAGGACTCCAGGAGAACACTTCCCATTTCTCAGCTTTCTGTAAAAATATTTTCATACACCACAGCTTATTTCGGAATCAGGAAAGCTGTGAACTCACCCAACAAGGGAGTGTTTGAGAGAAATACAAACCTGAAAGTCATTACTCATGGTAAACCATAAGAAGTTAAATACCCATCCTGCCCCAAAACATTGACATTCAACTGAGATGAGTGATCGTTAAAAAGTAACTACTGCCCTATCTGTAGTTTCTTTCTGGAATGCTGTCCAAGGCACTACACCCCAGATACACCAGGAATAATAGACTGGCTTGCCTGCAGTGCTGCCAGAGTCACAGTTTTCTTTGCAGCTTTGCCATTTTTTGCTCCAGCTGAGTCACTCAATCCTGATAAGGTATCAAATACTCCATCAATGTCGGACTGCTCCTCAGGGAGAAATCTGGACATGTGATTCCGATAGGCGTTGCTCTCGGCATTTCCCATCTTCTCAACCTGAAGCAAAGAAAAAGGCACTTTTAAAAAGCCAGTAAATACAGAAAGGTATAACAGTGGCCATGAAAACATAACTAAACAGACTAACGTACCGATGAGATTTTTACAGGAGAAGCAAATGACTACCCTGCTAGGAAATTATTAGAACCACTGTTTAGCCTCTGTAGTCACTGAGACCTCATGAACTTGGAGAAGAACAGCAAACAGTATCTGTGCTCTAAAACATGACTATCTGTCAGCTCTTTGCAAAGACCACCCTGTCTGCCAATTCAGACCTCATTCAGATCTTATCAAATGGAAAAACCAATATGATTTAATGATTAAATTAACTCGTCCAAAGTGACCATGAGTCTGTCAGCTAGAATACATCAGTAACACAAAGGGAATAGCCTGATTATGGATTATTTATGACAGATTATGCCACATCTGATGTGTTAATGGACCAAAGCCGAGTCTGCCAATAATAAGTGGCACTAAAACACCATCACTGCAAAGGCCCTGAAGGTGACACAAGGATATTTTTCCTAAGGACACAATACAAAACTCAGTTTGAAAAACTGCCAAGAGACATGGTAAACAAAAGCATTTAGGATGCTTCACGGAAAACAGTTTCTTGTGAAGTCAGCAGGTTATTGAGAGCTGGTACCAGAATCAAGATTTGGTGGCGGTGTGGTTTGGGGTTTGTTTCACACATTTAACGGTACCACTATGCTTTCTCTCAGATTCACCAGCATTACAGAGGCTAGTTTTCCAGTGCTGTCTGCGCCACACATTCTGGCTCTCTCCCTGCAGCAGCACAGCGCAGACCTAACAGTGCGACAGCAATGGTTCACAGCATCGCATCGTTCAGGTTGGAAGAGACGTTTAAGAGCACTGAGGCCACCCATGAATCCAACTGTACCAAACCCACCCCCACACCATGTCCCTGCTCTGCATCTGCAGGGCCTGAGATCCCTAATTCCACCAGGACCACTGGGAACATCCACCTGGGGTGGCCACACTTTGGAGTGACAATATGAAAAGATGAGAAGCAGCATAAGGCAACTTCTCACGGTTTCCTTTCCACAGCTGCCACATCCCTTCTGGCTCGACACTCCCAGTGCCACGGGAAGCTGGCTTTGCACATAAAGCCCTCACCACCCTCGGGACACAGTTTATCCCAGTCCAGGGGCTGTGCTGAACTGGGGCTGGCAGTGACAAGCGGCCCCGGGGCCTCGTCTGCCTGCGGGGCCGATGGCCCCCGCGGGGTAATCGCCAAAGAGTTAAAGGAAACGGCCGCGACCGGGAGAGGGGCCGTGAGGCCGCGGAGCCGCCGCGGGAAAGTGGCGGGGCCCAGCGGGGCCCAGCCGCTCCCTCAGCACCAGAGCGAGATCTCTGCGGGGCCAGGCAAACGGCTTCGCGATGTCTGCTATTTTGCTGTTTGATTTCCCGGTGGTCTCGGTGCGGCCCCGTCCCGCCCGGCCTGTGTGTCTCTGCGTGACCCCGCTGTGTGCCCCCCGCCGTCGCGGCCACAGGCGTGACAGCCCCTGCGTGCTGCGGGGCGGCGGGGCGGGCCCCTCTCCGCTTACCGGCAGCGCAACCCCGGCCCCGCTCCGCCCCCCTGCATCGGCATCGGGAAGCGACGAACCCACCACCACTTCCGACCGCCGCCCCCAGGCTCCCCGGTTGGGGCGGAGCGGAGACGGAGTGGGACGGGCCCGGGGCGGCACCTTGGCCCCACGACGCGAAGGGGCGGGGCGGGCGCTGCGGCGCGGGGAGGGGCTGCGGCGTTCCCGCCTCGGAGCCGACAGGTGGTGCCACGCGAAGGTAGTTCGCAGCTGTCGCTGGGCCAGACCCTTCACCCCGAATGAGCGGCCCCGGTCAGGGTTGAGGGTCTGAGGAGGCTTTAAAAAGCGCTGTGAGGGTGCTGGAGGGTCTGTAGGAGAAGGCCCAAGGGACTCTTGTGAAGGCTGGAAGCAGCCCTCGGCTGTAGGGGCCGGAGTTACATCCACATAGGTCGAATCACCTCCAAGGTTCCAGCTAGGTGCTGCTGAATTTCTGTGGCAACAGGGAGTGAAGGGGGAACACCAAGACATCCCAATGAACTGGTTAACATTCTGTCTCCTGGCTGGTGAGGGCTGAACAGGCAGGACAAGGGCTGAGGGCCAGAACAAGGTTACAGGGACCGTGCTTAGGGCCTTCAGCCAGAGGTGTGAGTGTTTAAGAGGAAAATTACAGCCTCGGTGCAAAACTGGGCACAGAACCATCTAAAGATCAACAGCTTTACATCTTGGTTACTACAGCACCGGCAAGGTTTGTTTCCTGTAATATGGCCTTTGCCTTCACAGCAGCAACACCTTGTTTGTCTGTGGGTTATCTGACCCTGGTTGGTTTGTTTGCAGGCAGAGCGCAGTGTGAAGCCTCCTTCCAGCCCAGGGGAAGACGTACAGGTTCCCGCAACGCTGGTGGTGTTTGTGCTCCTGCAGCCAGATTCCACAGAGCAGGTTAGCAGCTTTGAATTTTAACTTTCCTTTCAACAGAAAGACATCTATGGTCCTATGTACAAGAGAAAGAAAACGACTTGTACTAGGGCCCCATTGGTTTGCTCTTTTGTGCCAGATGAAAGTCCTGGTAATGTTCTGAAAACACCCACTGTTTTTTTATCAAAGCTTCACGATAAGCAAAACCTGCAGAATATTCTTCTTGCTGCCAGGTCAGAGTTAGAAACCCTTTGATCAGGATTCTTGGTCACTGTTGAATCAATGGATACTGATTCAGGTCAGTGAAGTAAAACCTGAGGAAATGAATGGGGAATTCATGCAACGTGAAGCACAAATTCCAGCAAAGCTGATCTGGAAACCGCTGGAGACTTGCTTGTCCACACGGTGGCATCGCATGTTTAGCAAGTTCCTTTATTTTTTCAGACTAACAGCTGTGCTGTTTTGTGTGCAATTTGCTTGGCCTTTTAGTTTTTTATGAAGTGCTGTATTTCACATTCTAGCTCTGTCTGTAGCATATCTTTCAGTCTAAAAATCCAGGACTAGAGATTCTAGTCTAACTGACCTTGTGCTCAACTGACTGGCAGTATCATCTTCAGAAACATAGAACCTCTTTAACTACTGAGCTCAGAACCAGTCCAAAGCTCCAGAAGTGTACCTGGCCTTAGCTCCAAAGCACTCGCTATTGCAAAGGAGATGTGTGTTGCTTTACTCTCTTGCCCATTTGTAATGGAGATGACTCTGAGCTGTGGGGTTATTTGCCCTGTCAATCCTGCTGCTGCTGGATGGTGTTTTGTCACTTGGTCTGTAATCTGCAGGGTAGACATACTCTTAAAGTCATGCCATACTAACACTAGATTAACACTAGATCACACAGATTATGTTCCCAGTGGGGGGAATTTCCAGGTCGCAGCCTAACAGCCTTTCATGTCCTTTTGCACTGAGAGTGTGCACCCAATGCTGGAAACCTGGTCTGCATGGGCCTTAGTCTGCAATGCTCTTTAGTCACTTCCTCATGTGTATTTTCAGAATCTCTGGCTAAGCCAGTTATGTGTCTCAAGTCACTTTGTTTCTGCCAGTAAGAAAGAGCGAATGTTCTGAGAAGCCTTTTAAGGACATTCAAGCAAATACTAGTATATTTTTAAAAAAAAGAGGAAGAAGACACAAGAGGGTTCTGGAAACAATTGTGGCTGACTTTGTGAAGTAATGATCAATGTGTGTTTGTTTGCAGAGTGAAAAAAACAAACCCACAAAACCCTAAACTATTTTATTTAAAACACTTTTAGTTGCATAAAAAGGGGGACTTTGGTTTTTATTAGTTTGCAAGAACTACAGAAAATGGAAATGCCATCTATTCCAGGTGACTCTAGTAATATTCTCAGCTAAAGGGAATTATTGCAAGGGAGCAGCCTAGAATGCAAGGGATGATTGGAAAGGCTCAGTGTTTCTATCAAGCACATCTCTCTTCGCTAGATGATCTTGTAGGGCTTTTGAAATTATTTTTTTCCTATCTTGAATTACAACAGAGAGAAATTTCGTTGCTCATCAGCCTTGCATATGTATGCGAGGTTGTCACCTTTTGGTGGCAGAGCTGCAGAGAATCATTCTGATTCACTTCTGATATCATACATGCCTTCCACCCTGTTCATATTAAAGCCTGCTGAGGATGAGACCCTACTGTGCCAAAGACTGTGCAGACAGAGAGATACAGATGATCTCAGTTCCAAAGATCTTACAATTAGCTGCCTTCACACATGCATTGAGCAGAAGACCAGTTTGCTCAGGCCTTACAGAATCACAGAACATCATCAGGGATTCGGAGGGACCTCGAAAGATCTAGTCCAATCCCCCTGCCACAGCAGGGTCACCTAGACCAAGTCACACAGCAACATACCAAGGCAGGTTTTAAACATCTCAAAGAATCTTGTGAACTACAAAGAACGGTAGTATTACATCAGTAGTGCTTTCCAGCAGGGTGTTTTGGGAGGTATGTTCTTTTTTTTAGGGATTATTCCCCTTTTGGGAAGGGGACATTAGGACTTCCAAACAAGCCATTCTGTTCCAGCCCCTAGTCTAGATCAGCAGCATTTAGATCACATTTGCAAACACATTTGATACCTTTGACTTCCCATGTTTTACTCAGCATTTTAGTTACATTATATTGCAGAACAAAAACTTGACCTCTTGAACTGAGTAGAGTTAGATTATAAAAGACCCTTGTTTGTGCTTTAGGGTCTAGTGAACACAAAAGTCATTATGTGTCTTTTTCATGGCATCAGGCTCCTGTTGTGATGTAGGCTTGAACTTTCTCAAGCCACCTACAGTCACAGTAAGTTAAATCCTTGCTAAAATGTTGATATATGATTAAACCAGTGGTAGTCTCAGCCCCCTGATCATCTTCTGGCGTGACTTCTGCACAAAATGCCTTTGACTTTAAAAGGTATTGTCCAAATCTGCACCGTGATGCCCTTTTATATACCTTTTATTCAGCTCTGCATTTAATTGGCTGCCGTGGCAGCTACGACCTTGCACTTACCTGATTTGTCTTCTGGGTTTTATGGGGCTGCCATATATGGCTAAAAGAGAGAGTCTGATGGGAATCAGAACTACTTCCTTAGGTAGTCACAAAGGAAGTCCTGGGTTTTGCAAGTTTTTGCACTTCCCTTTACAAAAACCTTTGCCTTTGAGTAACCAACTCCCTTCTATAAAAGGAGAAAGAAATGTGGGATTTTAGAAAATGTGCTTACAGGTGGGAAAAAAGCCTCCTGTCAGAGCCTGTTAATGAGGAAACAGGTTGTAGCAAAGATGCAGCCTCCACAGCAAAGCTGCAGTGCCTGACCATACTAAATCAAACTACAGTGTGTCTCGCTTGTGTACAGACCATAACAATTGCTTTGGGCTGTGGGCTACTTTCTGGTGACTGGAAGAAAAGTGTGACCCATAGTAAGGGCAGAATATGAAGCTCTAGGCTACCCTGGCCTTGTTTTCCTGAAAAGACTGTAAAGTGTGTTTTTAGTGATGGTTGGATCTAAGAAATCCTTTCCATCTGGTATTATTCTGTGATTGAGAGCTATTTCATGGCAAGAGCTAGGTGGAATTATTACTTGGCTAGATCAAAGAGTCAAAAGCTAGGATAATGTATGTGCAAAAACACTGTAAGGTTTATCTGTGGGGGCACTAATGAAACAGATTATATTGATCATGCTGAATTCTGATTTCCATAGAACTAAAGTAAAACTAAAGCAAGCTCTCTGGAGTGAGGAGAAGAAATACTTTCATTGCTTCCACTCTGAGAATTTGGAGTGAGACATTATTCTTGTTACCTAGTTTTTCTTTAGATAACTAGCAATCGAAAACATTGATAAATTTACATGAAGAAAAAGCTGATCTCAGTGTCTTTTGAATGTAGGAAGTGCAAGGCAGTTGAAATATGAGAGAATATAGTTTGGGTCAGATGCTCACAGGATACATGGGTGAGATATATGGGTACATCCGGGGGAAAGGCTCACCAAGCTGTCCTGAACACTGGCCATTTCCTGTGGTTTGGGTGCTTATGTTGGCCATTTTAACATTCTTTTGATATACAGCACTGATTTCATCATGAGGCCTCTGGCCTGGGTTGGACTAGAAGATCTTTTACTTTAAGAAATCATCTGCTATATTCTCACATAAACCAAAGTAAATTTAACAAGGCAAATAATCCTTAACAGGGAAACCTTGTTTGTGATATCTGTGATGCTTAGGAACAGGCTGCCCAGGGGACTTGTGGAGTCTTCCTTCTCTGGAGATGTTTAAAACCCGCCTGGATATGTTCTTGTGCGACTTGGTCTAGATGACCCTGCTGTGGCAGGGGGATTGGACTAGATGATCTTTCGAGGTCCCTTCCAATCCCCAATGATTATATGATTCTGTGATTCTATGATAAGCACTTGTGTTTATTTTCTGCTTAGCCCAGGCCTAGTTTGAATTAGATACCCGAGATTACTTACTGCATTACCCAACTGCTATTGCTTGCAAAGGTTCATAATCTGTGTTTAGTAAAAAAAACGTAGAGCGGGTCTGTAACTGAATAGAGAAGTCAAATGGGAGAATTCTAGCTGAATATTAACGATCCTTGCATTTGGGGATTTTTCTTGGTTTTGTTTTGTTTTAGAAAAAGGCTGCTTTCCATGAAGGAACTTCAGAATTTGTTCAGAGTGTTTGTTCTAATAAGGAAGTTTTCCAGAGAGTCTGGCAATTCACAACATTAGCTGTTTCCATATATAGCACTTCAGGATGAAAAGCAGAGGATGCTTTTGCTCCGGATGGAAACAGAAGCTCTCATTTCCTCAGAGCACAGGCTGTGTTTCATCTGTTTCAATTACAATGTGGGCAACACCACGTGTAGGAGCACTGTGGCCCAGATTTTCTGAGCTGGATGTGAACACAGACAGCCTCACAGTGTGCTGTCACAATTGTGTCCTTGTAGTCAGACTGTTTGGTCTACAGATCCAAGAGCCTGGAAATGTTAACACCAGCAAAGACAATAAGATGGAAACACAGTGGGAAAAGTGCAAACATTTTAAAGCTTTATATCTGGCAAAAAACAAGGGTTAGAAGAGAGGATGGGAACATCTTGCTCTAACACTCCTGAACTCCTGAAATAAAGGTTTTCACCCTTTATTGAAGAGGACTTCAATGCAATGAGAAAACATTTTCACCCTTCTCTTTCTCTAAAAGATGGGAGAGTAGCTGATACAAACAGGTTAGCTTTGTGGTCACTAGTGAAGGAAGTCTTCTTGTGCAGTATTTACGCCCACCATGAGTCCCTCAGAGATCAGTCCTGGGACCAGTCTTGTTCAACCTCTTTGTCGGTGACATGGACAGAGGCATTGAGTGCACCCTCAGCAAGTTTGCCGACAACACCAAGCTGTGTGGTGCAGCAGACACACTGGAGGGCAGGGATGCCATCCAGAGGGAGCTGGTCAGGCTGGAGAGGTGGGCAAAAAAAGTCCTGCATCTGGGTCGAGGCAATCCTAAGCACAAATACAGGCTGGGCAGTGACTGGCTAGAGAGGGACGTGGGAGTGCTTGTGGACAATAAGCTCAACATGAGCCGGCAGTGTGCACTTGTGGCTCAGAGGGCAAACTGGATCCTGGGTTGCATCAGGAGAAGTGTGGCCAGCAGGTCGAGGGAGGTGATTCTCCCCCTCTACTCGGCTCTGGTG
>JAOXOE010000720.1:12989192-13022349 GCA_028565055.1 Phoeniculus purpureus
TTTTTCTTTTTTTTTTTTAAAATCACCAAGTGATTTTTAAATCAATTCTTTGATGTCTTAGCTTTCTCTTCCAATAGAAACCTTGCTGTATGGACACAGCTTACCACTGTCTCAGAAAAGATTTTCTTTACCTGTAAGGCCTCCAGGAACTCTCACCCTTTTGATGTATTTAAAAAAAAAAAAAAAAAAACAAACCACCACACAGCTGTCAAGGTAACTCACACAATTCCTTCTCAGATTTTTTACTTAAGATGGCAATTGCTTTGCTCTTTCAAAACACCAAGTCTCTCACTACCATCAGGGCTATAACCTTTCTTTGGTTAAGAATTATCACTTCAAATAGTCTCTCTAAGCACCCTCTACTTTTCGGACATGTCCTAAATCACAGCAAACAGTTAACCTCATTCTGTTTCCATATTCTGTTTCCATATTCTGCTTCCAATTTCATGAGTAGAACCTACAGTAGAAGACCATTTCCTCAACACAAATCTCGGATGTACTTTGACACAGAAGAATAAAAAAGGCTACGGCACAGCACCTACAATGTGCTGTAAGAAAGATACCGATCTACTATATTCTGTCTGCCAATGAGCAGTACCAGCAGCTTCATGGACACTTACTTGCATGGGAAGAGTTTGTTATCTCCATCAGTTTTGGATGAGAGTGGTGGTGATCTCTGAAAGGTATTCTGGGAAATTCTTGCCCCAGCTTCACACAAGGACAGTTCACCTTCTAAAACATGAAGTCTGGGTAAAGCCCATCTTGTGACATGTGCGCAGTTTTCCACATTCTTAAAGTCTTTGGTCTTGGACAGCAGCTATGTAGTGTTATTTTTCATCATGCAATACTGCTTTGCAAGAAACTCTTTAAGAGCTAGTTCACTTTTAGGGCAGGAAAGCTATACTCCAAGCAAGTTAATGTTTCCTCTTCACTTCTTTCATTGCTCCTCAGTCTTCACTATCTATCACTAATTATCAAAAAGGCATTTTGTTTTTGAACGCTACCAGCTTCTCTTCCCAAACAAATAATTCTATTTGCAGCCACGACTGCAATGACAGTTAACCTAAACATCCCCACCAGAGTTCCCTGAACTTTTAACAGCTCTCCTACTCAGATACAGGTCTATAGAATAAGGTTCACCATTGTGTAGACCATTAGAGTTCCACCAAACATGGTCCACAGAAAATACCTTAAGCGTGCACACTTCCACACATGCAAACACACAAGCTTAGGAGACAGAATAAAAGCAATAAATAAAAAACAGATATTCTACTGTTTTCATTTGTTCTTCTCCAAAATGTTTATGTAGTCTTTACTTTAAAAACCCAAAACAAAACCAACCCCAAAACAAATCCCAAAAATGAAGAACACAGAGTTCAAGTTCCTGTTTTCCCTCTAGAAGAGGATGAGGCTAGCGAGAGCTTCACTGCTCGAGCACACCAACTGCAAGTGTTCTGTGCAAGCCACTGTGCTTTCTTCAGTAACTGAGGAATGAACACCAGAATTCACAGGGAACTGCAGATCAAACACGTGAAAGTAACTATAAGATACGAGTGTGCTGAACTAAATTAAAGCTGAACTGGGCACAGTGAGACTATGGTGAACAAAGACCAGGAAGCTTCAGAGTGATAAAGTCTAGTCAATTAAACTACTAAAAAACTGATCACCCCTGTGTGAAGGCGGCAGGAAGGGTTGCATGACTCAACCTGTCAGGCTTTTACTCAGCTCTTGAACTCCCATACTGAAAACCACCACTTCCTGACTTCATCGTGCACAGTTAAATAGGGAAAAATTAGTACACCTTCAAATGGCTTCCCAGCTTTTCCATTTGGACATCAGTGACTCAGAGAGACGCTCACCTCATGCATATGGACTCTATCTACCTGACAAGCAAAGGTTTGCTGAAGGCATATATGGACACACACTGACTAGTGCTAGTCTAGCCAGCACAGATAACACAAGTAAAACAGGTATTTACTAGAAAACTGGCTCAAAGGATAGCTCAGTACTCCTCCCCACTATGGAATTTAACTGCTAGAACAGTGAGAAAGGGAGTATCTCAATTTTAATTCTACTATGCATGAACAGACTCCTTGGTGCACACCACATTAAAAAAAGAACAACAAAAACCACATGAAACGGACTGCACAGCAGTTAATACCACTTGCTTCTGTCATTCAGACACTACTTGACAAGCACCCCTGGCCACCAAGCCCATGATAGCTAAGGACACAATCCAACCCATTTTCATGCACACAGAACATTACTTAATCACAGATTTCTTAATTTTAAAAATGTATTTTTAACACTCCATATACAAATAACACAAGAATGTAAGACCAGAAATCAGAGTTGTTACCTAAGAAGTTGATGCAGGCTTCCTTTGGGCTACTACACCCAGGGTTCTCCCCAGCAAAGCCAGTTATGTCCCCTTCCCTCTTCATATCTACTTTAAAGCTCTGTCAGTGGGCCCTGCTAACTCCCGCCCCAAAATCCTTTTCCCCCTCTGGGCCAGGAACATCCCACCTGCTGGCCAGCAGGACTAGGGACAAAATTCTCCCCCTGTACTGGGCACTGGGGAGGCCTCCCCTCGAGTATTGGGGCAGTTCTAGGATCCTCACTTCAAGAAAGAGACAGAGAGGATGAAGCAGGTCCAGAGGAGCAACGAGGCTGGGGAAGGGACTGGAAGGAAAGTCTGATGAGGAGAGGCTGAGGCAGCTGGGGGTGTTTAGCCTGAAGAAGAGACTCAGGGAAGACCTTCTCCCTCTCTCCAACTCCCTGAAGGGAGGTTGTAGTCAGGTGGGGGTCAGGCTCTTCTCCCAGGCAACCAGAGCCCAGATGAGAGGGCAGGGCCTGAAGCTGCCAGGGGAGGGTTAGGTTGGATGTTAGGAAGCCCTTCCTCACAGAAAGGGGGATCAGACTCTGGAATGGACTGCCCAGGACAGTGGTGGAGTCGCCATCCCTGGAGGTGTTGAAGGACAGACTGATGGTGGCCTTTAGTGCCCTGGTCTGGCTGATGTGGTGATGTTAGGTCCTGGGCTGAATGAGCTCAGAGGGCTTTTCCAGCCTCAGTAATTCTGTCATTCTGTGAAATCGGTTTAAAAAGGGAAATGAGATAGAATATAAACTTCAGGCTTTTTCTTGAGCTGTATTGATGGTGCTGAAAACCAACAGTGAAACCTTAGGAAAGAGTGAGTATCAAACATTGGAACAGGCCGCCCAGGGCACCATTCAAGTCACTGTCCCTGGAGGTATTGGAATAAGGTGTAGACCTGGTACTTAGGGACATGCTTTAGTAGTGACCTGGCAGTGCTGGGTCAACAGTTACGCTTGATGATCATAGAATCACACAATCATCACGGCTGGGAAGGACCTCCAGGATCATCAAGTCCAGCCCTCATCCCAACAGCTCCCTAATCCAGAGACCACAGCCTCAACTGCTCTAGCTACTTGTGTTTTAAGGACCTTCAGGGATGGTGACTCTACCACATCCCTGGGCAGCCTGTTCCAGTGCCCAACCACTCTTTCAGGGAAGAACTTCTTCCCAAGATCCAATCTAAACCTCTCCTAGTGCAAGTTGAGGCCATTTCCCCTCATCCTATCACTAGTAATTTGGAAGAAGAGACCAGCACAAGCCTTGCTACAACCTCCTTTTAGGTAGTCGTAGAGACCAATAAGGTCTCTTCTCTAGACTAAATAACCCTTCCAACTGAAGAGACACTGTGATTCTGTCATGTGAATTCTAATGCAAAAGGCAGCAAAAGCTGTTTCCCTCTCCAAACATTTGATTGATGGCTGAGCTGCTGGGTTTGTCTAGACCATGGTGGAGGTCTGGGACGCATCCCTCAGTCTGTGTGTCTCAGTGAGGACATCTCCCAGCAACTGTGCTTGGCCTGAGTGACCTGGATGTATTTCTTGTGCCTGCTTCTTTTTTCCATCAGCTGTATGTAATCTATGTAAATTAATAGTTACTCTGTGGCTATAGGAATCCAAACCATTATGCAGCCTATTGCAGGATTGGGACTGGCTGGGGTTTTTTGCCCAAGATCATTAATTACTTAAATAGGAAGAGGGAGGATTCAGTTTCACAAGATTTACAAATATCCTTTAACTGCATTTTGTTGCAAAAATACTGAGAAGCCTGGATTCCAGCAGAAACCATTAATACAGCTTTCATGTGTCTACATGACCCCACCCTTCATTGCTTTGATTAAACAGCAGGAAAGGAAAGAAAACCTCCCTTGTAGCTTTCTAAAACAATTACAGTACTTTTGTTCTTTTTGCTTTAGTTGAGCTGGCAAAAATTACAGCCTTTGCTTCACAGCAACTGCTGTAATTCCAGCTGCCAGAGGATTTCGGCTGCAGCACCCTTTGGTCAGGCCTAGTGTACCTTTTGGGTACGCTGCTTTTTGGGGAATGAATTGTTCTGTGTGGCATGGCTGAGAGAAGCAGAAGAAATGGGACCTTCTCTCCTTGTCCTTGGGTTTGGGCAAGGCTTGAAAAATACACACTCGAGCCATTTTTTTTTTTTTTTTTAACTTCTCCACAAACAGCTTGTGATTGATGTGATCTGTAGATGCAACTGCTGAAGACAGTCATCCTTGAGGAGTCCAACTGTGTCTAGTGCTGGGCCCCTCAGGTCCAGAAGGACACAGAACTGCTGGAGAGAGCCCAGCGCAGAGCCACCAAGACAATGAAGGGAGTGGAGTGTCTCCATGATGACGAAAGGCTGAGGGAGCTGGGTCTCTTGAGCTTGGAAAAAAAGGAGACTGAGGGGTGACCCCATTAATGTTGATAAATACAGAAAGGGTGGGTGTCAGGAAGATGGAGCCAGGCTCTGTTCAGTGTCATATAATGATAGGACAAGGGGCAAAGGGTGTGAGCTGGAACATAGGACGTTCCACATCAATATAAGAAGGAGCTTCTTCCCAATGAGGGTGACGGAGCACTGGAAGGGGCTGCCCAGGGAGCATGTGGAGTCTCCTTCTCTAGAGATGTTTAAAACTTGCCTGGCCATGTTCCTGTGCGACTTGGTCTAGCTGATGCTGCTGTGACAGGGCAATTGAAATGGATGGTCTTTCAAGTCCCTAATGTTCTGTGATTTTGCTCAGGATTGTCTGTGCAAAATAACCAGTGGGCAACATCCTTCCCTTTCTTCAGAGGCGTAAGGGTTGGGTAATGCTCGTTCTGGCTGCAGATTGAGCTGCTGGGAGCGGCTTAAATCCCTTAGTGGAAAGGGCAGAAACTTGTGCATACATTTCACTGATTTTACTTCAGTTTTTGGGCACTGTGCCCTCCTACATTGAGTGAAGGCTCGTAGTTTGTGGTGTCCTCTGTACTCAGCTCCCCAGGCAGTGTTTGGATTTGCAGCTCTGTTTGGTGCCTCTGGGTTAAGTGAAGGCTTTGTGTGCTCTTGCTATATATTCTGTTCACACTTTCTCTTGATCTGTTGAGAGTTAAAACTCTGTGGTCTGCATGCAGGCTCTGAGCTGGTTATCTGGGGTGGCAGGAGGGCAGAGCAGGAGGCTGGGGGCAGCGTCCGGTTCCATACTTTGTTTTAATGTGTTTTAAACCTAAATTTCTGTTGGACCTCTTTCCCAGCACATTATTCAGACTTTTATTTTCTGTATTTCAGTCCAACATGCACTAAACCCAAACTTTCTTGGTTTCTTGCCTGGTTTGGATTTAAGTGGATGAACTTGTGCTGGTTTATTTTAATTCCACATCAGTTCTTCAATTCTTTTCCCACTGGAAGGTTCAGTTTTTCTGGCTGTGCTGAAAGCAGCATTTGGCAGAAGCCAAACCCTGCTTCAGACGTCTTAATCTGTTCAAAATGATGCTGAAAGGGGAAAAGAGCTCTCTTGAACACAAAGGTTTTGTGTATCCTTATCTGGGGCTGAGAACCTCATGTCTGTGAGAGACAAGTTCAGCTGTACACTTCAGGATGTTATTATTTCAGCTGTTTGCTCTGTCCTTCCACTGAGACTAGAGTAGAACTGGCTCATTTATTCCTTGTGACTGAAAATGCATCGGAGTTCAGTGAGGGTGCAGTTTGAGTCACTGGTACTTGAGACAGTGAAGATACTTGGAGTTTAGAAGAGAGGTGAGACCAGCTCTAATAATCTGTGCACAGCAGACAACTGTCTTTCCCCTGTTTGTTGAGCCCAGTAATTGCTGTTTCATCCAAGCATCTGATCCAGAGAATTGCTGCTTTGAGTAGTAGAAGTGGTGAATCAGGCAATTGCTCTGACTCTTTCTTCCAGAGGTTATTCACCTTGTCTTGTAAAAATGTGTCTAGTTTGCTGTTCGTCTTCAGCCGCTGTCTCTTGTTCTGTCATGATGCACTCAGCTACAAGACACCAATCCAGCCCCCAGCAACGCATGGTCTTCTCTCTTCACCCCCAGCACCAGGCAGCAGGGTTCACATCTGCATAGTTTGATTGCACCATCACAGTGGGCTTTGTTAATTGGAGTTAGCTGAGTATCCTCTATGTCCCAGATCCATGGTTCTTCTTGGAATGTGCCATCCCATTCGTGGCAATTAAATCACCAGCCAGGGCAAAAATGTGCTCAGCTATGGCCGAGTCCCCCGTGCACTCGTGTCATAATCTTCAGATAAGCTGATGATGAGGTTGTACCACCTAAAGCCAGTGTTTATCTTTCCGAGCACTTAAGGCATTAAGTATCGGTATGAGAGGAAAATGAAATGTTGGCATCAAGTTTTCAGAAACAAATATGACCTGGAATATTAACAGGTTTGATGCAAGGAGGAGCGTCTGGCAGATTTATGGTTTCATCTGACAGGTTCTAGCTTTTAAATAAGGAAGATGAAGATAATAAATCTTGTAGCATTTGTGATTTACAGCTCTGATGTAAGATATACTGCTGTGCACAGATCAAGGTTAAGATTCTTTATCAAATCGCTTTTTAATTGCATCCATTGGCAGAGTGATTCTGGAAGCATAAGGATTCTCCGGAGATTTGCCAGAGTCTGACAGAAGGAAGATGTGGCTAGATGCAAGGTGCTTGCTGGAAAACAGCTTAAAAGAGAAAGGACCTACTTATTTCTGACTCAAAAACTAAGTATTTTTTGTTGATCTGGGTGATTCTACCTGAAATAAAAATGTTTGGAAAGGGGGGAAAACCAAAGTTGAATAATTTTCAAACAGAACGCGGTGTCTGGTGGCAGCCAACGTACTGAGAACAGGCGTTTGTCTGGGTAGTGATATGGATATTCCAGCCTTTTCATTACAGAATAGGCAAGAGTAACTTTTCAGCTAGAAAATTGCATAATGCTTATATAATACAAATAATATCATATAAATAATGATATATAAATGCTTATACAATATTACAATATAAACCAAAATATAAATAGCAGGAAATTCTTGCTAGTTATTTTCAGACACTTGTAATGGCTTGTAGATAACAATGACTGGTCACTTTGCAGCAGGAATATAATTTTACGGTTCTTTTCCTTAAAAAATTCCCACTCGTTTTTGCTTAAAACTTCAGGGGGTTTTGCAGGATTTCTGCTCTCAGTAATTGTGGCAGCTTTTGCTTTTCTTTTGGTTTGGAACGTGACAAAATGGAAACTCTGAAGCTTTGAGTAAAATACACGTTTGGTGCTGTTTGGTACGAAACACGCCCTTCGTCACTGGCTTCTGGTGGGCAGGGAGCAGAAAACCCTCCACAGGCTTGAAGTCATTTCTCAGCCCAGTGTTCTGTACTCAGGTTTCATATAAATTTCCTCAAGTGAAACTTTGTCTGCTGTGTAGTAACCTAGAAATCACGGTGAGAAGCCAGCACCCTCTCCTTTGCACAGGCGTAATCTCACCACAGCCCTGAGAGCTGTTTGGGTTCTGCTCTTGGCAAAACACTTCTTCCAGTGAAAACCAGCGTCAGAATTAACTCCAGCAGGACAAGACTCAACTCATTATTCTTAAATCGCGTCACTAATAGAGTTACTGGAGTCTTGGCCTGGGTGTAGTAAAACCTAGGTGAAATTGCCAAAAGGTTCAGCTGCAGCCTTGCGCAGCTGCGTGGCAGTGATTTGCCAATAGGACGTGCTACATCCTGATTGCACTTTCTGGAGAGTGATAGGCCAGAATGACAAGGCAGAGATGTGGCTAATCGTGCTAAAGGAGATAAGTCTATTCATCTACTGCCCGAGTTTCATATTTGCAGAACAGATGCTGTTTGCTCCTCTTCAGCTGCGTTTGCATGGAAATGCGCTTTCATTCCGAGGGTGTCTTAAGGTTAATGAAAACCCTTATGGGATACTTGGATGGGGGGAGAGAGGGAGAAAAGTGAAATATCTT
Organism: Phoeniculus purpureus; assembly: GCA_028565055.1. Taxonomy (NCBI): domain Eukaryota; kingdom Metazoa; phylum Chordata; class Aves; order Bucerotiformes; family Phoeniculidae; genus Phoeniculus; species Phoeniculus purpureus. The sequence goes on from JAOXOE010000720.1 coordinate 12,997,514, forward strand.
GGAAGGTTTCCCTTTGTTTCCCAGCCCTGAAAAACTTATAGAAACCTTTGTGAGATGAGCAATGTAAGCTTCCCCAGACCAGAAACAGATGTCTGTGAAAGCTGAAGAGATGTTTGTAGTGGAGGGGTTGCCAGCAGAGGTGTAAATCACAGGAGGAAAGACTGTTAAGGGATTAAGGCCTTAGTGGGCTATGAATGGGCTTTTATTGTCGTGGTTGCCACTAGACAATATGCTGTTCCAAACACAGCAATTAATCCATCTCTCTCCTCTCTCGGTGTTTGGCCTCTCTGGGCCATAAAGCCAAGCTGCGGATGAGGACTCCATTAACACATTGACCCCATTGCACACCAGAGACATCCCAAAAGCTGCGATTTGGGGGAGCAGAAGGAGGTGTTGCTTCATAGCTCAGTAAGAAATCTGTTCCACTTCCACAAGTTCATGGGGAAGTCTGTGGTAGCTCTCCGAGTTCCCTGCTTGCAGGCCTGACCCAAGGACCAGCACGGCTGTAACAGATGCAAGGAGTAAGTGGAAGTGTGTCCACTGGGGACACGGCAAGAAAATGAGCTGCTGTCATCACGTCTGGAGCAGAGCTTATAGCTCATGTACTGACAGTGATCAACCAATGTCCCTTTCTGTGCTGCACCACAGAGTGCTGGACTGAGCTAGACTCGTCCTGTAATGCACAAAACACCCGGTTGCTCCCCTTCACTCCTCAGTGCAGCTCCTCTGCTGCCTTGCTGCTGCTACATGGTGCCTGCTGCCTTGCTGCTGCTAAATAACTGAAGCTGGAGGGATTAGATCACTGCGGGGGTCTGTGCAGCAGAGCCTACTTAACACCAGCCAGTAATGGGGCATTATGCACTCTTTGGGACAGCAGGCTATAAAAACACTCACAGGCCACACCATTGGTTTCCATGGGTTGCCTGGTTCAGCTATTTTCTGTTCTGCCAAGGGCCACTTACTCCGCAGAGTAAGAATTTGCTGCTGACGTGTTGCAGCCTGCTAGGACTCAGAGCAGCCTCACTGCCTCCCATGCTCAGAGCACAGCTTTGCCCCTGGGTACGAAGTCTTCTTGTTGATGGCTTCTGTAGCCTCCTAAACATCTCCTGGGGGGTCACCAGTTCACCCCAACCCTTACCACCATGCGACTGTAGTGCATGAATTCCCCTAGTCTGAGCTTGCTAAGATGATGTTGCCTGTGGTGTCCGACTCTGTTCATCAAGAAGATTTTAGAGGATGTTTTACGCATCTCCGTTCCTCCCTCCCTGCTAAAAGTGGATGCTGCCTCATGTCTGCTGTACTCGTCATGTGAAGGAATAGCAAATCCTTTGGCAATGCCAAATAAGCAGCTGCTGAACCGTTTCAGTCTCTTCCTCGCCAGACACAGCCCCCAGCAGGCTGTCTCTGCTGCTTACGCTCTCCCTCGCTTTGTCAGAGGTAGAGCAGAATCTCCCCAGCTCCAAACCCTAGCATAAGGCAAAACCCCTGCTGAGCTGGGGCATGAGGGATGCAGCAGGCTCCTGGACCGAAGTTCATGAGCCATTATGCACCAGCAGGTCTTTAAAGCCTGATGAAAGGGTTGATCAGGCAAAAGCAGACTTTGAATACGAAATAGACACAGAACAGGGTAGCTGACTGCATAACAATACACTACAAAAAGAAACCCTTTGTCTTATGGACATAAATCCCAGGATGGAGGGTTATCAGCATTACCCTGATAAGGTAAGTAATGGATATAGCTATGGTCTGTGGGGCCCTGTCACATATGGGCAGCGATTCCTGCTGCAGTTCCATGGGAAAAGGCCCATTCCTTTCAGGGGTATTGTGCTCCCGGAACAACGGTTTATACTAATCTTTCTGAAACACTCTGAGACCTCCTGATGAGAAGTATTACAGAAACAAATAGGTATTCTTATTCTTTCTTTGTCTCCACCACTCTGGGAAACAGGGTCCCATAGTAGAGTCCCTAATACATCTGATCAGAGCATCAGCTACTTGCAGACATTCAGCTACACTCAAGTGCTCCAAAGGGTGATGCTGGAGGCCTGGAATCTTAAAACAAAGACCATTTCCAGTTTATATTGTGTTACTGCAATGCACCAAACATGAGATCCCAAATGCATCGCAAGTAATTGTTCTTATACTTCTACTCTTCGTGTCATGTCTGTCTTCTACTCCGTTTTGCGCCAGTTGCTTCTTGCATTGTTAATTATTAACAGGGAAAGCTAATGCATGCAGACACCGTGGGGTAAATACTTTCTCAGCCAAGCAACAGCAGACCCCAGAGATAAGTTTTCACCTGCAGAGCAGCTGATGAGCTACATCAGGCATGTACAGCCCCTGTGACTGGCTGAGCTGCCCCTCTAACACACACAAGGGTTGGACTTGGTACCAGTAAAGTAATTCTCTTGAGGAAAATGAAGATGATGCTATAATGCTGAAGCTTAATCAACATTTTAAAAACAAAGCCAGTGATATTTGGTTTGATAAATTTAATTCACAAATAACAAATATCTAATTCAAATTTACTCTTACAGGAGCGATGAGTAAAGAAGGGAGGGAAGCATTGAATTCCTGAAACACATACTGCCCCAACAGCCCTGGGAACGTACGCTCATCGGCTGGGGCTGGGGTCGGGGCTGGGTGTGTTTCTAAGACATTCGTTGTGACAAAGATAATCGGTTTTATGACTGAGGGTTTGGCTAGTACGGCCTTGATTATCTTGGTTGTTGCAGCTTTGTTAGAGGAACAGGACTGTGCAAACAAGATCACCCTGATGGGTTTTTCAGAACTGACCCAACTGCGCTCCAGTGAGGCCAGCTGGATGGCCAGTTGTCCGTCTCATTCTGTTTGTTCCCCACAATGTTCAAGGTGGTATTTCTAGGTAGCCTGCCTGAGAGGGAGAAAGAGAGGCTGGAATCAACCCAAAACCCAAGTACTTCTCTGGTATCAGTACCACTCCCTAGGCCATATTTTTCCATAAGGATTCATCCTGGTGTCTTAGCACAGAGGAGTAATTCATTCCTTCTCTTATTTTTCTCATGTACTAACACAGGTGATACAACTGCTGCAATAGTGACTGTAAGTTTGATATTCCTGTGGTCAAAAGGGGACCACACGTGCCAGCACACCATAAGGGCAATTCAACCAGGAAATACAGGATCTTATTGCAGGTTCTATGAACTGGACTAAGGGCAAACGGGATGTTTGCCTTGTATGAGTACTTTGGAACCCTCATTCAAACCACTGCTCAAGTCAGGAGAAAGTCCAAGGGAGGGACAAGCCCTGTCCTGTTCCAGCCCATCCAGCCGCTGCAAATGAGTCAACTTGGATACTGGGCGCTGGGTCCCAGCAGCAGCTGGAAAAGAGAGCGTGGAACAGGCTTTCCTGGAGGAGACAAATATATAGAAATTATTTAGGAGAACCTGAGAAAAATACTCTGGAGGCATGTGCCGACTGGGGATAGCAAAGCAACTGAAGAGGCCAGGGTAAAGCCCTCACTTCCTCCAGCTCTGGAGCCAGCTCACCAAAGGCAGGCAGCACCAGTGCTCTGCTGCATCTTGTAGAGATGCCTTTGAGTGGCTCAGAAAGCTGGCTTGCCTCTGTGCTGAGCTTTTCCATGGGCAGCACATGAAACCCCACTCCACAGCGCGTGCTGAGGGATTTCTTGAAATGCTGCTGCCAGGCTTCAAGACCAGAACAAGATTCTTGTCTCAGTACACCACAAGCTGTCAACTAAAAGTTTATTCTAGTCACTGGACTGGTAAGGCAAAGCCTCAGAGCCTCACAAGCTTTCTGCAAGGCTCCTCCATGTCAGTCCTAAAACCAACCATTTCATAGAATCACAGAATGGTTTGGGTTTGAAGGGACCTCAGGAATCTTCTAGTTCCAGTCTCCCTGCTATAGACAAGGACACTGCTCACTAGACGAGGTTGCCCAGGGCCCCATCCAACCTGACCTTAGATATGTTGGGAAAGGGGGCAGCCACAACTTGTCCGGGCAGCTTAGTCCCTTCTTTCAGGGCAAATTCTAGTCAGTTTGTTCCAGAACTGTAACACTCCTTGTAATGCTGTGCAGGAAGCTGCAAAACTTCACTCTGAAAGCATTGTTCTTGCTCCCAAATCTGTTCCTGACCTCTCTATGTCTATTATATGTGGGTGTGAAATTCTCTTTGACCTAATTACAATTCCCATGTGGCACTGGAAATTTAGCTGTGGAGCTGCTGAACTGAAAGTGTGTCAGATGCACAGTGGTCACATCTGCCTTTCAGAGTGGAGATGAGCAGGCAAGGGCTGAAGGCACCAAGATCATTTTACATTTAAGCCAGTGTTTAACTCTCCTAACAGCCCCAAGATTGCAAGAGCTCAAAGCCTTACACCCGGAATTAAGAGTCCTCCTAAATATAGGCTGGTTGTTGCAGGGAAGGTAAAAGAACGACAAAGTCGCTGAGATCTGTCTTGAAAAACATTTATTTCTGTAATGGGTTTTTAGCACTGTCTCCCAAGCCCAAGTACAACAGAGTTTCCCCTACACAGAATTCTGGGGACAATTATCTTTGATGGAAAACAAAAGAAAGCCATACAAAACTCCCCCAAACCAGCAGTCTGGTACCAAACAAACTGTGCCCAGTTATCTCTGGGCCTTTGCTGTTGAATGCTTCATCTCAACTGGGACAGAGCTGTCCTGCTGTGTCCCTTGGTGACAGCTACAGGTTCAGTGCCTGAAGGCCCCAAAGAACTGAAGATGTTGTGTTTAACTGCAAAAAAACCCCAGGAAGGGGGGAACATGGGCAGAGAAGGCTGCTAGGATTCAGCGGCTGCTGTTTTTGCAGACATCATTTAAAAAAGGAAATCTGTGCATTTCAGAGTCACCTCCTGAGCCCCAACATTAGGAAAGTCAGATACAAACCCAGAGACCAACGTACACAAAATAGTGAACAAGCATCCAAACAGTTCCAAGCCCCTCAGTTTACTGTGCCGTGATACCTCCAAAAACCCAACAAAAACCCCACGTTTGGACCATACTGAAAAGAGGGAGGGATAGAGATGCAGCACAGAGCATAGCAACTGTCAAGCAATGCTTAAGGCAAATTCATATCCATTTACCAAGAGCTGGATTCTTTGTTTGTTCACTTTGTTGTTTAAGCTGTCAGGTAACACCTCAGCTGGACGTTCGAGCTTAGACAATTTAATCAAAGTTTGCGAGAAATCAACCCAAGTCGACCTGAGCCAAGAACAGCAAATAGGATCATTCCCAAGATTACCCGTTCAGAACAAATTTCTTTAAAAGTTAAAACAATTGATGATCAGAACTCCCCTGAAACTTTCTCCCCTCCGAGACCAGGTTGAGCCCAATTAAAACACACAGACACGCATGTGTACGAAGAAGGATGCAATGGCAGCCTCTACAAACAGAATGCTGAATGGGACCAAAAGCAGAGACAAACCTAAATTCCACAGATGCAAGAGAATGGACAGAGTTATGAGTTAAAAAATGGGGAGAAAAGAAAACAGAAGCCCAGGGAAGGATGTTTCATGAGATGGAATGGAAAATAAAAGTGCGCTGTATGTAAAGAACAGGAGTTCTTAGGTGCACACACAGAAAGCTGGGGATTCCAGTTGCCTCATCTCAGTTGTGTTAATTTGTTGTGCCTTTTCCCCTCCCTTTGAGATCCAGGTGATGGTGCCAGGAGATTTGTGCGTTTACTCAGTCTGTGCATCGTAATTAGCCCCCCCTGCTTTCTTCAGCTCGTTCTTGATGTAATCCTCATCCAGCTCTTTGTGGTCACTGATCACGAATTCTTTGGCAAAGTTCTACAACAACAGAGAAAAAGAAAAAGCCTGTTAAAAAGGAGGTAACTAATCCAAGTCCCTGAACCGAGGTGGGTTGTCCAACCTCCACAGCTGTATGAGCTGCAGCTACTGTGATAGGGTTGATAAATAGAAACCAGTGCATGAAACAGGAGACTAGTGGTGGCAAAGCTCAAGACTTAACCTCGAAAAATTGTGTCTACTTGTACAGTCATGGCTGCAAGACCCCACCCTGTCCTGGGATCACTCTTCCCAGTGATCAGTGCACAGGCTGGGTGGTACGTGAACTAAAAAGCTCAAAATTGCTCACCTTCTAACTGCCACTGACTCTCAGCATAATCATGGGCAATTCGCTGACCCTCTACGCGTGCTTTTTAGGAACCCACTTCCTACAAAGGTGACTGATACTACCTCACAGTACACTGTAGGATCACACTCCACCAGCTGGGAGGATGCTTTGATTGAAGATTGAGCACCATGCAGATGGTACCAGCAGCAAATAAATCTAATAAATCTACTTCAGTAGATTTACTGTCTCCTCCCCTCAACCAGCTAATGCACATCATGGCCAAAACCAAGGTGCTGCACCAGACAGGCTGCTGGAGTTGTTAATAGGCTCCACTGTGCTCTGTGGTCTAATGATCCAAAGTGACCTTTAAGGACAGGCTTTATTAATGCACTTGTATACCAAGGGACTGCTTTATAGCTGCTCAAATGCTCTTTGTGACTTATAGGGCCGGGCAAAGCCCAGGCAGCATGCTGTGATGCAAGGCTGTGAACAGAGGAAATCTTTCTCAGATGAGATGCTGTGAATGGGATCCCCTGGTGCCTTTAGGGCACTTGTTGTAGCAGGGCTACAGTCAGGGGTTTGTTCCTTTGTGTCCCTCCTGCCTGCCTCATAGCTAAAGTAGGATGTGTGTGCGCTTAGGCATTTTGGCAACCATGCACATTCGCTTCTCGCTTTAGCGTTTTCCTTCCTTTCCTAACCACAACTGAACATCCTGCATGTGTCTTTTCTCCCCCCTCCAAGCCACAGCATGAAAAACACGGGCATCCATTGCGGACTGCAGGGCCACAGACAAACTGGGGAACCAGAAAAAAATGAATTGAAATTGCCAGAGCCCTGCTGAAATGTCTCAGGAAAGCTGCAGTGCCCCGAAGTGTGACAGAGGCTGATGCTTTGAGAGCGAAGCGGTCATCCCGGCTGGGTCTCTGTGGCACAGCCATGGAGAAGGGTTGGGGGGGATGTCTAATTGGTTTCAGACTCTAAGCCATGGGAGAGCTCTTTATTTGGCAACGTCTCAAGGGTCTCAGCTTGGGATCAGAATCTGGTAAAGAAGGGGGTGGAGGAGGATTCAGCTTGAAAGAGCCTCGACAGCTCTTTCATGCAGTGGAAGAAATGGAAGGGAGAGCAAAACAGTTCCCTCCCCCACACCGATCACCCAGGCTGCGGCTGATCCTGTTTCACACTGTAGGAAATCCTCAGTACTGAAGAGTTGCTTAAGGGGTGGGAAAAAAACCAGCTTATAGCAGCTACAAGAAGCCTTGTCTGCTCTGCTTTAGTTTATCAGCAGCCAGACAACCTCCCAGCACCATCTTGCTCCCAGCCTCAATGGTGGGCTTTCCTGGTGTGAGAACAAGCGTTACAGACACTCATCCATGTCTTAGCAGGGTTCAGGAAAAATAGGAAAGAAAGTGTTTATTGAGAGAAATGAGAAAATAATCCCTTTTTTTGTTTTGACGTGGGAAATGAAGAGGCAAACTGCCCAAACTGTCAGGCTTGGTCATGCTTGCAAGTATCCTGTTTCCAGACCTCCAGCATAAGTCTCTGCAAAGCTCAGCCCTTGGTAAGACCAGATTTGCAGCTATCTGGTGCTCCTTGGATGTGCTACTTCCATGACGTTTGAGCTGAGCCTTTGCAATTTCTTTTCTACCAGCTAGCAAACAGGTTTAACACATTTTCTTCAGTTCAGGAAGCAGATTATCCAAGACTACTACTACTATCCAGTGCTAGTCTTTGCTCTGACTACAGTGAGAACTGAAGCAAGCCCATAAAACCGTTTCTGAGAGGGATTCCATCACAAGTGTGTTTTATAAATGTGGAGAAGGTTTCCATCAATGCCTGCTCTGCAGACTCCAACTGATTCCGAAATTAAAACTGCAAGTACACTCACACATGAACAGTGGGGAGCTCAATCGTAGGTACCACAAAGCACTTATAATTATTCAACTGTCTTCTCAACTAAGCAGTCATCCAGATGAGTCCTGGGGGATGCTCTGTGGGCACCAGCCACTGTTTCATGTCAGTGCCACCAAGATACCTTGCTAGAGTTGAACAATCTCTCCCTAGCAATGGCCAGATGGGTTTTGTTTCCAGCCATTCAAATATCCTCTTAGCTGACTGGGCCACCTCTTGCGCCAGATTTGTACCTTTGGAGTGCAATCTGGGTCACTGCTATTAATAACTCTTTGCTTTATTCCTCTCTGCTGTAGGTGCTGTCAGAGGCTTCTTGGTTCTTCGCACCAGTTGTCACCCACCACAATGTCTCCTCAAGGGGAGAAGATGCTTCTGGTGAGTTTGCTGCCTGAAACTCCCACTTTCAATATCTTGATTGACTCTTCTTCAGTTATAGCCACCCTCATGATTCTGAATTCACTGTTAGAGCTCTTTGGGGTTGAGCTTTTGTTCAGGGTGCAAATCATAAGGTGAAGGGAGGCACATAAGTCTTTTAGAGACAGTTGAAACTGCCTCCTGTATCCTCAAGGCAGAAAGACAAGAGGGCCTCTGGCTCTCAGATCAGGAGACTGGGCTCCCATGGTCAACAACAGCACTCCTCAGCTGAGGGCCATCTTATCCAGAGGATGCTCTTCTTTTTTGGCCCCACTGAAACAGCCAGAATGTAAAACTACTCCCAGCTGATTTAATGGAGTCTGATGGTAGCTAGACCAGGTAATTTTCCTTAATTGGCTTGACTGTCACCTGCAATTATAAGTAACCGATGATAGCAAACCAGCTCTTGTTAAGCAGCAGGGAAAATCAAGCAGTTAACAGCAGTGCCAACAGGCATTCCTCTCCAGCTAGATTTCTCCTCTGCCACCAGATTTTCTTTTCGCCCTTAAGAGACTGGGATGAGGCAAGTCCTTGCCTTTTCTTTTCTCACACATCCTGCTATCTAATGCCTTTCTAGAGAACTGCAGAAGCTACAGCTGCCCAAGGCAACATAACTGATGCTTGGGCACTCACTGTGCTGACATGCATCTTCATTTTACATCCTCCACTTCCTTTCCTCTTCTCCTCCGCTTATCCCCAAGCTCTTTACAGCCCTAGCAAGCCCTGTGAGTGAATTCCAGCCTTTGTGTTCACTGTAGAGTCACCAGCAGCCTACAGATAACAGAAACAATGATGCCATTTTATCTTTATCACTCTCAGGACACAAGTGACCACAGTCTCTTTGCTTTGCCTCTCAAAACATTGAACACTATGTAAAAAGCGAGGGTTACTCATGCTTCTTCAGTACACCTATCTTGCACGTGCTTCACTCCCTGCCCGAGTAGCAGAGTCACAATTTGGCAATCCATGTGTCAACATCCAGTGAGACAGCGCAGAGGGAAAGGGCTCCAACCACACAGGTCAGGCTGCAAAAGGGAGTCTGCATCTCGCCTAGGGAAATATGAAATTTGTACAGCAAGCTCAGTTCAGCTTTTGTCTTCCAGACATCTTTATGGGAGAATTAAAAAGGTGGAGTAGACTTTCCTCCTCTTCCAGGCCCTGAATGTTTAGCATATGGGGCTGTAACATTTCCCTAAGCTGACCATGGGAAAGTCTGTCTGGTGCAGATACTGTACCACAGGGGTCTGCAGAGACCCTTATAAATCCCAGCATGGGTGGGCCTGAAGCCAGAAGGAAAATCCTTGGATCATCTACAAACACTTGGGTTCTTAGCAGTTAGGGATGGTGCCAGGTAGTTGAGCAGCTTCTTGCTTGTTTAATTTACACTGGGGCTTGCAACAACCTCCACCGATGTTCAGAATCCTCAGTTATGCTATGCTTAGTGTCGCCACTCCCCACCACTGGTCTTATTCTCAGTGCAGATGCAGTAGAGAGGAGGTGACATCTCCCATATTTATATTGAGCATGGCCTGGGGTCATAGGGAGGAAAGAACATGTCCTATGGCTGCAGCAGAGGTCTGCTCTAGTAGGGCTTCTGCATGTGCAAGGAGAGCTATAAAGCAACAGGGACCTACAGCAGCACTGCCCTTCACTTTACTCTGGCTACATCAAACCTGCTCCTGCACTCAGCTGTCACTTAGCTGAGCTATCAGCAAAAACTCTCTCTTCAAATCTACTCCCTGCCAATTTTCACATGGACCAGTTCCAGCCACCAGGAGAAGACAGCCCAAACCTCTGGCAAACACTTCTCTAAGCAACGGGAACTACATTTCAGCTGACCTGCACATTCTTCCTTTCTGTGCTGCATCCCGCTGGAAAAGTCAGCGCTGAGTGTCAGATGTGGGGTGATGAGAAGCTGCTTATTTTGGCCTGAAGAAGCGACTTCTTAAGTTACCACCTTCTCTGGACTGGGAGTTCTTGTAAATCCATATCCATTTGGTATGATCATTACAATAAGCCAGAATAGGAAAAACAGTCAGAATTACTCCATTTGCCTTTCCAGCAGGACCTCACTCTCGGTCATAAGACTCTCAAAGCCACCAAAGCTATTAAACCATCATCTCTTTAGTTCATTGTACTAACGTGAGAAACCTCACGCATATACATGGAGTTATATGTGATGGATCTGTCCCAAGACCAGGGACAGTAATGCTCTAAGTGGTTCCTCCCTCCTGAGGTACCAGCATCGTGCTGGGAGGAATCCAGAGGAAAAGAGGTCAACAGGAAGACATCTGGCTAAGAGCTCTGAAGCAGGAGCTTAGCAAACTTGCTGGTATCACTAAAGCCAGGCGAATTCCTCACCAAAAATAATGACTAAAATGTCATGAATATTTGCTCACAGAAACAGAGCTGTTTTACTCTGAATGTGATTTAGGCAAAAAATAGAGCACATGACTTTGTGGGAGCAGGAGTGCTGAAGAAAACACAGAAGAATCCAAATTCATGCAAAATAAGACAAACTGGCAAAGGTTGGGCAGTCCCTCTGCAGAGACAGCCCTGCAGGGGAATTCAGTCCCATGAGGAAAAAGACATCCACACTGCCTAATGAAGGGTTAAAATTTCCTGGTTGGAAATGCAGTCATGAAGGGCAACAAGTTCACAGAGAGGAAGCGAAGCGCAACGGGAAACCAAGTCTTATTTTCAGTTCTTCAGCATTTACATCAAAACCAGAGCACTTCAGCACCAGTTGCCATTCCCAGCCCAACAACTGTTGTGTCTGGACTTGTCTTACTTGAAGAAAAGCACCATAACGTCATCCCTCTGCATCTCCTCCAAGCAAACAGCCATCCACTGGAAGGCCTGATGCTCCTGTACTTAAAACTCAGAGCTGCCATGTTTCACCTTGCAGGAATTTTTATGGCTGAACTGAACCTCATGCTGGTGGCTGGTCCAAGCCGTGGCAAATAGCCTACAAGAGCCTTGATTTCTGGGCTTATGCTGACTGATCCACTTCTCCTGGACCTCTGGAATAAAAGAGGTCAAAACAAGAGAGTGTCTCCTGGATGGATTTGTACAAAGGCTGAATGAGCTATGGCTTGTGCATATAAAGGCGGTAAAATGCAGAACCATCCTTACTGCCAGGGACATAACACAAGAGTTTAAGACCAAATTTGGATGATCTCTCTCTAGCCAAGTAGAGACTATACCCAAAGCCATGGAAAATGCGCCCAAAGTTCAGCTGTCAGGAGATCACCATTGACACCACACCAGAAATGCTCTGGAGCAGGTTATAGCTCAATCGACTCCATATGGTTGCTCAACAGAAGTGTGTTAAGCACAAGTTGGTTTTATATTTTAATACAGATTAATTGCAATGTGAAGACTTTTAAATAACAGCCATGAATGGTGAATGTTCCACCAGATTAATAACTCAAAGAGACTACTAATTGAAGATGAGACATGGCTAATTATCTGTAACAAACCTGAGTGACGGATCTCGGAGCAGCACTCAGGAATGCTATTCAAGTCCACAGGAACACATTGTCTAAACATATTTTTTAAAAGATCTTGGTCTTAGTGACTCTTAAATGAGTCATTCATTAGTACTCTATAATTTCATCTTCATCTACAATTACCCAGTTTCAGCTGCTTCGCATGAGCAGAGACTTGCTTTCCTATCTCAAGTGTTATTATGGAAGTTTCTTTTCAGGACAGAACACTCTGCGTAGTTGCCATTTTCAAACATTTATCACCAGGGATTGTCCTCTGGAAGGCATTACTTGGTTATATTGTTCATGGCTCTTTTTAAATATAATCTTCTGCATCACACAACATTGAGGTGCAGAGCCACAAAGATCATTAAGGGACTGGAACATCTCCCTGATGAGGAAAGGCTGAGGGAGCTGGGGCTCTTCAGCTTCGAAAAAAAGGAGACTGAAGAGTGACCCCATTAATGTTTATAAATATGTGAATGGTGGGTGTCAGGAGGATGGAGCCAGGTTCTGCTCAGTGTCATCCAATGACAGGACAAGGGGCAGTGGGTGTGAGCTGGAACATAGTAGGTTCTACATCAATATGAGAAGGAACTTCTTCACGGTGAGGGTGACACAGCACTGGAACGGGCTGCCCAGTGGGGTTGTGGAGTCTCCTTCTCTGGAGATATTTAAAACCTGCCTGGATGTTTTCCTATGCAACTTGATCTAGGGAATCCTGCTGTAGCAGAGGGATTGGACTAGAGGATCTTTTGAGGTCCCTTCCAATCCCTAAAGTTCTGTGATTCATTCCCATCCCTTGTATTGTCCTACGGGGAGATTTCTGTACATCAGCAAGAACACAATTACTGAGGGAGATTATTTCACCCTGTTCTCTGGGCACATCATACACACAATTTCTCAGGTGTTGGAAAGCTGACACTGGGTTTAGCTGAAAGAGCTATAAATATCACTTCAGAGTGCTAATAAACATTAGCATCTTCTCCATTGAAATCAGCTTTTCAGCAGCAGTTCTTTGGAGACTTCCACAATTGACTTCTCTTGAGGCTGTTGCTGAGGGAGCTGGAGTTGTTTAGCCTGGAGAAGAGGAGACTCAGGGGAGACCTTCTCCCTCTCCACAACTACCAGAAGGGAGGTTGTAGACAGGTGGGGGTCAAGCTCTTGTCCCAGTCAACCAGCTCTAGGATGAGAGGGCAGGGCCTGAAGCTGCCAGGGCAGTTAGGTTGAACACGGAAAGGGTGATCAGACATTGGAATGGATTTCCCAGGGAGGTGGTGGAATGTCCATCCCTGGAGGTGTTGAAGGACAGACTGGCTGTGGCACTTAGTGCCCTGGTCTAGGTGATTGTGGTGATGTTAGGTCAGAGGCTGGGCTTGATGATCTTAGAGGTCTTTTTCAGCCTCAATGATTATGTGACTTGGGTTGAGCTTGAAGCCAAATGGAGGAAGCCCAGCTTAGTGTGTCCAGGGAGGCCTTGGCAGAGTTAAATTATAAGCTCAGTTGGGGCAGATAAATATAAGTGAAGCCCTTCCAAGGTGTGTGCTGAGCACATTTCTCTTTTTCTATGCCTAAGATCACACAGAAGACTATTCAAATACAGTTAGCTATTAAGAGCTGTTAGTTAATTGGTACTGATAAGGACTTCAGACTTTAGGTGATTAGAATTCCTAGTGCAGACACAAAAGGCCTCAAGAGAAGTTTAAACAAGCGGGTGGGGCTTTCAGTTTAATTGTACTGCTTAACTTAGCCCTGCCTTGTTCTCCTACCATCCTGTATTACGTTATTTCCATATCAAAGAAGGAGATGGGAAACATCTTAATGGTGACAAGGAGAGGAGTTCCAATATTCGTTCCTCGTGAAATAGTTTAGACAGCCTTAAGCTCAGAGGTGCTTCTCTGTGCCTGGGTGCTCAAAGGGCAGATGTTAAGTCTTCCTAGTTAGGAAGACAGGCAATAAGAAACAGTCTTCTTTTCAAAGGATTAAATACTTTGTTGAAGGATGATCCAATCCCTCCCTCCCCTCCTGCTGGTGGTGTTTGTAGAGCTAAAAGTGATAAGAGCAGGCAGATAGAAGCAGCAGGAAGAGGTTACCTGTACTACTTCTTTGACCAGAGTCTTGTCAGTCCCAGTTTTGGCTCTCTGCAGGCCACTGACATCCTCTCCAATCCAAGTGATGAGGGCAAACTTCACTCGCTTGCTCATGGCATCACCAGTTGTAAATCGGACAAAGCCAAACAATCGAACATCATCTGGAGAGACAAAGCAAAAAGTACAGAATTATTAAAAACAGAAATGTCCTTGCCTTGGCATCTTCTGGGGTAAGACTGTTGCTTCCAACTTAAAGTCAAGTCGCCAAGCCTGTGTCAAAACCTCATCATTTGGGATTAAAAGGACAATGCAGGGGCTCTGCTCCAACACCCTTGACTTGCATATTACACTTTGCCAGGTTAGGGCTGTCTCTTCCTGAGATGTTCTGAGTTACAGGAGGAAACCTGGCTGTGCTGGCCACCCCATGCTGGAGCTGGAGAGTGGGCTGGAGAGTTTGGAAATGGATAAATCCATTAACAGGCTGTTCAAGAGCACAAAGTTAACCTCAGTTACACGTTTGTTTGCAGGCCACTGGTCAAGAAAAGGGATGAAAGTGATGTCCCAGTGTCTCTTTCTTACAGGACAGAGAATGAGGGTCACATTTTATGCCATATACCCAGACATTGGACATTGTACACATCTGATCCTTTCCTTTCCCTTCAGCAACATTTCTGGCTCACTTGTAGTATGAATTTACAAGAAGGACAGGAGAACGAGCAAGAGAAGAATTTGCAATTACTTCCCCAGATGCATTTTTCTACTTCTGAAGCCCTCTAGAGAAAGGCCTGGGAGATTGGACTAGATGATCTTTTGAGGTCCTTTCCAATCCCTAATGTTCTGTGATTCTGTGATTTGAGAAGCGTTGTTTCGCAGCTGACTAGAGTTGTTTAATCTAGCCCTATGTAAACTTCTTGTCTTGAAGAGTTCATTCCTTCATAGCATCATAGAATCGTTTAGGTGACTCAGCAAATGAGGCAGCTGAATGCCTTCATGATCACAGGCCCTTAGTAAGCTTGGGATACAATAGACAGATATCCCCAGCCGTGGTGGCTGGAGCCTTCAACAGGACTGAGCAGAAAACCAGAGCAGATGGACCGTTGTGCAATAGTGGAATAAACCTAATCAGAGCTACTTCATCTCTTAGAGACCATGCCAGACCTTTTAAATGAAATGAGGTGACTCAAAATAGAAGAACAGACTTGGTGTTTGAAAAGAATCACGTTAATACTCCTGGCTACACTTGTTGTGACCAGTTCAACATGTTTTATAGTTCTCTGCTGTCTTAACTACTGGCAGGTGGAAACAACAGGCTCCAGGTGTAGTAATGTTTGCCAGCACCCCCATCCTTGGATCCATTACAACATGCTCCATGCGTGGTCAGGACAGCCCCAGGAGATCTGGGGATAGGCCAGAAGCAGCTCTGAACTGCTCATCCCCAGAAAATAAGCTGCTAGAAATCAATGCCAAAAAGCAGGATTTCTCTGGAAGCCGACAGATCTCAGAGCTTCATTTAGCCCAAGTGTGAGAGGAGACAACTTCCCCTTGACAAAAGGTTTTACATTTTTAAGAAGCCCCACCTACGTTCTCCCTATTTTGTTCTTTTTTTTTTGCTAGTGACCAAAGACTACTGGGAAGAACTGAAAAATGTGTGTAGGGCAGTGTGTGAGCCAGTACAGTGTTGAAAACAAACTGTCCTGAAGATTTCAAAATGGAAGCAAAAGGAAAGACTGAAATCTTATTCAAAGAGAAATCCACATGGAAGGAGAACAAGTTATGTATCGGCAGAGTGGGCAAACAAAACCTCTCTGCGATACCCTGTTACTGACAAGTACAATAAACACACAGAGAGACTCCTGTTTCTGACAGCAAATCCTCTTCCCAAGATTGATTAGAACCATAAATGAACCGACAGCCAGGAAATACCCAAGGTGAAGAGAGACAGTAAATCTCCAAACGTTACTATTAACAGTTCTGTGAAAAAAACCTTGTTTTCCCAGGTCTGACAGCAAAGGAGGCCACACTCCACTAAGAACTGTACTGTGGCTCCTGTGGGAACACAACGCTGGAAGATACTTCAATGTCCTGGCCCCTCTGGTACGGTAACCTTGTCACAGCCTTTCCCATGGACCCATCACTTTCCTCTCTGAGTATGTAGGTTTCTCATCCCAGCCCCTTCTACCAAAAGCTGTTAAGAGATCCCTGCTTTGGATTATGCCCCTTTATAATGAGGACAATGCAAAAATATCATCAATGTGAAGAATTCAGAGTTTTTCTGCAGTGCTTTTTTGTAACAGCATAGGAAGTTGAAGGAATTTATCTGTCAGCATGAACTTTAATTTGACACAGATTACTGGCAGCAGCAGGATTTGCTTCTGGGCAGAAGAGTTTCAGGGCCTTCCTGTCCTCTCTGAGAGCAGCTTGATCAATGGCACCAAAGGGAGCCAAGCACAGCAATTCCTTGGGGGCTTTTATCTGTTAGATCACCTGCTGCACAGCGACTGTGAGCAACTCTTACATCATCACGTTAAGTCCCAGTAAGTTTAATGAGTACCTGAGGTTAGATTGTGGTGCTTTGAGTCACTGTCTTGGGCAGAAGTTACCTGAGGGTGGTTTACTTGTGGGGGCTTGAAAGGCTGCACCCAAGATGCATGCTGTCTCCTCCTGCCTCCCCACCGAGGTTGCATCCCCACAGCAGGCAAAACATGCTCTTCAGCTGCCAGAAATCTCAGTCCAGTGTATTTAATATAAACTACCAATACGTGATGTGCCAGTCTATGAACTGCAGCGGGTGAGGAGCGCTTTCAGCAGCTGCAGCTAAAGCCAAGAGGGACTGTGAATTGGAGCCCTGAGCAATTAACATGTCTCTTTTCCTAAAAGGGCAACAGGGACAGATGTGGAGGATTTGAGCACTAGTTCAGTCTGGGTATGAGCCTCTTCAACTGCAGGTCAAAATCCCAGAGCAGAAGTAGTTGAGTTTCATAATTAGTCTGAAGCATGTTCAGAGTGATAATGGGATCAAAACGCAAGTTCTTTTATACTCCCAGATTTCCTCTTCCACAGTTAATAAGGTCTGCCCTGCCAGATCACCTCGCTGTGCTGCAAGTCATGAGTGCCATCAGTCCCAACTTCCCTGGAACTCTCAAGGCATTAATTTCCACAGCCCATCCCTTCCCCCCAGCTTTTCACAAAAAAACCACTTAAGGTGGGGTTAGGATTTTGCTGGGGAGTGGGGGACTGTAACAAATTGCTGAGAGATGGAAAGAGGAAATCCTGCCTAGCTCTACACAACCACCTTCCTAGTCACTAAGCCATGGATTTCAGGGCATGGAGAAGCAAATAATAGATCTGAGTAGAATGGAAATAACAGCTTTATCTGATAAGACCTCACAAGCTGCAAACAGCTGAAATTAACATTAATTCCCACTAATATCACTACTCCTTTAACTGTGGCTGCACAGCCTAACAATAGGGCTACACAAACGATTAAAAGCACAATGGATGCCTTAATGAGCATCACTTAGTATTTTTCCCCAAATGCTTTACTTATCAGGAGGCAGGATTTTCCAAATATACTGATTAAGCTACCCGTTGGCTCTCAGCAGAGCTCGATGCCAAGCTGCAGCGATTTCTCTGATAGCATTCTCCACATTTTCATCCATTCAAACCCTTTGGTTTAGCTGTACTAAAAAAAATTCCTCATTAGATTAAAGCACACTGATCATCAGTAAGAGATAATAGCTGCAGGAAAGAACTATGCTGTCAAAAGCTTCACAGTTCCTGGTTTTACGGCTTTGCATGGCCAAGCCAGAGACACACCAGAAGTCCACCCCTCCCAGCTTCACCTGCCTGCTCAGCTGAGGTCACATACAAGGTATGTGGTGGAACGATGTGCTTCTGTGTTCAACAGAATTACTGACACCCTGTAACAGGCTCTGTGAGGATTTGTTTTGTTTGTTTTGGTTGGATTAATTTTAGATTAATTTGTTGATTTTCCACCCCTTCAGCTACCTCTGTAGTCCTGTGGCTGGAAGTGCAGACAGAAAACCTTCCCTGCCTCTACTAGACTATTTTTTCACCTCTTTAATCCCACACTGAAGCCCTGACTCGAATGCAATTGTCCTGCACCATGCAAGGATGTTCATGAAGTTGGTTGATGGTCAGACTTTATTATCTTGTAAGTCTCTTCCAACTTTAATGATTCTACGATTCTGTGAAGTCATCTAAGGCAATGTTTGACCTCAGGACCATAACCACAGGGCAAAGCTGTAGCACCAAAACCTTTTCCAGGTAACCCAGGGTGGCTGTTGTGAGTATGGAGTGTTTGGGACACAAGGGCATGGGGAGGATGACCCCACTCTGATTTCTCTGGCTTTCTCTGGTCCAGTGAAGCCACCAGCAATGTTTCATCAGAATGAGTTGCTGCTACCCCAGAGATAGTGGTCCTGGTCCTGTACTGGTCTCTCTTCTGACTGGGTATATCTACTGGAGGGTAGAGTGGGAGTGAACAGGGGATCCAGATAATCCTTGTTCCCCTTCCCAAAAGTAAAGGTTGCATTAGTTGGCCAAAAGTAAGGGCCAGGCAGGCTCCAAAACAAAGAGCCTGCAAAACATAGAATGTTTTTCTTCACTTGCTCTGATGCCCATCGCAGGATGGGAAAATGCAGCCCCACAGCCACGAGATCGTGATAAAGCATCACAAAGCTAAGCTGAGTTCCCATGTCAGTGCAGAATTCAACTCTGAGAAAAAGGAATGAGAATATTCCCTAGAACAACCTTCTGTCCATTGCAAGGGACAGTCTAAGCCACAGTTCCAGCTGGGAGCCAGGAGATGACTGTCAAACACCACTTCAGCTGGCCCCAACAGCGCAACTTCACAGCAAGCAGGGAGGGCACAGGAGAGAGAACATAAGCCACCCATGGCCCCAGGTCTTCCTTTAAATAGGTACTAAGGGAAAGCAGGTGAGAGGAACATGAAAGGGGAAAAACAAAAGCAGTAGGAGACTGATTTGCAAAGCCCATTTTAGCAACTTAAGATGCAGCCAAATGCAGATAAGCACCTATCTCATTATAGGAGCTCCTGCCTTTTTACAAATCTTTCCTACAACCTCAGGTGCCAACTGTAATCTTGGTGATCTCTCAACCCTTAGCTCCTAGATTTTATATGCAAGCCAGGCTTTAGAGGACAACTGGCCTAAGCCCAAAAGAGCTTGCACTTAGGAGCCAATTCTGTTTTCTTCCTAATATTTTACATCAACTATGAATGATTTTGTAGGGTATGTCTTTCAGACCAAAGATTTTCAGTTCTCCCTTGTGCTGAATGCACAGCATGGTTCTGGTCTAGTCTCTGCCGACGCTTCAATATCCCATTTCATGCTGTCACTGTGATTATTTATCTGGACTGGGGCTTTCCAAAGAAAAGGCTTATTATTTCTTTTGTTGGAGATGCATTGAAAAACAACTGTTCGCATGTGGCATGGGGGGGAAACACAGTCTTCCAAACTCTCCATCGCTTCATGGCAGAACACACTCGTTAAAGACATTGAAGTGAACCACAGAGACAACACAGTGCTCTGCTGCTTCGTAATACAGAAACTGAGACAAGCTGCCTGGTGCAGCTGACACACACAAAGGTTTAAGCAGATATTTCTGATCAGACTTCTAGTTCAGTATCTCAGTTGTGTATCCTGCCACTCTTCTCAGCCAGCTTCTCATCACCAGCCCAGTTATGAGGCTGAAGTTAAAAACAATAAAAAAACCCTGAGAGCCTTCATATCCTTCTGTACAAAAACCCTTCAGCTCTTATGTTTCAAACCCATCAGGTCAGCTGATTTGTTGTTTAAAGGTGCTGATGGCATGTACAACTGCACACCAAACCATGCTACACCTTGGCCCAGGCCATCTGCAGAGCCAGGAGCTGTAACTGCTGACTACAATGGATCAAAAGCCTTGAATTAAGTCCTTGTTTAATGCAGAGGTAATCTGTGCTGTTAAGCCAAACCAAAACAGTCCTTAGCCAGAAAACATGGGAGGTGTCTACACTCTGTGTAGTGACCCTGGCAAAACTGATGTCCTCAGTGCTGCTCTCCAGACACTCTCTGTCAGACAAAGGCCAGTACAGGCATGTATGCTGGTCACCATGCAGATCTGCAAGAGGAAGGACCACCAGCAGCCACCTCTTAATCACAAAAGGACTTCTCTGTGCCAGTGCTTTAAATCAGAGGGATTGGACTAGATGATCTTTCGATGTCCCTTCCAATCCCTAACATTCTGTGATACCAATCTCCTTGACTTTATTTTGGGATAGGCTAGAGGAGAGGTGTTCGTGTTTCTGGGGCTGGTCTTCGGAGGACAAGGACTACTTACAGAGACTAAAGCCGAGCCTAGTACCTCCCAGCCTAAGTGCAGGAGTCATCTTGTGGTCTGACACAGACCTTGACAGGAACAGCCTGACTATGACTGATATGCGAAAGTCCAGAGTTCAGCCTGTGTTTACAGCATAATTCTAGGGCAACAGGTCACGGGAGAAGCTTTTCTTGACATGTTTTCTTCCTTTAAGACTGGTAGTGGGATGGGAAAAGGATGATAGTTTGATTGTGCCACTCCTTAAACTTTTCTGCTACTACACAAAGTTTAGTAAAGAGAAGAACAGACCTCCACCCTAGCAGATGAGCCATGGGGGTCTCATGCAATCTATGAGTAGAACCTTGACAGTAATGGAACCCACCCAGGACAGACCGGCTGCAGCAGCAGTTCTTAGCTCATGGCGTGGACCCCACAAACCCCAGGAGCTCAGCATCACATCTTCATGTGTTCCTTCAACAGCAACCCACAGCGCCTGGCTGGAGGTCTGCAGAGAGCTAGTTTCTTTTGAACTGCTGCTTCCTTTAAAAGAAGCTATTTCAGTTCCTTGCTTTTCCCTTTGTCCTCAACCCCTCTCGTTCCCTGAGGAGGTTTTCAGAATTAGTAATGGATTGGGCCATGGACTGCCTGAAAAGGGTTATGTATGGGGGGATGAAAAGGCAAAAACACGACCCTGTTCCCAGCAACCCCCTCCAGCTCTTCCCGAGCTCTGTTGCTGTGCTAGGCAGGATATCCACCACAGGCAAACGTATCCCAAACTGGTACAAAAGATCTCCTTGGTCTCAGAGCCCCATGAATTAGCACATGCTGGCCCCACCCGCCCTGTAATTTCATGCTCTGGGGGTTAGCAATATGTACCGCACGGGGAAGGTGCTTTTAATAAGACAGGCTGTTAAAGACAGTAGGGGACACAGACGGTTCCCACTCAAACAGCTCTGAAAGAGATGGTGCACAAAGCAGAACAGAGCAACCTCTGACAGGGGCTTGCTGACACTTTGCACACTGAGGTTTTCAATTCCTACTCCTGATCTCACCTCCAGCCACCAGCTCAGCTTCTACCAGAGGCAGCTGCAGTAGGTTGTGGCTTTCAGAGCGGCGTTTCTCACAAAACAGGAATCCAAAACAAGGAAGGAAGTTTATTTTGATGCAGGGTTTTTTTTCGTCTTTTAATCACATTTTCTGAAGCTGTTTGCATTGATAGCAGCTCTTCTCCCCTTACAGCACAGTGTAGAAGGAGATGGGGTGTCGATCAGGAGGGAAAAGATAGAGCAATAAGAAGGAATAATATTTAGCAGCTCTTCACATCCCTTCCTGCTCTTATTTACTGACTTTGTTGAGCAGAAATATTCCATCCAGCTCAACTTCATAGTAGCATTTGGCACCTTTCATCCAGATGGGAAGGAAAGCTCCAACTTCACTGCTGGCCTGAGCCTGGTTTTCTGACTGCATCTACTGGTCCAGCTGAAAGGCTGCTGCACAGACAGGAGGCACCAAAACTTGATATCCTGCTTCCTCAACTGCTGCACCATTATTCATGGGTGGAGGAAGGTCCCTTGTAGCACTTAGCCAAGAACTCAGTGCCTGGTTCTTGAAACCTCTGAACACTGTGCTGCAGAGGTAGGTTTAAGGACAACCTCTTGGCCCTGGTCTACAAAGGTGTGTGTGAAGGAAGAGGGAAAGAAGGAAAAAGTGAGCAATGGAGCAGATCTAAGGGATTTAGTTCGATGCTAAAGGCTAATAGGTTACAGTATGCCATATAGGTGCCCTTTATTCCATTGCCCTCCTTATACTGAAAATATGCAACATTTCATTTGTGGCTGTAAAAACACTCCAGTATTGGGACCAGCTTGGCACCTTGCTGATGTAAAGCAAGGTTTCCTTAAACTCTGTTTTAATACCCTGTTTATCAATAAGAGTGATGGCAAGTAAACAAAACTCATTGTATTCCAAAGTGCATCATGTCCCCCCATTAGTTGTTACACATGTTCTACCCAGCCCAACCAGTGCCTGCCCTCCACCAAAGCCCCTCTGCCTGCTTAGCCACTGGATACAAGTGTTCTCTTCGCTGCAGAAGGGAGCTGTCCTTGAAAGGGTGTCACTCCACAAAATGCCTTAAAAAATCAGTTCAAAGACAGACTGGACTCCTTAAAAACCAGGAAAGAAATAAATGAGGAAGGTTCCTCTGCAAGCCTCAGATGTCTAGAGACAGTGGAGACTTATCTTGTCCACCAGAGGAGGCACAGAACACGGAGCTTTGATACTGAAGCCTCTGACCTCTCAACACAATTATTAACCCTTTAGATAATGTTGGCACCAGCTTCAGAAGTGCTGACCCCTGGGTTTTCGTGTTAGCCAGGGGACTGCTTTTTCCCTTGCACTGGCCATTAAGAAGAGTTGGGTGTTTCTTGCAGCACAGAGTATCAGCTCTTCTAACATCAACTACAAGATAATCCTTTCTGGCCTTTGAGAATTACCCCTGCAAAGGTCTTAAGAGCAGCTGGAAACGAGTAGCAGTATTAATGCCAGTAAGACCCCGCTGCAGATGTCATAGCAGAGCAGTCTAAACCATCTTGATTCAGTGGCTACTTGCCAAGGACTACAATGTACTTTTCTCCTGTGATATTTATTGACTGATCAGACCAGTTTTGCCCTCATGTAAGTTACTGGAAGTTCTCCCTTTCAACTCAGTAAAACACAGCCAAGCCTCAGAATTTTGACAGACCCATCTGGACAGGCACTGGTGTTTCAATAGCTGTGGGACTTTCACTCCAGAGCCACCATGAGAAGGGGGACAGTGTTCAGTACATGGTCCCCTCACTGCACAGGTACATCTGACAATACAAGTTAACCAGAATAGTGGGTTGTAGAGTAACTAGATGAGTGAGGAAGACCTAGTTACAGTCCAGCGTTAGTTCCAAATGCTGCCTATCTCGTGTCTCATGGGGACACTGTTAAACAGCAGGCAGGACAGGAGGAAAAAAAACCCAGTACAGTTCCCTCCTGGAGTTATTTTGAGCAAAATCAAAGCCACCTCTGTAAAACACTTGTCACAAGTTACATTCAGGTGAAGTTAACTTTTCCTCCATTTATTTTCATTTTCCCCAGGCTTTTTTTATCCTGTTAATGCTGTACAGCCCAAAGTTAAACAATCCACAGCCAGGTTTAAACCTACAGCCGCAACTGTTGGGGTTGTGCAACACCCGGTACACAATTGTTTCCAGTGCTGTATTGTTGTCGCCTGTCTACAGCACAACTACCGCTCCTCAGTTTTCTTGTTCTTAATAAAAAACCCCCCTGAGCAACCCTTCTAACTGCAGTTACTTCACCACTATAAACACAGTTTACAGAGGAATTTGATTACAAACTGACTGTATCTTTTTAGCCACAAACAGAGTCTTTGTTTTTTGCTTTGAATTGGCAGGGTCACAGGAAGCTGTGGCTAATGGAGCATTTTGTCTTGTCTAGATACGAGAAGCAATGAAAAATTGTGCAAAGAGTAGGAAAAAAGCCCAAAGGACCTGAAGTCTAAGGGTGAGACAAAGGAGCGGCTGGACTATGGACTTCTGCAAGTTGCACTCTGAGGTGGCTGGAAACCCTGTAATGCAGAGGACAGGGCTGACACAGGGAAGCAGCAGCACCAAGTCTGGTTTACCCAAGTTTTCTCCCACCCCTACACCTCTCGTGCTGAGCAGCAAGAAACACGGTGAGGTACCGAAATCACGACGGAGCTTACCTGTGCATTTTCTTTTAAAGGTTTCATAGTCTACCCCTTGGTCTCCAGGGACGATTGTAGAGCCATTGTATTTAAAAGTCACCCTTTGGGAAAGGGGAAAAGAGAAAGGGAATGATACATCTCAAAGTCACCCTTTGGGATGGGCAAAGGGAAGGGGAACAATGTGTTTCACAGTCAGCCTGTGGGAAGGGAAAAGAGGAGATGGGGAAGAATTAAAACAAACATCATTTAAAGAGGCGGGGGAGAGAAGGAGAAGACGAATGTCTATAAAAGTCACCTTTTAGGAAGGGGAATAGGGAAGAGGTGGAATCCCAGAGCACCGCTGCCTGCCCGGGAGGTGATGCCGGGGGCCACCTACCAGTTCACGTCGGTGGCATCGTCCCTGACGAGGTTGTACGCCTCCCTGCACGCCTCCTTGTCGATTTTGGTGGCCATGAGGGCGACCGACAGCGCCGGGGTTGGGTCGTGGGTGGGGGATAGGGAGCAGGGGAGGGGGAAAAGCGGAGCGGTGCGGAGTTTGGGGGAGATCCGCTACCGCACCGCGCACTGCCGGTCCCGCTGTCGCACCGCACCGCGCAAAGCCGCGCAAAGCCGGTCCCGCCCCGCCAGCGGCTGCCAATGGCTCCGCGGGTGGAGCCGGTCCGGCCCCCGCCCGCCCCTGCCGTTTGCCTTTTAAAATAACATACATTTATCCTCATGTCATTTTTCCATTGCAAGGGATTTTAATGAAAATGTTTTCATTTC
>JAOXOE010000720.1:13022449-13033549 GCA_028565055.1 Phoeniculus purpureus
GCGAGCGCTCCTGGCAGCCGACGCCGAGTCCCGGAGCCGGGCAGTGCCCAGGCAGGGGGCTCGGGGCTCGCCCCGGTGCGGGGCTCGGCCGCGGCTGTTTACGCAGCCCCCGCGATGCTTCCGCAGCCCGTGACGGACGCGGCGGGGAGGAGGAGGAAGGCGGCATCCGCGACGCGCAGGATGGAGCAGCCGCTGGCTGCGCGGCGGGGCCGGGCGCTCGGCGGGTAGCGGAGCGGGAGGACGCGCAGCAGGTAGGAGGGAGAGTACGGGGGACAGGCTGGGGGGCGACATGCGGTGCCGGGACAAACCCTCGGCCCACCAGTGCTGCGGAGAGCATCGCCCGCACAGGCGCGGGTGGGGACCCGGTTCCGTCCCCGCGCGGGGGGTTCGGACCCGCTAACGGGATGTGCGGGGGACACTTTGAGTCGAGCCGGGTGTGCGCGCTGGGTACCCCCATGTGTCCCTCTGTGTCCGTGTGTCGGTCTGTCTGTCTGTGGGGTTTACGCGTTTCGGATGGAGAGATCTCCCCCTACCGGGCTGCGCTTGAGCACCGCTAATTACAAACATCAAATCGAACCCAATCAATAGGCTAATGAAGGATGCTGGGGGTTAGGCAAAAGGCTAAAGGTTGTCTCTACGCATGGGCTTCAGTCCAGTGCCCTCAGAAAAGACCACAGGTCCTTTGCTAGGTAGAACTCAGCTTGAAATAATGTCCACAGATGGTGTTTGCCCAAGAACCAGAGTTTTGAGAACAATCCCTTGTGCGTGTGGGTGGGCTTCTACCGGAAACAGTGAAGGGGAGCTGGATATTGCAGTTTTAATTAAAAAAGCTCTACATTATGTGATAAAAAGCCATGCATTTTGTTTCTAGCCAAGTCTGTGCTGGGATGTTAGTTGTTTATTTTACATCAGTGTGTTGTCAGTGTGAAGCCTGAACAGTAAGAAACCTCATCACTACCCACATTCAGTGTTTCCAGGTATTGGGAGGCACAAGACCACCAGAGCATGAGCTAATTGTGAGTTACAGCAATTACTGCCACAGAATACAGAGCCCTAATCCTGCAGGAAGCTTCTTCCAGAGAGAGTCCTGAATGACAAGAGGTTGCAGACCATGAGCGTCTTGCTGCAGTGCATCTCTGTGGTGTAGATGAGGTCATAGGGAAGAGAGAAATCTTTCTGAAGTCAGTACAAGTGTAGGACACAGCATCTGGGTGAATCAGTGTGTCTGTAGACTACAGGCTCTGGATGAGAATATAATCACACATTAATAGGTCTGAATTTCTATTGATTTTCTTTTGGAGGTGCCTCTGGGAACACTTGTCTTTTTTTAAAAGCCTTTTTGCTGACCATTATCTGCGTATAAGCAGTTTTTTTCCCCTATAGTCTGCATTATCATCCTTTGGCTCTACCTTGCTGCTGTTTATACTGTAATAACAGCTGCTGGTCATTCTTGTCTCTTCAAGCCTGTTCCTCAGCTCCTGATTGTTCTTGGAGCAAAGGTGAGTGACTGAAATGTCATTTCCCTTTGAAGGAGACACCCCAACCTTGTTTTGGTCTCTGTGACTGCACTGTTTGCATTATATTCATTAGGAACTTCATGCTTCTCACTTTTAAGTGCCAGATATCTGCTTTTGTGGGATCAAACCTCTTTTCTTTGCTTCTCTTTCTTGCCTTCAGCTTATTGTGGTTGATTTTTTTTTTCTTTTAACACATGGAGGAACAAACACCGTGCTCAGCACAATAAATATTTGGCTCACACAATAAACACTGTACTCAGTTTCACCAGACTCTAATTGGAGAGAGGGAAATACTGACTTGTCAGGCTTCACTGAGCTCTGATTTGCCTCTCTGTTGGGACTTTTTTGAGACCTTTGTCTTGCACATGTATGTCTTTTCAACCTGTGCAGGAAGATGTTGCTGGCCCTGCAGAAGCATCATGTCCATCTCACTGGAGTCCTTGGAAAGGAAGCACAAACAGAAGAAGTGAAAGGACTTAAAAGAGGAATTATGGCCTTCTCAATAAAACATCTCCAGCACACATGAGCTCTTGGATGTTAGGATTGACCTTCAGCTGTCTAGACTGTAGTAACGAAGTTCTAGAAGGGCCTCAGAATGGGTAAGGAGAGCTGAGCAGACAGGATAGCTCTGCAGAGGCTTTGCTGTTATCCTAAAATACCCTGCTAGGGCCTTGCTCTCTTGGCTCTTTGCCATCATAACCTTTTTGCTTCTCTTCCCATCTCTCTTGAGCTGTCCCAAATCCTGCTTCATCAACTCTGGCTTCCTGTGATGGAGTAGAGAAAGTAATGGAGACAATGATACTCTCTTGGAGGAACAGGCTGCTGTGAATTTGCAGATCAGAGTATTTCAGGGGTGACACCAAAGCAGAATTTTTTACTGAAACAGTCCAGGAATTATGGGTCTTTATCCTGGGTCATTGTGGTCACAACAGCTACGGGAGAGACTAAAGTTAGCAAAAATGCTTCTCATCTTCAGACTCACTAATCAGTTAGAGCAGTAGAGGCCCCTCATCATCTCAGGTTTCTCTAGGACGGCTGAAGAGCTGGATGATAGCTGGGGAAGGTGAAGGTGGGCACCTCCCTTGGTGGGCACTTTGCCCTTGTGTAAATCACTGCTGCTCCACGCTGTGCTCACCGTCTTCTGCCAGCGACAACCTCCCGGTCATCATGTGGGATGCCCGTCCAAGGGGCTCTTCCACTTGTAGCGTTGTGGTCCATCGCACCGAAGTGGGGCTCGGTGGGGTGTAAAAATCCCTCTGTTCTCCAGCCCTGCTCCTCACCTCGGGGTTTTGGATTGACTTGTGAGCCTCCTGGGCTCAGTGAGGAGCCTCCCCCCGCGGGTGAAGCGGTGCTAGCTGCAGCCTGGGCTCGTCCAAACCAGTGTCACAGCGGGGTGGAGAGGACAGGCAGTGCCCAGCATCGCTCCCCGCACAGACCGCGCTGCGGGCGCAGCCGCCATTCGCTCCCTGCGGGCGCTCCGGTACCGCCCCCGGCGCCCCTGCCCGCCCCGCCCCGGCCGGGCGGCACTTCCTGGGCCGGGCTGCGGCGAGGCCGGCCCGGTGACTGCTGACGGTCGCGGCTGCTCCGCTGGTTTTTTTGTCACCTTCTGTTTTATTAGGGCTTTTTTGTTACCGCTTTCGGTTGCCCGCGGGTGCGGGATGAGCTGCCGCGGCGGGTCCCCGCGGGGTGCGGGAGCGCGCCTCCCGAGGCTGAGGCGCGGCCCCGACGGCGGGTCCGGAAGGTCCGGGCTCGGCGGCTGGGGATGGCAGTGCCGCGGGCAGCGGTAACTGGAACCGGCAGTAAGTAAAAAACCCCTTCCCACCAGTCGTACTGGCTTCGCCTCCAGCCCCCCGCACACCGCCCCTGACTTGTTGACACCGCGGAGCAAACAGCAGGCAGGAAAACAAATCGATTTATCTTTTTTTTAACGTAACCGTCCTCAAACTGCAGCTCCCCGGACTCGCGGTGTTGGTTCTGCCGCACAGCAGCCCTTGCAGACCTCTTAACATCATCCTCTGCTTCTGTTCCAGAAGCGCCGCGGATCAGCCGGTCATGGAGGGAACTCGGCAAACCAGGATCTGTCGTCCACACAAGATAAGTGAATCCTCAAAGGTTCGTGCTTGTTTGTGTTGCCTAACGAAAAGGGAAGAGTCGGGAGGGAATCAAGGCTCCCTTCCCGTTTGGATGGATTGTTTTGGAGGAGTGTGGGTATCGTGGAGTCATTGAGGTTGGAAGTGACTTCTGAAATGATCTAAGTCCAACCCCATCTCAAAGCTGACCTTTTAAAAGCATGTAGGAGAACGCTAGTCTACCTGCTCAAATACTTCTGTTAGAAGGTGCTGTAAGTATAAAAAACAGCATTAAATGGGCGTCTACTCATCATGAGTCATAACTTAGAAAAGAAACCCACATCGTTGCACACAGTGTTTCCCCTTTACCAAAAATGCTGTCTGTTTCTTTTGGGATCATTTCATACCAATCCATCTCATAAAATCCAAGGTGGTTACAGAAGCAAAGCTGCTTCTGTGAATTCAGCCTTTGTTATGTACCAGACAGGCATCTTGATCCTGCAAACAGGAGTCTTGACCCTGCAAACAGTAGGCATTCCAGTGAACTGGAGGTGTTTGCTTAGGTTTGTGAGGTTAATTTCCTTTGTAGAGGAGTCTTTGTCTTCACAAATACTTTAGGTGTGAATCCATAGAGGTCTGTCTTAGGTAGCTCTTCACGCATTAGCAGGAATCACAGAATCACAGAATGTTAGGGTTTGGAAGATCTCTGAAGATCATCATATCCAACTCTGCTGTCAGAGTGGGACCAAAACTAGGGCAGATCACTCAGAAACCCATCCAGACAGGGTTGGAAAGTCTCCATGTTTATAAGGTGTTACTGCCAGCTTAGTGTGTTCACCTGGTTTCATACCAGTGATGACTGCTTTGCTGTTCTGGTGCAAGCACTAGGTCATGGATGCTAGAGACCAAGTACCTCCTACTACCAGCAACAGCTAGCAAAGAGAAGCTTTTCAGTGCCTCTGCCTGACTTACCCAAGTGGGATGAGAGCAGTCTTTGGCATCACTAGGAATAGAGTCATAGAACGGGAGGGAGATCATCTAGGGCAACCCCCAGTAGTGGTGCTGCATAACAGTCTCAGATAGATCAGATCTTCGAGTCTGAAATCAGTTAAGATGCTGCTCTAATACAATTGATAAAATATAAATAGGAGTAATTTGTAAATGCATCCCTGCCAATATCATCGTTCCCTGAATGCCGACCCTGTCTGCCTGGTTTAGCCTGAGTGTAATAATAATTCATCACATTAAAAATTAATTGACTCGACAGTATCGCTTTGTTTTCTTGCTTAGACAGCAGCTGCCGCTATCCGTTAAACTTCGAATTACTAGCTAATGCTAAAGCTGTTCTGCAGAATATAAATAGCTTGAGAAAGATGTTGGCGCTTAGTATGAAATTAGTCTTGGTGTAGAGATGTGCAGCTATCAGCTTCTGTCATTTGCTCTCTGCACGGAGGGGCTCGCTGCGTGGCTGCAGCCTGTTAATGCGTTCCAAGCCCATCCAGTGCTGTGCGTCATGGCTCTGCGCTTCTGTTCGGAAGGAGCAGCGCTTCCACATGGCAACAGGGATTTGGGGAGTACGAGTTGTCAGGCGTATTTGCAGTCAGGATTATGTTGCTGACTCAACATCCAGCTAAGTAAATAGGGATCTCTGGCAAATCTTATATTCTGGTGTAATCTTGTTATGCACGATGATGGTATTAGGGACTATTAGAGAGAAATGATCAGCAGATTGACAGAGCTATGAGGGGAGTATGTTCTCGCTTTAATCCAGTAACTGTCCCCCGGCCATGACTTGGGTAGAGAAGACGATCCTTCTCTACCTTAAGGTACTTTATTGTCTGTCTCTACCTAAGAGGTACCTTATTGTCTGTTCCTGTACTACCCTTTATCACAGTTGTCACCAATATGTGGTTTGCCCTTTGCCATATTTACTCGTCTTCCTACCTCCTCCATCCCGTGGTCTGTGCTCGGGACCTTGTTTGACGTTAGCATAAACAGTAAGAAAAGACTTGATGTGGTACTGAATGCCATGGCCTAGCTGATGTTGTGGTATCAGGACATAGGCAGCTGGACTTGATGATCTCCTAGCCTCAATAATTTGGTGATTTCTTAACCCTACAAAACCCGAGATGAAAAAAGCTTGCAGTCCTTAAACCCCATATTTGTTCTGGTACAGATGTCTGTCAGTTTTATTCCTCAGTGGAAGTTACTTTGTTGTCTATGCCATGGGTCTTTGAGCTCAGAAATACGATGAGGCAATGAGCATACTGCAAATTAAAGAGGTTTGACCAAGAAAGTTGTAATTATGGAAGCCTCTTCATTTAGGCTGGTTTAGCTCTGCGCACTTGCATGTGCAACATTACTCCAGGAGAAGGCTATTTGGCAGCTTCATCTCCATTGTTTGGGAAAGAGAGTTAGCAAAACTAAAGAGAAGCCTCTGGGGTGTTGAGGCTAAGACAGATGTTTGGTTATTACTTTGGGTCTCCTCTCTGGCAGACTGCCTGTCACTGCACCAGCAACTGCTGCCGGGCAGACGTGGGAGGTCAGGCTCAGGGTTGGCATTAGCACAGGATGACTGGCTGCCATCGCGTCTGGACAGTGGCGACTGCCTGCCTTAATCCTCGTTATCGCACAGAAGTGCAATTACTAAATTACCTACACAGAGCACAAACTGGGAGTGAGGGTTGTGTGCAGGGGATTCACTTTGGCTCTAGAACCTGAACGTTTCCCATCCAGGTGGGTGGTATGTCTCTCAGCATGATTTAACCAACCCATTAATAGTTTCGCCAAGACAGCAAGAATCATGTGCCTTCTGCTTGGGAAACCAGGAAAGTTAAGAAATCAGGAGAGTTAAAGACTTCTAGGAGAAGCAGCAGCTTGGTAAAGGAAAGGTTGAATGCCTGAGAGGCTTGAAGAGACCTCAAGTCATCTGTGTGACTGTTTCCAATGTAGATAAGGAATGAGACACCTTTTCATGGTGTCACTTCTGAGAATGCAGCCTGAGGGTGTAGAACTGGGCCAGGCTCAGGGTTCTGCAGCCAGAACCATTCAGAGCTAACAGGTACAGATACAAAGATGTGCTTCCTTCCCACCTCCTTTGGTTTCTCCTGCATGTTCTTACAGGCTCTGCAGCAATCCCTTTTGTGGGTTTGGTAATTAAAGTTACGTATTTGCATCTCATTTAACTGGCTTTTATTAAGAGACATCACAAGGTAACTGACTGCACCATGTAACATTCCATTCCTGTGGAAGGATGGTCCTAGAAGCTGCATCACTTGACATACTGGGGTCACCAAGCCCTTCAGGACAAAGTGTTTTGATTTGGGTTCTTCTTCACAACATGAGTCTGTGACAAAGAGGCAAGCATTGGCTTCCTCAGCAGCTTTGTGGCACATCCAGAGCTGGTGGGAAGAATGTCTGGACCAGAGGGATCCTGGAAGAGCTCTTAAAGGATGTGTTCTGAGGGCATTTCCTCCTTTCTTTAGAAGTAAAATATTTAGTCATTTTCATGAAAGCAAAAACTACCTCCATTTCTGGAAGCAAGTAGAAGTCGTGTGGGAATAAGTTACCCACCAGTGTGGCTTTGCATGTGAATAAACAGCTATTAGTGCTGAATGCAGCGTGTCTGCCTGGAATAATGCAGACAGAAAGAGGGATTTTACCCAAAGGAGCTTAGAAATGCAGAGTTCTGAGAAGATTTAAGAGGGGGTAGACTAACCCAAACAGTACATGGGCTGAATGAAAATCTGATGTGCTGCTGAATGTTTGTCTCCCACTCCAGACCCTTAGTGAGTAGCATAGTTGAGAAGAACTCTGTAAGGAGTCATCTGGGGGACAAGGAAGAAAGGAGATGTCAGCAGAGTGTCTCCAAGACAATGAGTGGAAGAGTTTCAGAAAAGTTTCAGAAAAATGTGCCTGTTGGAAGTCATCAGGGAGGAGGTCTGGATGCAGCTTTGTGGAGGGGGCAGGAGTCGGTTATTAACAAAAGGAGGGAATGGGAAGCAGTGAAATCCTGTGTAGACCTTTCAGAGTGAAGGTGAGGGGCTTGGGCTCATACTGTGTTGTTTGCAATCTGCTTCAAGTCAGAATTAATTATAAAAATCTGCTTTCTTGTGTGTGACTGCATGTATTAGGAAAACGTCCTGTGCACCCTGAAAGTAATCCTGATGAGGAGAACATCAGCCTGATACTGTCTATTCATTCCAGGTGTACAGGTGGGATGAACACTCTAGTCTAGTTCTTCAGAGCCTGAATGAGCAGAGGCACCGAGGCCTCTTCTGTGACATTGTCCTTGTGGTGGATGAGCAGAGAGTCCCTGCCCATCGGAACCTCCTCGCTGTTTGCAGCGACTACTTCAACTCCATGTTCACCATTGGTATGCGAGAAGCCCACCAAAAAGAGGTTGAACTTTTTGGAGCCTCTTACATTGGCCTCAAGGCTGTGGTGGATTTCCTTTATGGCAGCGAGCTGTCTTTAGATGGTGGCAATATTGACTACGTGCTGGAAACTGCTCACCTGCTGCAGATCTGGAAGGTGGTCGACTTCTGCTGTGAGTATCTGGAGAACGAAGTCAGCGAGGAGAACTACCTGTACCTGCAGGAGCTTGCCTCCATTTACAACCTGAAGCGCCTTGACTCCTACATTGACTCTTTCATCTTGCAGAACTTTGGCACGCTGTCCTTCACCCCGGACTTCCTGCAGAATGTTTCCTTGCAGAAGCTGTGCCAGTACCTGGACAGCAGCAACGTGCAGCAGGAGTGTGAGCATGACCTACTGCAGGCTGCCCTACAGTGGCTTACCCAGTACCCAGAGCGGGAGAATGAGGCTTACCAGGTTCTGGATAACATTCATTTTCCCTTGATACCCAAGAGTGATCTCCTGCACCGGGTGAAGCCTGCGGTCTGCTCTCTCCTCCCCAAGGAAGCAAACTGTGAGGGGTTCATAGAGGAGGCAGTGAACTACCATAACAACGTGACGGCTCAGCCAGTGCTGCAGAACAAGCGGACAACCCTGCGCACCTGTGAGGAGAGGCTCCTCTTTGTGGGTGGGGAGGTTTCTGAACGGTGCCTGGAACTGAGCGATGATACCTGCTTCTTGGATGTCCGAAAAGGACAGTGGGTGGCAGAAACCCCTCTCCCAGCCAGACGAAGTCACCACTGTGTTGCAGTCTTGGGAGGCTTCATCTTCATAGCCGGAGGCAGCTTTTCAAGGGACAATGGAGGGGATGCAGCTTCAAATCTCCTATATAGGTATGATCCCCGCTGTAACCAGTGGATAAAGGTGAGGCTTAAGCTGTAATACTTCTCTGTTTAAAGTCCTGAATGTTTAGAGTGTGTTTTTTTTGGTGGAGGGACAGGGCTTATTACAGCAACCAAACACAAATGGATTTCAGCTGAAAAATCAGCTGCCTGAATCCTTTGTGGGAAGCTTGAGTTACACAGTGAAAAGAGTTTGGGGCAGATTTGCATCTTCACTTGGGATTTGGGCTTCTCATCCAGGAAATTTCTGGTCAGCATCCACTGGTGACTCTTCAGTTGATATTTCAGAATGATGCTAGCAGGTACTCGCAGAGGTGACTGCTTTATCTTCCTCAAGCAGTAGCACAGAAAACTGAATCACAGATGCGTCTGATGTACAAAGAAAGTGCCTCTGACACGCATCAGATGTCTCTGTGCTAAACGTCTCAGAGAACAAGCGATTCACTTGCAGTCCTGCTGTAAAGCCTGGCGGGTTGCTATGTGAACAGGTCATCCTGTGTGGTTTTGAGTCATTCCAATATTTGTTTCTTTGCAGGGTTTTGGAAGGAGGGCTGTGTATCCCAAGCATTCACAGAGTAACCACCTCTTCCTGTTGTCCTTTTTCTTTTGGAAATGAACTCTTTGTAGCTTGTACTGTAGTAAAACAGAAGTCTTTCATGAATACAGTGGTCAGAACCAGTAGCTCTCCTTTCCAAATCGAGGTGAAGAAGCAACATTCTTGTCCTCAGGCAAGAATATACCTCAAGTCAGAACTTGCTTACCAGATGCCTGAAGACCTCAGCATGTTGGTTTTATTTTTCTGACAGGTTGCCTCCATGAGACAGCGCCGTGTGGATTTCTATCTGGGAGCTATTACCGACATGCTGGTAGCTGTTGGCGGCAGAAATGAAAATGGGGCACTTTCTTCAGTTGAGACCTACAGTCCTCAGAAGGATTCGTGGTCCTACATAGCAGGCTTGCCTAGGTAAGGGAGGTGTTTGCAAAGTTGTGTTGTGTTTGAAGAGAGCTTGTGTGGCTTGGGCTGACGAACAGACATCCCTAGAAGAGAGGCACAGGGTTACATGACCAACGTGGTGACAACCACAGAACAATCCCTATCAGTTTGTGCTGTTTGAGCAACCAGCTCTTCCAGGCCGAGTGCCCCATGTCAGCTTGACTGGTTTTAATTGTTATCCCAAGGAACATTTGAAGGATGGGAGGGGCAGCACTTGCAGTGTCACTTTATTCTCAAAATATTTTTCTAAACCAGGTCACTTGGAGTTGAGCCTTTTTGGACACCCTGTTTTGTTCATGATCAAAGGCCTCTGTCATTTCTTCGGCCCTTGTCACCTTGGCACGATTGTTTTCCTTGCAAGGTGTATCTCTCTGTTTGGCTGCTCAGGTTGGCTGGTGCGGATAAGCCACGTTTACCTGGGTTAACAGACAACTAATCCCAGCATATGTGACCTCTCTTTCTCTCTGAGTTAAAACTTAGCTGCTCTACTTCTGAGAGGCTTTAGCACTGCAGCTCTTGTGGCAGCAGCACAGGACGTTGCAAGTATTTCATATCGATGCTTGAGCAGTGACTTCCTAGGAAGCTGTTTGTTCTTTTGCAGACAGCTGTTGGGGTTTGTCGGTATTTCACACTTGCAGAAATCACATGGGTATCGGCTGTACGGATGGTATTTCCATGATGTCTGAAACCTGCGTCTCAGCAGCACTGTTTGCTCTCCTAGTGGCATCACAAACAAGATAATAGCAATTAGATTTCCGAGTCCATTTTTTTCCCCTCTGTTCCCTGAGCTGCAGAGCTGCAGAGCCAGAGGCAGCCAGTGAAGACACAGGAGCCTGTTGCCCAGTTCTATTTTGGGCAGGTGCTGCAATGTGAGTCTGATGTAGGCTAACAGCTGGGCTCAAGTGCTCTTCAGCAGGATGCTTTTTGCCTTTTTATTTCTGCTCGCACAGGCAGATCTAGCAGTGGAGGCTAAAACACTGCAGTTGTTCCTGGGAAGCTGCGTGTGAGAGTATCTTCAGTTCCTAAGCCCTTCTGTTAATTGGGATGACCCATGAGATCCCGGTAACACCGCACAGAGATTGTAGCCTTTGTTCTTTCTACATATTTTAAATGTTTTTCACAGAAATGTGGATGTGACCTGACTGCCTTCTATGTTAGAAAAACACTCCCCTTGGAACCAGCATGGATTCTGGGGCTTCTAACTGACAGGCACAATATGAGCCAGCAGGGTGCCCAGGTGGCCAAGAAGGCCAATGGCATCC
>JAOXOE010000720.1:13046116-13111915 GCA_028565055.1 Phoeniculus purpureus
CCCCCCCGCCCCGTCTCTGCCCGCCCAAACGCTCAGTCAGCCTCAGCGCATTGGGGTGCAAAGGGCTGAGTGTTGCAAGATCGCCCGGCCTGGGGATGCGACGGCCCGTTCCCCGTCTCCCACTCACTAAATCCACCAAGAGATTTGTACTCTGAATTAAAAACCCCCGCCATCTCGGTAATTTTTCACTCCAAATGAAAAACTTGATTATCACTCTAAGCTGATGTGGTCTAAGAGCAAATGATTGAATGGGTTAACTTCACTGTTTCTTTTGTGAAAGGCTTTTCTCACCCAAAAAGCCATTTAAAGCAAAAAATGTAAAGTAGTGTGTGCTGTGCTCCGAGGTGTTTGTTTGCAGGGCTTCATACAACTTTGTTTTCAGCAAATAATAAAGTTTAGAGAACTTTGTTTCTGTAAGGATAATTTAATTAAGCTTTTTGGTGGAAAATGTCCTGCATGAAAGGTTTTTAAGCAATGTGATGCTTTATTCTGAATTCTGTAATGCTTTTTAACCTAAAAGACAGTGAAGGTGCAGATCTAACAAAGTTGTGCTCTGGTGGCACCGACAATGATTTATCTGTAAAGAAAAGGCTGTAATAATTGAAAAAAACTATGGTGACACTTCTTGCCCAGCTTGATTTACGTTTGAGAGAAAGAGGGATGTGATTTTGTTAATGCAGGTATTCAGAGGGCAGTTGCAGCGTCTGGAGTTGCTTTAAAATGGTTTTAAAATTTTCTGTCCTCCAAGTTTTGTTTCAAAAGTGAAGGAAATTTACTTAGTCTTGGACATTTGTTTTTCCTGTCCTAATGACTGTTGGAATGAACATAGATCAGAAAGGTTCAGTGTCCAGCTCAAAGCTGTCTTCCTTCCCTCAGGGCTAGACACTAGTACATATGGTCAGTTTGATAAGACCAAGTTTTACATTTCATCTTTTCCTTTGATTTAGAAGAATTAAGGACGTTTCTGTGCCTTAATTAAGCTGATGTACCTTAAAACCAAACGAAAGTTTAGCTTACTAAGTAGTTTATGGTGAAGCACCACATGGCTGTAATTAAAACTGGACCGTAAATATATCTTTAGCAGGAGTTTGTACATGGACTATTTTACATCAACCCCCTCTATGGATAAAGGTATATATTTAGGTCTTGTGTGAGGATTGATTGCTGTTTAAATTGATATATAATCAGGGAGCAGATTTGTAACATGTCTGTTTAGCTACTGCTTTGTTCATGTTGTTAAACACAGACGATTTTAATGTTTGTTACTTTTCCCTGATGTAGACAGCTGTTAGGGATGGAGGTGAATGCATACTGTAGAGCAATACTGTGCTATGATACTGAAGTAAGGCAACAATGTTTTGGACTTTCCTGGGTGGAGAGCCTGAAGATAAGTCCAGGGATGCAGCTTTACAACATAGGTGTTTCCTTTGAGGAAAAAAAAAGTAGAACTTTGAAAGTTAAGCTTAAGAACAAAGCTTAGATAAAATTATTTAATCATTATGTTTGTGTCATAGTGCAGAATCCTGGGCAGAAGTGCTTGGTTTTTCTGTGTGGCTGTAATTTGAGAGTTTTTGTCATGCAGGGGAAGAAAGTCTTCAAGAGAATCGTGCTTTTCTAATAGCTAAAATGCGTAGTCAGATTTCTGCCAATTAATGGATGAATGTAATAATGGGCAGATGTATTTCATCAGTTTGCACACTGTGACAAGTGAGTCATTAAGTATGACCGTATAGTGTATTCCCAAAATCATTGATTTTGGGTGTCCAGCTTGTCAGCAAGCACGTGAGTATATGGTTACACAGTTTTGGGTGTTGCTGGTGCATTTGTACCTCTGTATTCCATGTCATTCTTTCATAATCATTTAAGGAGATATTTAAGTGTTGCTGTCAGTTTTCTCAGTGTGCTGTGAGTATATTCCAAATTGGTGAGTTCTTGTTTACTAAGGTGGGCTAGAATTGAACTGTTGAATCACCATAGGTTTTGTATGGCACTACAGATGTTTGGCTCATGTAGCACTGGGTTTATCATCGGGGTAATCTAAAAATCTTTAAAAATAAAAAAAGACATTAAAACCTCTACTATTTCCCTGTTTGAAGAGAGTCAGA
The DNA here is from genome assembly GCA_028565055.1 of Phoeniculus purpureus. Taxonomy (NCBI): domain Eukaryota; kingdom Metazoa; phylum Chordata; class Aves; order Bucerotiformes; family Phoeniculidae; genus Phoeniculus; species Phoeniculus purpureus. The sequence continues at coordinate 13,048,222 of JAOXOE010000720.1, forward strand.
GTCTATAGGAGCTATATAAACAGTTGTTTTAGCCATTTTTCCTGTTGTTTTTCGTACAATGAATCAATACGAACACATCATTTATAAATCTTGTGAAAACAAGTTAAGCAGAAGAAAGGATACCATAGCAGAATGAATCATTTATGCTTGTTTTGTTCTTTCACCATGACTGTGGTGTCAAATTAACTCAGTGCCATTTTACAGGTACCAAATTGACCCAAAACCCAACCAAAGTAAAAAACCAGTAGAGGTTCTGTTGAGAAAAAGCTGAACAAGCTCATAAGCTGCTCATCCTCACCCCAGCCTGTGTCTGGCCTGGCAACCAGAATAACTGGAACTCTGAACAGCATGCAATCCGACTCCATGAAATACTGCACTGCAAACTGCCTCTTTTATGGCTGGCTTGGAGTGTTGCTCCCTGGCAGGGTGTAGTTTGATGTTCCCTTAAGCCAGTGCTGTTCTGGAAATAAAAAGGCAGCAGTCTGTAGGCATTTGTTCTATGCTGTCGTTGCAATGTAGTGCCTGATGGTTGTGGGTGACCTTGATTAGGAAATCAGTCTGACTCAAAATAATCTTAAGAAAATGGTTGTAACGCAGCTGGATTAATTTCTTGAGCTGTGAGCTTCCATGCATCCATGCAGATGTGTCTAACGATACAGTGTCCTTACAGGCAGAAAGGAGTGTTTGCAGAGAGGAAAAATGTGGTTTCAGAAATAACACTGGAAACGGTGGAGACCATGCCGAGTACAAAATGAAGGGTGGCTTTGGGCAAGGGCTGCCAGTGGGTGGGTTTGGAGAGAGGTCTTTGAGTGCATCATCTTGCTGCAGTTCTCAATCTCCCCTGTCCTGCTCAGTTGCTGCTCTGCATTTTAAAGGGTTGAAAGAAACTGGATTTGTCTCACTTCTAATTTTTTTTTTTGAGTCCCACATTCATTGCTCAGAAGGGGCTGGGTTCATCCATTTGCTTGAGTTTTGCCTCTGGAGTGAATAGCTGTTGGAGGCTTCTGTGGTCTTGAGAATTGAGGCTGCAGCTGAAGCTGCAAGTTTAGGTAGCCAGAAGGTATCATTTGCCTTTCTAAAATGTGAATGGTGAATCCACGCAAAGTACAGCGGGTGAATGTGGGTTGCTTAACTTAAAAAAAGGAAGTCTGGGAAAACTGACATAGATCTTAAATTTGGCATTATGTTTCAGCATGCAAATAATAGCATAAACCCCACAGGTTTTGTGAATCACTGCTATTTATTCAGTCTTTCTAGGCTATGGTACTGATTGGAGACTTTTCAGAATGGATCCAGCCATTTACCTATTAATAAATCCACTTTTTGTAGGCAGTTGCTTAGATACATGTGGTTTTTTCCATTCACATAAAATACTTGTAACATTAAGTGGGGTTTTGTTTATAGGTAAACTAAGCAGTCTCATTTCTGTTTAGTGATAATACGTGCAACATGCTGTGTCCTACGAAACAGCCAATCCTGTTGTAATAGGAGTTGCTGGCCTTGGGCCACTGGATTATAGTCATTTGTCATTCTAATGCCATTTCAGCAATGTAGATGTTCATTTCCAAAGACCTAAGCGTGCTAGAACTGCGGTTTTTCTTTTTGATGGAAGTGTTTTATGTGTGATCATTAAACATACAACTGGGGATTATGGAACAAAAGGTTATGCTTCACAGTGGAAAAACTGTGTGTGTACATATGTGTGTGTGTATCAATATGCACACACCCATGCTCCGTAATGGGGCAGTCTGCTTCTTGAATATGGGGGTTCTAAACCCTATTTGTGTATTACTAAATTGTAAACTATGTGCTTAAGACTACGTGTTTTAAGTATTCCCAGTAATGGTGCCCTGTTCATTATTTTTAAAACACATTAAAGGGTTTTGTTAGATTAGGCTTCATGTTAATGCATTCATTAACACTAATAGAGTAAAACTTAGAAGTACATTACTCTTTTTCATTTTGTATTTGACTCTCTAATACCTAATTTAATTGCAGATGTTCCTGATATTTTTAAAGACATGTAAGAGCTTTTCCTCCTGATTTGACAGCATAAGATGTATTGATCTTTGGTGCATGCTACAAGGTCTGTTTTTCTTTACCTGTAGTTAGGCAGGAGGTAGCTTAAATCACAGCAGCCCTCACAGAGGTCTTAGAGTGTAAGTGTAAGGCTTACTTAAAACCTACACCTTATGGAAAAGCATATGTTTTACGCTAAATTAGGAAAAGCCTTTGTGAGATGTGTGGTAGTCCATAATGTTAGTGCTGTATAAACTTAAGAAGCGTGCAAAAGCACTTTTGGGGAATTTTGCTGCTTACAGTGTTGTACGTAAGTTCATATCATGTGGATGTTTTAAAAGAAGCAGTGAACATTATTTGTGTTGGAAGTACAGTAGGAAATAAAGAGATGTGGATCACCTTCCATTGAATGTAATGTTAAACTGGAAAAATCACTTAAGGGTTCCTTTACTTTTTTGCTTTGTTAAAAGAGAAAACCCCCAGATTAGGTTCAGCTTTGAGGTAGAAGAGAAAAATGCCCTATCTGTAGGAAACAGAACAACATGTCCCTAAAGGCTGTGTGAAAAGATCCATTTAACAGAATATACAAGAAAGCAATTTTTTCAAAGAATTAGGTGTATGAAAGACACCTTTCTGTTTGAACCGAACTGAACATGCTAGCAGGAGCAGCAGTGCTGTATTCCCCCAGTGCTGCAGTTGTGTTTTTTCATACAACATATAGAGCCTGTTCTAGCAATTCACGCATCTCCCCTTTCATTTTTCCTGATGAATGCTGTAGGGTGGCAGTGGTGTAACGTCAAATACAGAGGTGGTAGGTCATTCATGAAAACAAGCAAAAGCTTTTGTCTTGAAAATGTGCCTTACTGGAGTGGGGTTTCTTTGTAAGTAGTGCTAGCAACATGTTGACAACAGTGATTCTTAGAGTGTCAGGGTATTCATACTTATTTTCCTGTGTACTTAACAACTTTGCTATACACACCTACCTGCCTCAGCAGCAACATTTATAGAATTAGCACTTTGGTATGTATTGCAAAAGTGTACGTGGTGTAAGCTGGCTGAAGATTACCCGTTACCAGCACAGACAACTTCTAGAATGCAGATGAGATCGCTTTGTACTGGAGGACAAGAGTGATTTGAGATGTGCTTGCTTCGTTGTGTGAACATATCGAGACTTCATTGTGTGATGCTGTAGGTGGTATCCAACCACAGGTATTCTTGCTCCTGGCTGGCTGGTGATAGAGTTCCTGTTTCACATGGCTTTGGTTGGAACAGCCTGCCTGAAAGTTTCAAAGAGGAAGTTAATTAAAAGCTAACCTTCTTTTAAAGGGGCAGAGGAGTTAAAGAAATGGCTCTGCAGGAAAGAAGGGGAGATAGAGACAAGATATTAATAATCCCTTTGATTCCTGCTGCAGGAATTAAGATGAACTGAGAGGAGAATGGAGAAAGTTCAGTTGTGTAGTTTAGTGGTAGCAGCAGGCAATTAGGTTAATCATATTCAAGTAATGGTTTTGGACTTAACAGGGTATTTGGTTAAAAACGATGCTGTACCAGTACACCATATGGGTTGGTCTTTTAATTTTAAATATGGGTAGGTATGATAAAAGGAGAGTGAAATAAAGCAGAAAGAAAAAGAGTCATTGTCAGCAACACTTACAGCTGAATTGCAAGAAGAATCAAGTTATCTTAAGTTCCAGTCTACTTGGTTCTATCCATTCAATCATATGATCGCTAATAATAGCTAGCTGTTACCTAAGAAAGAAAAAGTGTTGTAGTGTCCTAAAGCTTTGAAAACTTTGCTTTCTGTTCCTTTGCTGCCTTTGGAATACAAACCAAAAGCTACTACTGTTTGAAAAAATCTGTGGAACACTGTAGGTAATTGATAGAAAGTTGGAAAAAAGTCAAAGACAACTTACTTAGGTAATTCCTAATACTCATTTTTTTCTTCCCACCTAAAGGCTGTGACCACAGGCTGTGGTCCCTGAACAAGGAGTTTAAGCTTCCATAAATCACAGATAGTGAAAGCTCCCTAACAAAACTTTGGATAACACAAAAAGGTTTATGCTGTTAATATGGTTTCATAGCAAGCAAGAATGTGATACATAAAATTACCCTGGCATTGCAAGCAACAGAAAATGTAAGTGCAGCAGATTCATAGATGTGTGAAAGAGGAGCAGTCAGCTTTCAGAGCAGAAAAATTAAGGCTGTCGAGTTTGCTCATGTTAACAGGTTTGCTTGCTTGGTCTTTTGAATTTGTCCTTTGTTCAAACACAGCACTGAATTGTGGTGGTCCTCTTATTGCTGCATGTCAAAACAACTGTCAATGCCCGATGGATACTGGCATGGGGTGTTTCTGATGTGCCAAAGAAGTGAGAGTTTCCATAGCTGGGGAGGATAAAGACAGTGGACAGATATTGCACTTAGTACCAGTGATTGTCATATAAAGGCCATTAGGGTTTTCTGCTTGGGTGTAATTGCATCCTTAAAATAGAGATTTCCCCGCATTCACCCCTGGAACTGCACAGGGACAGCTGTGAACATTTTTTTTTTTTCTTTTGTGTTGCCGCTAGCAATGGTGAGTACCACGATGCGAAGTTGCAGTGGGCTGGAGGGATCCGTCGTTGCTGGAGCAGTGTGTGGTGAGCAGCTCGATTGTCTGCTGAGCTATGTAGCAAGTGTGTGTGTACAATATTTTCATGAGAGTGTGACTTCATCATTAGTCTGAAGTCTTCGTGTTTTTTCTAGTCAATAAATTAGGGCTGAGCCAGGAGCTAAGACATTTTATAGCTGTTTGGCTTGCATACTAAATTTTGCATAAGCTTATGCATGAAATGTATTTATTTTACAACAGTTTAAGAAAAGTTGGTGCGTGACTGCTTATTATATTATCTTTTAAGGTCAGCCCCCAAGTATGAGTGTCCAGCACATCCACTGTGTTTTGCGAGTAGCCAGGTCTCAGTATTTGGTAATGGCAGGCACAGTTAATTTGAAACTTAGTTCAGTTTGGGTTTTCCATCGCATTTGGCAATACAGCCATTTTGAACTGTACTCTGAGTATCATGTGTACTAAGTGTTTTTATGATTTGCAGGATCCTTTTTATTGAGTGTGGGACCAAAAGAGGCAATGTACAGCCACAGGAGAAACATGTTCTTCCAAAAGATGCCTCAGTTGATGGTGTTTGAAAGTGGAAAGTATTATAAATTCACAATACGCAGGCTGAGATATGAGGGTGTGGTTTCATCATTGTTGGTTAATCTTGTCAGTATTGTGGATTAGATGGTAAAGTGCTGCTAGTCTTCACATGGGGTCCTCCAAAATGCTCTCACCTCTTTTTGCTGTAGGTTGTTGAGGGCTAGGATGGAAGGTGCTGGAATTGCAAACGTGCTGGAGGGGGTGAGGGTTGTGAGCAGGGACACTGCAGGCAGCAGCTGCTTCTAACTCTGTCCTTGCAGTGAGTCAGCGGAAGAGCCGGAGCTGTGCTGTGTTTTTCTCCCCTGCAGTGTGTCAGTATTCTCCTGTGTAGATGGCTGGATGTGCAGGCCAAGGAACTGGTGACTTCTGCTCCTGCCTAGGTGGAGGGGGTACATGGGCTATGTCTTTGTGGGTTTAGTCAGTAATCGTGTGTCAGAGTAAACTTCGGGTTAGTCTCTTGTAACCCCTCAGAAAGCAAGAGAATTTCAGCATCTTCAGTATTGTAAATGCCATGAGTGCTCTGTTTCGCATTCTGTTTATTCATAGCTGCAAAAGAAATCTTAACACTAGCACAAGATCTTGTATAAGGAAAGACATGAAGTAGCACCATCATCAGTGTTACTCTTCTGAAATGGGCTATCTAAAAAAAACCCTACTATTAAAATTGCCATTGTTGTCATTGAGTACAACTACTGCCATATTCATACCTGGCTTTTAATGCTGCCATTTAAAGACAGGTGTTTAATGTGCTTACTGCCAGTGTTTTAATTGCAGCACTGTATTAATCTGGGCATTCGTTTTAACAGCTGTCTTGAATCTACATTAAACTGTGTTGCAGTTCTAAAGCTATCTCAGGAGGAGATCCCATATGTGTGGTGTCCCAATTTTCATTTTCACTTGCATACCCCTTCAAAACACAGAGTTGCTCTCAGGATCTGTGCCAGATCTTCTCAGGTTTCCACCTGCCACTTACACACCTCAGGCCGGTAGAGGAGACAGATAGCTGTGTGTATGCTGAGAATCCCAACAATAGCTGGTGTCTTCAGTTCCTGTCTTCCAGGAGAGATACAGCATGTACAGGTGTCACCTGGTGGAGTACAGCAAGGCACTTAGGTTCCTGCAGGGAGAAAACAGAACCGCTGTAGGATTACTCTCAAACTTCAGTAGTTAGAACTTAAAATATAGAAAACTGTATTTTTTTTTTTTGTAATTATGTTTCATTTCTGTGATCCCATTGAGTCATTTACCAAGCATTGTGTTGTGTATATGTTAATCTGTGCCGTTTTTGGCTGTTTTTTTAATGAGATTATAACCTGGTTTTGGGAGGTCACAACTTGCAAAGGGGAGGGTTTCAATTCTTATCTCACTCCTGGCCACTTCCATGTTTCATTTTACACTGGTACCTTTTCTTAACACTCCTTTCCCTAGTGGAAATAAACAAGACCTAGATCCTTGTCTTCAAGTTTGAGTGTAGTCACCTCTCATCGTTCAGTGTGTGCTAGAACTAGCACAGGAGTAAAGGCTGGAGTACAACAAGGGAGGTAGAACCTATGTGGCCTTGGTGATGGAACAGGTGATGCTTGTTTTGAATGGACAGCTAGGGTTTTCTCCTACTGCCTTATCAGAATGATTACCCCTGGTTGTCATGGGCCTTGCATTGTCTTATTTTATTCTTGCTGGCCAATGTGGATTTGATAGGACTTTGCACCATGTTAGATTAATACTAAACTGTCTAGATTAAATCTCGCTCAGCTGTAGTTCTCAGCACTCAATGCTTCCAAAGTTTAGGGTGGAGATATGCAGTTAGACCTTCAGAAGAGAACATGTCAGTCCTGTGCATGTGGACTCAACGGCCTTCTGAAGGTGCAAATTTATATTCCTTGTCAGGATGGAGTCCAGGTAGCTAATTTTTACCTCACCTAATCTTAGCCACATTAAGTCCTGCCCTGAGTAATTGCTTGTGAAAAGCACTGTGTGGGTGACTTGTCTAGCCATAGTGCTGTTAGGGAGATTTCAGGCTTTCACTACATTTACCTACAGTTATTCAGAGGCCATCCATTCTTTTTCTACTTTATCTTGCAGTGTGTTTTTTCCGCTTGCTTGAAAAACTGGAACACTGGTCTCTTTGCTGTGCAGGGGTTGTCTCCTGGGATAGGTCTGTATTGATCCTGTGAGGTTCTAGTTCTCTGTGAAGTAAGAGTAGTGGAAATAAGCAAAGAAAATACTGAAAGTCCACAAACTAGTGGGAATCAAATGAAGACACAAGGAGCCTTAAGCTTCATGTAGCTTTGCTTAATTGATTTTAAAAGCATAAGTTTTAACTTCCTTACCTGAAATAATACGATGCAATCCTGAATCTCTGCTGTGTCTGCAACATAACTTGGAAAGCACTTCATGAGGGAGGGAGTCCTAAAGGGGCTGAGATGTGTGTTGCTGTAACCAGATAGCCACCTGACTAACAGTAGAAGGATGATGCAATTCCAGAATTTGGGATGATAATTCAGCTGTCTCTACCAAGAACTTTAGATCCTGTGTCATCTCTTCATCTAACTTTTGTTCTTAACTTTTGGCCTCATCGAGCCAGTTGTAATCTTCTGGAACCACTTAAAAATGTGCCTAAATTTCTTTAATTTCTTAAAGCTCAGGCTTTTTTCACTTTCTCTTCCCAGAGCTCTAACATCTTATTTTTTTTTTTTCTTAAGAACATAATACAAGTCAAGATTTATTAGTTTTAATAAATGAATTTGAGGAACAGAATTTGCCTGTGAGGTAAATACAGGTATAGTAAACACATAAAAAGGAGGGTTTTCCTCTGTCGGGGCACTGCCAGCAACTCTGAGACTTACTAGCTGGAAGCCATTACAGGGAAAGCCTGTCTTTGTTCTGGTAGCCCAGAGCATCCTGCCTTGCTGGAACAGGAATGTGCTGGCTCCTCTGCGCTATGAGCTGTGTGGATGGTAGGAAAGATGGTGCATGTGCTGTTCCTCCACCTGGAGGAATTGAGAGAAGTTTGTTGAAAGCTACCTTTCAGAATGTTAGTTGCTAAAATACTTGCTAAATAAAGATTTTGTAAACCTCAGAATAACGCTAATTTATGCAGCATGTCTGGAATTTGGGTAGACTGCAGTGAGATGTTGAAAGACAGTTTGCGGCTCAGCGTGACCAAAGCACTGTTCTCCAGATGCAGATCTGATTTAACTGTGGAGTTCTTAGCAGTTTTTTGTGCTGTAGGTATCTGGCGCAAAAGGTTGCAGCCCTAATGTTTTTAGTCTGACAGAGAAGAAAATAGCTAACACCAAGGCTTTTTTGCTGGGAAGTGTTAGATAAAATTAGACAGGATTTGTTTTGCCTGCCCCACCTGTAATAAAGTAGTAGTGAAACTGGCTGTGATCTTGAGTAACTTCATGTTCCACCTTCTCTCTCTTGAGTGCTTATCATGCTATACTAGATCAGAATAATCTAGGACTTAATTTTACTCTTCATCATATGAAGAGTTTGCATTTTGCACATTAGCAACTAGTTCAGTGCAAGCTGAACTTGCAAAGCCTGAAGTAAATACGTTTGCTCAATTATGAGCAACCAGCTTGACGCTGGTGTTTTCAAACTCTTTGAGAGTGCGAAGATAAAGGCTTAGCAGTAAGTGATTTACCAACCACTGTTCTTGAACTCAAAACTGAAGAAGGACCTGTCTACTCATTTTGGAAGTATTTATTGTTCTTTTGACTTTTGCAAGGACTGCCCGCTTGGAGAATTTAATGGGAAAGTATTTTTGTTTGGCTTTTATTTTGGTTTAATGTTGCAAAAAAAAAAAATAGATTGGAAAATGTTACTGCCCTGAATCACTGGCAAATGTTCTGTGGGCTTGTAGCTACTGGTGTAAAGGTGTCAGAAATTCCATCTTTTGCTCTCCAAAGAGCTAAGAACAGCCCTGACAATTCAGTTATCTTCCATTTTGCTTGCTGACTGGAGCACATTTTCCATATATATTCACCCGCAGTCCCCAAGTGACTGCTCTTTACTGCAGCTCTTGTCTGTGTAACACATGACTTCGTGTTCTTACCTCGGGTTCCGATGGAAGGTACAAGGAAAATGCTTTCTTTAATAAGAATACCTGATGCACTCTGATGGGATTCAGATTAGGGAGTGTGTAACATGTCCATACAATCCTCCTGTCACCAGACCTTTGCTTTATGATCACATGTAAGTGATACAAGCTCCACTGCCCTCTTTATATTATTATTTACAGAATAAGATTGTGGCTGGGTTTGGGTGTACTTTGTTTTGTTTTGTGAAATGGAAGGAGACTATCAATTGGTGAAACATTTAAATGAGAAACAGCAGTGTCTTTGCTTGGACAGTCCTGCTTTGGAGACCAGAAGATGAGTCTTTTTTTCCTTGGGGAGGGCACGCTGCACTGAGAAATGCAGTGGTGTCTGTGTTAGATGGTAGTTAGATGATAGATCAATATTTTTTTTTTTCTTTTTACTCTTACACTCCCCCCCACACTGCCACTGCTACAATCAGCACTTGACAATTTTATAGACAGGTTCCTTGGGCCAGTTGTACTCTCTGGCAGCTGCTTTTAGGATTATAATGCTATCTACTGCCCTGCCAGTAACGCTGTGGCTGCAACTGAAGTTTCACCAACGTTCTTCCATACCAGCCCATGATCTGTTTTTTCTTCTGATCAGAAAATGAGCTTTTGAGAATGATCACTTCTTTTTTTTTTTCCCCCATAGTGGAATAAATCCCCGTCAGATTAATTCATGTAAAATGTGTGGAAAATGCTTAACTTCAGCTGTGAGAATTTTGTAATAACATCGAAGAAGCACTGAACTGGGGAGTGGGGGGAAAGGGAGGGCACAGTCATACACTATATTTTTGAGCCTTTGATTGCTTAAATGGTGGGCAGGCAGAGTTGCACTGACTCATGGGCTTAGTTGACCTACATTTACCTAGCTCTGATCTTTCTGCAGGCACTGTGTAGATTTGTTAATGTTCTAGTTTTAAGCTGCAGGCTAGTGATAAAGGACTGTAAGATGTACGAAGAGTTTGCCTATGATTTGTTGTATTTTCAACTGTTAAAACCTTTAATAGGTAATGCTCCTCCTTTCTTCAAGTACAACTTCTGTTTCCATATGTTTTTATATATAAAAATGAGCTTCACTTTTCCGTAAAGAGGACAGAGTAGCATAGGATTTTTTTTCAGGAACCAGTTTGAGTAAAATACTACTCTTTAGGTTGTGAAATAGCTGTAAACATGGACACTGGTTTTCGTAGCATGTGCTTATGGGCTGTTCTTGCAAATTCAGAATGTAAAAATACAATTTTTAAAAAAAACCCAAATAAAAAGAATCTGTTTCTCAGTCTCACAGTTTGGTGTGTGGTTTTTTTTAATAAGCATTTTACCAATTTACTTACAGAAAGCATTGGGAAAATGCTTATTAAAATCTATTTAAAAAATCCAAAAATTTCTTTGGATTGTAAAATTTGAAAACCTTGTATCAAATAACATAGCCATTGGTGTACTAAGATTTGTTGGATTTTAGTTTAAACACTTTTCCAGGAAGAAAAACCAAAACAAACCCTGATAAAAATGAAATAGAACTAAAAGGTGCAGGAGAAATATCTTAATTGCTGCTGGGATGACTAATGCAAAAGCATTTTTCTCTGCTGATAAAATCCAAGTGCAGTCATACGTGTGAGCCCTTTCCCTTGCCAGAAAGCAGACTCCTGTCTGAATGGTTCGTTTTCTTCATCTAGTCCAGCCTACCCTGAACCCTAAGAATAAGTTCACTTTGTAGCAGTAGCTTGGTGAGCAAGATTTTATAGCTGATAGTACACAACTATTTCATCATTTCAGTTTATACGTGAACTAGTTTTGACTTGTTAGGCCTTCTGCTTAGATACAGTTGAATTGTTCCCTGCCGAGGAATTAAGCTGAGGCTGTATTTTTAACTCGTTTGTGAAAAGCAGTTGAAGTGAAAGTATTTGCGCTTAAACTAATTTGACTGGAAGATCTGAAGCTGTTGGTTATTAGATGAAAGCTACATTAATGCTTGTTGAAAGCAGAAGTTGACACTTCATTTTCGTAGTGCAGGTGATGCCAAGATGATGATGCATCAGGCAGTGCTATTTCTACCCATTTTTCTAGGACAAGCAGCTTTGTAACACATACTCCTCCTCCCTGTATTCCTGCAGGAGAGTGTTTGTGTTGCTAGACTGGAATACCAGTGGAAATTTCATTACAGGCAGTGGGTAACGTTAGCATTGATTTACTTTTTTAAGGGCTTGAGGAGTGCACAGCAAAAAAACTGTTGATGTGAGGAGAGGTTGCAGGTCAGATGTTTTAATCCTTTAGGGCCTTCCTAGAACCTCTTTTTCTTCCTTCTTGGAATTCTGTTGCTGAGGCTTCTGTCTGCATAGTTAAGGTGCCATTTGATTAGTTAAAATAATCAGTGTACAAATACAGAAGTACTCTTACTTTCATTCCTTTGTGCTAGAAAACAAATTATCTTGCATAGATCTCTTTGGTGACTTGGTTTTCTGTAGTATCTGTTCTAATTAGATGCAGTTTGTATCTTGAAGGTGTAACTGTACTCACAAAATGTTGTTTTCAAAGTGTTGTAGAATCTGCTGGAGTGCAGATATATATTGTGCTCCATCATACAGATTAATTTAGAAACTGATTCCAGTGTTGTTGTTACTAGAAACACCAGTGACTGACAATCAGGAGAGTTTGAGGTGTTATTCTAAGAGAGAAATTTTAAATGAATATTTATGTAATGATAACTAATGTTGAGAGGCAGGTACCCGACATGGGGGAGTTTGGTCCCTTACAGCGTTTCAGACTGAACAGTGACACTGGTGACACCAGCTCACTCGTGAGTTTTGGAAACACAGGCTCTTAAGTCCTTTCTGCTGTACCAGCTTCAGTAGTCTCATTCATTCAGTATTTTGAACTTGTATTGGAAAGAATATATTGCAGATGTGATACACTTAACACAATTCTTGTCTGCATAGCATTTATATGATAGTTAGTCTCACAATTTTAATTTCTTCAAGAAGGAGCAAAGATACAGATCTTCTGATGTCCCCACTTAAGTCACATTGGAAGCAGTTCAGAACTACGGTTGTATCTCGTTCTTCCAAATGTTTCTAGGACTTCAGTTGTAATTTTTTCCCCATTCTGCTCTCCAAAGCTGTATAAGAATATTTTGAATTCAGTCTCCAGACTTCAGTGACAGTAAATAAGGCAAATAAATCTGCAGTACTGGTAACATAAGAAAGCTTAACTACAACGTGGAGCATCCGTGGCACCAGCAGCTTTGTATTAAAACAGATAGCTTTTCAAAAGTGTTAAAAATATATTTAATCTTGCGTTGATTTTTCTCTTTTAAAATATCTACTTATTGTTATTAGTGTTATCATCTGAAGGGAAAGATTTTGTATGTGTGGTGTACCATTCCACCTAATGCTCTCTCATTTTTAAGGTTTATTCAAGCATTTCTTACTTTTATTTTGTTCTTGGTCTCAGATCTCAGCATCTGCCAGAAGGCATCTATGTTTGAAAACTCCCAGTTCAGAACATGTGTATCTTGATGGGAAAATTATTTTCCATCTGTTCTGATACAGCTGCAAGTGGGAAATACAAGTTGAGATATATATGATGCTGTTCTGACATTGCTCTTAATCGGGCACAAATCAAACTCACCACACTGAGGTGTCTTAAGCGATCCTTGAATACCCTTAATGCAAGGCTAACAGTTGCTCTGCAGTTAAATCATCTAGAGAGTAGCGGAAGAAATGAGAGTTAAGTATGTGCTCCTAAAAAAAGTGAGAGAGGATTCCTTCCCAGGAACCAGAACAGAAAGCTTCTACGTAGGTTGCAGAGATGGTTTGAGAAGGAAAGAGAGATCAGATTTGACTCTGAATTAAGCCTCTTAGGGATTATGTATCTTTAAAAGTAAGTCTGGGTGGGTAGTGTTACAGTCGGAAATTGTCCAGACTTCCCCCTAATGTTCTCTTAAAGTTTTCTTTCCAAATCCAGTGTTGAACTGAGACTGGATTTTGTCTTCTAAGCATCATTCCTGCTCTACTCATGAGGTACCACTACTTAGCGGGTTTTTTTAAGCAAGTGCTCTCTTGTCTGAGGAATATAAATGAAAATTATTCTTTGAAATGTGTAATTGAATTCTAAGCAGTAGTTTTGCTTGGAGAAAGTTTGAAAGGGGTGTGTGTCATTGTTTTCCTTCAAATGGGGTTTGTCTATTAATATTTGAGGTTTGTGTATTGCCATACATAGTCAGTGTTATTGATGGTATTAGGCATGGATTGTGCTAACCAGGCCAATTCAGCTGCCAAGTTTGCGTGTATGATCATAGTAATTGTGCTTCTTTGCTCAGGCAACTCTACAGCTGCAGCAACTGTAATGTAAGAGGCTGTTGATGCACTGACCTGTTAGTGATGGTCAGATGAGAAGCAGCTTATTGCTGAGCAAGGCGCAACCGCCTGCCTGCAGCAAGGCTGACTGTAAGCAGTCTCTATCTAAACCACACATTTTCCTCTGAGCATTTGTGATGATGTCCCAGTCTTTTACCCATAATTGGGAGCTTGAAACACTGTGAAGTACATACAAGTTTAGAGATCCATACCCTGTTGTGCACATTAGAGTTTGATATTTAAAGGAATCATTTTAATGTACTCAGGGGTATTTTTGTTTCTTACGCAAATGCACACCTGAAAATACTAAAACTTGAACTGATGTAGACTGAAATGGCTTTGGCAAGGTTTTAACATGTGCTGGTGTGTCTCTGCTGTGTGTTTTGAGTTATTTAGAGAGTGTGGGGTAAATTCATGCTGATTGTGAGTAGCTTATGTAGAAATTGTGTAAATAATTCAATTAAACTGTTGTTTGCTTGTTGCAAGTATTAGATTTTATTTATCAGTTTGGAGAAAAGCTGGCTGGCTTTTGTAATTATTTAGAGTTGCTAAGATTGTACAAACAGGAACTCCAGCTAAAAAGATTATTTCTAGTAAGGGTGTATTACTTTTGTAAAATACTGTTGATGAAAGGTGCTGCTTACCACTTACATGCGTTTTCTGCAATTGACATGCCTACGTTTGAATTAATAGTTCAGAGTAAGTACTTCAGTAATGTCTTTCTGAAGCTGTTTCACAGCTAGATTAGGTATTTCCTTGGAAGAGAAATTATTCATGCAGCACCAGGCATGGTGATCCATTAGGCTCCATTGGGATGGAGTATGGACAGCAGACAGGGAGTGAGCACTGTATTTCAGGTTGTTTAAAATGCAGTGGCTTTACTCACTCTGCAACCTTTTTTTGTAGACTGATGTGATTTCTCTGTTTTCTCTTCAGCGTGTAGCAGTGCCTTAAATTGGGTAGAAAATCCTGTTGTGCTTGTAGAAATCTAGTTCTTGAGAGATGAGGCTGATGAGAGAGGCAAGAGGATGGGAAGGTGGGTTAAGTTGGGTAGGTTTAATGCCATCAGCCATGTAGCCTAATAAATTTATTTTGAAACAGTATTTTTGTCAGTGCTGTTGTGTTTTCAGGTATAAAGTATTGTTAAACAAACCCTCAAAAAAAATGAGATTGAATTCTCAAGTCCAAATGAGATGGGTTTTTTGAGCTGTAGTCTGACTGGGGTTAGTTTTTGGTTTAGATGTTAGTAATGTTTTAATGTCAGTTGTGAAGCGGTTGGATACATTTCCCTATGTGAATACATCATTATATAGTAAAGCAGTTCCATTAAGATAGTTTTAATGGTTTAACCTTTGTCTTGTATTCTCTAATTAAAAAAGAAGCACTTGCTCTTGCTCCAAAGAAAGTTCCAGGAAGTTCCAGGCCTGTGATACCTCGGTTAAAAACACTGGGAAATGAGAAGGCTATTATTATATGGAGGAATTTGGGTTAGATTTATGTAGCTTTTAATAGTGTAGAGATTATCGATGTGTTGCATGATGATATCAAACATGTATCCTAAATACATAATTTAGTAATGATTCAGCAAGTGTTTTTCTTAGGCATGTTTTTGGAATATGAGATTCTAGCTGCCGTATTACTGAATAAAAATGACTTGGTGAGCACTGTGAGGATAAGCCAAGTTTAGGTCCTGGGCCAAGAACTATGAAGCTTTATTGTATTCGCTTTAATGCAATTTAGGGATCTACTTCTGTTTAGCTGTTGGTACTGTCTCAGTTGGATGTGTGGAGGTTTTTTTTGAAACATTAACAGTTTCACTGTCCTTCAAAAGTTGATACCATAAATGCCAGTTAGACTGTTAGAATTGTTTGACTAAACCAGTCTATGTAAATATTTGTTTAAAAGCACTGAAGAGCATTAAAGTTGTTAAACTCTTTTCACACCTCAGTGATACATGTACACCTCACATGTAGAGTGTCAGGAAACTACAGCTTGTAATTGCTGGGGAATTTAGTTTAAAATTAAGCTCTGAAATTTCTGAATGTAGATGGCTTTGAGCCACACAAAAAAGCAAATACATGAGTTGAGTATAATAAATGACGTATGTCTGAACAGTCACAACAAGGCCATGCAGTGCTACAGGCTGTAGGGGAAGAGTGACTGGAGAGCAGCTCATTGGAAAAGGACCTAGAGATGCTGATTGACATGACCCAGCAGTGTGCTCACGTGGCCAAGAAAGCCAGTGGCCAGCAGGACTAGATAAGTGATTGTCCCCATGTACTCGACACTGGTGAGTCTGGAAAAGAGTGGGCTGAGAGCATATTATTGTTCTTTACAAACAGCTGAAAGGAGTTTTGTAGAGAGATGGGTCATTGGTCTCTTTGCCCAAGTCAGTATTTGATAGATCAAGAGGAAAGAGCTTCAGGTTGCACCAGGGAAGGTTTAGATTGGACGTTAGGAAAATCTTCTTCACTGAAAGGGTTGTCAGGGATTGGAACAGGCTGCCCAGGGAAGTGGTGGAGTCACCATCCTTGGAGGTGTTCAAAAAACATGCGCATCAGCATTTGGAAGCACACTTTGAGTGGGCATGGTGGTGTTGGGTTGACGGTGGGACTTGATGATCTTGGACATCTTTTACAATCTCAATGATTCGTGAATATAGTACCATGATTGAATTACTGTTTCTGCAGTTTGTGACAACAGCCTGCGCTTCACTAGAGATTTTTCAAACTGCTGGAACTTTTCTGTAGTTCAGCTCCCCAGTGTAGTTAGTTAGAGCCAAGCTAAGGATTTACCATGAGTAAGACTTGCCACTGCCGAAAAAGCTTTTAAAACTGCTGTGAGGGTGGAGGACAGCAGTTGTCTGAAATAACCATCAGAGAACACTGACGATTGAATGTGGGTGGTAACTGTAAGGTACTGGCCAAACCGACCTGCTTTTATCCATAGGCATGGTGTTTGTGACTGGTGACTCTTATTGCAAATATCCCTCTACAGGCCAGGAATGAATTATTAGTGGTATTTTCTAGTCCTGTTGTCTGTTTTGTAAGTTAGTTCAACTCCTTCTCTAGCTTCTTTCTGCCCCAGTGTCTGCTGTCCTGAACTTTCAGATGCTATTCAGCTAATTACAACTGGTGGAAGTTCATAGAAGCTTCCAGGTGCTACGAAGTGCCAACACCATCAGGCCTTTTTGTTGGGAATGTTTTATTTTCTGTAAGCTAAGTATAATCTCCCATTTTAGAGCGGGATTTTTGTGGGTTTGTTAGGCACTTATTTATTTCCATAGAAATATAGATGCAGAATACCTAAAAAGGATGCAGGAGGATAATGCTGGGGAAAAATAAATCTGAGAGCAGCCATGCTGAAGCTAGTGCTCTTTAGATCTTCTGTGTGTTTTTTTACACCTAGACAGTTTCAGTCCTGTGTTCATGCACTCGAGTTAGTCCTATGTGTAATTCATTCATTTAGCACAACTCTGGAAAAGTAATTGTTTTTCTGAGGTGAAGGGTAGGTGTCTGTATTGTTTTAGAAGGCAGAGCAGCTTGTGTCTTGGGCTTATGTGAACTGATGCAACTTCTCATTCTGTGTGCTGGTTTAAAACTGGTCATGGGATGAGCTGTAGTTTGTGCTGTGGTTACCTCTAGTGGGAATTTGAAGGAAAACACGTACACAGTATTAGAGCTTAAAGCACTTTGCTAAGGACTTGGGAAGGAGTTAAGATGAGAGTTGGGATGCAAGCAGATGAGCTTCTGGCTCCCGACACAAGTATTTTTGAATGCTAGTATCTTACTGGATTTTAACATGAATTTAATAATTGTACTGAATATTAATACTTTTTAACAGATCCTTCTCTTTTATTTGTAGTATATTTTTGGGGAGTTCAGTCCTGATGAATTTAATCAGTTCTTTGTGACTCCACGATGCTCTGTTGAGGTAAGGTCTTCTTTTAATTTCTTTTAAAAGTAACAGTTAAAAGTTGCATCTCTTTATGTCCATTTTACGTGTAACAATACGCTTATTTTCTCAATCTCTTACCTTGCTAATCTAACAAACTAAAGATATTGAACAGGAGTTTTCTTTCTGTGTATGTGGATGTCAACTCAGTCCTTTAGAAATGAGAAATTAATTATTCCATCTTTTGCTTGTCATCTTTCAGAGCTGGATTTGCTGACATGTAGTGTTATGATGTGGAAAGTGAGTTACCCAGTCCAGCTCTGATTGCTGCTGTGTTGCTTGTTTATGTTTTTTTGGAGGTGGACATAGGGAAGCTTTTTCAGTGGTCTTCTTAATGGCTTCTAAGTCTTATGAGCCTTTGAAACACGGGAATTCTTAATGTTTTTCGATGGGTGAGCACTGCTGACCATCAAGGGTGTGCGTGAGGTCTGCAGAAATGAGAAGTGGATCAATAATGAACTAGTAACAGTGGCAGGGACAAGTGCAGTGTGGATTGTCTTGGAGTGTTTGAGTTTGTGACATACTACAGATAGTACTGTAGACTCTCTGTACTTCTTAGTAGAGGATGAGGAAACATTTTCATTTCAAGAGAAGAGTACTATGAAGTTGTTCTCAACACCAAACTTGCGAAGTATTTTTCCTGTAGGTGCATTCCTATGTTTTTCCTGCAAATGCTTCTATTCAAACACTTCAATCCATGCTTCCGTCCTCCCTGCTCAGCAGAAAGGAAACAAACACTACAACTGTGGATGGGGAAATCCATTGTACAAGTCTGATGACCACTGTTAATGCAACTTAGTTTCCTGTAACTTAATTTTCTAAGTATAATCACTATAATATTCTTCTAAACAATCAAAGTGCATGAACTCAATGGACTGGGGTGGGAGGTATGGGAAACTTGGAAAGAGAGCGAGCTTCTTCCTGAGTTTAGTATCGTATCTGGTAGGTGGGAAGTACAGCAGACTAAGTCTTCCTGTAATCTCATCTTTCTTCTGAGTGTATTGCTCTTTTCCCACCATTAAATACAGCAGCAGAGTGATGTTTGTGTCCTATGTAGTGTCACCTTATGTGTCTTACATCAGCTGTTCTACTGCTTACATTGTGGAAGATGAAAATGTTGTATCTCCTGTGAAGCTGTTCTCATAAAGAACCATGAACTTACAGCATTACAGCCAGTCTTATTTCATAACTATCTCAATTGTACCACTTACTGGTTAGCTATCAAAACAAAAATAATTCTTGAACACTGTTCTTAAAGTCTGTCCTTGATCTGGTTCAGTTCAATGTTTTAATTACTTGGATGATGAAATAAAAACTATGCTTATTAGTTTTACACTGTGCACATATTTCAGAGAAAAGTGGTCTGGAAAAAAAAGAAGGATAAAATTCAAGAAGGACAAGACTGAGATGATACCACTGCAGTGCTGTTTGACATATATTCTGTGTGAGCTGTGCCAGTTCTGGGCGTCCTAGCGTCTGCTCGTGGTGGTGTCCTCCTGAAGTCGCTTACAATAGACCATAGGGTGGCTTCAGGCAAAGGACTAGTTAAAGCCAAAAGTCATGTAGAATGTCTCTTTATACGTGGTGTTTTTAATGCATGTTTTATCAGATACCTGTTGATCGAGACGATTCATGTGACCCAATTGTAGGAAACAGGTCAACTCAGAAATCTGGACTTTGCAAAGGTGCTGTTGATTAACCAGAGATGTAGGGCACTGATAGGTAGACTATATATTTTTTTAATTTTTTACTTTATTAAGCTCCTTGAATTGGAGAACAACAAGAATTACAAGTTGTTTTGTAAGCTGGTGGCTGTAGACTCGAAGTAACATTTTTAGCTCTATACTATATGGAAATAGGTTCTTAACAGTTTGGATAGTCTTCCTCACACATCAGGTCTCGTTTTTGACCTGGGAAGCTGATGTATACAGATGTATTATGGTTTATAGGTGGGTTTGACAAGATGTGTTCTTTTAATGCACTTCTTAACAATAGAGTTTTAGGAATATTTTTCTTGCCACTTCTTCTTGTCTACAGTACTTTAAGAAGGCAGTATCTGTAGCTTCAGATAGCTAAAGATTTCAATAGAAAAATTTTTGATACTGGTTACACTATTATAATTAGAACTTACAATCCAGTTTTACACTGCTATTCTGCTCAGTGTTCCGTCTCCCATTGCAGAGCAGTTCAGCTGTTCTCCAGGCAGCTGCTAGACTCCGGTACAGCAATGGCTACCAGTTCATGTGGGCACAAGAGAAGCCTTTCAGCTGCTGGGGGAGTTTGCATGTAGGCAAGGGGGGGATTAGAGGCTCTGAAACACCAAGTCCTTAAAATGATGTGTTTTATTCCAGATATATTTACAAACTCAGTAGAAACTGGATGCCATGGTTTTGTTCAGCTTAGACTGGTGATCCAAAAGTTTTGGTTTTGTTAAATACGATTAATATTTAATTGAAACATTCAAAGGTAACAGACCAGACTGCTAGTAAAAAGGTTTAGGTGCTGCTGCTGTCTGTGCCAAACTTTGTTTTGTCCTTTCACTGGTAGTTTGGTCAATCTTCATTTTTTGTCTAAAAAGAGGGTATGTTCTTCATTTTCAAGTTGTTTTGAATTACTGTTGATGAAAATCCTGATACTGTGAGATGAATTGCTTGGGAAGTCGATGAGGCTGTGGTGTGTAAGCTGTGGTAATCTGCAAGGACACTTGAAGCTACAGTGTGAGATTTGATAACTATAGAAGCAGAACTTCAAGACATTCTCTCAGAAAATCACACCTTAGTAATGATGTTATTTTTAAAAGGTTCAGATGTTTCAAATGAAACACATCAAATGTCAGTAGAGCTGCTTTTCTTTAAATAAATGTTATATCTTTTTTTCTACAGCTCCCCCCATACAATGATAGTGTCTCATGTGGGATTAAGTCCACAGGTAAGTTTTACCTGGGTAAGAAATCAATATCCCTTTTTTTACCCTAAAACTTAAGGGCTATGATGTTTTCCTTAGATTTATGACAACTTCTCTTTACATTTAATATTTAGCGCACCTTTAGCAGGCATTGTGAATGTGTTTGACAGGTTGATTTTTGTAAAAACATATATTGAATGAGATCCATGGGAGTATTTGAGAGTACTGCAGTGAGGTTCATTTAAATGGGGTGGACATGCTTACTCCTCCTTGACGGTGCTACCACACTAGTGTGTGTTCAGCTGGCCCTCCTGTAGGAATCGTAGTGTGAGGTTTTTTTCTAGCAGTTGCAACCTCAAGACAGCTCTGCAAGCACTGCTCTTTCAGTGTTCCCTTTGAGTCTTGTTTCTGTCTGGCTCAGCTCTTTTTCTTTTGGTCAAGGTACAACAACGTAAAAATGAATTGCAAAATTCAAAGAAGCTGTAATGGGCACACATCTGCTCTGTCTCAACCCATACTCCTTACAACCTGGCCTTACTCTTCACAGTTACATAAAGGTGACAGTTAAGCAGCAGTTGCCACGTGATCATCATTATAGTTTTAAGCTGAACTTTCACAGGATTTTAAGTAGCAGGTGTTTATTTTTTTTCCCCTAAAGCAGGAGAGAATGAGGAAGCTGAGACTTACCCAAGTGGATGATAGTGACATCCGGATCTTCAAAATAATGCAAGTGTCTGGCTGGACACTTCTCAAAAGTACTTAAGAGGGCCCAAATGCACAGATTAGCATTTGAGAACACTTAACCATCGTGCTTTGACCTTGCACTTAAAGGTAAATAAGACAGCCACCCATAGAGAAGCGCAGCAGGTCCCATTTGAGAGTAGATACACAATGTTTCTGAAAAGCTCAGGCACTTGTACAAGACCAGTCTTAGGACCCTGAATAGTTTTGAGTAGGAGTTTGAAAACTGAAGGAAGGACCATATGGTATGGTTTGTCTGTTGTGGCTGACGAAAGTGTCCAGTCCAATATTGTTTTGCCTAACTATGAATTGAAGTGTTGTTCTTTAAGACTTGAGATTGCAATGTTCACAAGCCATACGAAAGATGGTTTGTACAAATGTTTTTCAGATCATTCCTAGACCTTGAGAGAACCCCTCCCAGCCCTGATTAGGTAATGACAGCAAATTAGGTTTTGCCTGAAAAATGTCTTTAACAAGCCTGCACTGTACTGTGCATGCGTATTGGCACTGTGATGGCTGCAGAGGAAGCTAAGAAGGAATGCTATGCTTATGCAGAGTGTTTATAATTGTAGTAAGATGACACGCATTGACCATGTTGTCACTCCCCATAGTCTAATTTTTTTCTGTACTTAATTATTTAACTTCTGTTATGATGTTAGAAGACACATTAATAGGAATAATCAAATCACGGCTGTAGCTCTAATAACAGAACTCTGTTCACAGACTAATTAGTACGTACTTATGCATTCACAGCTTTTGCTATCGTACACAAGCTTTGTCCTTGGAGCATCTGTTGATACTTGTTTCAATATGTGTGTCATGTTGTTCATGACAGATATATCTGTTTCAGTCCATTCAGAAATAGCACCGTGAACTGGATTGAAACAACAATGCCCAGAAGCAAAATGGAAAGTCAAAACAAGTAGAAGAAATTACTTCTTGGTTTTGTTTGAATGAATTTGATAGAATGTTACAGCAAATGAGCTTCTGTCAGTTGGTCCATCGACTAACCATCCAGTAGCTACTGGGACTTATTATTCTAATCCTGCTGTAAGATGTAAAGCTAAATTCCTCAGCTGTACCGCCCTAATTTAATTTGTCTGTTAAATGCTACAGTGCAAGTTATGCTTTTACCAAGATTTTAGTCTACAGCGTTCATGTTGCACCCTCAACTAAATTATCCTTTTGCCATAATTGTAAGCAATGTGTTTTCTGCTCCACACTTTCCCTCAGTTGGCTCTCGTGATTATTTAGTATACAGTAAAGTGATAACATTTACCAAAACCAGAAAAAAAATACTTGCTTGGATTAGTTTTTCTGTTAGGTTAGGTTTTGGTGGTGCCAATGCAGGGACCTCAGTGGAGAAGGTTTTGGCTGTGGTAAACATAACTCGAATATGAAGGGAAGACACATTCTTTGTTTCAAATTTAATTTTTAACTGGAATTTTGGAAAAGAAGCAGAAGTGCCGGATTATTTTGAACTGGTAGGGATTTTAAGTGTGCCCAGTAATTCCTTTTAGTCATAGTTGGAGGAATAGTAGGTGTTAACAGTTGTTGCTTGTTATTTTTTTTACTCTTGTAACAAAGGGTAAATAACTGTTTCGGTTCATGGTGATCTAGCAAGTTGCTCCATCAGCAAAAGAACTAATGAGGAATAGTTCTGTTGTGGGTTTGTGCTCCATATCACTTAAGCTCCCATGCCCTGCTTTTGCAAGCAAGTGGAGCTGTGTGTGTGCTGACAGGTCGAACAGGCTGCAGTCTTGCAGCCAGGTGCTGCTACTGCTGAGTAGGGAAGTGATGATGCCAGAGATCTCCCAGTCCTTGCCTCTGAAATAGAGGTCAGGCAGCAGCTTCCCACCTTGCTGCCTCTAGTCTGATGATTTTTTTTTTTTACATAGAAACTTGAGCATTCTGTTAGTGATAGCTAGTCAGTGATTGCAGAAGTGGCTGGTGAATGGAAGGTTGACAGGTGTGGTGCTAGATAGAAAATGCTTTGTCATGAGTGTAGGGAAGAGGGGAAGAAGATTTGAAATTCAGGCTCTTGTTAATGTGATTTAGAGACATCAAATGTGTTTGGAGAAATTTAATTTATTTTTGAAAGTTGCCTTTAGTCTGACTGACAGCAAGGTTGAAATTAATACATGAGACATTTATACTTATTTAGTTGAATAGACCAA
This sequence comes from Phoeniculus purpureus, assembly GCA_028565055.1. Lineage (NCBI taxonomy): Eukaryota > Metazoa > Chordata > Aves > Bucerotiformes > Phoeniculidae > Phoeniculus > Phoeniculus purpureus. The sequence goes on from JAOXOE010000720.1 coordinate 13,071,649, forward strand.
AGCAGAAAAGCAATTAACATCCATATTATATATCTCGTCTTCACTAGTTCATAGTATCTTGGTATTGCATGTCTGAGTCAGATCTCAGCACACATTCAGTGTTTGTTATTCTCCATCTAATATGGAAAAAAATGTACTTTGGAAAGTCTTGTTCCTTCCACATTAGTTTTTATTAAAGTTAAAATTTCTGTCTGCAGATGCAGACTTTTCTAGAAAGCACTTGTAGTTAACAGTTATGCTGACAGTTATGTATCAAGGCATTCTATGCTAGCTGCTGTCCTATAGGATTATTTCTTTTGTTGTTTGAATAATTTTTTTTTCCTCAGGAGCTGTTGATTCCTTTTGTAGTAGTTTTTTTTTTTTTAAAAAACAACAAAACAAATTTTAGCGAGTGTCTGTGGTACACTTGAAAATACCCATCTATTGAAGTATCATATATAATGTAAGTTGTACAAAATCTTTGGAATTTAGTTTTGTATCTACTTAGATCCCTTTGCAAATATCTGATGATGTTTGAATTTTCTAACAGTTTTAGAACATAGAAATGTGGTTTTTAGCCCCTTCCTCTCTTTAAAGAAACAGAAAACATTAAAACTATTGTGACAGTAACATAGCTACCACAGAATGACTGACAGAACTCTTAAGTTCTAGAATATGAGCTTATCTTCAATATTCCTGAGACTAGGTTTCATTAATTTTATCTCTTTATTTGATAGTTATGGATAGAGTTGAACACCACCTTACACTGTGATGTATTTCTATGCAGTCCCATGTATCATATTCTCATGTAGTAATAAATTCAGCAGTGATAAAATAAGCATTGATGAGTTGAACTCAAAAGCTGCAGTTGGAGTTTTTTCATACAATTAATGCAAATATTCGTCACTTGTTGAGGATTGATTAATCTTTAAATACCAGGAAAACCAAACCTCCCCAAAAGCCAAACTCCACATGTGGAAATTATTTTTAGAGGTTAAACAGGTAAAGGCTAGGATGTTGTAACTGTCAATGGAAAAGACTGCCTTTAGAAGTGTGGAGTTCACTATTGCACCACATTTTCTATACAATCATCCAGTAACTTAATGTGGAATAGTGCTAAAATGAATGGACTTCAATAGCCTTTCTTAATAGGTGAATTTAAAAGGATTTATTTGCAGGAACAAGCGCAGAGTCACAGAACACTAGGGACTGGAAAGGACCTCAAAAGATCATCTAGTTCAATCCCCCTGCCACAGCAGGATCACTTAGGTTAAGTCACACAGGAACATATCCAGGCGAGTTTTAAATGTCTCCAAAGAAGGAGACTCCAAAACCCCTCTGGGCAGCCCCTTCCAGTCATCTGTCACCCTCAATGGGAAGAAGTTCCTTCTGATTATTTATATGTGGAAGTTCCCATGTTCCAGCTCATACCCATTGCCCCTTGTCCTATCACTAGATGACATTGAGAAGAGCCTGGCTCTCTGTCTTCCTGACACCCGCCCTTCACATATTTATAAATATTAATGATTCAGTGATTTGGAAAATTACATATTCTTCTTCTGAAAACCTGCATCATACTTTGTTGTCTTTAGGAAAACAGTATTTTGCAATAATGTTCAGGATTGAGGTAAAGAATAAGAATTATTTTTGTTTGAGGGAATGTAGTTTGTTTTCTGACTTGCAGGAAAGTTCATAATTATTTTATTGATTTTTTTTTTTGGTAGCTTTTTTATTTGATGACATTCACTAAGTCAGGTTTTGCTTTCTCCTGTCTAGGGGAAGAGTATCAGAGGATTGAATTTGGTGTTAATGAAGTTATTGAGACGCAGACAACTGTACTAAATAACACCGACTACAGTATTTCAAGTACTCTGAATCCTCAGGCTCCAGAATTCATTCTCAGTTGTGCACCTGCTCAGAAACCCCCTGATGATACTCTCAGTGAAACAACCTACAACTCCGTTGACTGCCAGTTCAGTGATCCAACCCTCGCTTTGGACAGCAGCTCTAACGCTGAAAATGATGGCTTGTCTGGAGGCCTTGGACAAAGGGAGCGTAAAAAGAAGAAAAAGCGTCCCCCTGGCTACTACAGTTACTTGGAAGATGTCAGTGACGGCATCGCTCCCACAGAAGCTCTTGTAAACGGCCACGCAAATTCGTCGGGACTAAACAGCACAGAGGATACGGAACTGACAGGAGACATACCCTCCCTGGCCACACCAAGGACTTGCAACAGCCCGGACAACTCTGTGGACTTCGTTAACGAAGCTGTCTCTGATGATTCTGTTTCTAGCGCACTAGACAATATCAGGACTGCAGGGCAGCCTGAGGTATGCCGTGTTACTAATTCTGAACAGTTTTGCATCCCCTCAGAGACTGGCAGAGATAGCCCTTTAAGGACAGCTGTTGTACAGTCTTATGCTGGTACTGATACTACTGAAAATCTTGGCGTTACTAATGGACAAACACTTGAATCCTCTGGTGAGGACACAGCTGCCAATGGGGTAGAGTTGCACACTGTGGAAAGCACTGACTCAGACCAAGCTAAGCCTGAGGAAGCTTCACCTACTACTGAGGCAACAGTCCCGGTTGCAGGATCAGTCTCTGTTAATCAGCCTGCAAAATCATGGGCTAGTCTTTTTCACAATTCCAAGCCCTCTGCTTCCACATCTGTGGTATATGTTGAGACTAAGTATACCCCTCCTGCCACATCTACTCTGGTCCCTGAAAAACAGGTTGAAGTCAAAGAGGGACCTGTTCCAGTTTCAGAGGATCCTGTAGCCATAAAGATTGCAGGTATAGTTAATACACACAAGTGGATGTTACACTGGAAGGGTATTAACTCTGCTTGTAAACAGGAGCGTGCAATATGGATAGAGAACCCTCTGTTAATGTTCATTGATGTGACTGTTCAAACACTGCTGTGGAGGATGTAATTTAAATAAGCCAACTTGTGACCCCCTGAGTAAACACTCCATCGAGACATTTGCCATGTCATTATACCAGACATGGTGAAACCATCATTGCTTGTCAAACAATATGTTTAAGTGACTCGTTTTAAGGTGGCTGGGTTGGGTTCAGCCTTGTGCTATTGTAATAAGGAGAATTTGTTAGAAGTTTGTTCTGAAAACAGTGTGATATTACCATGTATTTACAATGTTCTGATGCCTTCCAAGAAGGGAAAATTATTAATACCTTTATGCCCAAGTAGCTGAAATTTCTGGACGCTCACAGTAGCTTCAGTGTAGCATGTAAATAGATCTTGCTTTGGAATTTCTAACTCAGGAAATAGTTTTTGATTTGCTCTTGGAGAGGTCTGTCTTTCAAATTCTGCAGAATTATCCTTAACCATTATAAACAACATTTATTTTATTTGGAAACAATGCGAGCTGTTGCCTCTTCCAAAATAACCATAAGAAATGATCCAGAGGGTACCTCAGAAGAGGCAGCACATGGTACAAAGGATTTGACCGTTGGCCCTGTCATATTTGTGGCTCTAATGAGACATTCTAGAGTGTGCATGTGATGATTTGTGCAGATTCAGTCAGAAAACACGGAAAAATAGCCTTTTGGTTGCATTTTGTGTCACTGACTCATGAGTCTTGGAACAAAAAATATTTATTTAAATCTATGAAATTGTCTGTATGTGAAAAGGCTTGTGCACAATCCTGCTGTTGGTGCTACAAGCTCATTAATGAATGCAGAGGTGATTGGTGTGTCACAGATTGTTGTGTTTTCTACTCTAAGCAGAAGGTCACCTGGAGGTTTCTGTTCAGAGTACCACAGAGTGCATGCGTGCCTCTCATCCTCTCCTTAGTCACAGTTTCATTACTTGAAGCTGTCAGAATAATTTATATCGCTGTGTATTTTTCACTTAAATGTGACAAATGCAGTTTGCTGTATTAAAAAAGTGTAAGTAGGTGCTTATGGTTTGTATGAACCTGGGCATCCGGCATGTGTTGTACTTTTGGTAATGAATTTTAAGACTTTAAATGATAGCTTAGCCACTTTGGGACAATCAGAGTTCTAGAACTGCTTGCCATAGATGAAAAAGTTCTCAGCTTTAGGTTAACTTTCTGGACTTGCACTGTTTCTGTACTATTTTTTGCCACCAGGTGGGAGCAGAGTGTTTTAATTTGTCTTCAGTGTATTCAAATAGCAGTGCAGTTTTTGTACATTGTTCTTCTGCATGTTTGCTATTAGCTGCTTGGTTTTGCAACCAAGCAAATTCTTTTCCAGGGAAAAGAATTCATCTCCTTATTGTAGCTGATTTAGGTAGGCATTATACCACTGCATTTCAGTGCAGAGAAGAGCAAATCAAATGATCAGAGGGCTGAAGGACCAACTGAGCAAGTTGGGGTTGTTCAGCCTGGATAAGAGGAGGGTCCAAGGTAACCTTACAGCAGTTTTCCGGTATCTGAAGGGGGCCTACAAGAAAGCTGGGGTAGGGCTTGTTACTTGAGTGCATAGTGAGAGGACAAGGGGAGAGGGTTACAGACTTGAACAGGGGAGGTTTAGGTTGGACATTAGGAGCAAATTCTTTCCTGTGAGGGTGGTGAGATGCTGGAACAGGTTGCCCAAGGAATTTGTGGCTGCCCCATTCCTGGAAATGTTTAAGGCCAGGTTGGATGGGGCCGTGAGTAACCTGATGTAGTGAAAGGTGTCCCTGCCTGTGCACAGGGATCAGAACTGGATGATCTTTAAGGTCTCTTCCAACCCTAGCCATTCCGTGACTCTGATTTCCTGTAATTCAGATGCTCATAATTTTGGTATAAAATGTTTACATGAAGGTAAATGTGTTAGTGGGGATTTTGTGGAAAATGTCTGTCCTATTTGGAAAACAGGTTCATTAATGCCTTGTTCCTAGACTCACACACAAAAAATGTTACATGAGTTTCAGTTTATGATTTTCAGACAGGTAAATTGCTGTGTTCCAGATGTATTTTATTTCAGATCTTGTGTTGTAGCTTGACATTGTTTTGTAAGAGTACATAGCAATCCTCTGTGAGGATTTCAGAGGTAGCTGCTGATTGAGTTCCTTGTTTTCTGGGTGCCCTATTTGAAATCTTAGTGTTAGCTTTGCTGGGAATTAATGAGTTTCAACTCCAACGGCAGTGAGTATTTGATAAGTGCCATAGGGTGCTAAACACAGGTCAAACCTAGACCTGAAGTATCTTGAGTTTAGCAAGCAAAATTAGAAAGTCTTTCTCACTTAAGTTGGAGCTGTGAGGCTTGTCTGTACGGTTTTTATTTAGCCTAATCTAGTTGCTAGGGCAAGCATTTTGGTAACTAATTTCTGAGGGATAATAAAACTATAAATGGTCCATATTTGTGAAAGACGTAAGATACTCCAGCTTCGCTGGCCATGTTTCACAGCTATTACTCAGATTATTGTTAATAATGCCTTTTATATAAGTTCTCAGTAAGGTAGGGAACTAAGCGATTGGCAAATTAGCTGCTATCTGAGCAGTCTTTTAACTGTTCTTGGTAACTTTAGGAAAAAATTTCAGTAGAAGAATTTAAAATTGCTTTCTGAATCATATTTTCTTGCAGTAGTTTCACTGTGGGTGATGGAATTCACAACACATGTAAAAAATTGTTTGTAGTAGGTAGGATGTCTGAGTATACCAGTCATTCATGATCTGACCAAGTCTGGAGTGATTTTAAACTAGGAGAGAAATCCAATAAATGCAGGTGCAGAATGATACATTAGAAAATAAATTAAATGTAGACATATGGTCACAGAAGAAATGGTTGGTAATTATATTAGAGACTAAAAGGTTCTGAAGTTCTAGGGAGTTAGTAACATGTCCTTAGTAAAGCTGAAGGAGGTGAAGGTTTTATTCTAGTGTGTGCTAATACCAGTTAACGTGTAAGAGATGAAAGATAACTGTAGTTACCTTTAGCAATTGTAGTTGCTGTTGAGGAGCCCATGGAAATGCCAGTCTGAGCATTAGTTCTCCGGGAAGATGTGATAGTGCAGCAGTGAAAAGAAAACTCAGATGTGACAACCATGCTCGTCACATAGAAAATTTAGATTTACTCTATCTCAGATGAGATTGTTGGTGTGGTCATGGACATAACATTCAAATACATAAAGAAAAGATGGTGGTTCACTCCTCTATCAAGACTGTAGTGGAGAAGACAGGAATTACTTACTTTATTTTGGAGCAAAGGTGTTTCAGTATTATGTAGTATAAACATTTTCATACTGATAAGCCTCAGTGAGCCCAAGAGCAGGTAGTGGGACTGAGGTGTGGGAGACTTGGAGTTCATTATAAATAGCTTCAGAAATTTAGCCTGTTGTACTCAAATCAATTTTGTTCTGGCACTTATTATCATTGTCCAGATTTGAAGGACTATCTGAATGACATACGTAGTGTTTGCTAAATAATAGTCCCAAGCAAATAGTTAAATAGTGAATTTGTAACATACACCTCTTCAGTGTAGAGACCGTGTCTGTCTTTATTGTTAAACTTTGGACTTGCATTAATTGCAAAAATTTCTAATAATATCCCCCAGTGAATGAACTTTGGCAAAACGTGTCTGTTTAGCAACAGAAAATTCTAAACGTGATGACACTGTTCTAAATAAATTTTCAAATCAGGGCCACGTTTCACAAGTCTGTATGTGAAATCCTCCTGCTTAGTCGTGTGTGATTTATAACAGGTTTTGAAGTTATAAGGTTTTCTCGTGGCTGTAAGTGTGTATTCTTTCTTCTTATACTCTTGTAGAAGTTCTGGGTATTTGTATAAATGTTAGGTGTGAGATGAATACATGGTATTGTATGTAATTGCTGTACACAGAAGTAATTCTTTATGCTAAAACAAACAAAAATGTCTCTAGACATTGTTTACAAAGTAGTTTTATGACCACAAGAGGATGCTCAAGGTCTTAGTTATATGTTTATTTAGTCTGATACAAAATGAGGATAAAATGCAGTTAAGTTACAGATAGACTTGAGAAATAAATAGTTTAAAATTTTTATCCTAATTTCAGTCAGCGCTTAGCTACATTAACAGAAAGATTGTATGTGAACACAATGCATTTCAAACTTTGCTGCTTTAACAGTATATTCTGAAATACTGGAACATTCATAATATGATAACAAATACATTTGTAGACAGAAGACCCTTCATGTGCATCTCTACTAGATGGTATCTTTCGTTTTACAGCTCTTTGCTTTCTGTCTTTTCAGACGTCAGGTTCTTTCTGTAATAGAAGACTGACTTAAATAGTTTCTCTTTCTTGACATGTTTTCATTTGGTTAGAACTGGTGATGCCAGCAGGAAGTGACATCTTGTAGGTAAAGAGATAGTTTCAAAGTGGAAGGATGTGAATTTTGTTAGCAATTCTGTCACATTCATTGTTTAACTGTGGCTTTATGCTTCTGCTTTTCCACCTATGTCATGTTATCTTGTCTCCTTAGACAGTTCTTCTAGTGAACTGCTACAGCTCCTAAGCTTATGTAGTGTAGCATATAAGGGCTTTGGAGGCCCTCACACATAAGAACAAATAACGTGTCCCCCCCATCCCCTGAAGACAGTTGCTGCTGTTTATTTCTATTTTTAATTCTGTCTCTTATACTCCTTATTTGCAAATTTAAAATAATCCAGATCCCATGCTTTGCTTAAACAGTTTTTTGTTTAGGTACTTAAATAACAGATCGGACTTCCTGAAAAATCTTCCTGTAGTCTCTCGGTTTCATAACTGAGACAGACTTATTTACACATGCAGTGGTTTTCAAGTTTTAAACTTGGGCCGTTGCTGAAGTTTTGGAAAGCAGGCAAACAGCAGACATTACATTATGTAAGCCTGTTATCTTGTAGATTTTTGCAAGTCTTAAACCCGTGAATAAAACTGTTCAGGTGATCATGTTAGTAGCTGTCTGTCCTGTTTGCACAAAGATTTTTTTTGTTGTAAGGTAGCGAGTGTTGGAACATGTAAACTGAGACTGCAAGATCAGCTTCATCTGTCTTCAGAGGAGAATAATGTGAGAAATACTTTGTGAAATTGGTGTTGAGGGGTTAGAGGTGATGGGATTTTGTATCTGTGTATGTATCTATGTACATACATGAAAGTGTCTGATTTTTGGGAAGACACAAATGAAAACAAATAGGTTGTCTCAGTTTTGAAATTACCATGATGTTTTTTACCAGCATCCTCTTGACTGCAGGATGTCTTTGGTTGAAGAAATCTGTCTGATTTGAAACACGAGCAGTGTTTAAATGGAACAAAAATGATTTGCTGAAATCTCTGGCGATCTTGTTAATTGATTTGAATTCTTCTGTAATGTGTCAGCAGATACTTGTTTTGATGGATAGGACGTGCACTTTGTTTATGCTCAATTTACTGTTTCTCATTCTGCAGAAATACTGGAAAATGTAAGACTAATACATAAACCAGTGTCTTTGCAACCGCGAGGGCTGATCAACAAAGGAAACTGGTGCTACATCAATGCTGTATCCTTACCTTTGAAAACATTAATACACTTAAGTTAAAATTTGTATATTGTGTCTGTCAGAGTTTTTCTGGATTATTCTGGTAAGTATTTTATAAAAGTGTTTGTCTTCTCATACCATACTCCTGTGGTTAAAATGTTTAAGGGTAAAGTCAGAGGTATTTTGGGTCATTGAACCTTGTGTCCAGGTTGTTGCACAACCCCGTTTGCAGTTTGTCTCTGTGACCTTTGTAAAAATATTTCAGAGCTGTAACTTTCTCGTGACTGTTGTGTTTGCTTCTGACTCTGTCATCAACTCATGTGGTTATTTCTCCTTTGTGCTTGAAGTAACTAGTCTTGCGCCTAGGCTTTGTTTAGGCGATTTGGTAAGCGGAGCTTTTGGTTTTGTGCCGTTGCTATCATATCATCTGTGTAAATGTAGTGTTTAATCCTTTTACAATAGCATGGACAATAGCTTGCTCTTAATGTAACAGAGTTGTATTTTCCTGCAAAAAAACCCCACCTTTATCCTTGGCTCACAGAATCACAGAACATAAGGGATTGGAAGGGGCCTCGAAAGATCATCTAGTCCAGTACCCCCACCACAACAGGATCACCTAGATCAACAGAAATCTTCCTTTTTCAGTGTTGTATTACAATAATTTTGTTAATATTTTTGTTACCTTTATATCTCTCTCCTATGTTAGCAATGGCTCACTGCAAGTGATGATTCGGATACATTTTCTTTAGCTGCTAGTGAAAATATTAAGACCAATGTCAAGTCTGATTATTGCAGAACTGTAGAACCTCATAACCCATTTCCAGACCAGCAGTTATGCTTTAAACTTCAGCTTTTATCTTACATAACCAGTTCTGCACTGTTAGGATTGTAGGTATTAGCTCCCATTTTCTCAGTGTTAAAATGTTAGATGGTGATGTGCTACTTCATTTTTGCACACTCTAGGAATCAAGTGAATATTGCTGTAGCTGTTGAGATCACCGCCTTTTTCTGCTCTGGCCCACCAGTGTTTTAATAGATTTCCTTTGTTCACTGTTCTCGAGTTAGCAAGGAATGTGATGTTTTTAGGAATTTTCTCCCAGCGTACACTCTAGTTATACTGATTGCTCCAAACTCTTCTTTACACTGCAAGATATTTCTCATCACAGCAGGTTTGTGTGATTTGGTTTGATCCTGGGGGTGGAATTGTCACCTTGAACTTGAAGTCTGTCACCTGGCTTCTTCCATTCATTTCAGAAAACGTGTTACAGGTTATCGCTTGGCGATTTTAAAATTGTTAACTTTATGAAGTGTTCCCTATGAAAGTTTTTTCCTGTTCTGCTCCTAGGCTCGATGTTTCCTTCCCCTTTAATTAAAGTTGTTGCTGTTATTAAAATGTCAGTGAAGCCACTGCATGTTACAGGATGGCAGGTTTTTAGTGTAACTTCTATACGTTGTTAATGTTGTGACAAAAGTCCATCCATCTGTTCTAGTTTAGTCGTTGGATTGGTCTACATAGTAGTTTTGTTTTGCTTATGATGTTTTAAATACAATTGAATGTTTGGTTAATATGCAGATGACATTTTCTGAATATTTCCTTAATGTCACTGGATAGACCCTGCAAGCCTTGGTTGCTTGCCCTCCAATGTATCATTTAATGAAGTCCATTCCAATGTATTCAAAATCGCAGCGGCCGTGTACCTCAACACCAATGATAGACAGTTTGTAAGTAGATGTCGAAAAAAAATTAAAAAACTGTGATCTGACTAAGCTCATTCAGAAATATCTAACAGATTGTTTACTGCAATTGCTGGGAGTTGATATGTATCCAGGAGTCTTGTGTGTGTGGGTTTTTTGGGTGACACGTGGCTTTTAAAGTGAACTTGTTGTTTTACCATTGCTTGACTAGTCAAGGAAGATGCTTCATGTTGCCTGAGGAATATCAGTTTGAAGTGATGTTTAATGTGTAGTAGCGAACCGTGACAGCTACAAGAACTCATCTAACACCTTGGTTTTGTTAGCAGTAATCAGGTTAATTTTTCTGTCTGAACTTTACTCAGACTTCATTGCAATACTCTTGGATCTATTTTTTTTTTTTTTAGGCAGTCAATAATGCCAGCGGTCTAATTTTATTATTTGTCCTTTGAAGTCTTAACTTGCAGCTCATGTCTAGTTGTTCCTTCCATTCTGTTTCAGTGTTCGTTTAATGAATGAGTTCACTAATATGCCTGTACCTCCTAAAGCAAAACAAGGTGAGTGGCAACAGGGGGAGAAAAGTCTTAAAATCCTGATTGTAAGGCTTTGAGTAAGGACCTGCACGATGTAATATCCTTTTAAGAGCTTGAGATACTGGCGCATGATCCCCTTCGTGGCTCTTTGCACCTGCTGTTGCTTTTCTGTGAGTGTTGCAGCTTTCCTTATGGATGATCCATGCCAAGAAGTCATAGGTGTTACACTTTTTTTTTTTTTCTCCAAATGTACAAGTCCGATAAGAATAATTGTTACTGAAGGGTAACTTAATTGTTAAGATTTCTAAGAATGTGCTCTTTCTAACAAAATAATCTGATACTTTATTTACTCCACTTCCTTCCTTCCATATGAATTCTGCTAAAACGTGTAGGATCAGTGATGATTATGTAGTGAGGAATAGAACATTTTGAAATGAAGTAAGTTATGTGTTGTAGGCATTGGTTTTTTTAATCTCTAAACCAAATTTGTTGTATTACAAACTTATAGAAACGGTTTCAGGAATGTGTTTATGTAACTTTATAAGAAAATACCACTAGGAGCTGGTTTTTCCAGTGATTTCCAAACAGTTCAGACATTTCTGTGGTTTGCTGCTTAACTTTTGTTTCTGTAAAACAAATTTTACTGTCTTATGCAACTTATTATACTTCCAGGTCTTTTGCGTAGCTTTCAAATACAGTTTCTGAGGCCTTGTCACTGCCGTTAGGTTGAACATTCTGTCAGACTGTTTCATGTTGGGTTTTGGGGTTTTTTTTCTGTAGTGAGGAAAAGTCATCAGTTGGAATTATAAATGCATTAAAAATTGAAGGAATAGAAATGGAAATAGGGATTGAATAGAAAAGTACTGAAATTTAAACAGAACTAGAATTGTTCTTTTTAAATTATTATGAACATTCATTTTACTCTTCACACTGTTAACTATAAAGAGAGTATCTGTGAGTCTGTGTACGGTGATGTAAGATTTGGTTTTAAACTATTTATGGATGAAAGAGTTAAGTCTTAAGAATTTGGAGCTTGAGTCAATAAAATTGTAATAAAACTACTAATAAAACTAATTTGGGATTCCAAAATGTAGTGGTGTTTGAGGCAAGTGTTACTGTATAGTATAGAAGAACTTGCATGTATTGTTATTGACATGAACTTCTCTATTCCCTTGCAGCTTTAGGTGAGAAAATAGTGAGAGACATCCGACCAGGAGCTGCCTTTGAACCTACCTACATTTATAGACTTCTGACAGTTATAAAGTCAAGTCTGTCAGAAAAGGTGTGACTTGGAAATCTGACTTTTGTCATTGCAGTGATGTTAAAATAATGTACAGCCACACATCAGGTTTGGTGCCTGAACACCACTAAGATCAGCTAGTTGAGAGTGCATTATAAGGAAGCTAGACTGTCTTGGGATTGAAATTATAGGAAGGTGTTAATTACAAGTTTGATATGTCAGAGTAATGAAAAAATTACTGTTGAAATGAAACATCTTATTTATAAAGAAGATACCTGTTGATTTATATTTAAGAAATGAACAGTTCATTTCTGCTTTCAGCTTGAAATGGTAAAAGCTCCACACACATTTCAAAATACTGTTTCAGATTTAGTTTCAATTTAAAGATAATAGTTCAAACCATCTTCTGATTTGCTCTTGGTTTAATAGCAGTTTTTAATAGTACTTTTAAAAGAAATAGTTAATATACAAGTTGGCATATTTTTTTAAGTGGAATTTATACTGAGAATGCAGAAATGCTGTAAGCAGCTCAGGCTTAATGTGTGTGCTTGGTGCTTGTGGCAGGTTACCAGGTAGTGTGTTGGTTATTTTTGAACTGGTTAAACATGAGGGATTGTTATAGTAAAATATGTACTTTATTTGACTGTAGAACCTACACTGAGTAGTTGCTAAATGAGCTACATGAACAGGAGAAATCTAAATGTTCAACTTCTTGAACCCTTCTGTTCGAATGAAAATGTGAAAATAAACGTTGGAAAACCTCACTTTATTCAGGGCAGGCAAGAGGATGCTGAAGAATACTTGGGATTTATCCTCAATGGACTACATGAAGAAATGCTGACCCTAAAGAAACTTCTCTCTCCACATAATGAAAGTAAGTGGTTGTCGTGGGTTTTTTTGTTGTTTTTTTTTTAAGCAAACCTGGTTTGTTTCAAATACTCTCTTTCTCTTTGATGGTTATTCTATAATGCAGAGTAATGTTTGGAGCAGATGTTGAGATAGGGATAGAATACCTTCTATTAGCCAAGTATAGTAATTAAGATCACCAGTTATCCATTTTCTCTTTAGTAGGGCAATTTTTTTATGATTTAAAATGCTCATTCCATATTTTATTCTTTAGCTGTATGCATTTTATAGCCTCCTGACTTTGCTACTTGCAAAGAAAAATATTTGCTAAGCCTCGGGTTCCCTGTAAAATATCTATGCAGAAAGGAGTTGTATTTAATAATGGCATAAGTATGTTTCCAGAATAACACTTGACTTTCTAATTTTCTACCCCATGAATTTGCTACTAAAAATATAACGAACTTCGCTAGAAAATGACATCTGTTTACATACAGTCATCAGTGGGCTACATTCTGTCAGTACTTGGATGTCTTCAGCTACGGTTTGCCCTGGAATATACTTGTTCTCATTTATTTTCTCAAACCTATGAAAACATTTTATCCTCTGAAAATTATTTGTGTTGGGTTTTTTGCCTTTCAAATTATGACCTGTCTTCATGTTTTGTTTAGTTAAAAAATAAAATAATCCATGTGGGTTTTTTTCTTACTCACTGTAAGAACCCTCAGTTTCCAATGGCCCTGAGGCTCAGACTGTTCATGAAGAAGAGGAGCAAGATGAACAAGGGGAAGGCAGTGATGATGAATGGGAGCAAGTGGGACCCCGCAACAAATCATCAGTCACTCGACAAGCTGACTTTGTTCAGACTCCAATTACTGATATTTTTGGCGGTCATATAAGGTACTGTGCTGTTTTGTAAAAGTGGCTGCTTTGCCTTCACAGATACATTTTCCTCTGCTTTATTTTTCACTGTTACTGGACAGCTGGGACTGTTTCACAGGGGAGGTGAACGTTTGTTCTACATGAATCATTTACTGTGCAAGAGAGAGTTCAGACAATGGACCAGAATGTGCGAAGGATTGATCAATGATCAGATTCTACGACTTATTGTTGAGTCTCATCTTTTTATCTGTCTTCAAAGGACAGACTCTCCACAGTTCAGGGCTTTTATTCTCTCAATAGAGGAGTTTGAAATATCTGTGCTATATTAATGTTTTCAAGAATTCCAAAGAATTTTTAGAGCTACTTGATTTTTTTTGACTTCTGAGGAATGTTTGTAAAACATAAAGATACCAAGGCATAGTGATTTGCTAAGGGTTAAATCTAGTCAGTAAAAGAAGGAAATAAAGTTAACAGTTGTAAACTTTTGTTCATTTAGGCACTTATGCTTCCAGGAAAATTATATGCAGTAGTTAATAAATGTTAAAGGCAAAAGAAGTTTAAAAAGAGATAAATCACTGCAAGATGTTACAGGAATGAAAAGAATGTGGGACATAAATTCAGGTCTGATACCAGATGAAGGTAGAAGGTAGATCTGGAAAGAATATTTTTCTAGAAAAGAAGCCTCATGTCTTGTTTAGAGAAATGTATAATTTAAAATGAAAGCAATGTAAACACCTGCTAAAAACATAGTCAGGAACAAAAGCACTAGACTCGAAGAATTATTTTTAAGTTGGAGACAGACATTTAATTGCTAGTGCTTGATTCCCTGTGTTGCCAGGTATGCAGCCTAGAGGTGTGAGTAATGTGGGCCAGTGCCTCCTGCCTGTGAAATGCACTGAAATTATTCTTCTGGGATTTGAGTCAGACAGCTGGCAAATAAAATTATACTTTCCATAGATATTGGCAAGCATGTGTTTGTGTGTATTGATGACATTTGTGTTGATGGTGTGTTCATAGGCTGGACTTGATGATCTTAGAGGTCCTTTTCAGCCTCAGTAATTCTGTGATTCTTGTACCCAAGGTATTGTGTTAATACCTTTGATGTATTTATCATGGTCAAATTGTTTAGATCTCCATATAATTCTGTTCGGTTTTAAGTTAAGAACACAAGGCAGTGCTCCCTTCTATGGAAGTCCACAGAAAATTACAGAAACAAAAGTAATACTGAAAAAAAGGCAAAAAGTTGCTCTGAGCAACAGAACCACATGGTCCAATACAACATATGTTGTCTGCTGTCACCACAACTGCTTCATTTAGCCTCCAAACCAGGTCAGGCAATTTACTGCAGAAACAGTATTCCACATTGTGATGTTGGAAAGCCTCACTCTCTGAGGCTGTGGGTGGAGATAGGAAGGACTGAATACAGAACTGCCAGTAGAATTCCACTAAGTGAAAGCATCAGAAATTGGAAAAACCGGGTGGAAAAAGCAGTTAGGAAACATGGTTTGAATTGGCATCTTTTGGCTTGGGAAATGTCAGGCTGTCCTCTTGAGGATTAAATACTCATTTAGTAAGGCATAACTGCCTAAAAAACCCAACCTCAAACTCTTCTTTAAGCAGCATGAGACTGAAATGTGTAGATTTGAAGATACCCACTTGTGTCAGGGTCTGGTTTGTTCACGTGCAGGAGTCTCTTTTGACTTTCAGCTTATGTGAATTTTAAGTATTTGTTATGCAAAGCCAGCTCCAGGCCAGTTAGAACTCTGCTGAATATTTCCATCAGCAGCACCAACTTTTCCCTTCACATTCACAAAGAAAACACATCCGTTACATTGTTGTAAGGGCAGCAATGGGCAAACCCTGGCTTGCTGAAAACTTCTTACTGTAAAGTAGGTACCCAGGGGTAATTACGAATTGAAATTATGTGTGTGTATTCCCTTGAACAACTGAAATTGGTAATATTCTAGCAGGTAATACAGTTACAGAAAATCATAGTCCAGCAAAGGTTTTGCTGTCAAATTTCTCTGTATATTTTGTAATAAATGTTACGATTCAATTTCTAATAACCCTAAGGAATCCATAACATTGTGATATTATCCATGTTAGTAATTAAAACTTTAGTACATGGACTTGAAAACAGCTCAAGTTATTTTTCTGTTGATTATCGCAGTAAATAAGAATAACCTTAAAAAGGCTACATCCAAAAGCAGCAAAACTTAAACAGCAAAGGGTTTGTTTGTTGAAACACTGCTCTTGCCATGTATTTTGTCCTTAAATATAGCCAAGGAGGAAGTGTTAAACTGAAATAAAGAGGCTACTGTTTTTCATATACTCTGTTTCCTCTGAAGAGATGTATTTGCCAATATAAAGATGCTTTGGCTTTCTGTCGGTGCTTCAGGGCTTTGCCTGAGTCAAAGGAGCTCTTTTGGTAGGAGTCTGCAACTTGGAGTGTACAAGCAACTTGGAGAAATTCCAAGTACAAGCATGGCTGCATCAATTAAAGCTGTGTTAATTATCTTCTTTCAAGCTTTGTAAGGCAGGCACTGTAACAAGCCTCATAGTATCATATGCAAATTATTTCTTTGGCTCTACTTAAACCCACATTTTTGTAACAGCTGGAGCTTTAATTCTTGAGCCATGTTTGATGGTTGCAAGTTTTCAGCGAAGTTTAAGAAAAAATAATATTGGGAAGAGCCTACTTGGTGCAGTTGTGACAGAAGTGTTCTGTCTCACTGCACAAAGCAATGAGCACCAAGCCAAGCTGCTCACAGACTGCAACTCAATATGCTTCCAACAGAAAATAAAACCTGAAAACCTAGGAAATATGTTCTTGTGCTCTAGGTTGTTACTTCTGCCAGTTTTCGGAAACAGTCCAGTTTGTGTGCAGATGAGTACACAGACAAAGTCTGGACATGGAAAATGATGTGAGGAAAGGGAAATGCCACTCCTCAATGGAGCATAGTTTGTATTTCCTATGGCAAGATTTGAGCAAACAATTTAAAAATCACTGAAATGAGTCTTAGTGAAGTGACAGGAAAGTTTGTGTATTGAAGAATCTGGAATCAATTCTAACTTTGCAGTAGAATGTGCATTTAGGTAAGTGCTAGTGTTTTGCATTTCTGGGGGTCTCTTGGAAAACATTTCAGAACTCTTAAGACAAAAAGAATCTGGAGGTGAAAAGTTACTGTATTTATCTTTAAACTTGTGATGCTTATCCAGTACCTGTTTTAATTCTTGCACAAACAAAATCATCCAAATATAATCCCATGCAGTGAACTCTTAAGTGGATATGAAAATCATGTAAATGGCAGTAAAGTGAATTCAGGTTCTTTAAACTTAAGCTTAACCTTTGTATTTGTGTATGTTGCTTTGGATTAACTATAAATCCAGTTACTAAAGTAGACTTCATTCTCAATTGAAGGTTCTGTATTGGTGAAAATTACTCTACTTTACTACATTTAAACCTTTTTTGTTTCCCTAGATCTGTTGTTTACCAGCAAAGTTCTAAGGAGTCTGCCACACTGCAACCTTTCTTCACCCTGCAACTGGACATCCAGTCAGACAAGATACGCACAGTTCAGGATGCATTGGAAAGTTTGGTGGCAAGAGAGTCTGTCCAGGGTTACACCACAAAAACCAAACAAGAGGTGTGTTCTGTTGACCCCTTTTTACAGTCAAATACGAAACTTCTTAAAAGGGTTTTCATAGAGCTCTTGCTGTTCAAATAGTTACTTCAGCACTGTTACTAATGTTAACAAAAGAGGTACTGACCTTTCCAAAATGTCATGCACTTGAACACATACGCTGACAGGGAGAGAACTTGCTCTTAAACAAAACCATACCTGAAAATAGGTGTCTTTTCTGACTCATTATAGTAATTGGTTAGAGATCCAGCTGGAGTGTATGAAATCACCAAGGTAAACTGTAATAAGACATGCAGTGTGAGTAAAGTAGCTTTTAACTGACCTCAACATACAAGCTGAGGATGGGTAGCTGAGTCTGCCTCACATACTCAGCGGGAGTGCTGGAGAACATTTATTTCTCAAGTTGTCTTCTATATGAAAGCAACATTTGCAGTGGAAGCTCATCATGATTTCCCACATGGATTTTATTTTGCTAGTCATTAATTTTTTTTGGTTTTTGCTGTGGACGGTTTTAACTTCTTTACTGACAACACAGTGCTCAATTATGAGGTTTGGAAGAAATGGGTGTTCAAAGTGGGTGCTAGAGATTTCATCTGGTTTGTATTTTCAAGTCTGGATGGAAATACAGGCATTCACAATGTCTTTTAGATCTTTTCAGCATGAAAATGCTCAGTGCATTGACTGTAGAAAAAGCACAGGACCCTGCAGATAGTAATTTTCAAAAAGTATTGCAAAGAAGTATTTAATCTCCCTTTTACAGAAGGGATACTCAGGACTGAAGGAGCTGGATCTCTTTAGCTTGCAAAAAAGGAGACTGAGGGGTGACCTCATTAACATTCATAAACATGTGAAGGGTGGGTGTCAGGAGGATGGAGCCACGCTCTGCTCAGTGGTATCTAATGATAGGACAAGGGGCAACAGGTGTAAGCTGGAACATAGGAGGTTCCATATGAATGTGCGAATGAACTTCTTCCCAGTGAAGGTGACAGAACACTGGAAGGGGCTGCCCCAGGGGAATGTGGAGTCTCCTTCTCTGGAGATGTTTAAAACCCATCTGGATATGTTCCTGTGTGACTTGATCTAGGTGATCCTGCTGTGCAGGGGGATAGGACTGGATGACCTTTTGGGGTCCCTTCCAATCCCTAATGTTCTGTGATTCTGTGATAAAGCTAAAAAAGCATATTGTTATTAAAAATTACGGTCTTCTGATTATCTGAACATGGATGGTACTGTTTAGGATTGTGGATATGAAAAGAACAATCTTCTGAATACACATGAATGATCTACAGTTTGGTTTTTAGTCATTTTGAGCTGGTTTTGAATTTTCTGTGAATTAATATGAAATCAGATTTTCATGTGGTGGTTAAATGAATGTGGTGCTTCAAGTGAACATAGGTGTCTAGAATGGAGTGGAATTCTCTTTTTGTTTCTGACTCAATGTCTCTTGCTGTCCAGCATTTGAAGAAGGTTGGTTTGACTTCTGGTTTTGCAGATCACTTAGTTAAATATTGATTATTTCAGCAGTTAATGTTTTTTTTTTTAAAGGGCTAAATTTTAATCCTCACTGGAGTGATTTTTTTTTTTTCTTCGCTCTTTTATTACTCCTTTATGCAGACCTGCTCGTCTTTCCTAACCAGAGTGAAGATTCTTGAATAACCAACTATCCTTACCTCATTTACTTTTCCACGTGACCTTCCTCATACTCCTCAGGAGTCCTTACATCCCCCAGAGTTCTTAAACTGCTCCTTGAGGATCTTACAAGTGTTTTCTTGGGACTCTGACTCATGTTCACTAAACAAACGTTTGTGGCACTTCTGGTAGCGTTGCTGCCAGAAATCAGGGCCCCTTCATGCAGTCGGGACAGTGGGACATGTGCCCATTGCTCAGCTCTGCTCTTCAGCCTGGCATCATCACACAGAAGTGCTTTGATGTGTGGTTTAAGCTATCACAGAGCCATGCAGCTGAGGAGCAGCATCTGTTCCACACACCAGCTGTGTTCCAGAGGGTGGGCAGTGGCCAGCTACTTCAGCCACTGCAGTGATGTTCATCGGTGTATGCAATTCCTGGGCTAGGGTGGGAGCTGTAATGTGCTTTTTGCACAGAACTCTGGAGTGTAAAGACTTCACCGCTGAGATTTTGATGACTAAATGTAGGAAAATCCTGAGACAGTAATAACCAGGTAAATCAAGTGCTTATTTTTTACGTAAAGCCTGTCTAGTTTTGCAGAAGCCACTCCGTAGTAAGTTGTGTGAAAGTTGTCTACTTCACTTTCAAAGTTCGCCTTCTAACTTCTTACTCTGTATGTTATTTACCAAAAATTGAGGAGGAGGGCACTGGAGAACACTTGAATGGAGAAGAGCAGGGTCCTGTTTGGCTTGCTGGTTTAAAAAACAAACACAACACAAAAAACTCCCCTCAGTGTTGAGTGAAGCTGCTGCTGTTGCCAGGGGTTTGATGGATTTTGGAAGCAGAATGGCATAGTTTGAACCCATACAATGCAGGTGAAATTTTAGTTTAATGAGATTATTTCTGCTTCAGTTTCAGGTTTTCAGACTGTGTGGACTGTTTGGTTATAATTATGTAAAAATCAATATTTAATAGAAAAAAGAGAGGTTATGACTAAGTTTTTTCTCTTTGAATTTTCTTCAGAACCTTTTAAAGAACCCAGAGTGCGTTTTTTAGGAAGAAAAATCTTTAATTACTGATCTCTTTCATAACATCTGATGATGAAGGCTTACTCATTTTTATGAAACAGCTCACTCTTTTTTGAGGGTCGTCTTGAAGAACAACAAATACCTTCTGGTTAACGTAAAATCATTTTTTAACGTAAAAGCATTTGAATCTCTTCATACACTAAAATCATTGTTATCCCCTCTGTGAATAGGTCTTGCAGTGACACTGTTGAGAGAAGGTTGTTTTTTGAAAGTGTTTTAGGATTCTTTTGGTGAGAAGGGAGCAATAAAGACAGTACCAGTTAAAACTGCAGCAGTCCAGTGAAGAAACTAGTGTTTCAGGGGGGAATGGCAAGGTATGCTCAGGACACTCTTTAAAGTGTTCAGATTTGTTAGTCAAGTATTTGTGGTTCTGCTTTTGCATTTCAGTAAGGATTTCTGCAGCATTCAGTGGAATGTCTTAAGGTAAATGTAGATTTAGGTGTTAACGCTATAACCTTTGATTATTTTTCTTTGTTTTGTCGAAATTGGTTTTTTTGATTACAGTTAGTATACCTGTTCCAACAGTAGCCTTTTCTTTGTCTTTTATGTGTTAGGTGGAGATTAGTCGAAGAGTGACACTAGAGGAACTGCCTCCTGTTCTTGTTTTACACCTGAAGCGGTTTGTTTATGAGAAAACAGGTGGATGTCAGAAGCTTATCAAGAATATTGAATATCCTGTTGATCTGGAAATTAGTAAAGGTAAAGATTTTTTAACATAATTATCCCCCTTTTTTGCCTAAAGGTTACATTGCGTTTCCTAGGGCTGTCAGGGTTTCAGTTTTCATCTCCTGTGGGCACAAGATTTCGTATCTGTTGTTATTTGAAAACTCAGTAATTTGGGCAATGCCTTTTTTATTCCTTCATAAAAAAAAAATCTCTTAGGGTGTCTGGGTTCAGTCTACCTGTACATGAGTTTGGGCATCCATTTTGCATTGAACATTATAGCCAGGGATCTTAAAACCTTTGGCACATCCTAGACATTGGGGTGGCCAAATAAGGTCTTCCTGTGGGTATCAGGAGGAAGGTCATAGACTGCCGAAGACAAATCCTGGCACTGATCCCGGTGAAGCAGGACTATGTCCCTGTGCAAGGCTGTTGCTATATACCTTTATCTCAGATTCCGTTCAGAGAAGTGGCAAATTATGGTCATAAACAGTCTCTGGTGAAAGGAAAACAGGCATTTTACAGAAAATGCAGCCTGAAGATAGGTCAGTTGTAGTTCAGAGATTAAACAACAAAGTTCTTCCATTTAACAAAGCTCTTAAGAGACACTGATGTAGCAAGAGTGAGAGCTGGTCTGTGATCCAGCACCTGCAGCTTGCCAAATGAAATGCATTTTGTTTTCATGTGAAAAGTTGACTGTTAGCCAGTAGCTCAAATAGGAAAAAAAATAAAATGGACTATTATATTTGATCTAAGTGATCCTGCTCTGGCAGGGGATTGGACTAGATGATCTTTCAAGATCCCTTCCAATCCCTAATGTTCTGTGGTTCTGTGATACCTCAGTGGAGAGACACACTTTGTCAGACAGTGCCCTTTGCTTTTACTTAATATTTTACTTTAAAAAAATCCTTAAAGAATGTGAATCTATAGAACTAGTTTGGCTTACCTTGACTGACAAAAGCGATCATTGAACTACTTGGAATATGAAATTGATTTTGTTGTCTGACAGCAGGAATGACAGGGAAAAAGTGAATAGTCTGATCTACCCTCTTTGGGCTTGGGTTGTTTTTTTTCTCAGCTTCTCTGGTGGTATTTTTAAACCATAAAACTTTAGTGTTCAGCAAACCTCAGTTAATTCCCTCAGTTGTCAGAACTATAACTCTTCTTTAAAGACTGCAGAAGATGCTTTAATTAAACTTTGTACTTCATGGTAGTGTTGGTTTCTCTGAGAAATTATTGATCCCTTTGAAATGAAATTTCTGTATTTGCTAACTGTTGCCTTTGTGGCTTTTTTTTTTTTTTGTCTCCTCCAGAGCTACTGTCTCCTGGTGTGAAAAGTAAAATTTTTAAAGGCCAAAGAACCTACCGGCTCTTTGCAGGTATTTTATCTGTCTGCCTCTAGTCCTTGTACTGCAAATACAGAGTCTGCATATAGAACTCCCGAGGAGTTTCCTGGATTGTATAGCGCATTTTGGTTTTAATTACTCTGAAGAAGTTTGCGGGTGACAACTTCTTGTCTTTAGTGGTTTTTCTTAACGTCTGTGCTTATACACATGAATAGTTATATCAATGTTTATGTATCTCACTGATTCGGCTTTGTGAAAAACCAGACTTCTGTAACACTTTGCCCTGAAAAACCTGAGCAGAAGCTGAAGTACAGCCTATACCTAAAGTAAACCACGTAGTCTCAGAATAATGGTTTGGTTGTCTCCTGAAATGGCTGTTCAAGCACTGACATTGCATCCCTTTGAACCTTCCACATGAGTATTGCTGGCAGGGTATGAACAGCATCTTGTAGGTAGAAAAGTTTAATTTGGAGGATCTGGCGATTATTATGCGGGAAACGATTTAACAGCGCCTTGATGTATACAAAGTTTCTGAATTGGGAGTTCAGATTGGAAGCTCGTGAAAATTCAGAAGCAGTGTTTTAATACTGAATGAAACAGTCTCTGGGTAGTAGTGAATGTCCTGAAGTCTCAGGCTCCTACAGAGCTTACAGTTTGCACCTGCTTGTTTGTGTTGGCATCAGGAGAACTGGATAGCTGGATTTCTGAACATCTGCGTCACAAAATCTGTGCTAGTGCTGGTGGCCTTATGTGACTTGGTGGTTTGGATTCAGTTTTGTGACCTCTAAGGTTACTGAAGGAATAACATACCTGTCTCATGGGGAACCTCGGGAACGTTTCTGGCAGTGTAATTTATTTTATTGATAGTAGTTTTCATGGGACAAGTTTAGACAGTGCATTTAAGGTGGCTTGAAGGTTACCGCTGTAATTTTTTCTGACTTCTGTGGAAAAGTACAATACTTCAGTCTCCTCTCAGTCCAGAACTTCTCACTCATGGAAACTGAGCTTGTTAAATGAAACTTAAACAAGGAAAATAAGTGTTTGAAGGATTAAGTTTCAGATATCATCTGGACTTTACCTAATTATCTAATAATAATTTTTTAAAAATCAGTAATTCCAGGTTAAGCTACCATAAAACCCCCTGGATTTCCCATAATATCTAGATGTCTGTTCTGCCATTTTGCTGTGCTTAAATCAAGTTACTCTAAAATGTTTGTTTTTCATGCAATTGTGAAGAAATTTTGAGTAAGCTTAAGGTCTGACGGAGCATGAACAGTTTCATGAATAGTACTTTGGCTCTTGTATCAAATATGGCAGCTCCTTCTGTTTTCCAATTGCTCTTCCTAAGTGTATGGGTAGCACTCGCATGTTCTTAGCAGGCGTTAAATGCATTTTCTTACACATCCTTAGGATAACCTACATAAAAGACCCTTTGGGGGCAGTTGGCATGTACTGGTTGCTCAGCAGGACCAGTAAACTTTTCGTTTGGTTTCTGCAGGGAGAACAGAGGCTCCTTTTCTGGAGAATACTTCTGCAATAATGGGAGAGACAAACCAGTGAGCAGTATTAGAGGTGTTCAGCTCATAATTTTTGTGAGGATATTACCTAGAACTAATAAATGCGAAACTTGCCGACTGGTATTTTCATGGAACATGTTTTCAGAACACGATTTTAGCTAAGACAAAGTAAAAAGTCTTGCCTGACTTTTTATAGACTGCACAGAGGTTTAGCAGACTTTCAACAAATAGTCGCAGTAAAATACTGTTGCCATCAGCAGACGGAGCACACGTGTAGCATAGAGTATCTCGCTGAGCAGGACAGTACCTGTTGGAAGCTGCTCTCTTGCAGATGGCCTTTGTGAGGTAAATCCTTCCCTGAAAATCCTCTGGAAAGTTACAAAAAACCCATTTGACACTTGTGATTCTTAATTTACTTTAAACCCCCTTTTAGAATCATAATTTGGAATAGGAGAAACATTGCTAAGTGTGAGTGTAGGCAAGCAAGGCCTTAACACTTGCTTAAGCCAGAACCCTAAAGGGCTGGGTCAAAGGTTGGAGATGTCTTCCAACCAAAGATAGTCTGTGGTTCTGTCACTGGCTAAACCATGGGTAGGCTCTGAAGGAACCGATATGTGATGCAGGTCCTTGATTTACTTTTCCAGTGGGTGTTTCTCTGCGTGTAGCATCTGTGCGTCATGGCTCTTCTCTTTGCAGTTGTCTATCATCATGGAAACAGCGCAACTGGTGGCCATTACACTACGGACGTCTTCCAAATTGGTCTCAACGGCTGGTTACGCATCGATGACCAGGTGGTCAAGGTGATCAGTCAGTACCAGGTGGTGAAGCCGTCTGCAGAGCGCACAGCCTACCTCCTGTACTACCGCCGAGTTGACCTGCTGTGAAACTTCACCCTTCTGCGCTGTGTGTGCGAGATACCTGCTTTGTAGAACGCCAACTTTCACTAACTTTTTCCTCCTGTAAATGCTCTTTTGAGTGCATCTTTTTCCTTTTTATTTTCCTTTTTCTTTGTTTTGGGGTTTTTTTTTCCCTTGCAGCTGTGGGATAGAGTGATATAAAGGAAACTACCCTGGGTTTGTGCACAACATAGTTTGTGTTGACGTTTGACTTTGCAGAGTGAAGTCCCTTGGTTGAAAGACTCAGTCTCATGAATCACGAAAACACACACACAAAACAAAAAGATATTGATGAGTTAATGCTGAATCCTAAGATAATGAGAGGGGATTTGCATTCAATTCCCACTTTCTAATTGCATAGTAGAAGAAAACCCTGCACCAGCAACAGAACTTGTAGATTTCTGTGAAAATGTTTTATCTTTACTTAAGTAAAAAAACCAAAAAAAATCATAAAAAAAAATACAAAGTGCTCTCTGCTTCCCCAATAGTTTTTGATAAGTGGTAACATACAAGCGGACGTGGGTGAGATGGAAACGGTCCTGTGTGCTTCAACAGAAAAACGTACGAGACGCAGAGTTGCGGGTTCCTAATAGGAAGAAACACTTTTTAATAATTGTGTGATGAGAAACTGCTTAAGTTACACATTGCAGATCAACTATTTGGAGTTAAGATGTTAGTCTATATAGATGGGTGATCGTAACTTTATTGCTATTAAGGAATTTCAAACCGCATTTATGCTTCTGTGTACATGAAATTAAAAACAATGGGCAAAAATAATTCAGATATTTCTTTTAAGTCTGCTTTGTTTTAATTTTGCTGTCTGCTCTCCTATAATGTTGAGTTCCTAATTGTACACAGTTTAGTGATATCTAGAAGTATAAAGTTGTCGCCCATCAATAAAAGTCACAAAGTTGGTTTAAGGTGTGTGTGCGTGTGTGGGTTTTGTTTTGCTTCCAGTATAAATTCTGCCCTTGAGAAGTTGGGAAAACTGCTGTGTGGCTCTTTTCACAGAGCGTCAATAGCTTCCCCCAAGCAATGGGCTGATGATCCTGTTCTTGAAACTTCAGAAATGTTCCTGAGCTGTGTGTGAACTTCAAGGAGAGAGGGAAAAAGAAAGGAGATCAGTCCTTACCAGCTACAGGTCTGAGGCAGGGCTGTCTTCGTGGCATGTGGTTCCCAGGGCAGGAGAAAAGGGAACCGAATCCTTATGTATCTTGTGGGGAAGCCACAGTTTGTTTCTGAGTTTGGTGTTTTGTTTGCCTTTGACTAATGTATTCTCGTCTTCAGCCAGGTGACATTTTCATTGGAAGTTCAGGTAAAAATATTTCCTTGATTGCTTCCTGCTGCTGAAGATGATGAAAAAAGTCTGCTGTTTAACCCTTAATTTGGTGATAGCGGAGTTAGCTGTTTATTGCACCACTCAGGAGTTGGATTGTTCAGATCAGCTCAGTGCCAACACCAGTTATCAGTAAAAGGTTAGTCTGTGTTTACTCTGATCCTGTGTTGTTGTTTTTTATGGTGACATTTAGGAAAAGAAGAAGAATCATTTTCCCCAGAGCCGTAGAAATACAATTAATCTGCATGAATTTTACAGGCGCTGAGTTCCAATAAATCCCTTTAGCATTTCTTCAAACCGCCATGGATTGGCCTGACTGGCTGGGTATCCAGGAGGTGAGTGCAGTTCTTTGGTGAGTAAGGATACAAGTTTTTCCAGGAGAAGGAAGCAGCCTGGTAAATGCCTGCATATTCACCTGATGGTGTGGGTTCCCATCATGTTACCTCTGTGCAAGTCAGCAACTGGTCACTTTATGAAGGAGGGAAGGGTCCTCTGTTGCTGTTTTTGGCAGGAGTTAGAGGTGGAGATGTTAAATCTGCAGTTTGCATGGTTTCATTTTGTAGGGCAGTCATGGGTGTATGGCTTCTGTAGTGGAAACCTACCAGGATGTCGGATGAGCGGTAGGACCTGCTGAAGAAAACCCTTCTGAGTTGCCTGCTGGCTTTTCCACCCTGGATGTGTGGAGAGTTTTGCACTTCCTGCTTGTGAATCAGGAAGTGATGCTGTTCAGTCAGGGCTGAGTGGGCTGCCTGGGGCTCCCGCAGTGACTCTGTGCCCCATGGCTGGGGCCAAGATCTGTGGGATGGTCTTGTCTTCCCTGTTCAAATTTGAGGGATCTTCAGCTGTGTGATCATGTTTATTTCTTGACTGTCAAAGCAGTGTTAACTTTATGCCTCTACCACAGTCCTGAGGAAATGCTGTGGTATTTTATCAGTTGGTTTGGAAATCTAAGTGAATCATTTTCAGTTGATCAGCAAATTTTACTCATATTTTCTGGTCCGAAAATAATCTTGATTTTGGTGATGCTCCACCAACACTGAAACATTTTTTTTCTCTCCAGAGCTTGTTTGATTTTGGCCAGTGGCAGAGAAAGCCTCAGTTCCTGGCCACTCACTGGGCACTGTACCCTGAAGCTGGGGCTACTGAGGCAGAGTGCCAGGGTGCTGCCGAAGGGCTGGTGCTTCCAGGGTTTCCCAACACAGGGCCACCCACGATGGGAATTACCCGAGAGCCAGTGCTGGTGAGACATTGGTTCAGCTTTGAATTCATGTCTGGAGGGAGTGAGGGGGTTGTTCCAAACAGGAAGGAAACCAGGTTCTGGAATTGCTGTTCTGGTTATTATTCATGTCCTGCAGCTGCACCCTGCCTCCAGTAGTTTTCTGCACTCAGAAAATCCCTTCTTGGGTTTTTTTTTCCTCCTCTTACGTCTGTGTTGAGTATTGACCTGTATCTCCAGCAGACTGTGTATCTTAGAAGATCAGTCCAGATAACATTGCAAGTGATCGTTAAATAATATATTGCTTGATATCAGATCCTTGGTTTTGACTGGTGGGTTTTGCTCGCATTGCTCGAAGCTTACGGGTTTGAGCTCGTGGTACGAATTTTTGGTACAAACCAACTGGACCCCGTGTGCTTGGTCTATGCTTGTTAATAGTGAGGGATTTCCTAGTGAAAAGATTTTGTTTGCTACAGATTTTTTGCCCATTGTGGATGGGTTAGCAGTAGAGGGGTATGAAAAATACAGGTGCAACACGACAGTTTTGTGGAGTGGTTGCTGCTTTCATGCCACCCTGGAAGGCTTTTCCAGGACTTACTTGGGCAATGAAACCCAGTTCAATGTTTTCCTGTCTGAAGTCTTGTCTTCCGCTTCTGTTTTAGAAAGGAAGCGCTGAGTTAGGTCCAGTCCTGCTGAGTGGAGTCCCAGCACTGCAGAACCAGCTTAAAAAGGGGTAAAGCAGAGAAGAAAAGAGGAGAGGAAGAGGAGAAGAGCAGGGTGAGAAAGAACTGGTGTACAATTAATGAGATTTGAGTAGCATTTCCCTGACCTGTGCTTGCACTTCTGCTGAGGTTTGCTTAGCATTACAGCATGTGTGCTGGAGTAATACTTCAGTATTTCAATTGCAGCTTAATCACCTAATATGTTTTTACCAAATATATTTTTGCCTAATGTAGACTTGGTCCTGAGAACATCCTGCTTGGTATTTTTTTTTCTGTTGGGAGGTTTTGGACCTTGAGCAGCACTGCATTCCTTTGGGAGCTCTGAGGGCTTTTCCCACATCCTGTGCCTCATCCCCTGGGGTAAAAAGAGCAGAAAAGGGAACTTGCATCACAACTCAGGCTGTGATGTGCAACCTAGACCTTTTTTGGTTGTAAAAGATGAGCAGGTTACAAGTGTTAGTAATTATTTTAAAGAAGCAGCAATGAGTAAGTGGCAGCTTAAGAAGCAAGTGTTGAAATCCCCTCAGTGCAACGTGCTTGTCCGGGTGGCATTCATTTTTTGTTTCGATTTTCTTCACCGAGGACATTACCAACTCACTTGTTGCTAAAATCCGCCTCCTGCAACGTGTTTGTTACTCAAAGGGAAACAACAAAAAGAGTAAAGAGTGTGTGTCAACAGCCTGATGTGAACACCCGACCACAGGCTTTATCTTCTGTATTGCAAAACGAGCATTGTGCAGCCTTTTGATTGTGTTTGCTGAGGGATTATGTAAAAAAACAAAGCAACACCCAAGACAAACCCCCCTTCCCCCCATTCTGTACCTCATGGATCAGATGGTTGGTTGCTGATGTTTAAGGCAGGTTTTAAGAAGGTTTATTTTTTAAGAAGTTTTTGAAATGAGAATCTTGGCCCATGCAAGTGGCTTTTGCAAAAATATCTTGATGCCTTAAGCCAGGTCTGCATGGGGGATGGTTTGATGAGATGGAGCAGGAAGAATAGAGTAAGGGGAGGTGGTTTTTAATTGAGAAAATACCTGTTTTCCATTGCACCCCCACCCCAAGACAGTGTCACGGTTGGGGACATGCTGCGGCAGAGGGCAGTGGTGCCACACTCAGGGTTCATGGTGTTGCAGCTCTAAAGCTGCTGCCAAAAACTGCTGCGCAAGCTTTGGGGAGCTCCTGGGCTGTTGGCAACGGGTTTATCTTCATAAATCTGCTCTGGATCCCTCTGGTTTTGTGTAGGAATGAGGAGTGCCCCTTTGACATGCAGTGGGTGTTCTCAAGGTGTTTGGGGATTCATGTGGTGTTTTTTGCAGCCTGTTTCTAACCCCAAAGGGTTTTGTGAAGTATTTGTAGGAGAAATAACCAGCTGTGATGGTGACAGAGCTTTGACTGCAGTTCACCACCTCTGTGACATCTCCAGAAATAAGTGCTGGGCTCATGTTTCATTCTGCAGATCAGTGCTGGGTCCTTCAGTGTTTAACAAGTGCGTTTCAACATCTCTCTCTGCAGAAGTATCTAAGACACATGATGAGCTGCAATAACAAGGTGAGGGGAGAGGGGTAGCTTGTAGGCTTTGAGTTCACATTTCAGTTGTGCTTAGAGTGGTCAGCAGTGCCACCCCCCAAATTCATCAATTTCTGAATTTGCTGCTTGAGTGCATTTTTCTTTGTGTAACTGACCTGATTCATTTTTTAACCTGGGCGCTGATGAAGCAGCTCAGGCTTGGGGGGAATTTTGTGGGTTAAATAGGGGCTCACTGAGCCACATGTGAGTTGTGTTTGGGAGTGAATCTCAAAGGGCCTGGATTTCACTCCAGTGGTCAGGGCCCCCACACTGTTCATTCATCACCTGGAGCAGCCTCTGAAAGCCAAGGGCGCATCATGCTGTGTGGTCTAGAGACAGGGAATCTTCATCAAATCCCAGCAAGGGTGGCACAGTGGGAGTGGTAGGGGTTTCTTGGCCACCTCTACCCCACTGCATCAGTAGAAACAAAGCCCAGGCAGGAGAAGGTTGTGTAAGCAGACAGTGAAGCTTGAGGTGTGGTTCCCCCAAACACCAGCATGGCCATGATGCTGCCCAGGAGCAGCTCATGGGCTGCTGCTCTCCTCCATTATCTCTTGTTCTACACAATTTCAGCCAGTCTGCATTTTTCCTATTACCACTGGATGTGTTTCATCCCTGATTAAGGAGTTGTACTCCCTCTGTTCTGGAGCAGAAGTCAGACCCAGATGTTACGAGGAGTTGACACCAAACTTTGAGCCTCTCACCCATCCTGTGCTCGTGTTCAGTGCTGCTGTTGCTGAGCAGTTGTTTGAATAAGAAATCAACGGGGAATGTAGCTGGAGCTGGAAGTCAAGACATGCTGTCTGCCTTCTCAATTAGGTGGGCACAGTGAAATCTGTGTTTCCTCCTCTTCACTGGCTATTACATTAAAAGCTTTCTCTCCTAATGTATACTTATAGGCGCAGCCTGCTTTATGTGGCTTTTACCACACATGAAACGGAGACGTTATAATCAAGGCAGTAATAACGCTGAGTGATTAAAAGTAACTGCTGATTGTTTTGGCTTTGGTCAAATGTTTGACCTGAAACTGCTGACTGGAGACAAAATATGGTGGATAAAAAGTGTTGTTCTGGGCTGTGCTCATCCCCAAGCACCGACCGTGCACCGTGTTTGACTTATAGAGTCAAACCAGCCTGGTGTATATTAAGAAAGTAAGTGAAAGCATCAAACCTTTGTAAAGCAGCGGGGCTAATGGAGAAGTCAGACAGCCCAAACCACTCTACTGGGATTATTTTCTGATACGAATGTTTATGGAGATTACAAAAGGCTGGATTTCTCTGAGACTTGGAAATCCTTTGTACGTCGGTACATGAGATTAAAACAAGTTACTTCTGCTTTCTAGTCATTGGGGGTGACCAGCACCTTCTGAGAACCGTGACTCGGGACTTGATGGTTCCCCACTACCAGCCCTCGCTATCCAAGGAAATTGGGAATCCAGGGGCTGCAGCACCTTTCAGCTGATGAAGTAAACCTGCAAATCCAGTAAAGTCACTGATCCAGGGTCAATCAGAAAAGCAAGAAGAAAAATGAGGATACAATGATTTTACAGTGGAGCAGAAGCTCCTGTGAGCCCAGTGCTGTGTGAGATTTAGTTTGCTCGAGCTGCCCCAAAGGCTCGTTGCACTGAATCACCCTTAGCAGGGGAGAAATGGCAGGTCCAAGTGTGGGACCATACTCCATCCATTCACATACCTTTTGCTTTGAAGTAAGTAGAAACTCTTTGTAAATAAGGTGGGGAGAATGTGGCCAGTAGGGAAAAGCAGCCAGAAAGGGTGTCGTGGACATACCAGTCTGCAGGACTGGGGCTGACTGGTGAGGACTGGACACCCCCACATCTGAGCTATGACTCAGTTTAAAAGACTTTGGTCTGCAGACCAGCTGTGATGCCAAAGATTACACCCCAGGAGATGAGGATTTGCTACTTCTTGAAACAAATCCCCGGCAAAACGGTGTAAGAGATTAAACCAGCAGATACATCTTGGAGCAGACTTCAGAGAGTGATTTTCTTTGCTCAGTGGAGTTGCTCTGTCGGCTGCCAATATTTGCTGCTCCGCTCACGCGCTATAGAACAGATTTGATAGATGTCATTCTGCTTTTTTTGAGCACTACAGGCTCCTCAACTACAGAAAGTCACAGAATCACAGAACACTAGGGATTGGAAGGGACCTCGAAAGATCATCCAGTCCAATCTCCCTGTCACAGCAGGATCACCCAGATCAAGTTGCACAGGAACGTGTCCAGACAGATTTTAAACGTCTCCAGAGAAGGAGACTCCACCACCACCCTGGGCAGCCCCTTCCAGTGCTGCGTCAACCTCACCGTAAAGAAGTTCCTTCTCAGATTGATGTGGAACCTCCTATGTTTCAGCTTACACCCATTGCCCCTTGTCTTATGATTGGATGACACTGAGCGGAGCCTGGCTCCATCCTCCTGACACCCACCGTTCACATATTTATAAACATTAAAGGGGTCACTCCTCATTCTCCTTTTTTTTCCAAGCTGAAGAGCCCAGCTCCCTCAGCCTTTCCTCATCACAGAGATGCTGTAATGGCCCTTCTTGTAAATGGTAAAGAAAAGTGTTTGGTGTTTTGATCAAAGCACTAAGTGTTGAGTCGTCAGGAGATTGAAGGACGTTAGGGTTTTTTTATTGGTCCCTAATAACTTAGGAAAGAGGAGCAGAGAGTGGTTTTCCACTGCTGCTTTGCTTGGATATGCCAAAGCCAGGAGATGGGCCATGGCTGGTGCCTCCTCTGCCAAGGGGTTAAAGCTGGGTAACCCCAACCCCCTGCAGATTAGTAGCACCCATGATGCAGCTGGATGAGGACTCCAGGGGACTCCCATGAGTGGGGATGCCTGGACCTTTTTTTCCTCAGTGCTGGTGGCTGCTGCAGCAGTGGTGATGCAAGACTTGGTTACTCATCCTTCTGATGTGTTTTTTCCTGTTTGTTTTTTAAAAAAGAAGGAACTTTCAGCTGCTGTTGCTCAGTCTTTCACAGTGAGTAAACCCGTGTTTCAGCAGGGAGACTGATGTGAACACAGGTGCTTTTTGAGCATCACCAGAGCAGTGGAGGCTGAGCCTTGCATGGACGCCTCGTATGCTTTCATTTTCTTTATTCTTTGTAGCCTCTGCTGTGGGGTTGGAGCCCCGGGGCTGACGCGGGGGAATGTCAGCCCTGGGAAAGCTTTGGGAACAATTGGGAACAAACTACAGAGAGCGAGAAATTTCCTATTTCTCTGCTCTGGCGGGAAAGTGGGATCTGGACCTCAGCTCAGCCCGCTGCCAGGAGCTGGGACCCCACTTTGCCGGGACATCGGGGCTTTCGGCCCTGGAACATCTGCACCCATGGTGTAGCAGAAACCCCCCTCCCTGATCCCCACTTGCCCATCCCGCAGCCCCTCACTGCTGATGCTGCGGGCTGGTCCCGAGCGCTGAGTGCGGGACGGAGCAATGCAAAGCCCTTTATAGGATGGGCCGGCTGCAATCCTTCTCCTCCTCCTCTTCCTCCTCCCCCTTCTCCTCCGTCCCCCCTCCCCGGGTGTTGCTTTTCAGCCTTAGGGGGAGGATGGTCTTAATTTGCGCAGCCCCAATGACTTCTCTCCGTAGCGCTGTTCCTGCCTCCTTTCCGCGGTTTGGTTTCCTTCTCCCCCCACCCCCCTTTTTTTTTTCGTTACTGCTCCAGGCCTGTTGCCAAACAGATTATCCAGAGTTGTCCTCTGCCTGGAGAACATAAATACCACTGGGGAGCTCTGCGAGCCTGCAGTCGCTTCGAGCTGCTGAGCAGAGACCTTTAGCTCCTCGCGCCTCCCGAGCCTTGTCTCATCCTTTGCCACCCCCTCCTCATCCTCCTCGTTTCCATATTTCAGATCTATAATTTATTTTCCACAAAGAGCCCTGGAGAGGAGCTACAAGTTCCTGGGGACTTGGAAGTACTCCGTGAGGTAAGCGTGAGCTATGGTCCCTGCCTTTGAAGTGAGGGTTTGGGGGATCGGACTAGATGGTCTTTTGAGGTCCCTTCCAATCCCTAATGTTCTGTGATTCGGTAGTTTAAGGGGTCGGGGGGGGTGGGGATTGTGTTTAACTTGAGGAAATTCTCCAGCAAGTTACCTGCACTGGTATAAACCTAGTTTATAAACTGGTTTCTGGTATAAACCAGCTCAGTGTCTGAGCTTCTCTCTGCGGAGCTTAATGCGAGATTATTAGACGTTAGTCTTGAATGGGTGGGAGGAGTCAGCAAGCTCAGGAGTGGATTTCAACACAAATGGAAAAGATCCCGGGGATGTCTGGAGTAACCGACTGCCCGTGGCTACAGCCAGTCTGCTCCGGGGTGCCCCTGTTTGGGCAACTGTGTGCTCTAAAGTCATGTCTGAAAGGAATTTTGCAGTATGGCCACGTGTAGTGTCTGTTACCAGCGGGTTTTCCCATGTGGTTTTGGGTAGAAGCTCACCCACTTCAGCTCTGTGTAATGGAAGATCCAGACGTTTTGGCCTGTGGCCTTGAAGATGCTGAACGTGTGTAGTGTGTTCTGTGCAGGCAGCAGTTGTGTTCTGTCCTGGGGACTGCTCATCCCACTTTTCTTTTGGAAGCCAGCGCAGTTCTTCAAAGCCTCAAGTGTCTGCATTTGGGTTAAATAGGTGCCCCAGGGTTTTGTGCATTATGGTTTTATCACTAGATTTCTTTGCGTGGGTTAAAGCTGGTCCCAGCCTCATTCCCCTCTGCTTGGCCAGTTAAGATGCTTAGCTGGTATCCCGAGCTAACTTGTGCATTTTCCTGCCTTGTCGGATTGTTCCACATAAAACTCTGCAGGTCTAGGTCTGGGTTAGCTGCAAATGTCACCCATAACCTGAGGAGCAGAGACCTTCTCAAATACCCTACTGGGGAAGCAGTTGAAGATGAGTGATCATAACGAATCGGAGGTGGTTCTGCTCTGGCAGAGAGATTGGACTAGATGATCTTTCAGGTCCCTTTCAATCCCTAACTTTCTGTGATTCAATAAGGTGAAGCGAGGACGTAACAAAGCGCAGAATTCACCCTGCGTGTGCTGGAGGAGGCAGCGCTGCCTGCCAGGCTTCAAACCTACCAGGCTTCTTCTGCTTTCTGTGAAACACAGACGCTGTCCATTAGCTGGGGAAATAGCTTTCTAAAAATAATCTTTTCCAAAGTCCACTGCTGCTTCTTAACTTGCTCAGATCCCAGAAAGTGGCCTCCCCTTTGTCCCCAGTTTGGACTAGCTTCACAGCATCTTAAGGAGTTGGTTTCTGCTGACTCACGCATTTCTGATGGCTCTCAGATGTTTACCTGGCACCAGTACCAAGGGCCTGATGTGTTTAAGGGGGGAGGCTGTGCTAATGCACCTCTTGAACCCTCAAAAATAATAGCAGGGACTTCCTCAGCTGGCTGTCAGGTGGTGGTTTATTCTGAATAGTGTCAAATCCCAAAGTGAAGGCAGCGTGATTCCAGTCTTGCCCGGAGTTATCCCTGGTGCAGCCGGGAGGCATCGCCCCAGCTCTGCAGTGCATGTGGGCTGGCAGAGCTTTAACATGCGTCTGAGTGCCCTGCTGCACCTGGGCATGAGGATATTAAAAGAGGCAAATGGTTGGACATCTGAAACTGATGAGAGCCTGCTGAAATGTGAGCATCTTTCTGCTGCTTTCAATTAATCCATCCAGGGAACTCTTTGCTGCCTGACCCTCTCTGGTCACTCTTTCCTTCAGATGTCAGAGCTCCCCACCTCTTGACAAAGCAGAGGAAGGGAGCTGCACACCCCAAGTGAAAAAGAAAAAAGTATTGCCCAAGTGACCTAATTTTTAGAGAGGTGCTGGTAACCCCTTGCTCGCAGATGGGACGCGGGAAAACTGTCCCAAGGAATAATGCACCATCTGTTGTGAGGTTTTGGCTGGATCACAGAGCCAGACGCATTGGCTTCATTGCGTAGCCGTGAGTGGGGCAGCTCCTCTGGGCTTTCAGATGTTACAGCTGATTTTTTTCAAGCTGCCCTTTCTGTGAGTTCAGTGTTTGCCTTAAATGGGTGGTGGATACGGGCTCCTATTTAGCAGAGGGCTCCCGGCCAAATGAAGGGGTTCAACTGCCGTGTGTGTTGGCTGCCTGTTCCTGCTGCTCTACCTACAGCACAGGCTGCAGCTAAAATGGCTAAATGACCACATTGTGAGCGGCTGTGGCAGAGCATCTATTTTTAAACTCTTGGGGAAGTGCCTCAAAGTAGGAATTGTTCCCTGAATTTGGGTCAGACAGTCTACAAAAGCAACAGCTCCTTTCTCCTCCCCTACCCCACCGTCGCCGGATTAGGAAGTTGGGCTCCTGCTTGGGGGAAGCAGATGCCAACAAACAGGCCTGAGAAGAGGATGAGATTAAAACAGTGCTTGCCCGGATGCTGCAGATGTCCTCTCTCAGGTGTGGCTGGAGCAAGGGACAAGGCTCCTGTGTCCCTGCTCTGCAGAGCAGGAAATAATGAGGAGCTGTTACCTAATCGGAGCCAATAGCATTCCTGCATTGTTCTGCCCCAGCGAAAGGCTTAGTGCTCTGCCTGGAGAGACTGAGGGCAGCTGGTTTTCATCTGCCTTAATACAGTCTAAGCAAGAAGCCTCAAACAGGAACTTCGGCTCTTTTGTGCAGGCAGCCAACAAGTTTTCAGGGGTTCTCAATGGCCTCGGGTTTTTGGCAGTCCCTACCTGCACAAAGCACCTTGTTCTTGCCCATGTACTCTGCAGATGGTGGGTCTTGGGGAACCAGGTTTGGAGACTCTGTGATTGAATGTAGCTTCTCCAGCTTGCAAGGTGTTTCCCTTGCAAGGTGCAAGTTGGCTTTGGGCATTTCCAACTCATCCAGTCCTAGTGTGTCCCAGTCTGGTGTCAGTGAGCTGAAACCTCTTGAAAATTCCTGCTGATCTGTGGTTTCCTTCCTGGTGCAGCACAGGAACGCTTTCACTGGGCGTGCTAAGAGTGCTGTCACACCAAGTCCTCACCTAGTGCTAAAGGCAAGCCACAGGGAAGCTTTCTCCCAAGGCCGAAGGAGAGAGATGCTGTGCTTGCACCCTCTCTGTGGGGGCTTGTTCCCCCCATTGAATCACAAAACATTACAAATTGGAAAGGACCTCAAAAGATCATCCAGTCCAATCCCCCAGCCACACAGCAGGATCCCCTAGATCAAGTTGCACAGGAACATGTGCAGGTGGGTTTTAAACATCTCCGGAGAAGGGGACTCCACAACCTCCCGGGGCACCCTGTTCCAGTGCTCTGTCAATGTGCTCTTACATCCCAGTTAAGGAGTGTTAGCTGTTGCAGAGCTGTGCAGCAGCACGCGTTTGCTTCCTTGCATAGCCTGTGATCTAAATAAAACTAGCCAAGATGCATGAGGCTCATTAGATGGAGAAGTTGCGATGGGGGTGGAGCACAGAGAGGAAGGGAGTGGGGATTTGGAAGTGACAGGTAGGGGTGGCAGCACCATGGGTAGGGTGATGGGATTACATGAAGCCATTCAAACTTGGCAATGACCAAACAGAGACCTTCTGTCTGAGCCCTCAGTGCTGGGAACACCTGGTCTGCCCGGGGGAGACGGGTCCTCTGGCTCCAATCCCAACCTGCCATAATTAACATCGCTGGTCGCTCTCCTGCCCGCCGTGAAGCAATGCATCAGCGAGAACCCCCCAGTGCGTCACTGGCCAGCGGGGATTTGGGTTGTTCGATGCTACGATGACATTTCCCGTAAACAGCTGCTTTTGCTGAGTCTGGCAGCTGCTCTGCTGGAAGTCTGTCTACTGGCAGAAGGGGGCCTCCAAAATATCTCGTGCTGATCTCTGACCTCTGTGATCTGGCTTGCTGGGAATTTTACTTTCCCTTCTATTCCTATGCCTTCTCCACTTTAACTACTTCAAAGGTTTCCCCTTCCTGCCTGTGAAGGGATGGAGCTGGGATTACTCAGAGGTGCTGGACGCTGCTGGGTGATACCTTCACCCCTGGCTGCTTCTTTGGTGAAGGTGCTGCCACTGTGCCTGGGTGCTCCCTGGGGTAACAAACTGTGGTGCCATTTTGTGTTGTTCTGTCTTTGGGATAAATGACAATTGCTATTTTCCAAGCAAAGATCTGGGTTGTGTGGCTTTATCCCTGGGGACATGAGCACTGAGGGATCCCCTGGCAATGCACTGACTGCCTGTTTCTTCCTGAAATCCAGACCCGTGCTGAGCTGCAGGATTCCCTGGAAGAAAATCCACCCTTGTCTTCATCTCTGCTTCTGCTGGCTGTGGAGGAGGAGCCATGAATCCTGCCCTGCCTGGGATCCTTCCTCTGGGATGTGTACTGCTCCTCACAAAGGCAGCTGAGTGTTTTCTCTTGCCCAACTCGAGCCACCTGGAGAGCATCCTGAGCAAATACCAGGATGGGGAAACTCACTCAAGATCTAAGAGGGCCATTTTATTCTCCGACAGACAAGAGATCTTGATGCTGCACAATAAACTGAGAGGTCAGGTATACCCAGTGGCCTCCAATATGGAATATATGGTGAGTCTGGATCCTGATCCCTATCTATTAGTGCTTTTTATTTAAAAAACTTCACTTAACTGTCATTTTCCTCGCTGTGCAAGAGGTGTAGCAAATTTCCTGTGCGGTGAGTTTCTCTCAAGAGGTTTCCTGGAGCAGTTTCGTTCCAGAGCGGATGATGCTTTAGATCATCGGACTGTTTTGGTTGGAAAGGACCACTAATGGGTCATAGAGTCTACTCGCTGCATAGTTTCAGGACTGGTTCCATTATTCATAAACTAGCCCTGGACACATCTCCAGTGATGGCAATTCCACAGCCGGCATCAGCAGGTTCTTCCATTACCTTAATGTCATAAAAGCATCACTTTTTCCCTAGTGTTTAACCCACATTCTGCCTGTGAGATCTCTCAGACTGTTGTGAACGATATCTCAGAAACACAATGGTCTGCTCAAAGCAACTTCTAGTGGTCTTTGCTCTGGAAGTGGGGGTTGGACTAGATGATCTTTTCAGGTCCCTTCCAACCCCTAAGATTCTATGTCGCCATCAGCCACCCCTAATGCTGGAGGGTCGCCAGCAAAGGGCAACCCTCAGCAATGATCAGTGTGATGATCAGTGTGAGCCAAGCACCTGCCATGCTGCAGGAATCCACTTGGGACCTTGTAGAAGCAGGGTTTGAGGAATGTGGCTCCACCTGCAAAGAGTTTCAGCCACTGGAAATATCTGGAAAGTCTTTGGGAGCTCTTGGGTGGATGGGTCACAGCTACTGGCTTCTTGTAGTTGAAGAAACCAAAACAAAAGTTCAGTCAATGTTTTCCCCCACTTCAGAGGGAGAACTTGAAACTCTGAGCAGGAAATATGACGGGACCATCAATAATTTAGATGAACAAGGGTTTTTTTTTTCCTACCTGATGTCAGAGACCCTGCTCTGAGCTCTTTTTGATGTGCCAACAAAACACTGTGGGCCCAGAAAACGATGTAGGCAAATAATTTGTGTGTGTGTATGTGTCTTTTCTCAATGTGTGCATAGAGTTCTGACCAAGCCCAGTCTGACTTTGCCTGCGCTCTCCTGCCAACAGATTAGATGATTAATGATTTGTTAAGTCCGTGTCTAAAAGGGTAAAAGAAAAGCAACACCAAATGTCATATAAAATTGTTTGCCATCTGTGCTGAAACGAGGGCTGCGAGTGGAAAATCCTTGCCTTTTGTGACTGTAGGGAGAAGAAAAAGAGAGAGGAGAGGAGGGGAGGAGAGAGGACAGTAAGAAAGGACAGCTCTCTTCAGTTGGTTCCCCATGAGAGAGGTTGTGGAGTCTCCTTCTCTGTAGATGTTCAAAACCAGCCTGGATGTGTTCCTGTGTGACCGACTCTGGGTGGTCCTGCTCTGGCTGGAGTGTTGGACTAGATGA
Organism: Phoeniculus purpureus; assembly: GCA_028565055.1. Taxonomy (NCBI): domain Eukaryota; kingdom Metazoa; phylum Chordata; class Aves; order Bucerotiformes; family Phoeniculidae; genus Phoeniculus; species Phoeniculus purpureus. The sequence continues at coordinate 13,110,775 of JAOXOE010000720.1, forward strand.
TCACTCGCAGTCCCGTCCAACCCCTGACATTCTGGGATTCATGCTTCTGGTCTTCCAACCCGTTTGTTAGTCATTACGTGCCCCTCAGAGCTGGTGCTTGGTACCTCTCTTCTCAGCACACTCACGTTATCCTGTCAGAGAAGAGGGGACTTGATTCATTTCCAGAGAGTAAACACAAAGCCCGAGGAAGCCAAGCGTGTTTGGGTTGGCGTGGAGGATCTGAGACGGCTGCCTCTGCGGGCTGTCCGTGGGCCCACTGCTGTTGACGCCGGCAGCGCGGTTGCACTTTCATATTTGCCTCTGCTCAGGATGCTTTTCTAGTGGTTTTTATGGGTGATTGAGGGTAAATGAAAGGGCCTTATATGCTGTGAAGAAAGAAGCTGAGTATGAGATGGGGCTGCTTGGACAGGCTATAACCAGCCTTTCATGTGTTCGTGTTTACTCAATATTACTTGGAAATGCCATGAGTATTCTGAATGGGAACTTCACTTTAATCCTTTGTTCTGCCTAGGACATTTCTCATTTGGACTCTTTTCAGAGGATGGTCTGTCTATGGTACCGTAGATGAACTTTCTTCTCTTGGTGCTGGCGTGGAGCGTCACAGGCGACGTGCAGTGCTAATTTGTGGATAAGTAGGTAGAACTTGTTCCTGCCCAAACGCTGCCTGTGAAAGGCCTTTATAGGCTGAGAGAGCTGGGGCTGTTCAGCCTGGAGAAGAGAGGACTCCAAGGGTACCTTATAGCTGCCTTCCAATACCTGAAGGGAACCTCCAGGAAGGCTAGAGAAGGACTTTTCACAAGGGCATCTAGCAATAGGACAGGGGAAATGGTTTTATACTGAGGGAGAGGAGAATTAGACTAGATCTTGGGAAGTAGTTCCTCAGTTCAAGGGTGGGGAGACACTGGAATAGACTGCCTAGAGAGGTTGTGGCTGCCCACTCTCTGTAGGTGTTCAGGGCCAGGTTGGATGAGGCCTTGAGCAACCCAGTCTGGTTGAGAGGTGTCACTGCCCATGGCAGGCGGTTGGAGTAGATGATGGAGTGCAACACCTCCCTTATGAGGAAAGGCTGAGGGAGCTGGGTTTCTTGAGCTTGCAGAAGAGGAGACTGAGGGGTGACCTCATTAATGTCTATAAATATGTG
>JAOXOE010000720.1:13122184-13138970 GCA_028565055.1 Phoeniculus purpureus
AACAAAAATCAAGTACATTCTTCTAATGTGTTGTACATCCCCCAGGATACGCACAAATAAACTGCCATGGAAATCCACATGGCTTGTAAGGCAGTCTGCTTGTTTGTCCTTGATGTATCAGTGCTCTTTATTTGAAAGACTCTGACCTTTTGCTAACAAAACTGATAACAGTATCCTTGTTATTTCATTGATGTGTTTATTTATTTATTTCCAGGCTGAAAATCTGTGCTTACAGATTTATTTACTGTTCTGGGTAGGACTGGAAGTCTGGCACTTTACAGATCCTGCCAACAAGCTCATCGTCTCTTTTCTGAAATGAGGTTTTATTGAATTTTGAAACTTTTTGTAATAGTAGCTAGAATGGACAAAATATCAAGTCTACAGGCTTACAAGAAACTTTTAAAATTATTGAAGTTCTATGTAAAGAGAAGTTCTCAGCCCATCACGTGCTCAAACACATGGGCATGTTGTGGATTTTCAGTCGATACCAGTGATGACATCAGATACAATAGATTCTCAGGCCTTTCATCCTCATCTGCCCAATGGCCATAGATCCTGTAACTTTTTAGGCTCAGGTCAAACTTCCCAGGAATCAAAAGGGCCTTTGACAGGACCAGTCAGGGCAATGAAATGGTTACGTGGAGCAGTTTTGATAAATCTGAACTGATTGTAGAAATCTAGGGAAAACAAACCTCTCTGGATATTAATCAGAGAAATTGAATACTTTCTCTTCTTTCATCTCTGTCATCCTTTGCAGTCTGTGGCCAGCTCTAGCTTACAGAATACCACAATGGCAAACAATTATTTCTATTCTTCCAACATCCTTAGAGTAACATGCTAAACTATTAACCTCTTTTGAGGAAGACAGTGCACATGTGGGGCAGATCAGCCTGCCTTGTCCTTAATGTTTTATGGCTCACTGGCAGGATCTGACTATTCTGTGGTATTCTTTAAGTGTGTCTCTTCTTTTTGTGCTTTCTGCTTGCGTTTCCAGTCTGGAAAAAGAAAATAGTAGTACTTAATTTGCTTCTTTACTTTAAGGACAGTCCTCCTAGACACCCGCACTGACAAAATTGCAGTTGGCAGAGAATGTTGCTCTATGGGATTCTGGTCTCTAGTGGAGCTTCCAATCAGCACAAAGAACAGCAAACTATAGCCTGAAAAGTTTCTGTAGCTCATTCCACCATTTCTGTTACATTAAAAAGCAGTAAGTGTATCTATGGCATAACCAAACATTTTAAACAGAAGGATGAAAAGTCTAATGTGTCAAGTATTGACAGACTTAGTCTCTCAAGTGTCAAAATTTTTAGTCAACCTGGGACGGCTGATTATTCTACCCTGCTCACCTCATGTAATATCAATAAAAAACCTTGTAGATTTATTTTATATCCAGGATTACAATAAAATCTGGCCACATAGTCGGTAAACATGTCAGAAAATAAGACTAGTTTTCCAAGCCAAGTACACAAATGTTGCTGCAGGTTAATATACCTGCAATGTAGATATACAGAAGTACCTTGGAGACAACTAGCTGATATATCAAGAAATTCACACAGAATTATTATTAATGCATCAAAGCAATATAAATTCAGGGAAACAATCAGAAGACATTAAAGAAAGGCAGTTTTATGTCTACTTCAGGCTCTTCTTCATATGATATGAGCCAAGGCAAATACCTGTCACATCATATTTTCTTGCTGTCGGATGATAGGAGGGAAATCAGAGGCCCACTTAGCTCCTTTGTGTAGCTCATTTAGAATAACACAGATTAATAGGCACCTGTCTATTTTACCCTTGTAGGGGATGATAAATACTAAGAATTATTATTGAAGCCATTCAGTTGCCCATTAATAATACATTAGTATACTCTATATGATCAGATTTCATTGAGATATATTTTTGTACACCAGCTTGCAGCTGAGCCAAGTGGTAGCTTAATGTTGCAGGTTGAAAATTACCAGAATTTTCATATGTACAGATTTGTGCTTTCATGAGGAAGAAGGTGCATTTTGCTTTAAGAGAATTGTCCCAGGCACCTGCCTTGGGGGAAGGTGGGCTAGGTGACAAGATAAAAGGGGCTGATCATAGTGGCCCTGCCTCTTTTTGCTGGGGGCTTTTCACCCAGAGCAGGGCTTCAGCTCTGGCACACTTCCAGTTCCACTTCTCCTGTCAGAGATGGGACAGAGGGAGCACGGCAAGCCCGCTGCGTTCCTGTAGACGGTGGGGTGGTGAGTGGCAGCCCTGCTGCCCTCCCTGTGGCCCTGCAGCTCCCACCTCTGCTTGGTGGCAGCAGTGCAGGCTCCGACCCGACCCTGTTACTGGCTGGCAATGTGGATTGTAGAAGCAAGAACTAGTGACAATTTCCCTCCTTCCACAGAGCAACATCCAACGACCTGTGGTGAGCTGAAGGATTCTCCTCTTTTCCCCTGAAGCCTTCAAATGGGAGATAGCCATACGGTCAGTCTCCATTCTGAGTTCTGCACATGGCCAGGGCCATGTGGCTGAGCAGCTGCCCTCTTAGAGCACTGATCAGCAGGAAGAGAGACTCTTTGTCATTTCTGCCACTAAGCAAAGCTGAGGATGCTCGATTATTTGGGAGACAAGGAGCCTTAAGAGAGGCATCTGAGAATTCCTTCATGCTTAGCTGAAGAAAGCAGAAGGACTCAAGAATCCTTAAACCTTGGGCATGGAAGACAGACTGGATCTTGTTTTGAAAGCATGTCTCCTGCATCAAGGGATGCAGTTCAGGTGCTGAAGAATCAGGCCTGCTCAGTCAGCATTGAGCTGGAGAAGCTACGCTGAAGAATTGAAGAGTTTGACAGTCTGGACAGCCTAGGGTGCCGGTATCTGCAGAGAGCAGTGACACATGAATAACAGAGAGGGTTGTGGTACCGGTCTCTACTTGACTGACATGTTCTTTCCCCAGGTCTCTAATGTAAAAAACAAGGACCGATATGATAGTGATCTCCCATTGTCTTTTTCTCAGAATATGTGATGGCATTTGCGACACAGTTTCTAGTTTGTGTGCACTAACTTGCTTAACCTTTTCTTCTTTTTTGTATACAGTTATAGAGTTAATAAACTCTTTTCCATTTCCCCTAAGCTATCCATTGTTTGGCAAATTCTATACGAGATCTCATCAAGACCTAACTGCTTTGTTTTATTTTCCTTTATCTCTAACTGTGGTCTTGATCCCACCACAACTTAGTAACATGTTTTTTCCAAGGTAAACAAGGAAAAAACCTATCCACAAAACAATACACCAAATAACTCCCCTCAACCAAATTTGTATTACCACTAACTTGAGAAAGTTTCTTTTAAGGTTAAAGTGTTCCAAGTAAGTAAATCCCTTTTACTAAGCCTGTGTCTGTGAGACAGTCTAGTGAAGCTATTGGAAAGAAATGTGGAGGGGGGGAAAATGAAAAGGACAAGGAAAGGACAAGAAAAGGAGCAACACTACAGGAAATAACCTTCAGACTTCAAACCCCAAGGTCAAATGTGACAGATGCAAGTGATTCCTTCATTTACTTTTCTTGACATCTATCAATGCAATCAATCTCATGTGAAGCTGTAGATGCCAGAAAGAGAACAGCCTGTCATGATTTGTAGTAACTTTCAAGCCCAGAAGCTCTTTTTCTGTTGAAAGTACTCAGTGTAGAATCACAGAAATACACATGTGACTGCTGAAGTCCTGGCTCCAGGGAGTAGTACTTTATGGCTTCCTTGCTCAGATATCAGTTTGTATTTAATTGACACTTTTTAATTCACATACTTACACCAAATGGTCTCTTGGGGTGCATTAAAAAGATTGCGGCCAGTAGGTTGAGGGAGGTTCTCCTTCCCCTCTGTGCCTGAAATACTGTGCTGAGTTCTGGACACCCCAGTTCAAGGACAGGGAGGTACAGGACAGAGTCCAGAGCAGAGCCACTGCACAGAGCAGGTTGCTCAAAGAACCGGGTTTTCTTAGCCTAAAGAGGAGGAGACTGAGGGAAGACCTGATCAGTGCTTATAAGTATCTAAAGAGTGAGTGTCAAAAGGATGGGAACAGATTTTTCTCAGTGCCCAGGGGCAATGAGCACAAACTGGAACATAGGAGGTTCAATTTTAACATAAAAACTTTTTCACAGTGAGGGTAACAGAGCACTGGAACATGCTGCCCAGAGAGGTTGTGGAGTCCCTGACTCTGGAGACATTCAAAACTCACATGGACATGTTCCTGGACAATCTCCTCTAGGGATCCTGCTCTTGCAGGAGTGTTGAACTAGATGATCTCGAGGTCCCTTCCAACCCCTGTGATTCTACGAGTCTGTTGAAAGTCTTCAGACTTTCAATTAATCTCAAGTCCCACTACAGGCTCTAGACTACTCTAGAGGTCCTACTCACAGCTCGAAAACCACATATACGAACCACATAAAATGACTTTACAAGTCATAAGTATGCTTAAGTCAAAAGCCATATACATCAGTACCAACAGTTCTACGCAAGGATTATACAGTCCACATCCCTTAAGTGTGGGGTAACAGAACAAATCATGTTGATCTGTCAGTACCACAGCCTCAGCCTTCCTTTGCCTCCAGAGTTTTGGAAGGATTTGAAGAGAGACAAAGTCCAGATAAACAGAAAGCAATTACAATCTAACATGACACAGAAAAACATCTAAGGGTAACCACCCTGCTCTTTTCAGTAGAGGAAAAAGCAGCAACATGCCAGAACAGGCAGAGTGCCCAGCTCATGCAGGATATGTGGGATAGATGTCAGAAGTTAATTCAGCCTGGTAGTTCAGATTTTACCTTTGATCTACATCTGAGCAAGGCTGGCATCCTGTTACTACTGATAAAGTAGTTGATCTGAGGATCTTCCCCACCTCCTCTTCAGGGAGGCCTCAATTACCTCCAATCATGTGAATAGTATTAAGAGCCACCGGCTACATTATTTTTTTGGGCAAGAACATGATTATGAAAATAGTGATGAGGGATGACTGCGATTAAAGGCCAAACTGAAGTTATGCTGTTATTTGCAATGGGGTTCTTAAAGTTTGGTCTGATATAAATATATAACACTGCAACTTACCGTTAACAGTGCAGGCAGAGATGTAACGTAATAATGGTAATTAAAATAAGCAAGGTTATTTTTGTCCTTGCCCAGTTCTAACTTGTCTAAAATATACAGATCAATTTAAAAAAAAAAAAAAAAAATCAATCCTATATTCTAAACTCTGCCTTTGTTGACAAGTTCTTTTATATTTCTCCCAACCTACTCAGCACATTCACAACACTACTAGTGTTATAATTATAAATTTAACAGATGGGAAAACAAATCAGACCTGAAATTAAATCAGTGGCCGCAGTGACAGTATGACAAGCACCCAGAAGTCAACATTCAAAGTGGAAGTAATTCCACTTTGCTCAACAACCAGTAGGCTGCATCAACATACTTGTTGCCTACTTACCTCCAGTAATACAGAAAAAAGAAGTCCACTAACCAGCAACGAGAATGGATTGTATACAGCACCATGGGAGCAGAAAGTGCTGTGCTCCATGGCAGGAATTCTAACAACTCCTTTGTCATTACAAAGGATCCATACCACTGCACTGATTCTCTCCCTGTACCATTCACAGTTGTGAAAAAACACAACAGATCTATGAGAGATACCAGAAAAGACTATATTAAAAACACAGCCACAAAGCCAGATTGTCCAGAAAGTAACATGCAACAAATCTAACAGAATAGAGTCATGTGTTGTGCCCCATAGAGGGCTTCTACTGATTGCTTGGGAACCGAATTAGAGGAGATCAAATCAAACCCCATAGATTAAATACAGATGAATATATACAATTCTGTTGAATTGATTACAAAAAGGACATCATCTCAGATAGCAGGCAATGCAGCAAATACTATGTAGAAAAGTTATTGCTGTATTTGGCAAAGTTTCTGTATAATACAAGACAAGCCTCTCTTTGCCAGCCTCTGGTGTTTCATCGCTCAGGAACCATTTGCAGCTATCACTTCTGGCATGTTGTTCCTGGTGACTGTTCCATCTGCCCTATGCTACTGCTGTGTAACACATCTTACATTAGGCTTTCTTCCTATGCCCAACAGATGGGCTGCAGTGAAATATGTCAGGTAAGAAAATAAAACAAACACACATCTTCCACACAACAATTTCTGCAATGACTATTCCTCATTATGGAATCAATGCTACTGGAGTGCACACGTCTGGATTTTTGTGTTTTGGTTTTTTTCTCGAGAGAATGAAAGCAGAGATGCAGACAGAATACCACTAGTTCTGCCTTTGAGTCTTTATGTGTGCTGTGTATCCATCAAAATCGCACCTGGTATTTTGCACACTAAGACAACACGGCTGAAGCCCAGTAATAAATAAATATTGTGTGCTCTGCTGCCTCTGCCTCACTAATAAAGTTTCACAGCTTTACATATATTCTACTTAAAATCAGATCTAAGGGCTGTCAACTGAAACCTTTGTTTGTCTGGTTTCACCCTGAATGAAATACCTTTCAGCAACTGCTTCTTTGTCTTGTAAATGTAGGTGAACTGTGAAGACCTTGTAAGATATTAATATACACAATCTAGGCTCTACAGTTTAAAAAGAAAAGACAAACTACAACCAAAACCAGGGTAAGGAAATACCAAAATGTACAGACACAGCATTAGTTCAAGAAAGGAGAAAATCTACCCTAGATTTAATTTATTGCTGTATTACCCTTTGGGTGCCTTTGTTTCAATAAAACATTGTTTTCTACTGTGAGCTTGATTCTGAGCAATGGCCCAGACTCAGTAGTGCACAGCCAACCACTGGGAGTTGCACACACCTCACACCTCTTGTGTGCAAAACAATGCATAAAGCACATAAAATCAAAGAACTGTCACCTGTGAAACTTTAAAATGTTTTTAAATCCAGCATAGGCTCATCACTGAGGAATTCAATTACCTTGTGCCCAGAGCTAAAATCCTTATAAAATTTTAGACATCATTAGGTTACAACATGGTGAAAGGGTTCATTATAAAACAATACAATTCTTTGTGATTTCCATTACAAAATAAATTATTAAACAGATCAGATTTGTGCTGCAGGACTGCTAGTTCATTTATTGCTAGTTCATTTAAGAACTGTATTGAATTATTCCTGACTTATGGTCTGATACTCCTTACTTCTGTTTAAAGAAGTTTTTTTCCAGAAGTGAGGTTTGCATGTTTTCTTGTCAGACCTGGGATAATCAAATTATTGCTTCAGATAGAGGGCACAGGAGCATCTATAAATCCTGGAATGAATGGTGAGGGCAAATGATGACAAGCTGCTACCCTGTCATTTGTGGCTGCAGTCTGTGGGTAAAACTATGTCTATGTGATGTTCATGTGGGCACAATATCAGTCTTCGTGTGTTACTGAGCTGGAGGATGAGCCACTACCTCTCACAATGAAGATACACGAACAGAGCAGGGAAAAAAGAACCAGCCAGTTGCTTCAGCTGCAAGGTTTCATAGCACACATATTAAGAACTCAGCCACAAGTGCATCCTTACTAGGCTATGTGCCACACAAATGCTGTTGGGGAGCAGACTACACTTCTTGCAAGTGTGGGATGGCCAAGCTGTAACCAAAACCACCTCCTTTAAAAGCATAGACCCTCTTTAGTGCAGTGACAATCTCCATCTGCCATCTGCAGTGCACAGCTGAGTAGCCCATATTGTCTCCAGCAGATGGCAAAGGTAGGCATTTGTTATCATGAATTTATCTTTTCCTTCCCTTCAATGCTCCTTACATTTGGCACTTGTGTGCTCCTGGTGAGTTCTACCTGCCCACAGATCCAAGCTAGAGCTCCTCCATGCAGCATAGCAAAGCATTTTACACACAGCAGTATTCCCTGCAAGTGCCAAGGAGCAGTGGCATTGCCAACGCAGGAGGCACTTTGCACAAAGCTTGTTTATTAGCTGTGACATAGAGCACAGCAATTGCAAAGAGCAAAGGAAGAAGACAGCTGCTGCAGTTCCCCTAATTACCTTTCCCCAGACAGCAACAGTAATTTACAATTCGAATGATGTTGCTGGAACTAAGTATGATCTAGATCCACACACAAGCTCTCCTCCTTGCTTTTATAGGCCATGTGTTATATGAGAATTACAACTATTCAAACTGTTTCTATGACTGAGGGTATCTCCTGTAAGGTTTTTTACTATGAGTTCTCCTTTTCTACTGGAAAACACAAAATGTACTGTGTTCAGTAATCAGATAATCACATCTTGTAACAAGCATGAGCCAGCAGGACTTGCTATTAGAAACTCTCTATCACATCAGAACAAAGGACATTTGAGATACTTAGTAAAAAAATACTACTTCTTTACAAATGTTTCTCAGCAGAAGCAAAATAAAATTTAAAAAGAAAAAAAAATCAGCATTTATAAAAGGCAGAACGTTAGCTTCATATAAATTCAATTCCAACTTACTCTCCAACTATAATATTTTGAAGTATTTACTGTGTTCAGCTCCTGGTGTTTTCCTCCTAAGCAAAATTTAAAAGAATGCACGGGAAGTCTGACAAATTAAGACACCATCAACAATTAAGATTAATCACACAAAGAGAATAAAACATTTCAGACAGTCACATCCTTGAAAGAGCAAAAGCTTTATTCCTCTGGCAATAGCTCTGAGCTGCTTTGTTAACAAGACACAGGTTTAAAATGAAGAAAAAAAATAAGACAAAACTTTAAATGTGTAAATGTGTGTGGACACACGAAACTGCAGTAGAGATTCTAAGAGATTCTTAGAGATTCTAAGCCAGATAGAATACCTGTGTAAGGAAGTATTAAAAAGAAATCAGATAAAGTGAATTAGACAGAGAAGCCTTAAACTTGGGATGAGTATCCATGCTATGTCTCCACTTGCAAGCACTGAGAGTACAGATGATGTTAACTTAGACCCTCACTGTTAGATAGCTCCAGTAGTTTGCTGATGCTTTGAATAACAAAATATGCAGCAATCTTCAGCTTCTACAATAATTTAGATCTATTCAAGACAAAAACCTACTCTGTGTGGTTTCCTGCTCCCCTTGGCAGAGGTGCAGCAAGCATTTTTTGGCTGTACTGCTACAAAGTCATGTGATTCTTCTCAGCGCAAACTATGAGTCAAATCAGAGGATGAGACTTACCCATGCTTTTCTGGACTCTCTGCTGACAAGAGTTCACTGCTACTTTCGTCAATGGGATGGACACGAGCAACATATTCTCCACTCTGTTGGTAAAACTTGTAAACAGCCACTTGAACCACACACTGGTCACTGCTGCTTCTCAGCCAAGGACTCAGGATGATGGGGCTTGGCCTCTCTGATGCATTGAGAAACAGAAACGAACCTAGAAGAGATGAAGTAATAAAAAAGATTTAAGAATTTGAAAACAAAAAAAGTCTCACAGACTGCAGATGGGTACTTGTACTTTTTATGCCACAGATCGCTCTGCAGCCTTTCTGTACCTCCTAGTCAAATATTACTTTGTCACCTCATTGGAGAGTTTGCCTATTTTGTATTAAAGTCATTATGATCTTCCTAAACAGACAAGATTTCAATTCACCATTGGAAGGCCCAAACCCATTATATTTGAATTTAAATCCCAGAAGGAAAGGCATCAGGTGGAAAAGCACATAATTATCAAGGGCTGGGAAAAAGAGTAACAATAAAATTCAAGCAACCAAGAGACTTCCAAAGTGAAGCCCAGGCAGGTGATTAAGGACTGTGAGGTTTAGATTCTTGTTTTCATGTGCCTAGTCTTTGTGGACTTCATTCCCACCTCTAATCTCTCAGGTATGATCCATATCCACACATTATGGCCTTCAGTGGGATTCTGATTTGATAGTTCTGAGATATGTATACACAATTCTTTTTAAAATAATAGTTTATATTGGTTTCTCACACTCAAACAAAGAATAATAATCAAAGACCTTTACTTCTGCTCTTCTGTTTAGAAGAGTGCAGCATTTTTAAGTCATTAGAGTCAGGAAAAAACCTGACATCATTTGATTTCTTCAGCCATTTATTCTAATGTATTAATTTTACATGGAGCTAATCCACATTAAACATTTCATTATTATCCAGTACATTGGCTCCCTTGGTCTAATTCTATTTCAATACACTCTAAGGCTTATCCAGTGGGACAGAGGTAATGTATTCTCATCATAATGTTGCTTGTTTTTAGGTAAGTCAAAATTAGTCCCTTTTGGCAGATGACCAATTTACCAATTTGTCCACAAAGCAAACACACCGGGGTGTAGTAGTTGGTAAATGGAACGTGGAATTAGGTAAATGAAAAGCAATAAAAATTATGATATTCTACATATTTGAGCAAGACTGGACAGATGAGATTTAATTTCCTGAAGTGTCCATTCATAAAGCCTGCCCACTAATACTTAAAGCATGCTGATCTAATGAATAGTTTAATTTCACAGACAAATGAAGTTCAACAGGCTCTTCTCAATGTCATCTAGTGATAGGACAGGGGGCAATGGGTATAAGCTGGAACATAGGAAGTTCCATATAAATATCAGAAGGAACTCCTTCACTGTGAGGGTGACAGAGCACTGGAACAGGCTGCCCAGGAGAGTTGTGGAGTCTCCTTCACTGGAGATGTTTAAAAGCCGCCTGGATGTGTTCCTGTGCAACTTGATCTAGGTGATCCTGCTGTGGCAGGGGGATTGGACTAGATGATCTTTCAAGGTCCCTTCCAATCACTTATGATTCTATGAAATATTTGATTTATTTCCCATTAAAATGCTCCACATGGAGCAGTAGCCCCTGTGCAGCTTCTCTGGGTTTTTCAAGGTTGCTACCTTTTGATTTCTTGCTTGGGAAGGTTTCTGAAGTTATTTGTGGAGCTGGTAGCACTTCCTCAGTTGTTTTTCTAATTGCTGTTAATTAAAAGCAGCTCATTGGGAAAACAAGGTGAGGCAAGCCAACATATCCTTTTCAAGTTTATCTACCAGCATCTCCAAAGTCTCTAATTAAATGGAGAATGAGAGCTCTGGCTGCAGACCTGGGGCTGTAAATCAAAGCCTTCAGCTGTCAGATGTTTCTTCCTTACTAATATTTCCGAAGACAGCTGTCTCACGTAAAGGGCTGAACAGGCACTGTCTGCCCCAGGCTGAGTTGCTCTGTGATAGGATTTCTACCTTGTTGCACCAGGGACCTCCAGGAAAGCTGCACGGTGGTCCCTCATCTCTGCAGCTCAAGGTCTGCCATGGTAGTCCCTTTACTTCCTAAAATATTTATTTATTTTGGTTTCTTTTCTTTCCAGCACAAGTCATTACCTGTGAGACCAAGATGAGAGACAAATGCAGAGGCTCAACATGCAACAGGTAGTATCTCCCAGAGCACAGGGGGGAAAAGAGGCCTAAGACCTGTCCAGTTCTTGCAAACATAACATAGGCTATGCTAGTTATTTTGATACTGTCCAGATAGATCTCTCTGAAAAACCAGAGAGCACGGGAATGTTGATAAATATATGAAGGGTGAGTGTCAGGAGGATGGAGCCAGGCTCTGCTCAGTGACATCCAATGATAGGACAAGGGGCAATGGATGTGAGCTGGAACAGAGGAGGTTCCACATCAATATGAGAATAACTTCACGGTGAGGGTGACAGAGCATTGGAAGGGGCTGCCTGGGGGTGTTGTGGAGTTGGTAAGACAAGGCGCATTGTGTGTCAGCTGGAACACAGGAGGTTCCACATCAATATCACAGAATCACAGAACATTAGGGATTGGAAGGGACCTCGAAACATCATCTAGTCAAGGAACTTCACAGTTCCAGGCTGCCCAGGGGGTTGTGGAGTGTCCTTCTCTGGAGACATTTAAAACCAATGTGGCTATGTTCCCGTGTGACTGGATCTAGGGGATCCCACTGTGGCACGAGGGATTGAGCTGGGTGATCTTTCTAGATCCCTTCCAATCCCTACCGTTTTGTGATTCTGTGACAGCCTTAATTTCTCTTGATCCAAAGCCCTCCAGCCAAGCAAAAAGGTGACTCAGTTTTTACTTCATCCAGCCACGATGACCCACAGCTTCAGGTGTCCAAAATAACGGAGTAAACGCTGGCAGAGTCACTTCTAAGCCTTTTTCCTGCATTCCAGGGCTGGCTGAGCCAGACCAATAATTCACGGCTCGTCCCCTCCCAGCCAGTTGAGAACTTCTGGTTAAGTTTTCTGCAAAGAATGGGACAGTTTATCACTTGGAGAAACCCCAAACCCACAGAATCTAAATATTGGTTGGGCTTTTAAGGAGGGTGGAGAATCTGCTTGAAGCAGCAGTGATTTTGCAATCTTGTTTTGAGATGGAGGGGGTTACATGGAATTAATGGAATGGCCATTACATGAAACAGAGGCAAAGTCTTGTTTTTCTTGAATTCTTTCTTCGCCACCCTCAAAGATGTGTATCTTTGCTAGGTATTTGTGCCCAGCTGGCTGCTTGTACAGTAAGGGAAAGATCTTTGGAACATTTTATTACGAGAGTGTAAGTACCTTTTAATAGCTCGTAGCTGTAATTTGTGGGGAGTTAGCGGTAATGACAGAGATTCTAGGGTAATTTGGCTTGCTGCGTTCTCCGCTCACGGAGCAGTGGAATGGTGCTAATAAAGATTATCTGCGTTTCCCTCGTCTGAGTGATGAAAACAACAAAGAAAAAGCAGCAGTCTGGAAGGGCAAAGTGATTCCAGACGTGATTTTTGTCATGAATATCCTAAATGTGCAACCAAGCCCGCAGACAGTGAGGGATGTGGATCAGTAGCTGTTATAGCAGTGTCTCCTTTAGTGTGGGCAGCTCTCACACTGCGCAGGAACTCCATAAGAAAATCAGTTAAGTGTTGTAGCTCAATGATACCCACAGCTGGTTTGATGGATCTTGAATTAGCCAGATAATTTCTGCATAAAGCACTGCTTTCCCATCAAAAACTGCACTGTTTTCCCTTCAAAAGTACTTTTGGGGTGGGGAACAGTTGCAGATAAAAGAGGGTTTTATGTAAAAGCACACTTGCTTTCCCCATTCTCATCGCTGGTGCATGACTACATCACCCATGATATGTTTCAATGGGACCGAGACAGGCTGGAGAGTTGAGCGGGGAGAAACTTAATGATGTATGACAAGGGCAGTGTAGAGTCTGGCATCTGGGCAAGAACAACCCCAGGTACCAGTATAGGTTGGGGGCCAATCTGTTGGAGAGCAGTGTAGGAGAAAGGGACCTGGGGGTCGTGGTGGACAGCAGGATGACCATGAGCCAGCAATGTGCCATTGTGGCCAAGAAGGCAAGTGGCATCCTGGAGTGGGTTAGAAGGGTGATTAGTAGATGCAGAGAGATTCTCCTCCCACTCAGTTCTGCCCTGGTGAGACCACATCTGGAATGTTGTCTCCAGTTCTGGGCCCCTCAGTTCCAGAAGGACATGTTGCTGCTGGAGAGAGTCCAGCACAGAGCCACAAAGATGATGAGGGAGTGGAACATCTCCCTGATGAGGAGAGGCTGAGGGAGCTGGGTCTCTTTCACTTGGAGGAGACTGAGGGGTGACCTTATTAATGTCTATAAATATGTGGAGGGTGAGTGTCAGGAGGATGGAGCCAGGATCTTCTCAATGTCATCTAGTGATAGGACAAGGGGTAATGGGTACAGGCTGGAACATAGGAGGTTCCGTATAAGTATCAGAAGGAACTTCTTCACAGTGAGGATGATGGATCACTGGAAGGGGCTGCCCAGGGGGGTGTGGAGTCTCTTTCTCTGGAGATGTTTAAAATCTGCCTGGATGTGTTCTTGTGCGACTTGGTCTAGGTGATCCTGCTGTGGCAGGGGGATTGGAATGGGTGATCTTTCAAGGTCCTTTCCAATCCCTAACATTCTGTGATCTTCGCCCTTCTGCAGCTTTTGCCATTGCAGACAGCTGCCTCCTCTGAGTGATTTCAGCAGAAATCCTTTGGGTTTGAATATTTGGTGGAGAACTGGAAATACTTCCTGCTGGCCACTAATTTCCAACGCTGTTTTTCTCGTAAATTGCATCTGAACCTGCAGTGTTGTTATTTGAGAGACGCTCGCCAATCAACCAGCCAGTGCTTAAAATAATGATGACACCGACAGGATAGGGCTGTGTTGGGAGAGTCAGATTTAATGACCGGATTCCACAGGAGTGTGCTCAGCTCATTTTCTGTTTGGCTCTTTGGTGGGGGTGTAATGTCTGCATCGTATTTGTGCAGTGGTTGCTCCCCGTTGCTCCATGGATGAGGCTTGTCTTACATACCGTTTGTATCTGTGCTCTTGTCAGTCATCGAGCATCTGCCGTGCTGCAATCCATTACGGCATCCTGGACAATAAAGGAGGGCTGGTCGATATCACGCGCAAGGGGAGGACACCGGCTTTCGTGAAGTCCACCAGAAACGGCGTGGAGTCATTCAGGTACTGTCTGCATGGAGTGCTTTTGCGGTAAAAAAAGCAGATGCTCAGTCATTTTTGTTACTACTCTGCAGACACGGTGATTCCAGCAACTCCAGTATGCTTCACTCTTTAATAAATGGGTTTCTTTTTCTTGCAGGAAGACCAAGCCCTCAAATGCCTTCATGGTTTCCAAAGTCACAAGTAAGTTTAAAAGCTGAGAGTAAACCATTGTA
Organism: Phoeniculus purpureus; assembly: GCA_028565055.1. Taxonomy (NCBI): domain Eukaryota; kingdom Metazoa; phylum Chordata; class Aves; order Bucerotiformes; family Phoeniculidae; genus Phoeniculus; species Phoeniculus purpureus. The sequence continues at coordinate 13,136,824 of JAOXOE010000720.1, forward strand.
GCTAGTTTTCTGGGATACCCCAAACCATCATTCCTTACAGCTCATTTCCATTTGAAGTGAGGCTGACAGAGCACTGGAAGGGGCTGCCCAGGGGGGGCTGTGGAGTCTCCTTCTCTGGAGATGTTTAAAACCCGCCTGGATATGTTCCTCTATGACTGGATCTAGGAGATCCTGCTGTGGCAAGGGGATTGGACTGGATGATCTTTTGAAGTCTCTTCCAATCTCTAAAGTTCTGTGATGTCAAATGCTTCAGTGCCATAACTAAACCCTAGAGTGCTGATCTGTCAGCCAATGCGGCCAATTCCACCATCAACCACCTCATTTTTTCTGTAGGGATCTGAGAGAAGGATACAAGGAAAGATGATAATGGGCCATTTCCAGCAGCATCTCCTGGCAATGCATCACACCTGGGTCCTAATCACAGAACCACAGAACATTAAAGATTGGAAGGAACCATCAGCTGCATTGTCACAGGCTGCTGACTGTGAAGTGATGGAAGATGAGCTGTCCTTTTAGGAAAGCCTCAGTCCTTGTAGGAAAGCCTCAGTCCTGTGTGAGCACTATGTAGGAAAAAAAATCACATAAGAGCCACTTTTAGGGAAATCTGTAGGTCTTTTGGACTCCACATCTGGAGCTGTAGCCAGAGAAATACATTCTTGTGGATCAGCTGGTTTTCTTCTGAAAGCTGTGGTGTTTTTAAGGCCACACTATCCTATGGCAGCAGCCTGTTTGCTGGAATGCTGGCTAGCCGTCTGGTGCTGGTAAAGGAGTGAGCTGCTTTCCTTCAGGTGCCCTCAGCTGGATGTGGGTCTCACTTAATGTGTCACAGAATCACAGAATTGGTTAGGTTGGAAGGGACCTCAGAGACCGTTCAGTCCCAACTCCCAGCCGTGGGTAGGGAAACCTCTCACCAGACCAGGGCGCCTAGAGCCACGTCCAACCTGACCTCAAACACTTCCAGCTGCAACCTCCTTGGGTAACCTGTTCCAGAGTCTCGACACCCTCACAGGGAGCAATTTCTTCCTAAGATCTAATCTAAGTCTGCCCTCTTCTAGCTTAAAGCCGTTTCCCCTTGTCCATGAGTTGTGTTTTCTGCAGCTGCCTGAGCTATTTGGTCTGGTAATTTGTCCTTCCTGTTTATCTCCACAGCACAGACGCTGGACTGCTACACAACAGTAGCTGAGCTCTGCCACTTCAAAAAGCCTGCGAGCCATTGCCCAAGGTACCACAACCCCACTTATGTTCAACTCAGCCCCAGAGAAAGGGACAGATTCATGGAGTTTGCTGAGTTCCCCAAATCTGAGGAGCTCATTTGAGCAGAGGAACCTGCTGAACACATCCCTACGGATGAGGGTGCAGCTTTGTGCTCTGTTCTTCTGTGCTTGCTGCTTTTTGCGTCTGCTTTTCTACCCAAAGCCACGGGATCAGTCTGTTCTAGAAAGCTGCTCCATGCAGGTGTAAGTTGGTGCAGCAGAGTGTGAGCTGTGTTTGCAGCACTGCGCAGCAATACAACTAATCCCCTTTTGAAAGGGTCAGCAGAGCCCGTTCCCTCTTCTACTGGTTTAAACTCCTCAATGCGCGGTCCTGCGGCAACTACCAAATGTCATCTGAGTGGAGCGAGTAATAAAATTCGCTGTTGCCACCTGCAGACCAGATGCAGGCACTTGGAATCTCCCAAGAATGTGCTTTGCTTTCCTGTTGGGCCTCGATGTGGAGCATAAATCTGAATCGCTTTGTTTTCTAGGATTTACTGTCCAGCTCACTGTAAGGATGAGCCGTCGTACTGGGCACCGGTGTTTGGCACAAACGTTTATGCAGATGTGAGTATGAGCCTTTCCGTGATGCCCCACTACATCCAGGGTGGTACTCTGTGGTTTGGGGAAGGCAGTGACACTCTCTGTGACCATGGGATGGGGTAAAGGTGGGTCAAGGAAGGAGGAGCACTAATAGCTACGACACCAGGTTGGGTCAATGGGCTTGGGGAACTCTTCCACCCTCCAACACCACTTATAAGGACTTGGGAAGGTCACTTAATCATGGGAATAAAATTAATCACAGAACATTAGGGAGTGGAAGGGACCTCGAAAGATCATCCAGTCCAATCTCCCTGCCACAGCAGGATCACCTAGACCAAGTTGCACAGGAAC
>JAOXOE010000720.1:13146774-13159643 GCA_028565055.1 Phoeniculus purpureus
TTTAAAACCCTCCTGGATATGTTCCTGTGTGACTTGGTCTAGGTGATCCTGCTGTGGCAGGGGGATTGGACTGGATGGTCTTCCAGTCCCTAATGTTCTGTGATTCTGTGATCATTCAAAGTTGGAAAAGACCCTTGGGATCATTGAGTCCAACTCTACAAGTTCACCTCTAAACTCGATCCCTCAATACTACACTCATCCAGGGCTGGTGACTCAGCCATGACCCTGGGCAGCCCATCTGCAGGTCTGTTGCACTTGGATCCTGCGTCTGGTTCCTTACATGTTTCTTTTCTCTCTGTTCTTCTCCAGCTTGAAGAATCCTTCGGATGGAAACGCTTTCCGAATTTTTGCGGTGAAGCAGTAAATTCCCAGTGAAGGCGCAGGTTTCTTTGGGAGAAACGCTCTGTTGATCTCCAGAGACAGGAAGGCTCCTCTGACGGCATCAACTCTGGCCGTTACCCTCCTTGCCAATCTCTTTCAGGGAACTAAAAAAGGATAAAAAGCAAAAAAAGCCAAAAAAAAGACACCAGGTTCCGACTCAGCTGTTCGCATCTCATCGCACCCGTTCAGCGTTGTATCTTTTCGTTCCATATTTTCCTTCCTCTAGGGGCATTCAGCAGCGATAAACTGTTCTAACTTTCCATTTCCAAGAGAGATGTGCTACACAGAACGGTGGTGGCTCAATGTGCAGCAGACGTAGGGATCTCAGCCTGGCCCTGGATGGCGTTTCTAGGTTGTGAAGCCATCTACAGGGATGGGTGTGAGGACGTGCGATGCCGAGCAGACTCAGAAGGGAGTGTTTGTCCGGGTGCTGGACCCTTTGGAATGAGAAGCTGTTTTAAAGGTTTCATCCTCTGGGGAGAGTCTGGCTTTGGTAGGGTGGGTTTGTGCATGCTTGTTGTGTTCCGGTCTTTTCGTGATGAGGTGGTGTGCACAAGCGGTGCTGCGTGGGGCTGCCGGGGCATCGCGTGAGGCTGTGTTTTACGGCGGCATCACGTCTGGAGAGAGGACGTTCTCGTCGGCTGGACATCAAGGGCTTTTGGGGTTCGGTGTAGGACACCAAACGGTGGCAGAGATCCTGGCTGCAGAAAACAAGGCCACCAGAGAATCAAAACAGCGGGTTTAGTGTTTGCTGGTCAAACATTCGCAGGTATCTTGCAAGTGTGGCAGCCGGTGAAAAGTCGGTGAATCGGAGCTCCTGTGCTGGCACATCTCGTCCTATACTACTCGCCATTTCAAGTAAGATTTCAGTTAAGTGCAGCATATTGTTTTATACAGCAGTGCTGGTTGTTTTATCTGTAGTAGTTAAGTAGCGGTAAAGTTAATCTTTCTTCTGCTAGGAGCGGTTGCATCCATAGGAAGCGTGTTCTCTTCACCTCCGTGAAGTGTTTTGTGTTGTACGCAGTTCTGAGACTTTAAAGATGTAGGTGGCACCGATTTGGGGTAGATGAATTTGTCCCGTTCAGTTGGAGAGCAGCAGTTCCCTGCTTTCAGTGCAAATGCTCTTCCTGGGAGTGTTTGATATCAAAATTCAGTGTGGGTTCTGCCAAACCCGTAGGTGCATAATGATGACGTTTGGAATAGTTTGTTGTTGGTGTCTCAATATGCACCCAAATGTCTTTCAGATCCGAGACAAGAGCCTGGCATGGCCAGATCTGTTAAGGCAGAAGTTTATTCACAGAATTGCAGAATGACAGAACATTAGGGATTGGAAGAGACCTCCAAAGATCATCCAGTCCAATCTCCCTGCCCGAGCAGGATCACCTAGACTAAGTCACACAGAACGTGTCCAAGCATGTTCTCAACATCTCCAGAGAAGGAGACTCTTATGTCTGAATATGCACCCAAATGTCTTTTGAATCAAAGAGAAGAGCCTGGTGTGGCCAGATCTTTTGAGGCAGGAGATTATTCACAGAATCACAGAACATTAGGGATTGGAAGGGACCTTGAAAGTTCATGTGGTCCAATCCCCCTGCCAGAGCAGAATCACCTAGACGAATTCTCTGCTTTATATTGGAAATTAATTTTTCGGATTGGTCTAAACCCTAATGTGGTTGTGTTCTGGTGCACACACAGCCAGCAGCTTCATTAGTCGTGAGAAGGCACCATTAACCTTAATTCTTTGGCTCTTATGACTGCATAGTCCACAACTCGAGTGTAATGGGAAAGCCTTCTATTTGGGAGATGTCTCACAGAGTCATCAAGGTTGAAAAGACCTTCAAAGATCGTCACAGCTGCTCTTATGCTCAGGCTCTGTTTGATTCGATGTAGACAGATGTACAAGGCATCTCCTTGAGCCTTTTCAAAATGCAGCCCAAGACTATTTCAATGACTAAGCACTTCTTTAATTCTGTAAATGTAATGAAATCAGCGAGGAACTGACATTTATCACGTGGTTTGTCTCACCGTTGGGGTTTCTTTCCCTGTGAAATCAGTTTGGAAAGAGACCTTTTGTAAGACAGGGAATTGGAGCTGCTTTGCATCGTCTCCCAAAGTGCTGCACGGCAAACCTGCCTTTGGGGTGGATAGAGAGAAGTGACTCTGTGTGTTGTCTTTTTCTGTAGTGTCATCTTCCCAGGTGGACAGGACTTGCTTTAGATAGTTCGGTTTTCCTATTTTCTTGCATGCTAGGTAAATTGATGTTAAAAACAGCTGGAACACATCTTAGAAAAGCTGCTGGTTGGAAGCTTTTGAGATCTTGGCAGTGAGATAAGGCTTCCCTGTTTCTGCCCACTGTGAATAATGAAGCTACACATGGTCTGCTTCAAGCCCTTTCAACACTGCAGCATGAATCTAGGACCGTTGTGGGGCCAAAAGTTAGCCACAGGGTTATGTGTTGAATTGGAAAGAGTGAAAGATGTGGTCAGGTGTTCTTCACGGGGCTGCAAGAGCATGTATTGTGCCTCACCGCTAACGCAGGATCCCACCTCATGTGCTGTCTGTGACAGTTACGGGCGTTGGGCTGTAAAATGACGGGAAGGGCTCTTGGGTAGAAGTCCTAGGGGCTCATCGTGAGCTCCTAACAATCAAAACAGCTTGGGATGTGCCTGCCTGATAAGTGGGGGTGAGGGAAGAACTGTTATTCCAACAGAAACCCCCAGACACGCTTAATTCAAGTTGCAGTTGTCTTGTCCTCAGCCAGCTGGTTTGGATTTTTAGAAACCGCTATTAACTTAAGTCTGTGTCTGTTTTGTTTCTGTGTTTCGTGTGCAAAAGAGAAACCGTGACTTCACTACACAAATACTATTCGAGGTCCTGGGTGCTATTAATTTACACATACCTCCACCAGAATTAGGGGCGATCGGGTCCTCCAAGGCAGTCGTGACGTATCAGTGACTTGCCATCACGTGTGCTAGCTAGTCATACATAGGTGGGAGAGTACCAGCTAGTAGCCACATATTGACTGATTTCCTTTCTGATACCAAAACATTTCTCAGCCTAATCAACTTCAATGCAGCTTCAAGATGCAGCATGTCTTTGTATCACCAGATTCGTTCCTCCTTAGACAGCTCTAAGGAGGTCTTAGTCCTCCTGCTCCCTCCCCAGCTCAGCAGATTTAGGAAGTATGTGCCACCTGCAAGCACCCCGCTGTAGCCTTACTGAAGAGTCTGGTTAAACCGCTGGCAGACCTGATGCTGCCTGGTTGTTCTTCTCCAATAAATTCACTTTTGGAACCGAGATGGCCAGTGCAGAGCATCTCTCAGCCATAGCCAAACCTCCCGAATACACATCCAGCGTGAGGCTGAAGCGTGGTGCTTCCCCAGCCGCCGGGATGGGGCTGGCTCCGTTGGCCCCAGTACTTCCTTCATGTTCAGCCAACAGCTGATTGAGGAGTCTCCAGCTGGTCGGTTGTGCAGCCTAAATGTTTAGGGCCAGTTCATAGAGTTGCTTGTTGTTTTTTCTATGAAAAATGATGTATTTTACTTTATACGTGTAAAAGTTTCTTGTACATTTCAGTGTGCCTTTGCATGTTGTTTCAAGGGGCCGTGTGGTTGTTTATAAACTATAAGGGTTGGGGTTTTTTCTAAATACAGAATTGTAAAATATCTTGGTTGTTTTTTTCCCCCCTCCCCCTGCTCCATTTTCTTTTGATTTCTGAATTATTTGTGAAATAAAACCTTTCCCAGAATGAATGCTTCCCTTGTCTTTAATGCTCAGCCAGAGCTAGGGCTGCATTTAGAAGAGTTATTTGGGATTGCTCTTGGGGAGTAGGGTGTCCCCTGGAGAGCCCAAGAGAGATGAAGATGTGCAGAGGCTGTTCCACGAACAAATAAACAGAGCTCTGCTGCCCGGTGTTCAGGCATTAGAAGTCACCAACGAGGATGATGAAGGAAGTGGGACACCTCCCTTACAAGGAAAGGCTGAGGGAGCTGGGACTCTTTAGCTTGGAGAAGAGGAGACTGAGGGGTGACCTCATTAATGCCTATAAATATGTGAAGAGTGGGTGTCAGGAGGATGAAGCCAGGCTCTGCTCAATGTCTAGTGATAGGACAAGGGGCAGTGTGTGTCAGCTGGAACATAGGAGATTCCACGTAAGTATGAGAAGAAACTTCTTCACAGTGGTGTGGTGATGGAGCACTGGAAGGGGCTGCCCAGGGGAGTTGTGGAATCTCCTTCTCTGGAGACGTTTAAAACCTGTCTGGGTATGTTCCTGTGTGACTTGGTCTAGGTGATCCTGCTGTGGCAGGGGGATTGGAGTAGATCAAGATCCCTTCCAATCCCTAACGTTCTGTCATTCTGTGATAAGAAGTGTCCTTTCCTGAAATGTCCTGAGAGTAAGGGAAAGTCAGTGCTTGTCTTTGAGTCTCTGCAATAGATGAAGTAGATAAATGGGTCTGGAAACGTTTGGTGATGGATTGCTGCAAAACCAACTGAGATTAACTCCTCCTGACCCGAGCAGGCTGGTGCTCAGAGCATTCTTCTCTCGAAGGGAAAAGCATGTGGATTTCTGTTCTTTTCTCAGTTCTCCTTGAGATTTTCTCCAAGCTCCTACTTGCTGACAGCACCACAAATCAAACCGGGTTGTTTCATGGTAATTCAACACCGTCCTGGTTAGCCGGGCGACATGACAAGGAGGTTTCCAGCTCGGCCTCCAGGCAATGAGCACCGCATGGCTTCTGACCAAAAATGTGGGCTGAGCCACGGGAGGGAGTCCTGACTGACAAGACGACCATGAAATTTTATCTCTCCCATGACATAAACAACAAGATCCACATAAAGTAGAAGAGAGACGTTTAGCTGGCCCAGTAGAGTTATGGTTGGATGGCACTTACCTGCAAAACCCAAACCAAGGACTGACATGATAACGTGGTCCCCGAGCTGCTGCTGATCGCTGCCGAAGGAAAGTTTTGTGGCTTCTGCTTTCTCTCCAGTCACAAACAGCCTGTTTGGGCTCCATCACAGCCCATTTGTGCTTGCTCTCCCTCACTCTCACTGCTTCGAAAATACCTCCCTTGCTGAAAATACTGGGCAAGAGTTGAACGGTCTTAAAAATCAGCGGAGAAGGGTGCTCGGATGAATGCTGATGGTCATGCTGAGGCTGCTTAGACCACCCTATTAATTACAACGCTTGTCGGATTTTCTATTTGCTGGGGCTACAAAATGCCTTAGAAACTGCAGGGTGTAGAGGGAGGAAACCAGCACAACAGAATCTAAGGCTGAGATTCCCATCCTTTGTGTTAGCGTCCATCCCTTTGGTGCCTGGTGTTGCAGACTGTTGTCTCCTCGTGCTGGAGCCAAGCTGTGCTTGTCAATGACATAGAAGGTGTTACCAGGAGCGTTGTGTGCAAGCAACTGCAGACAGGGCCATGGCTTCTCTCTGCACAGCAGCCTTGCAAAACAGGTAAGTGAAGAGCCAGAGCAACATCCAAAGGGGTAGGAGTGAAATTTAACTAGCACTGGAACAGGGTGCCCAGGGGTATTGTGGAGTCTCCTTCTCTGGAGACATTTAAAACCCGCCTGGCCATGTTCCTGTGCGACTTGGTCTAGGTGATCCTGCTGTGGCAGGGGGACTGGACCGGATGATCTTTTGAGGTCCCCTCCAATCCGTAATGTTCAGTGATTCCGTGAACCTTTTGGAGTGGGTCCAGAGGAGGGCCACACAAATTATCAGAGGATAGGAACCCTTCTTGTATAGGGACAGGCTGCAAGAATTGAGGTTGTTCAGACAGGAGAAGAGGTGGCCCTGAGCTGGCCTTATTTCAGTACTTAAAGGGAGTCTACAGGAAAGATGGAGAGGGACTTTTGAGCATGGGCAAGGTGTGATGGTTTTAAACTAAAAGAGGGGAGATTTAGATTGGATAGAAGAAAGAAGTTACCCAGAAAGGTGATGGAGGCCCTATCCATTGGGGCAGTCAAGGTCAAGCTGGATGAGGCTCTGAGCAACCAGATCTACTTAGAGCTCTCCCTGCTCACTGCAGAGTGTTGGTCTAGATGACCCTTAAAGGTTCCTTCCAACCCAGTGCATTCTATAATTCAAGTTCTCTCTTTTTCACAAAAATCAGCTCCTCAAATGCAATCCTTGGCCTGTAGAGGAATAATTTTTGAAGTCCTCTGGAAAGTAAAGTAACTTTTAGAATCAGGTCATTATGTTCTGTATGTTTTATTTTGCCACTTAACATTGTTTGCAGTGAGTTACGGTATAATGCCCCTTAGCACCATGACCTGTATTCTTCGTCAGTAAGAACCAAAGTTCCTGTTCTAATATTCTTTGTAAGCAAATGCTTACAAATAAATGGATTACCCAGAAATGCTGATATGAATGCTAGGATATTTTTTCTCATCAGTCATGAGAAATTACAGACTGTCTGACAGTTAATTTAACTGTTAGGATTTCAGACACTTCCCTTTTTACTTATTTAATGTTCCTAGCTTTTTTGTAAACGAATCCATCTCCTGTCAGGACAGGTATCTGGAATCACAGTGACCACCAAATCAATTTATGCAACACCTTTTGCACTTTTGAGACAAGTATTGAGAATAGTCTAGGCTTTTCTCTCATATTGAAGGAATTTCTCTCTGTTTGTAATTTCCTGCCATGAAAGATTTCATGCAGATAATGTTTTTCAAAGAATGCGATTGCTTGCGCAACTAGAGACGATAGCTTACTAGTTTTTGTTTCCTGTCCCAGCCAAAGAACAATAAGGAAAGCATAACTGAAGCCCAGCAAAGTTTGGACTGCCTTATCCTTCTGTTGTTGCAAAACAGAAGCAACCTGGTGTGATAGGACATAATTTCTTGAGACTTAATCAAAACAACTTTATTGTTTGCTGACCTGCTCTCGTAATCTTGCAGGTTACAGAGTCCCAGAATCCACTCGATCACTCGGTGGGGACTGTATGTAGACCACAGGATTTCTAGGACACTGCTTCTAGTCAGATGGACACACAGAATGACATGACAGATATCAGTATTCAGAATAATTTTGTTTTACAGGGTATTTCTGCTGGTCACAAGTGCTGGAATCAGATTTTTAATTGTTGGGGGGGTTGGACTAGATGATCCCTAGAGAGATCTAGATGATCTCTCTTCAACTCCACTTCTCCATGTACTTTGCAATACTAGAAATGTAATTGGAAACCCTAAGTGTTTCTGTATTCAAGTCCTGGATTCCCCACAGTTAGAGATATTGCTGTTCTTGAATAATTTCACATGTGCACAAGTCCACTCCTGGAAAATCAAAGAGAATTATGAAAAGTAACTGCCCATGGATTTCAATTCTGCATCACGTGAGTTGCCTGTCAATTCTGCGGCCTCCAACACTTCATTAATATTCAAGAATATTTATACAAAAAATTACGGCCTCTAAAGACTTTATGTAAAATGTTAATATAATGAAACATCTACACTTTATCCTCAGGTTCTATTCTGTGAACACGAAGCATACTGTTAGATTTAGTGGAGTGTTTTATTGTGACAATAGTAATTTCCTAAATGTAAACTGGCATTGTTAATACGCGCTTGTATTCCAGAAAAACAAAGAAGATCTGAGTTGGTTAATAATTAGGAATGAGTATTTTTCTTTCCAAGACTTAATTTTTATTTTCAAGGCAGTCCCAGCCTAGGGAATAACAAATTATTCAAGCAGAAGGACAGAAGTTGTGTTAATAGCAACAACTCAGGCAAATTGGAGGGACAAATTAACAGACTAAATAGCAGAAGGAACTGCCTATTATTGTTTATGTAAGCTTTGCATTTGCTGCGGTTATGTACTTTGTACCAGCAAACCTGATACCAACTTTGTACCAACTAGACAAGTGGCAGAGGATCTGTTATCATTAGCCCATCAGGTCTCATTTCTGGAGGACCACACAGCCTTCTCTCCCTAGGTCTTTCCACTGCTGTCTCATGTGTTCACTGTATGTAGAAGCTGTCAGGAGAAGAACAGTAGTTTTTCACTTGCTGTACAGTCCTGAAGAAGCCAGAAAGATGTGTAGGATTGCGCTGCCAGCCAGCAGGAATTTCTGCTTGAGCCCTGAGATCTTGTATGCAAGGGGAGAAACAGCAGGAAGCTTGAGTCATTTGTCAAGGGACAAAGCCACCACATCAAAGGAAACAGCTGCCTTTGGCCGACTTTCCAGACGATACAGAAGAAAGAGGGGAGGAGTCAACCAGGAGGTTGTCTAAGTCCTAAATAGATTTATTGAGAAGTCTGAAAGTTCAGGATTGTGAGGCCCTCCCAGGGGACCCGGCCTAACTGTGGGCTGCGTTTGTACTGATGCCCATCACTGGTGGGTCCCATGATCTGGAACAGAGTAAGGTGTGACGTGCACATCAACATACTGGGAACTAACAGCTTCCTGCATTCATACTAGAACTTATTCCCTGGAGAAACTTCTCATTCTTCTGTTTGTAAGACAGTGATGCTTTATACTCGTTATACATGAAAAACTCCCCGGTAAGCAGAGTACATTACCTGAATCACTGAGGAAAAACCGAGTTTGCAAACAGGGCTTCAGAAGAATTTCTACTTGTGAGTTAGAACTCATTGTTTTCTAAACCAACAGCTTTCCACAGCATTTATCTTTGAGATTGCCCACATTTCCCAAAGAAAGCTGTAGGATCAGAGCCTTGCCTTTTGTTACAGTAAGGAGATTACAGAATCACAGAACATTAGCGATTGGAAGGATTTCAACAGAGCATCTAGTCCAATCCCCCTGCCACAGCAGGATCACCTAGATCAAGTCACCTAGGAACATATCCAGGTGAGTCTTAAATGTCTCCAGAGAAGGAGACTCCACAACTCCCCTGGGCAGCCTGTTCCAGTGCTCTGTCACCCTCACAGTGAAGACATTCCTTCTGATATTTGTGTGGAACCTCCTATGTTGCAGCTTACACCCATTGCCCCTTGTCCTATCACTAGATGACACTGAGAAGAGCCTGACACCCACCCTTCACATATTTATCAATATTAATGAGGTCACCCCTCAGTCTCCATTTCTCCCAACTAAAGAGACCCAGCTCCCTCAGCCTTTCCTTGTAAGGGAGATGCTCCACTCCCTTCATCATCTTTGTTGCTCTGCACTGGACTCTCTCCAGCAGTTCTATGTCCCTCTTGAACTGAGGGGCCCAAAACTGGACACAATATTCCAGATGCAGTCTCACCATGGCAGAGTAGAGGGGGAGGAGAACCACCCTCAATCTGCTAACCACCCCTGTTGTGATTCACCCCAGGATGCTGTTGGCCTTCTTGACCACAAGAGCACATTGCTGGTTCATGGTCATCCTGCTGTCCAACAGGACCCTCAGGTCCCTTTCTCCTACACTGCTCTCCAACAGGTCAGTCGCCAAACTGTACTGGTCCCTGGGGTTGTTCTTGCCCAGATGCAAGACTCCACACTTGGCCTTGTTATAGTTCATTAAATTCAAGGGCCCACATCTAAATATTGAGTACTAAGCACTGAGCACTTCCTCAGGCGCTCTTCTGGTCACTGCCAGGTGCATGGTATGTTCGTGGCATGGTCAAGGCATCTCACAGCAAGCACTCTGTGATGGCTGCTCCAGCCTCCTCCAGGACTAAGGAGAACGCAGCTCTTTGTATCAGGACATGCAGACGAGTGCATCCTGGCACAGAGGGGTTTTGTTCTGCCATGGACAGAAATGAGAAGGAATCACAGTGCAAACTGGTTTGTGTAGCACACACAAACGTCACGGATATCGGTGCGTTAGACTCTTAGTAATTTTGCAAGACGTTAATGCAGATTGTGCTGATTCAAATGGCAACTGCCAGTTTGCTGAGACAATAATTAAATTCAGGTTCCATAGCAAGAGAAAGTGAAGATGAGAACTGTAGGAGAGGTTTATGAATGCCACAAATTTCACATCAATTGCCAAATTAGTTTTGCATAATCACACTGAATTGTGCCTGCTCCCCCAGTCTTGAACAACATCTCTGGGACAGGAACCCTCAGAATCAGTTTCTCAGTGACCCATGCTCTGCTGTTCAAGACTGGAAGCTGATTCACCTTGAGTCTTTCATGGGTCTCTAACATTTTTGGTGATCAAGAGCCATATTGGCCCCTTCCCAAAAGGCATTTGAGAGCTGTCTGGGGGAGGCAAGCTGCATAGCTTCCACAGCCGTCAGAGGCAGGGCAGCATTCCTTTGCTCCCAGCCCTCACCCATCTGTCCCACATCAGCTGGGGGATACTAAAATAAATTGGGAGTCAGACAATGCAGAAGCAGGGTTACAGAAGGTATGCCCTCCACAGGAAATGTGTAAACAAATATTTGGGAGACCTAAAAATATGAACAAAGGGACCTCTGTGGCATAACAAAGAACCTTGAGAAGTATAGAGCTCATGCTCTACACACAGTTGTTCAATAATTGTTACATAGAGCCAAAATTATAGACTCTTCAACCAGAAGGTCAGATACTTCATATTAAGTTTTTGGTTTAACAGCTTGCTCAGTTTGGATGTAGCCTTGACTGCATAAGCCAGTGATATTAGATACAGTACAAAGAAATATTATTCCAAAGCATGCAGTGAGAACTTGCTCAGACTCCTGCATAATGCTCTATTTTGGCCTGGCTTTGATACCGAAATAAAGCAATACTAATATTCTAAAAATTTTTGGGAGCACTGCTGGAGATGATGCTATCAGTCCTGAGTTGTTTCTAGTGCAAAAAACTTGGTAACCTCCTGTTTCAGCACCAATAGTCTTGTTCCCTCACCATACTCGGTCAGTAAAACATCTGTAAGAAACACAATATTGGGGCAGCACGACGATGTTTTTACTTGTCTGATTCTTAGAACCACTCTTTCTCCTGACTAAAGCAAACAAGTAACTCATATCCTGTTGCTCCTGCTCTGAGTCCTTCTGATGTTCATGACTCTCTTCCCTTGTGCTGAACCTTTGCCCAGTTATGTGTCATGAGCAGACTCCCCCTCCCTTACAGCCATATTCCCTTGCCCTGGCCAGAGACATGTATGCGAGGAATGAGGCCACTCCCAGTTATTACTGGTCTCTGTGGTACACAGCTCGTCATATTTCTCTAGCCCCAATTCTTATTTTACACAATTGCTCTCTGCCTTTGCTATCCTAGCTAGTCCTTTATCGACACAATTAACTGACTTACTGCCTTTAATTATCTACTTTGTAGAGAGGTATTTGACAAGCTTTTAAAGATGTTGCACAGCAAATGTGCTCTAGAAAAACCAGGAGCACAGTTAGCTTTGTTGTTAAAGAACAGTCTGATTTGTCAGAGATTAACTCCTTTCTGTGACTCTATAAGAATTATCTCCAGTTAAATTCCAACTTTTTGAAGGTTCCTTGAGCTTCACTTCAGCCTTCACTTCACATTGTCCTCTTTATTGTGGTGTGATCTTTCTCAGCAAACAAGAGTTTTTAATGATGGATTTGAGGCATTAAAATATTTTTCCTCTGTTAAAATTTGATAAATGTCATTGTTTTAAAGGTTTTCTTTAGCAGTTTGAAAGCAATCACGTGCAAATGTTATATTCCTTTACATTAGTTATTTCAGGTACCAGACAGTTTTCCAAATTAAAAAGAACTCCACCCCTCACGAACCATACTGTTTGATTTCAGGGCTTCCTCTCATCTTTCTCAGTATGAACACTTTTGACTCCAGGCACTTCTGTGCTGCTTTCACTGCTCTACAACACCTCATTCCTCTAGCTCTTGGTTCCTCCTTTGCAGAGAACAAGTGAGGAAAGGCAGGAGGGCATATTCCCACAGCACTGCTGCTTCTCTAAATTGTTACTGCTGCTTCACGATCCTACAATGTTAATTTTGCTCAGCACAGCCCACGGCCCCTCCAAGGCCATGGGAAATTCAGTCACTTGGTCTCTTGCCTTCAGAAAATGTTTTCATGTGTTGTTTTTCAAAAAGCAAAGATTTATAACTCAAACAGGTTAATTTCCCTTTCTCTCCGTATGTTTCATGAGTTACCTGTCTCCCTGGCCATAATACCTTCCATTTCCAGCTGGCATTCCTTGCTCTTTTAATTTATATCACAATTGTAATTTCTCTGTATAAATACTGCATAGACCTGTCTTCATGTGTCATTTTTCTTCTCTGAGAAACAAATGTGAGCTACTTTTTGTTACCTGAGAGTCAGGCCCAAGGGAATATATTTTTTAATGTATATTTATATCTATACATATGTCTTGTTTAATAATATTTAGCCCTCTGTGTATTGCTGGTTTTTCTCCAGGTAGGACATAGAACAGTTCTAGGTGCTTACATCACCCAGGAAAACGTCACCAAAACGTCACTTCTGATATTTATATAGAACCTCTGATGTTCCAGCTTGCACCCATTGCCCCATGTCTTATCACTAGGTGACACTGAGAAGAGCCTGGCTCCATCCTCCTGACACCCACCCCTCACATATTTATAGACATTAATG
>JAOXOE010000720.1:13178833-13192896 GCA_028565055.1 Phoeniculus purpureus
AACTACCTGAAAGGACGTTGTGGAGAGGTTGGTGCTGGTCTCTTCTCACAAGCAATTAGTGATAGAACAAGAGGGAAAGGGTTCAAGCTAAAACAGGATGGGTTTAGACTTGACATTAAGAAACGTTTTTTTCACAGACGGGGTGGTCAGGCACCGGACTGGGCTTCCCAGGGAGGTGGTCGAGTCACCATCCCTGGATGTGTTTAAAGACTGTTTGGATGATGCGTTGAGGGATGTGGTTTAGCGGTGAACTTGTAAGGGTAGATGATTGGATCCGATGATCCCAGGGGTGTAGAACTGAGACAGACAGTGATTCCTACGACCTACTGGATTTTCTCATCTCCTGATTTCAAAGCAGATAATATGGGGGCTGCTCCTGTGCCTAAAGTCTCTAGACTAAATGACCTTTTGCTATTGGTTTTCTAATTTTTCTTTTTGACTTACCCCATGGATGTCATCCATTAGGACTTGCTGTATTGTCCCCAAAGCCTCATTACTTTAGCTGTGACAACCATTTCAGACAACATACCATTTTTTTTTTTAAACAGTCAATACTTCTTTAGGTTTGTGCCTGTTTCAGCTTTACAGTCCCCTGCTTAAATGGAAGATTTTTCTCTGGAGCATTCATCAAATGTCAGCTGAAGGTCTTTCCCTTTCCTAATGCCTCGCTTCAGCAAGATCTCTGGAGATGTTTTAAACCCACCTGGACATGTTCCTGTGTGACTTGAACTAGGTGATCCTGCTGTGGAGCAGGGATTGGACTAGACGATCTTTCAAGGTCCCTTCCAATCCCTAATGTTCTGTGATTCTGTGAAGATCTCTGTGTGTGTGTGTGTGTGTGTGTGTGTGTGCAAGACCTACGAGAGCAGAGATGCAAATGTACAATCAATTATTTCAGCTAAAGTGGACTTGACCTGCCACTTTTTATTTTAACATGGCATCCGTTCTATCCTTTGTGAACTCTTCATGTTTGCACTTGGGTTACTTAGAAGACAGCACCAAAGGGAGTAAATTGAAGGAACTCATGTCATGATCTATTCACAGACTCACAGAACATTAGGGATTGGAAGGGACCTCGACAGATCATCCAGTCCAATCCCTCTGCTACAGCAGGATCACCTAGACCAAGTCACCCAGGAACACATCCAGGTGGGTTTTAAATGTCTTCAGAGAAGGAGACTCCGCAACCCACCCTGGGCAGCCTGTTCCTGTGCTCTGTCACCCTCACTGTGAAGAAGTTCTTCCTCATATTTATATGGAACCTCCTATGTTCCAGCTTACACCCATTGCCCCTTGCCCTATCACTAGATTACATTGAGCAGAGCCTGGCTCCATCCTTCTGAGACCCACCCTTTCCACATGTATAAACATTAATGAGGTCACCTCTCAGTCTCCTTTTTTCCAAGCTCAAGAGACCCAGCTCCTCAGCCTTTCCTCGTAAGGGAAGATGCATTTATCTGAAGAATGGCAAAGCAAGAAAGAAAATCTAGGGAACAAGAACAGAAACCAGAACTACCTGATGAAATGCTGCACAGCAACTCTTGTAGGAAACGTTGATTTTAGTTCTTCTGTTTACTGTGACACAGATGATGATTGATGTGATCATAGCCAAAGATCAACTTGTCCCTGACAGTTCTCCAGAACTGAGCCCAGTCTGGTGGTTTATCTCACATAACAAAAAATAAAGAGTGTGAAGATGTGGAGGAGAGTGACTTACAAAACATTTCAACCAGAAAGGGTGGATTTTTTTTTTGAAATCTGAATCCTCATAGTGGGATGTCTGCATCTAGATTCCTCCACAAAAGTCTTAACATACAGAAACCCTCCAAGGAACAAGGTAAGAGCTTCTAGACCCAGAACTAACGAATCTAAGCCAAAACGTAACTCCTGGGCTAATTTTTGGGAATGAGGGAGATTATGTTCTCTGGAGACGTTCTCCTTCTCTGGAGACGTTCTCCTTCTCTGGAGACGTTCTCCTTCTCTGGAGACGTTCTCCTTCTCTGGAGACGTTTAAAACCTGCCTGGATATGTTCCTGTGTAACTTGGTCTAGGTGATTCTGGTGTTGTAGGGGGATTGGACTAGATGATCTTTCGAGGTCCCTTCTAATCCCTAATGATTCTATGATTCTATGATTCTGTGTTTTAAAATATATGGTCATGACTTTGCTAAAAACCCCAAGAAAGAGTGTTTCATCCAATAGAAAAGGGCCTATACAATAACAGAGGCATCTCCTAAAATAGAAAGAGCAACAACAACACAAACTACTCATCGTACTTCCAGTGTGAGGTGAGAATCTGCACTCCTAACCTCCCACACTGGATCTGGGTCTTGAATAGTGTTTCTGTTTTCTCTGCAGCTGAGCTAATGTCAGATCTGAACAAGTGTCAACATGGCAACCAAAAAAGCTTGAAGCAGCAGGAGTGTCGGTCGTTCACAGGGGAGAAGGCGTTCGCAGCAAATACGCTTTTCAAGGTTGGTTTCTCCTGACTAATGGCATGTCATTTTCTGCAAGGGAAGCCATAGGCAGCAGAGCGCTCCAGGTGCCTGCTCCAAGAAGCAACATGTGAGGTAATGCTGCTCCCCTCTCCCTGGCTCCTCTCTCCTCTCCCACTGCCAGCCCTCTTTCAGTTTAGGGTATTTGCTTTACTAAGACATAAACATCACCCATGGTTGAGGAATCCAGCCTGATTCTTGACGGCTCTGTGTCATTTTCTCTGTTGGCAAGGGAAATTAATCTTATGACTTCACCTTCCAGGTGGAGTGTAAGCCACTTACACCCTCCATGCGCTCTGCTTTGAGACATTGGCTTCACTATGCAATTCATCCATGGTCCATTGGAGACCTGTCTTAGTCTGTGATGAGTCACCCTCTGGACACAGGACAAGAAGAAACAGCTCCAAACATCAGGGGAGGTCTCTATTGGGTATTGGGAAAAGTGTTCTCATCTAAAGAGTTGTCAGGCATCGTAACAAACTGCCCAGGGCAGTGGTGGAGTCCTCGCCCCCAGGAGAACTTAAAAGATGTATAGATGTAGCAGCTGGGGACAAGGATTCGTGGTAACTTGGCAGTGCGGTATTAATGGCTGGACTCAAAGATCTTAAAGGTCTTTTCCAACCTGAAGGATTATGTGACACACCAATTCCTCTTTAGTGGCCGCAGAGCTACTGGTGTTTTTCAATCCAGATGTGAAGCCTTAGTTTGGGATGGCAAAAATTAGGAGAACTGAGTTCTCAGTGCAGATGGTGATATGGAGACGGTGGTCTGCTGCAACTCTGTGGTTCTCTGACTGGCACAGTAAATCTAGACTTGCTTGTGGGGAACTTCTCATCCCAAGGGCAATGAAGTGGGTGAATGAGGGAAGGTCTGGAAGGTTATGTGTGTCCCTGGTTCTCCAATGTGTGTTCAGTGTTGCTCCAGTGTGCTTTCTGCTTTCCAATCAGTGCTGAATACGTTGACCTTTTGGAGGGGTTTGTGTTGTGTTGGTCTGAGAAGAGCTTGGCCCAAACTTGTGCTTATGTGAGCCTGGGCTTTCCCATAGAAGCTCAGCCTAGGAAAGACCCACATGGAAAGGATGGATGTTGTCTGCGTAGGAAATAAGTGGAAACAGCATTTCCCTGCCAGAGTGTGAAACATTGCAGAGTCTCATCTGTGAGACTCTAAAATCAGTTTGTTCACACAGGCTACACGTTAATTTTGGGGAGTGAGCTGAAGTTTCGCAAGTGCGTTAAAGCTGTCAGGAGTCGATGTTGTCAGATACGATCTATTCTGAAATTCTTATCTTCTCAGACAGAATGTGTTGTTCCCCGAAATCTGATGGGTTTGCTACCTGGGACATAGTTTTCCTCTTACTTACAGAAGTTAAACAAATCTGACTATGACCTTTGAAACCTCAGCCCTACGCCCCGAGCAGAAAGCAAGTTGCCAAGGGTCTCAGTTTTACGTCAGATTCCGGTACTGTGACTGATCCAAACAAACATAAGAACTAAAATATTTTGCTTCCGTCCTTCCATAGTTTTCATTTTGCTCACTACTCAATGTTTTCGCTTCTTTCCCTTCTTCTCTGACTTTCAAAGTTCAATTATGAATAAGGAATCGGTCTGAAGCCAACAAATACCATTTTGCCCCCAAATGTATTTAATGACGTTTGTTCCCTTTTTTTTCCTCTCCCTAATTATTTCGAGTGTTGATCAGGTCATCTCTTTCAGGAGAAGAAAAGAAACAAGAAGTCCTTGAGATACCCCCTCAAGAACAGCTACTGACGGAGGTATGTGTTGACTTGAGGGGAAAATGTGCTGTTTCAAAATTACTGCAGAGGCATTTCCTCTTTCGAGAACGTACTTCACCTTGTGGAAGACAAAGGAGACGAGTTCATAGGATCATTAGGGATTGGAAGGGACCTCGAAAGATCATCTAGTCCTATCCCCCTGCCACAGCAGGCTCAAACCAGTCCATGCAGACATCAGGTATTTGCCAGCAAGGGACTGTTCAGCAAAGGTCATTGGATTCCAGGAGACCCCATGTAGACCGGGAAATGAGCTTTCCCTCAGATTTCACTCAGGTGTTCAGAGAAAGGGGGCTTATTTCTAAAACAGCAGTGGCCTGTGGCTCGACAAAGACATCTTTGAGAAGACAGTTGTTATTCCCAGTGGGAGGCCCCATTTTTCAACAGATCTGAAATTCAGGCGCTTTCGTTTTTAGAAACCTAAACAGGCACTTAGCGCTTCTGAAGTTCTGGCCCCGGCCAAACGCACTGCAGCCAAGGACAAAAGTTGTATGACCTCAGAAAGAACAGGCCATCAGGTTAACTTCTGGTCATCCAAAGAATGCAAACCATCTCGGATTTATTCCCCGCGTTCGATTTAGGTCTCGTCTGTGCTGAACAGTCAGTACAGCAGTGAAATAGCTGGGAATGTAATGAATTGGCCAACCTGAAGTCATTGCTGGCAGTAGGCAGTTGAGTCGTTCACACTTGACGATTTGTAAAGACCAAGATCGATCGCTCAAACCTAGTGGAGAAAGTTTCTTGGTTTTTGGGTTTGGGGTTTTTTTTCCCTTTAGTAATTAATTTCTTTTGGTTTGTGGGGATTTTTTGTTGTTTGAAATCCTCCTAAAGGAATTTTTTGAGCATAACGATTGGAGCGATCGAAACTTGCGTAACTTTCTATTTTCCCCGCAGGGTTGCTATGGAAGATTGAATCCAATTCATCTAAAAGCCAACCGAGTAAATGCTAACTGAATGTGCTTGGCAGTGGTAGGGAAAAATCAATTTGTCTGGACACAAAGGAGGTGAAAGTCTTGATCCTCATGTGTTTTGCTCGTCTCCCCTCCTGTAAGGTAGGTGATGTTATCCTGCATCCATCATGGGGATTTGAAGGCAGCTGTATGATTTATGAGATCCCTGCTGGAGATGCTGTCGAGCCTATGTCCATACTCAGATTTCGTTTTACATCTCAGGGTGGTACTCGTGACTGCTCCAGAAGCCTAAACAACCCTGTTTTGGTGGGTTTGAACTATGAAGGATCTCTGACATGCCTGGAGGTCTTTGAGGCATAGGTGCTGGTGGATGGTTTCCCAGTAGAGAGCGAAACAAGAGCTAATGCAAAACTTCCACCAAGCCAAATTCAAAACGCACTGAGGGTTTTGGCTAAAACCCACCTAGATGTGTCGCTGTGCGAATTGTTCTAGGTGATCCTGCTCTGGCAGGGGGATGGGACTAGATGATCTTTTGAGGTCCCTTCCAATCCCTAATGTTCTGTGATTCTGTGTAAATTTGTTTGGGGGGGACACGTTGTTTGTTCGTCCGTTGCCATTGACTTTAATGGGAATGGTATTAGCTGGGAATGCAGTAGCCTTTTGGGGACAGTAGAGAAGTGAGCCAGGGGTAAGACTAGAGCCCACATTTCATTCCCCCTTCTCCATTCACACATGTCTTCCACAGAACTCGAATAAATAGATCATTCAGCTTCAACATCACTAATAGAGTAATTTGTCACTGTTGGGTTTCTACCTATTCAGAGAGGGGATGCGGCTGGAACCGATGGTTGTCCAGCACCACAGGATGCAGAATCACAGAACATTAGGGATTGGAAGAGACCTCAAAAAATTATCTAGTCCAATCTCCCTGCCACAGCAGGATCATCTAGACCAAGTTGCACAGGAACATATCCAGGTGAGTTTGAAAAGTCTCCAGAGAAGGAGACTCCACAACCCCCCTGGGCAGCCCCTTCCAGAGCTCCAGCACCCTCACTGTGAAGAAGTTCCTTCTGATATTTATATGGAACCTCCTATGTTCCAGCTCACACCCATTGCCCCTTGTCCTATCACTAGATGACAGTGAGGAGAGCCTGGCTCCACCCTCCTGACGCCCACTCTTCACATATTTATAGACATTAATGAGGTCACACCTCAGTCTCCTTAAAGCTGCTCAGCAGCCTCTGTTATTAGTCCCTCAACCTTCAGTCTGCCGTGACATTGACACTCCTGATGGGTGTCTAAAGAGCAGCACTTTCCTGCTTTTCAAACACACAGTGAGTTTGAAACACACTAAATAAAAACACACTAAATAAATCGACCTGATGCTTGTTGGAAAAACAGAAAGACATTTCCCAAGGAAATTCTTCAACTGTTTTTTTCAGGGAATAACCACTATGCAGACAAAATACAGCTGGAATGATAAGCAGCCTCTCACTACCCTGTGGAAATGTAGTATTCACTGTAATGAGAGATACCTGAAAAACATCAGGAGAGAATTTGCTGCTAACTGTATCACAAACATCAGCCTGTGGTGTCTACCATGAGAATCTGCCCCCAAGAAAGGAGGCAGCTGATTTAATAGACTTCTGGTCTAGATGAATTTGCCATGTCTGCCGTTGTAATTACACGTTAATGCTATGGTTTTGCACTGCTTATGAGCTCAGAAATACACTGGTTCTCGTTATGCACTGCCCAGCAAAAGGCCCTTTATAGCACCATCTCTCTCTCAGTTGCTTTTGTCCAGATGTCTCTCCCCAAGTGAGGAATTTTATAGCTACTGTTGCTGAGAATCACAGAATCATAGAAAGATTAGGGATTGGAAGGGACCTCAAAAGATCGTCTAGTCCAATCCCCCTGCCAGAGCAGGATCACCTAGACCAAGTCGCCTGAATACTTGTGGATTTGTGCTCAGTTTTCCTGCAAGTTCAGAAAGGAGTGTGATTGTTGCTGCTTTTCAGATGGAGAAAATCTTGAGAACAGTGGTAGGGCTTTTAAATTTTCTTCTAAGAGTAAAAGAAAACGTCTGTTCCAAAACTACAGTCAGTGGCTTAAGTCTGCCTCTTTGTTTTGCATACCAACACGTCCTTCGTTGGCTTTTAGTGCCTCAGAGACCTCTCCCTGTATGCAGAACTGTTGCTTTCCTTTGAAAACCGGCCTCCAGAGGTTGGTGTGCAGCTGCCAGAGCTTGCAAACATCTCCTCTCACCACTCACCTTGCCAAAGAAATGCTGTTTCTGGTGGCTCGCCTGCAGTACTTTGTGTTCTCTCTTAATTAATCAAAGAGTTCTTATCTTTGCTGCACTTCATCTTGTCTAACAAGCATTCCCGAAAGCATCCGGATTTTATTTCTAGGAATAAGTGTGTTGTCTTATTAGGACCATGTGTTCATCTGAGCCTGCCCTCTGTCCTCGCTGCAGTACAAATGAGAAACCACATTGGTTCCTTCCCAAAGGACTACCTTTGAACACTCACACTACGTAGGAGGGTTGAACTGGATGACCTTTGGAGGTCCCTACCAACCCAGTCCATTCTGTGATTCTGTGATTCTATCTGCATTAAACGTAGCTCTGTTTTTTTTCTCCATTGTCCCCTTTCCCCTTCACCCTCCAGCTATGTCCAGCCTTGCTGAGTCAAAAGGAGGAGTAAATGGAAGACATATTAAGAAGAGGCTCATGACGATCTGGAGGAGGACTTACATCCGTTTTTGAGAGTGCCTTTGAGAGTACTGTTCAGCTTTGCCTTTGGTTCTTCACACACTCCTCCTTCTCTGGGCAGCAGCACATGCCAGCAAAAAAGGGAGCAATGTGGGACAGGTAGGCAGCTTTTTGTTTTCTTTATGTGTTCTGGTGAAAACTCTTCAAGCCCATAGATCAGCTTACTGGGGTTGTTATCTTGGAATCACAGAATCTTTACATTGGAAAAGACCTGTAAGGAAATGGCCTCAAGTTGCACCAGGGGAGGCTTAGATTTGACATCAGGAAAAGTTTCTTCACTGAAAGAGTGGTGAAGTATTGGAACAGGCAGCCCAGGGGAGTGGTGGAGTCACCATTCTTGGAGAGGATCAATAAACACGTGGATGTGACACTTGGAAACACAGTTTAGTGGGAATGATGGTGTTGGGTTGATGGTTGGACTTTATGATCTCAGGGGTCTCTTCTAACCTTAATGATTATGATTACCTGTGGTCAGCACTTGGCTTATGAAGGTACCTGAGAAGCCTCATCTTTTCTGGTCTGAGAGAAGTTCAGAAAAGGATGGGGCAGAAAGAGCAGAGCCTGACTTCTCACCAGTTCTCCTGTCACTTCAGAAGCCGAAACGTTCTTCCAGAGCCTCATTCATTCAATACAGTAGCCCTTGTTTGACATGGTCAGCTCTTCTCAGCACTGACACATTGCAGAGAAGCTCAGAACATCTGCACACAGCTCGCAGACACATGCAGATGTAGTTCAGGCAGCCCCTTGAGGGTTGCCATATGTGTGTCCCATGAAGAGCTTAAGTCCAGGAAAGTGTCTCAGCAGAGAACTGTTGGTCAACCTGACAAACTCCTGCCATCAAATCTTTCCTTACTGTTGCCTTGCTCACATTCCACTCAAGGAGATTCCTTCAGTCCCCAAAGTGCTTCTTGTGTGCTGGTATGTGTTTCCAACAGAGACCACCGAGGTTGATGCATGTCATGTGGATGCCCTGGGAGATGCTGGTGAGAAGAGCAGAGGCACTGGAGGCTCACTGTTCTTCAGGGAAAGCACTGAAGACAAACACCAATCCTCTCCCACTTGCCACCACCACCTCCCATCTCAGACAAAAGGTAGTTTTCCAAGGACTGTTTTTATGTCTAACTCTTGCTTGAGGTCAACTGGAGAGAGCCCTCTCTCTCTCTCTAGGTCCCCATCTGGTCTGCCCTGACAGGCTGAGTCATTGTAAGGTAATGAAGAAACCAGCTAGAGCTATCTGGCTGTTGGCCGAGACAGGTGTCTGCTTCACTGCAGTAATGAATAGTGCTGAGTTAAATGAGTAGATGAGAGCACCTCATCTCCTGATGTTAATAAAACTCATTCCCAGTCTTGAACAGTTCATAGCTGAATTGCAGCTGTGACTCAGAAGGTGACGTAAGAAAGCAGGAAAAGGAAAAAGAAGAAACTGTTCAACTCTCAGGAAGGTTTGGGGACTTTTCAGGGCTGTTTGTTCCTGGAGTGGTTTGGAACGGGGTGCTAACATCTGTTTGAAATAGACAGAAATGCCACACAGTGTGATACCAAAACCATATCCCATAGAAATCAGTCCTGATTACCAATATGGATGTTGAAATCTGGTCTTGAGCTATGAAGTTTATTGTATAACCTTTGCTTGTTCCCAAGATGAAAATGGGCCAAGCACATCCTCATCGCCCAGCTTCTTTGGAAGTAAGCCTCCACCTTCTTTCAGACTGAACATTTCAGAACATTGAGGAGTCTGTAAAGCCAGCAAGACAGGAGCCCAGACTTCTTCATGGTCCCCCTCTACTCTGCCCTGATCCACATCTGGAACATTGTGTCCAGTTATGGGCCCCTCAGTTCAGGAAGGACACAGAACTGCTGGAGAGAGTCCAGCACAGAGCCATGAAGATGATGAAGGGAGTGGACCATCTCCTTATGAGGGAAAAGCTGAGGGAGCTGGGTCTCTAGCTTGGAGAAGAGGACACTGAAGGGTGACGTCATTAATGTTTATAAATATGTGAAGGGTGGGAGTCAGGAGGATGGAGCCAGGCTCTGCTCAGTGTCATCTAGTGATAGGACAAGGGGCGATCGGTGTGAGCTGTAACATAGGAGGTTCCATACAAATATGAGAAGGAACTTCCCAGTGAGGGTGACAGAGCACTGGAAGGGGCTGCCCAGTTGGGTTGTGGAGTCTTCCTCTCTGGAGATATTTAAAACCTGCTGGACATGTTCCTGTGCAACTTGGTCTAGGTGATGCTGCTGCGGTGGGGGATTGGACAGGATGGTCTTTCGAGGTCTGTTCCTAACCCTAATGTTCTGTGATTCTGTGATATTCTAATACCAATATGGCTACTTTGAACATGAGAGGCCCATACAAACCCCTTGGGACTGTTCACGTCTTAGCTGAGGGAGTAGCAGAGTGCTGAGAATCGGGCAGGATAGTGCCCACAGCTCAGCTCAAAGAAAGGGTGCCAGATTAATAGGCACAATCAAGACTGACGTTGAGTAAGAGGCAAGAACGACTAATCAGATGTGAACTTAGCTGATGCTGGCATTACTGAAAGCCTAGGGGCATAGTCCAAGGATAAAAACATAACATGTTATCTAGCCAAGGAGTAATTTGTGCACCACTGGTTACAACACGTCCTTAAAAAAATGAAAGAAGGGGGAAAAAAAGTATCTACGGCACAAGAAATTATTTTATGCCCCAGGGGTGATAAGAAGATGAAGTGTTCCTGCACCCAATCTTTGTAGGGGAAAAGCCTGTCGCTAGAGTTAACCCATTGCAGCGCCCACTGTAGGTCCCAAGGATGTGGAAAAAACTGTCTAAAAAAGTCAACAAAATGAGGATTAAATCAAAATGAGTAGATTTAAGATGCTTCAAACCTCAGTTTTGGCGCAGTCCTTGGTGTTTGGAGATCGCTAGGATACGCGGAGCCGCCCTACACCTCGGTTCAGTGAGAGTTCAGGCAGTCTGGCAGTCCTTTTCTTCCGGCTAAGGCTCTTTTTCTGGCCATACGTCTCTCTGTTTCTCGGGGCTCTTCCTCCAGATTCAACAGGATGCTGAACTGGATCTTGAAGAGCAGTTCATGGAAAGGAGAGGCCCTCCGACACCAAATGACGTCAGTGGAGAGCGAACGGTAACATCAGGGAAAGCATCTGAAAGCCGAAACCGGGAGCAAACGGAGCACTTCAAGCGCTATCGCTTTGCACAGCTGGGCTTTCCTGCCAGTAGTCTTTTGAGGACAGCACGTGAGCCTCGGCGAGGAAAGCGCTTCTGTACAAAACTCAGTAAATCACGAAAATCCCATCCCGCCGTCCTGTGAGGAAGAGCTGGAACTGCATTTCCATAACACTGGCCTTTCCCCGAAAAACCAGACGTGGGTCCGCACGAAACGCAGCACCACACATCTGCAAGGGAGTCGGCTCAGTTCCTTCCAGCCTTTTCCATTCTCATCACTTGCCATCGCCTGAAACCTTCTGCCTGAGCAACTCATGACCAGAGCTGAGCTCTTTCTCAATGGGAGCTCTGGGAGGCTGGGGCTGCCTGGACTCAGGATGGAGAAGACATAGGTGACAAGGATGGTGGAAGCAGTCACCTCCCCTCTTGTGGGGCAGAGTGAAGCCATGAAATGTGCTGTAAAGAAACCTCATTTTCCCCTTCCAGTAGTGACCCAAGGTGTGACACAGTGTGCAGCACTCTTGGTGTCTCGCGGCAACGCCTTATGTCCTCGATGCTGACCTACTTTGACAGTCTCCAACCAGTGGAGACACTGTCCTGTTGTCTCCATCATCTTCATGTGACATCATTTGGTCTCTCCCCGAGGGCTGGTAGCCAAGCAAAGCAGCATTGCCCCGGGTGCTGTTTGATGTGCCCACTGCTTTGCCCGGGAAGAGCGCCGCGTGTGCACGGCCGCCTCTCGCAGCCCTTTTCAAAATGTTTGCACAGGAATGGCCATAAAAGGGGCTGTGTTGACCTGAAGATGCAATCCAAGTTGCTTGGGTCTAGGCCTTATCTACATCATATTATCAGGACCGGGAGAGCACAGATGCACCCCGGGAAGGGAGGGGACTGCGTGCGTGAAAGGGATAGGCTTCATCCCTTCTCCCCTGGCACGGGGAGGGGACTGCGGGCAGAGCTGGGTAATGATTTGTCATCGCAAGGACCGGGGTGTCTCTCTTTGTGGAGGAAACCTTGTCTGTGATTGACAGCAGGGCTGTTTTTTGCCGCTTCCCGTGCTGTTGACAAGTAATAATGAAGCTTTGTCAGTCCATCATGGACATGGATATGCCAGATTATGTCGACTCCTTGGACTCCTCTTATACCATGCTGGAATTTGACAACCTTCGGGTGCTCCCCAGTAACACCGGTGAGATTTCTGTTTGCTACGTTTGCTTTAACCCCGAGGAAAAGTAGGTAGGCGGTGTGGGGCAAAGGGTGGAAGGGGTAATATTTAAGCAGCTGATCTGTCAACTTCTGTTGCATCGGCAGTTCTGTTTGGGCTGAAAGGGGACCCCTTCACTTGTCGGCCCTGTTTGGAGTCATTCTGTTCCTGGGTGGGCTGGGCGTCATGTGCCAAAGAGACCACAAGGTATTGCAAACATTGGTAGAGCTCTTTGTGGCATGTCCCGTGTTGGTCTCCCTGTACAATTTATGGGTTACTACCAATATTTTGTCCTTAAAACGTGTGTTTCATTCCCAACTGTTACTTAAGTTTATACCTAATCCCTTGGGCAAAACCTCGCCAACTCCAACATGGAGTTTGCCTGTTACCCACACAGCGCACCCCGCCTCCGGTCTAACTAATCCGTGCGTATTTAGATTGAGGAGAAACTTCCAAATCGTTACCTCTTCTATGCTTTTTGTGGCCACCAAGATGGTCTAAAAGCCTTTACAGAGCACAAAGGACCTGGCTGTGAGGCGTGAGTGTTTATACGTGAAGACTTCCGCTTTGTCCACAGAACTGAAACCTATCGCCTGGTGTTGGGGTTTTGAGTAGAGAGCCCTGACACAAAGCGAGCGCTAAAGTTCACGGTGTGAAAACCGGAGGGTGTTTTAGCTACGTAGCATGAAACCAATCGTGCACCTGAGTGAGGTTCCAACGTTAGCGATGCCTTCAGAGAGCTTTGGCAGCATTTCCTTCCATTCATTAAGCTTACTGAAATCAAGATGGGATTTTTGGGGTCTCATGTTTGCTCATCAGCTGCTTCATCAAAAGAAATCGGAGTTTCAGCAGGACTGCTGTCTAACAATATAAAATTACTAGATTTGCTATCGTGGGACATGGAACAATGTCAGGAGACAAGTTAAATGGCCCAAAGAAATTGAAAGTTGACTTCAAGAAAGTCTCTGTCCCCAAATAAATGATTTTCAATACATTTTGTGTCAGCTCCACATAGGCTGGATCTTACTTCTTACTGTTGAAGGAAGGTTTCCATCTGCCATCTAGAAACGTTACTTAGCGCGGATGTTACACTTTGTCACTCGCTGCTCAGTAACAAGACGATTTTGCTTGTTAGAGTGGTACAAATGTCCTCCAAATTCAGCCTCATTTTGCAAATTAAGTTCTCAGACCTGTTTGGGGCTCTCTGTTGTTTCATGCAATGGAACTGACAGGTTGGGGGCTTTTTTTCTGAAGTTTATCTGGATCAGTATTGTGTTATTTGCGTAGCTGTTAATGAGTAACCGGTTCTCTAAGGAACTTGCTGTTTTGAAATTAGCTTGTTTGCCTTGGGTAAGTGTCCTCTTCTGCAGTTTGTGAAAATAACTTGGAAAAAGGAACCAAAATGTCCACGTGTGGAAATATATCGCTAACCCATGGTTTAGTTCCTGTAGGGAACTCAAAATAGCAGCTCATGAGGATTTTCTTCAGCTTCAGAGCTCTTTTAAAGTGGATAGACACAAGGGATAATCTCATTTTAGATAATGGAAAAACTACAGGAGTTTTTGAAGTGATATCGTTCCTGTGCCAAAATCCACCTGGCACAGGATGGCCAAGGGGGTTGTGGAGTCTTCTTCTCTGGAGATGTTTAAAACCCTCCTGGATGTGTTCCTGTGTGACTTGGTCTAGGTGATCTTGCTGTGGCAGGGGGATTGGACTAGATGATCTTTCGAGG
>JAOXOE010000720.1:13198612-13213043 GCA_028565055.1 Phoeniculus purpureus
AGAGCCTGGCTCCATCCTCCTGACACCCACCCTTCACATATTTATAGACATCAGTGAGGTCACCCCTCAGTCTCCTCTTCTCCAAACTAAAGAGACCCAGCTCCCTCAGCTTCTCCTCATAAACAGCATCCTGGGGTGGATCAGAAGGGGAGTGGTTAGCAGATCGATAGAGGTTCTTCTCCCCCCTCTGCTCTGGTGAGACCACATCTGGAATGTTGTGTCCAGTTCTGGGTCCCTCAGTTCAAGAAGGACACGGAGCTGCTGCAGTCCAACGTAGAGCAACGAGGATGATGAAGGACGTGGAGCACCTCCCTTATGAGGAAAAGGCTTGTCTGAGCACAAATTCCTTCTTGTCTCCTGAAACCCTGCTGTGAGGAGGATTTAAGACCTACACAGGAGATTAATTCCTTTATTCTTGCTTTGTGGTTAGGGCTGGGGCTGTAGCAGGTTGATCCGGTGTCTGGGGGATTTTCTGGTTGTTCTCTCTGATTTTGCACAGAAGGTTCGATTTCTATTGCTTCGCACAGCGCTGACTGGCCACTGCACCCTCAGGGAGTGAGGAGCTCACCAACACACTTAAACACCCAAAACAAACAGCAGGAGACTATTTTTAGCATCCTCCTGAGATCGTGTCTAACCTTGAGCAAATCAGCAGGGTGTGATTTCTCGAGTGAGCCAGGTCACCTACTCACAGGGAGCGCCTGAAAACCCAGAGGCGGTTTCAAGTGCCAGCACTGCACTGCCAGGATTCAGCTAGGCAGAGCAAGAGGGGTTAATGTTTAACCTCTCATCCCCTTTAAAGAAATGCATGAATGCACACGGACTCCCTTCCTTTTCCGCAGGAGTGACAAGGATTATTGTGTTGCTCACTGCCACAACACAGTGGGAGGGTTTGGGGCTCTCTTTTATTTACTCCTGTTAAACTGGACAGTTTCACGGGGCAGTTTCACTAGTTTTTCACAGCCCCTCCATCTCGTTTCACACCCTGTGTTTGCACATCTCCTCTACCAGCTTTCCCAAGGCTGGGACTGCAGATCATTGCGAAGATGGATGGAAAAGGCAAAGGGTCTTCCCGACACGGTGATAGCCGTAACTCAGGCCAAAAGCCCGCGGAAGGATGAAACGTGCGCCTACCGCTGGGATCTATTTGCAAATAAAACACGTCACGCCCACAAAACCAGAGGTAGATCGGGGAGAGAAAATCACTCGTGTATTTCACTTCATCAGGCAGCAGAAGGAGTAAATCCATCATCGCTGAAGACAGACACACTGTGAGCGCTGGTGAACCACAGGACGTTAGGGATTGGAAGGGACCTCGAAAGATCATCCAGTCCTATCCCCCTGCCACAGCAGGATCACCCAGACCAAGTCGCACAGGAACATATCCAGGCAGGTTTTGAACGTCTCGAGAGAAGGAGACTCCACAGCCCACCCTGGGCAGCCCCTACTGTCACTCTCACCATGAAGAAGTTCCTTCTGATATTTATGTGGAACCTCCTCTGTTCCAGCTCACAGCCCTTGCCCCTTGTCCTATCATTGGATGACACTGAGCAGAGCCTGGCTGCATCCTCCTGACACCCATCCTTCCCATATTTATAGACATCAATGAGGTCACCCCTCAGGCTCCTTTTTTCCAAGATCAAGAGATCCAGCTCCCTCAGCCTTTCCTCATACACCAGTGCGGGACACTCACACTCCTGCTCTCTTTTGTGTCATTTACTAAGACACCCCCAACTCCATTGGTGCAACATTAGAATGGCTTCAGGGGAGTAATAATGGAAGCAGTAACTCCCACATAGGTGGGTCTTCACACTCTGCAGTTACCATGGGAAGTTACTGGTCTGCTGCTTGTCCCCTTCCCACCCCACATGTGCCTGTGTTTATGAGACTCCCCAGAGGTTCCCACCACAGGCTCTGTACCTGTGTGGCAAGGCCACAAGGATGCAAAGCTCAGGGCACACACTTCTTTGCCATCCTACGAACAGACTGCTTCAAGAGCCATCACAGATGCTCCACAGCCTGCCCAGCCACCGGCAGCCTTCACATGCCCATGGCAAAAGGCCCCAGGCTGGCTGTGAGCATCAAAACATCTCTGACAGCTCCTCTGTATCACATGGAGAATAGTTTTAGCTTCCTCAGCTGCTTCCTGCAGTCCAGAGCTGTCGTAGCTGTGGTCAGTCCCCCAGAAGGAGGGAGGCAAGGGCACCATCTCACCCTCTCTCCCCTTTCCTGGCAGGGGAAGCCTTGGTTGGATGTCCCTGGCCGGGAGCATCAAGACGTCACCTTGCATGGGGCTGCAGTGGCCCTTCCCAGTGTTTATTTGCTCTGGGAACTGGAGCACTGTACAAAGGGCAGGACTAGAGGAAAGAAATGAGTGAGCAAAGATTTTGCCAGGCATGTGCTGGAATCAGTAGTCCTTGGGAGACAGTGGGATCCAGCAACGGGGTCTTCGTCCTTCCTGTAATTTTGCTGAGCCTTACTGCCTGCCGAGCCTTACTGCTGGCCAAGCCAAGATCACGTCCAAGCACCCTCAGCACCAGCACGCCCCGTGAGCGCTCCTGATGCCTCACCACGAGTGACCTACCCCTTCCCTTTTACAGGCACAATAAATACAGCAATAGAATTACCCCACAGTGATAGACTAATGCTGCGACAGGTGAAATATTAACTCCCTTTGTACCGAATTCCATCACATCCCGGGTGCTTTCAGTGATAACACCCACATCACCTTGAGAAAGTCAGTCTGTACCATCCACTCACACTTGAAGATTGAGCTTATCAGAGCATGAGGGAAGCTCTGAAAAATGTGCCATAAAAACAACCAGGGACAGGAACAGGCTGACTCCCTAGGGGAGTCTGTCATGGGCACTAGGACCAGGTCTACCTGGGTTGGTAGGACTCTACAAAACAAGTTTCGTAACCTACTTGGAAAGGTTAAGCTGTCCTTTATCTTGTACTTACAAGACAGGGAAAGAAAGAGCCCTATTACCCACAGGAACCTACATGGGGGAGCATCTGGTATGAACCCAGGCATCTAGATGATCTTTCGAGGTCCCTTCCAATCCCTAATGTTTCTATGATCGAAGGTTGGATGAGGACCTTCCAAGGATGTCAGTGATTACATGGGTGGGTTTGTTGCTACTCAGTGCTGGCTGCTGCTCCTCCTCCTGATGTGCCAGAAGAGCTGTGCAGAGTTAATTCATTCTGAAGGTGAATTATAGATTATGGCTCCTAGAAACACCTTCGTACTCAGACTGCTGAGGAACAGCCTTTTCCATCACCCTCTCCACGCATAGGGTAGAGTCTGCTGCTGTCTAAGGGAGGTCAGCAGAGCCTCTGAAGGGCTGTAGTTGTTGTTTTGTCCTAGCTGATGTCTAATGGGCTGTATGTAGTATCCACAGCCTAAAAAGTCTCCAGTACCGGGGTGGCTGCTGCATCGCTCACAATTTCGTGTGCAAATCTAGCCCCTTGCAGCCGTTCAGGCAGGGCTGGACTCAAGGCGCAGCCTGCCTTTGGCTCCCAGCAGAGCCCTCCAGGCACTCCCAGCTCAGCAGTGAGCAGGACCTGACTGACAGCAAGGCTGAGCCCCAAATCCTGGCAAACAAATACTATGCTCTGGCCGATCGATAGCGGGGGGTATCGATTTCTGTCACCGTGGGGTTTTTTTCTGCCCTTTCACTTTGTTGGCCTCTCATCACAGGCGGGTCAGGAGGTTGGACCTGAGCTGACTGAAAACCCACTTGCCCATGGCAATGTGTGCAGAATGGTGCCCACATCTTTCCTGTAGGAAAGGAGGCTGAGTGGAGGCCTTTCTGCTCTTCACAACTACCTGAAAGGAGGTTGTAGAGAGGTGGGGGTTGGTCTCTTCTCCCAAGTCACCAGTGACAGGACAAGAGGAAAAAGCATGAAGCTGTGCCAGGGGAAGCTTAGGTCAGACATCAGGAAAAATCTCTTCCCTGACAGAGTGGTCAGGGCTTGGAAGAGGTTGCCCAGGGAAGTGGTGGAGTTGCCATCCCTGGAGGTGCTCAAAAAACAAGTAGATGTGGCCCTGGGGGACAGGGTTTAGTGGGCAGGGTGGGGTTGGGTTGATGGTTGGTCTGGATGATGTTGTAGATCTCTTCAAACCTTAGTGATTCTGTGATCTCCTCCTCTGCATGAACTGGGAGAAAGGTACCCCATGGTGAGTGACACTGGCTCTAGAGCAAGACTCAGCAGCAAGGCAAAGTCTCGGAAGTGGGATGATCAAATTGTTTTGCTGACTCTGAATTAGAAAAAGCTGGAAAAGTCTTCTCCAGTAGCAGCAGAGGGGCTAAAGCCCAGAGCCAGTCGTGCTTTGACAGCTACGTCTGAGTCACTCTCCCTGAATCAAGCCGGAAGGAGCCTGGAACTGCTGTGTGAAGGAGGAGGGATGTGCTGTGTTATCACCACACGCTAAATCTTTCCACTCCTCCCACTTCAAGGGCCCAACAGTTGCCTTTCTAAGCTCCAGGTACCCAAGATGTACGAGCTGCGAGGAAAACACTGAGGTTCCTACGAGGGCTTGTTGGCTGCTGGATGGAGGCAATAGGGCTTGGGGGAAGAAAACCTGATGCTGAAAACGACTTCGGACTGAGTTCTGCTGTTTTTCTCTGCTGCTGATTTGCTTGGTGGCTGCAGTGGAGACAAATTCTTGAAGCCTGTGTGGCACCGGCTGAAGTGCAAGGAATCCCTTCTGTGGGGACACTGCCAGCTGAAAAGGGTCAACATCAAACCCTCCAATTGCCCCTGCCCCAGTGGGACCAGCTAACCAGCCGCAGGGGTTGCCAAATGGCCTTATTCCTCAGTGTTAATCCTGGGCTTAGTCCTCTCCCCCTCTCCGGGTCTTTTCATCCTCTCCGGGTCTTCTTCCTCTCTGGTGGCCTTTTCCCCTCCCCTGGAACCTGTTTAATCTTCCAGCACCCAACAAGAGGGTCTTGCAGGCACTAAAGCCCCACCTGCCCCAGTTGTTGACCACAGGTACCAGCAGCCACCAGCTGTGTGGGTCGTTCCTTGCTGACAGCCGCTGTTTGCTCCTATTCCAGCTGTGCAAAATGAGCGCGACAGGATCAGCATTCGCAGGAGCAGCTACGAGGACAATGGCTCTCTCTCCATCAGCATGCTCACTCAGGCTGAGGCCATGGCACAGCAGGTATGAGGTGCAGGGACAGCCCTCCAGCTGGCAATGTGACCCTCAGCTATTGCATAAGGGGTTGTGCACTCAATAAACCAACCAGAGCTGGATCTTTTCTGCCCTTGGATGGCTCTTGCACAAAGCCATGGGGAAGAAAATGCATTAGAGGCTTCTGAAAGCAGAGAGCAAAAGTCCTTGGTGCCTTAAGAAGTTTTCCAGTTCAAGAGTGGAGAGACTCTGGAATCAATTGCCTGGAGAGCCTGTGGCTGCTCCCTCCCTGGAGGTGTTCAAGGCCATGATGGATGAGGCTTTGAGCAACCGATCTGGCTGAGAGGCACCACCGCCTATGGCAGGGGGTTGGAGTAGACGATCTCTGAGGTCCCTTCCACTTTCAGACATTCTATGATTCTGTGATGGTTATGACAGCACAATCCTGCAAGGACCAGCTGTAAAGCCGAAATTCCAAGGGCTGAGGGATGTTGCAGACACTGGATCCTCTCTGTCCCAGCCTAAATTATTGCTGCACCCCTAAAAACTCGTTGCAATTCATGCAGAAGTTTATCCCTCCCTCTGTACTGCTCGGAATATTATTGAATCACAGAACATTAGGGATGGGAAGGGACCTCGAAAGATCATCCAGTCCAACCCCCCCGACACAGCAGGATCACCTAGATCAAGCCGCACTCATTTCATGTTTCACAATGAATTCACCCTGCTCGTCCTTTAAATTCTTATGCAAATATCCTTTCTCCATGAAAACATCTGGTCCAGATGTTGCACATTACATGCAGCAATGCATCCGGCTCCTCTTTGATAATCATTCTGTTTTAACTGTGTCCTCCCGATGCAGCTCCTTTAGAGATGGCAACGGGTGCTCTGTGTCCCAGGGAGAAACCTGGGGCAGAAAGGTTGGATGCATTTGCTGCGGTGATGGATGGGAAGCTGCGCCCCAGTAGGAATGGGAATATTAATCGTATTTTGTCTTGAGCCAGCCGGGAGAATGGGGAAGGAGGCGGAGGAGGGAAGACAGGAAGAGAGGGAAGGAGGGAGGGGTGTCTGTTGGGACCGAGCACCACCTAGTGGAGGTTTCACCATGGGCTGTGCCTTGGACAGCCTCCACCGCTGAGCAAGAGTCAACCGCAGTGGCAGGAGGCTTGTGAGTGACCCGAGGACCTTAATGTCTGTGAAAGCTCCCTGTGTTACCACAGAATCACTGAACATTAGGGAGTGGAAGGGACCTCGAAAGATCAATTGATTATTGCTTTGTTATAATTAATAGCAACTACTGAGGGCAGCAAAACAGCACAGATCCAACACAACCGACTGCTTCTCTTCCAGTACTCCTCGCCCAGTCCGGTGCACAGTGCAGACGTCGCTATGAAGAAGGTTGCCACCATCAACGACGTCTGTGAATCCATGAAACAGCAGCTTCTGGTTCTGGTTGAGTGGGCAAAATACATCCCGGCGTTTTGTGAGCTCCAGCTGGACGACCAGGTGAAACACAAAAGCCTCTTCCCCGTGTCAGGAATTCCCAGCGGGATTGATTCTCTTTCAGCAGGAGAATCTGACCTTAACATGCAGCTCGCCCTATGCAGAGCAATAGAAGGACTAGAAACGCTCTGTTTCTGTAACAGGAAATAGAGGGAATCATGAAAGGGATTGATTAAAAATAAGTAGCCAAAGTTCCCCAAAATGTAGCCGAGTTGGCTACTCCGGTCTGCATAAGGACCCACTGAAAAATGACTGGTTTTCCCTTTACTGGTGCCTGATAGTTGACTAAAAAAGCCATTGATTTCCCAAGAACTCACAGGATCATGAAGGCTGGAAGAGACCTTCAAGATCATTGAGTCCAACTAGATTTCAGTGTTTTGCATCATTTTGGATTGCTTGAGGCTCTTTTTGCTTTTGCAGTTGAAAAGCAGCTTTTATCGAGCTGGCCGTGGAGGCAGCACTTCTGAACCATGGAGACATCCCAATAATTTCTAGCTGCTTGTAACAGTCTGTTTCCAGTTCTGACAAGGCTGAGCAAACACCGGATGGAGCTTAATCTAACCAGCAATGTCTCCCCGTTCTGGTCGGCGCCTTTCACCCTCAATATTATCTCTTTCTTCTGTGCCCTCTCCAGGTTGCCTTGCTCAGAGCCCACGCAGGAGAACACCTGCTGCTGGGGGTAGCCAAGCGGTCCATACCCTACACTGATTTCCTCTTACTGGGTAAAGTAGTGAAACATCCCCTCCATCACTGTCCAGTACCCTGAAATCCTCTCTGGACTCCTGGGCATGGCCTAAAAAGGAGAAAACAAATTCATTGGGACACACACAACTGTTCCCTTACTGCTTTGAAGTTGTGGATGAGAAAATCCCTCAATATTTAAATGATGCCTCAGGCTGAGTAGCCTTTTGTATTTGGGTCTCTTGAGCTTGGAGAAGAGGAGACTGAGGGGTGACCTCATCAATGTCTATAAATATGTGAAAGGTGGGTGTCAGGAGGATGGAGCCAGGCTCTGCTCAGTGTCATCTAGTGATAGGACAAGGGGCAGTGGGTGTGAGCTGGAACAGAGGCAGTTCCACATAAGTATCAGAAGGAACCTCTTCATGGTGAGAGTGACAGTAGGGGCTGCCCAGGGTGGGTTGTGGAGTCTCCTTCTCACGAGACGTTCAAAGCCCGCCTGGACATGTTCCTGTGTGACTCAGTCTAGGTGATCCTGCTTTGGCAGGGGATTGGACTACATGATCTTTTGAGTTCCCTTCCAATCCCTAATGTTCTGTGAACCTGTGAATGAGACTGTGCCTGCAGAGCTAGAGCAAACCTCTGATGCCAGGTTTCTCTTGTGTCCAACAGGGAATGACTTCATCATCCCCATGCACTGCCCAGAATTGGAAATTGCTCGTGTGGCCACCAGAATCTTGGATGAGTTGGTCAAGCCCTTGCGGGACATCCAGATCGATGACAATGAGTACGCCTGCCTTAAAGCCATCATCTTCTTTGATCCAGGTAAGACTCCTTCCTGATTGCCAGTAAAGGAGCCAGTAGGTCTCCAGTGACCAGGAGAACCCTCTGGCAGTAGCTCTGCATCTCAGGCTGCAATGACCACTACTCAGCAGTGCAGCAAGGACCTGTTACAGTCTCGAACACTTGACTATTTAGCAAATATCATCTCCAGCTGCACTGATGTGCAAGGCTGTGCAGACCTAGAGGAGTTTTGCTGCCTCTGTTGCTTGGCTGCAAGGAAGCCCATCAGTCTGAAA
Source organism: Phoeniculus purpureus (assembly GCA_028565055.1). Lineage (NCBI taxonomy): Eukaryota > Metazoa > Chordata > Aves > Bucerotiformes > Phoeniculidae > Phoeniculus > Phoeniculus purpureus. The sequence continues at coordinate 13,207,010 of JAOXOE010000720.1, forward strand.
GGAAGGAGATGGCTATCAAGGACATGTATTCCCATACTGAATTATGCATAAGCGAAGTGAGTCAAGCTAGCAGCAGCAAGGAGCATCCATCAGGGCTCAGAAAGCTGCATTAAAAACCACAAGGAGCTAGACTGTTCAGATATCCAGATATATCACAGATGTCTGTTAATGGATTTTGCTGGCAGCCAGTACTGACTGAGGGCAGGGCTGAGCCACACAGGGTGGAGAACAGGAGGCAACCAAAACCTTGTTTTGAACCTTTACTCTATTCTCAGTCCACAAATGTGGGGAAGCCCAGGCTTCCCCCACTCAGCCCCACTCACAGAATCACAGAACATTAGGGATTGGAAGGGACCTTGGAAGGGACCTTGAAACGTCATCTAGTCCAATCCCCCTGCCACAGCAGGACCACCTAGACCAAGTCATACAGGAACACATCCAGGTGGGTTTTAAACGTCTCCAGAGAAGGAGACCCCACAACCCCCTGGGCAACCCCTTCCAGTGCTCTGTCCTCTAAACCCTCCTGTTTTTACCTGCTTCCAGCACACTCCTTTCGGCACAGCTCGAGTGCCTTTGGTGTCTGTCGCCCAGTAGCTTGGAGAAGAGATGGGGAACAGCCCCAAGTCCAGAGCAACACCCTTTTGTCTTTGGCATCCAGCGGCATGGAGAGTGTCGAGTGTGCCCCACCTCCTATTTTCTGCTGTGTTCACTGATCCGAATTCAAGACGCAGGACTTGTACAAACCTCACCAGCTTCGTGTGGCCAGAAAGCCTGCGCAGAGGCGGCACTGCTGAGTGCAGTTGGACAAATCACTTTCTCGGCTGATTGCTGTCTCGGTGAAGCTTTAAATCATTGTGGCAGTGAGGTGCTGGGATGTCATCTAGAAGGAGGAGGGTGAAGCCCTACAGAAGGGAACTTCATTTGTGCTAGCAAGTAGGCAAGTCCACAGAGTGAGGTGCTGACACTTGTGAGCTCCTTGATCTAATCTCCTGGCCTGATGATCTCTGAAATGGGGATGCTTTGTGGAGGCAATGGACTGGTGAGCGAGAAATCCCAGTTCTAGCTAGCTGCAGGGGAAAGCTGTAAATCCCGGTGCTTGGCCACCACTTGCTTAAGCAAAACTGAACCGGTGGTCCATGAGAAACAGGCTGACCACAGGTCGGAGAGGAAGCTGAAGCTGCAGCGGTATGACTGCAGCACACAGGCACCAAACCCACATGGATTTAGTGGACGAGTCGGGACTCAATGTTTTCAGTGGAAAACTCCAGGCTTGTTCCTTGGAAGGTCCTTCCAAACACTGTTCGACTTCTAAATCCTTCCTCTTCACTAATGACAGTAGCCAGGCAAATCCCTCTGAAGCAGGCTCTTACTTTCTTGCTGTTTCCTCTCAGTTTCCCCTCAAATTCCCTTTTCTCTTTCCCTGTTCCATGTAAGGTAAGAAAAAGCAGCAGCCCGGTGCTGATGTGTCAGATAAGAGTCAAACAGACTATTGTCAGTGGATCGTTGGCCTCTCACCTTTTTCCTTCTCCAAAGCCTGATAGGAAAGGTAACAGGGGCCACTAAGTCCCTATATTTTTGTCCCCTGCCAGACTGCAAAGGCCTGAGCGAGCCTGGGAAGGTGAAGAACATGCGCTTTCAGGTTCAAGTGAACCTAGAAGACTACATCAACGATCGCCAGTACGACTCCCGGGGCCGCTTCAGTGACATCCTCCTCCTGCTGCCCCCGCTGCAGAGCATCACCTGGCAGATGATAGAGCAAGTGCAGTTCATGAAGCTCTTCGGTGTGGCCAGGATCGACAGCTTGCTGCAGGAGATGCTGCTGGGAGGTATGAAACCACAGAACATTAGGGATTGGAAGGGACCCTGAAAGATCATCCAGTTCAATCCCCCTGCCACAGCAGGATCACCTAGGCCAAGTCACACAGGAATGCATCCAGGTGGGTTTTAAACATCTACAGAGAAGGAGACTCCACAACCCCCTGGGCTCTGTCATCGTCACTGTGAAGATGATCCTTCTGGTATTTATATGGAACCTCCTCCATTCCAGCTGACACCTATTGCCTCTTGTCCTATCACTAGATGACAATGAGAAGAGCCAGTAAGGAAGAGGCAGCAACTTGGTTTGCTTTCAAAGCCATTACAGGGCTGTTTATCTGGGTTTGTGTCCTCTAGAGGACGCGTGAGTAGATGTAGCACTTGAGACCATGATCTAGGGGGTTAGGGAGATGTGGGGATGAGAGCTGGACTTGATGATCCTGGTGGTCCTATCCAGTCACAATGATTCCATGGTTGGGAGAAAATGATCTTGGGAGGAGGGAAGTGAAGGTTGAGTTATAGCTTGGGCATGGGTTCTTCTCTCTTCAGCCTAATCCCCGAGCTGTTTCTTTCCAGTTTATCTCTAAAAATCTGACCCAGGATTGGTCACTACTATGGCGGTGCTTCACACCACCACTTGACCTGGGTTTAGGTGTCCTACCACACTGATAGAGCTTGCAAGCAGCTCATATTTTGTTAGCAATATGCAAAAGTTCTAGCTCTACGGAAACCCCAATAAGAGCAGTAACTGAGACACGGGCACAGAGACCGATGAGCAGCGCAGGGCTGAAACCCCAACAACCCTGGGAGATTGTCCCCAGGCAGAGAGGAGGCAGAAAGCAAAGTGGACAAGCAGAAGCTGGAAGGAAGAAGAGATGGGGCAGGACATTATCCCCCACCCACAGAGGCCTTCCCTATCATCTGATATTTGGTCCAGGTCATCTGGCTTCTCAGTAACTACACAGAGTGATGCCTTTTCCTCTCTTCCAATGCAGGAACCACCATTGACCTCCAGTATCAGACAGGACCCCCCAACATCAACCTGGAACCGCTGCCGGGACATCTCCTCCCAAACAACATGAGCTCTGTGATTCACACTGCTCCAGACCGTACGTGTCCATGTTTAAGCTGAAGGGCCTGGATGTGAGAAGCAGCTAAGAAAGAGACCCGTGAGGTTTATTCTTGTGTTCGAGCACCATGCTCGAACCAGAGTTCCCAGCCCCCCCACCCCCCGCCGCTTCCTGAATCTCTTCACTGAGCAGCCTGGAAACACGCTGCCAAAGAAAAGCTGAGATCTAGAGGGATCTTTAGATGCTACAAGTCGTTAAAATGGGGAGGCTGGTGGCAGTTTGTTTCCACGAGCAGAGGAGCACTGGGAAGCACCACAAGGCAGCTCGCACGCTTATCGGTGGCAAGGGCTTCCCTGCAGAAAGCATCTTGCCTGCTGCTGACCAGAACACTCTGTGACCTGACTACAAAAGCGACTTCAGCCGCTCTGGGCACTGCTGCTGGGGACTGGCTGCTGGCGAAGGCACTGCTCCGCTGTGGCAGCAGAACCAGGCTGTGCCAGGGAAGGCGAAAGGGGAACACGAGGTGCAGTTCCACAGCTGCTGCTGTGTAACCGCGTCGCGGACATGTTCCCCTTCTGCCAGCCATGATCGCCTGCCTCCTGCAGCCTGTTTTGCTGTGTGTCAGCTCTGTAAACACACTGGCAGGATTCTGGCTTTTTAAATTGTCTTTTTAAAAGAGCTCTTACGGTATTTTAGCTTTTTTAGTAGTTATTGCTGTGTGCCACCTTGCAGCAAAGGAGATGAGGGAGCTGCTGTGCTCTGTAAATGAACGCTGTAGTGGCCAGCAGGCTGAGCGCTCTGCTGATGAGAGGAAGGATTGAAAAGCAGTCGGGGGCATCTCCCAAGCACAAAATGCAGAGGAGAGCTGCTACGTGCCTGTCAGCCCACCCTGTGCTCATTGCAAAGCAGAAAGGCAGAATATACTGGAACACGCCTGAATTTGGGATGGATCCCTCTGCCCCATCCCCCAGGCACCTGCTCCTTGGTTCATAGGGTTGGTTGTTGGTCTTATTTGGTCACTGCTCTGCTGAACAGCATCCAAGTCCATGTTAATTGTGTTTGTTTTCTCTCCTACAGCATCTCCTGAAACATCCCTTCCATCTCCTTCTACAAGCACAGGCAGTGAAGACTATAAGCTAGGCTCTAGCGCAGGACCCAGTGCTGTAGCGCAGCTCTTGCCTCAGACAGTGATGCCCAAGCAGGAGATTTTATAGGGAGAGGTGGAAGGAGAAGCTGGGAGCAACACGCAAACCATGCTGAAAGTGAAATGGGCCCTTTCTCTTTGCAGAGGCAAAGCACAACAACCCCCTGCCTGCAGCCAGGACTGTCGCTCACACCCTTTCCCATCCATGAGTCGAGCACCAGGTACCAGACTGCAGCAGAAGCCTCACCGCAGGTCATCTCACTGCCATCACCCTCATTTCACAAGTGATTTGGGGTTAATGCTCGTCTCTGTAGGACCAAGACTGTAAGCTCTCTGGAGCAGGGCTTCTGACTGCTTTTGTTACCACATAGCTCAGTGTGATCACAACCCTTTTAAAGCCTTCGGCCACTATCTCTGTGAAACCCAACGCCTTACACAGCTCCTGGTAACCGCTAATGAGTGCGGAGTGCCTTGAATTGTCAGACGAAAAGATCTATCCCCCATTAAAAACTTAATTACACTCCCACTGCTCCTGCTGGATGTTCAGCTTTAGGAAAAATATCTTCATAACCCTTGGCAGGCCAACACTTGCTAACTTCACAGAGATCTTATTCCACACAGACCAGCTAACACTCAATGCTGGGCAATTATTTAGCATCAAGATTGCCATTTAGCAACTTCCAGCATATCTAGAGGCCAGCAGTGAGTCACTCGATGTGTCCTCTGCTTGGTGCGCACGTCTCACACACACAGCTCCAAGGCAGCAGCAAGGACTTCTGCATCAGACTGTGGCTGCTGAACTGGCAAAACTCACACCTGGAGGGAAGCTCAAGGAGCTGTTGACTTGTCAAGTCACTGCTGTGTGTCTTTCACTACAGATTTGGAAAGAAGCAACACTCGTAACAAAATCAGCAGCCACCCCCTGTCCCAGTACACAGGCACCTACAACTACAGCAAAACTGTAGCTTTGAAACATCTGCAACCGAAATTCAAAGGCTCTAAAAGGATGAGGCAGATCTCCCGTGAGCAATGTCTTGTTAAAAATATTTGAATCGTAAGATACTTACAGCAAAACTTCACCAGCAGTAGGTGATTAAGTATTAACCATGCTGCAACGATAGGATGGTCCAATAGACGACTATAGAACCCCAAATGTTCTGCAAACATGGTCACTGTGTTCATTGGGATGGACTGGGCCACACTGGAACGCAGATCGCTAGGCTTTATGGCGCTTACACCCAGCCCTACTGAAGTCCAGCGATGTCAGTCATTCAGCTCTTGAGGGATTAGGAGCAGCAGGATGTGACGGGGAATGCTTAGCTCATTGTGCAAATCCATCAGTCCACATCCAATCCCATTCACAGGAAAAAATGTGACAGTGCCCAGTGACGGCTTTGTGAGGCTTATTTCACTAACGCTTGAGAAGCACTTGAGATCCTCAGGTGGACTGTAGGGAGACGCAATTCTGACTGAGACAGACGCTGGGAAAAGGACCTGGACCTTCATCAAAAGAACACCTTGTATTTCATTTGCCGGGGAGGTAGAGTTGCCGTGCTACAGCACAAGAGAGCTGAAAAGAGGAGGCTGGGTTGAATTTCACTTGTATCACGATGTGTTATTTTTCTACTGTCTGTGATGAATTTGATCTGCCTGTAGATGCTGATAACTTTGATTTGAAACAGATCTACCTGGAGACCAGGCTCCACTGCAAGCATCCCCGCTGCTGAGAGATGCGGCTGTACTTACCTAACACTGCTTCCAGTTCCTCCACCATGTAGATAACTACTGTTCTAGAACCTAAATGTACATTTCTACTCAGTAATGGCAAGAAAATAAATCTATGAGGAAAGCAAATTCCATAGTCCCATGTTTCCTATGCTTTGTCATTTCAAATTCAAGTTTTCAAGTATCACTACTGATTTCTTCAACCACAGAATCACAGAACATGAGGGATTGGAAGGGACCTCGAAAGATCATCCAGTCCAATCCCCCTGCCACAGCAGGA
>JAOXOE010000720.1:13231255-13261928 GCA_028565055.1 Phoeniculus purpureus
AGGATAAAGGTTGGACTCGATGACCCTGGAGGTCCTTTCCAGCCATGATGATTCTGTGATTCTGTGATTCTGTAACAGGATCGCCTAGACCAAATCACATAGGAACATATCCAGGCGGGTTTTAAATATCTTTGTGTTCTCTATTTGTGGCCTCTGCCAGTCCTAGACACCATGACTGACAGAAAAAGGAAGAGCTCCAGAAGCCAAGCCTGCTTTCTTTAAGCAGAGCTGTTTAATACATATTTTCACCTTTAGTCTTTGTTTACAAAGTTTACTTCATGTAACTATTCTTGCAGAACAGAACAAATATGTGTAAGGTCGACATCAATACAAACATTTCAATAGTAAAAGCTGTGCAAACCCGTAAACATGTTGACAGTCTAGAAAGGTCAACAGCTTTTAGGGAATTCCCTTTATTTCAGCTGAAGAAACCACTCGCTTGCTAAGGCAGCATCTTTTGCAAGTATTTTCCAGCACATTAGAGTTCTCCAGTTAAGACTGTTAACAAAAGACTTGATGTTTTTCCAATCATCCCCCCAGCTTGCAGTGCCAGCAGCGCCAGCAGTGCTGACAGATCAGTTGATGGTGCTACAGAAGATGTTTTTACACAGAAAATACCTGTTGCCTTGTTTAGCTGTGGAATAAGCAGGCAGACCTGCTCTTCACCTTAGCTGCTGTCATGAGCCATGGGCTAATGTGTACTGTTTCTCCCCAGGCAGAGCATGAATGCTACAAATCACTCCTTTCATCCCTCTGAAGACGTTTGCCCAACTGCCCTGCAGATGCCCCATCCATCCTCTTCCTCCTCCTGAGAAAGGCTAAAATTTGTCAGATTGAGAGGGAGCACACACGAGGCTGCCCATGAGCTGGTGGACATGAGCATCCGAACACACATCTCATTTCAAGGAAGAGAAATACAGGAACACATCCCGTAATTATATAGGGCTCTAGAGACCTCTCGTGGACAAACACATTTGTATCCTTCACGTTACATGTTTGCATCAGAGACAGGACCCATTGCTTTCCCAAGCCTTAGCCCACTGTGGTCTTACTAGTGGTCCATGGTGACCCAGAGGCTGACTCTGAAGGTGACAGAGCACTGGAACAGGCTGCCCAGGGGAGATGTGGAGTCTCCTTCTCTGGAGACGTTTAAAACTCACCTGGATATGTTCCTATGCAACTTGGTCTAGGTGATCCTGCTCTGGCAGGGGGATTGGACTAGTTGATCTTTCGAGGTCCCTTCCAATCCCTAATGATTCTATGATTCTGTGATTTTATGATTTATTAGACAATATAGATAAAACTGGAGGGAAAATTAAAACAGCAACAATAAATTCTGATTTATTAGAGCTACGTAGAATTGGCAACTCTGTTGATTTCCCATCCTCCTCTCCAATTTCTTATTGACTATTGGTTTCCTCTGTAAGAAAGCAGAAAATGCCCAGAGCCAAGTCTGGGGTTTCTGAGCATTTCTCAGGCAGGCAGGAGGTGTACAAGGGTTGAAACCCACTGCTCTTCATCCCTAATGTCCTGTGATTCTGTGATAAACAAATGAGTGACTGGTTTTTTGTTTACTCTTGAATAAAAGATCAACATTTTTCCATGAGAAATGTGTTGATTTGGTTGGGTCCGCGCCCCAGGACGTGAATTCTATGAGACGAGTTTTATATCCAAATCCACATGCTTGAAGCCATCTGCCAGTGCAGGGATAAACTGCTTTTTCTCCAGAGATTACTTGATTTTTTCCACAATCCGCCTCATTTTCCATTTCCATCCTTTCCTCACTTAGGTGAAATATTGGTGACCCTCGATGTTTTCACTTAACATGAAGCATAAGGAGAGTCAGCTGTTTTCTTCACTGCCCTGGCTTGGCATGAAAGTGTCATAAAATTAAAGGCAGACAAAAAGTTTTATGTTAAGGAGATAAAATTAAAGAGTGAGCTCGGTCCTCAGCACTGATCTCCAGCCTCCCCGAGCAGCCCACTGTGGGCAAGTCAAGGGCAAGGTAATTCTTCTTTTTAATACTGCAATAACTCGAAGCTCTTTTCAGACCAAATCTGCTGACAGTTTTGGACAGGAAGCTGCACTTCAGAAAGAAATTAAAACCTTGGCAGGAAGTGCCTGATTTCACAGGGACATTTCGAGGTACCAGAGAGCTGAAATGCAAACTGACAGATTTCAGCTGAGCACACTTTGATTTTTGCCAGGGCAAACAAACCAGATTGGTGCTTCCTTTGCAATTGGTTTTCTGACGGGTTTTTTTGCAGCGGAAAGGACCCAGCAATATTTTTTTAAATTGTTCTTCATGGTTTAGGTTGTAGGCGCAAAGCACTAATAAAGGGACTGGGAAGAGGAGGATAAAGCTGCTGAGGTTCCGACTTCACTCACCTTTTCCCAAGCTGTGCTTGGAATGTTTTATATACTGAGCTTTGGGCAGATTTAAAATGGATTTTAGAGGAAATTTCTCTCTTCAACAGGTTGCTCTACTCAGCTCCTATATTGGACTAGATGATCTTTCAAGGTCTCTTCCAATCCCTAATGTTCTGTGATTCTGTGATTCTGTGTAATTTTAACACCACTTTTTAATTTGTTCTTGTGTCAACTGTTGCAGGGGTGCTGGACTAGATGACCTTTGGAGGTCCCTTCCAACCCAATACATTCTATGATACTTTTACAGAATCACAGAACATTAGGGATTGGAAGGGACCTTGAAACATCATCCAGTTCAATCTCTCCACCACAGCAGGATCACTTAAATCAAGTCGCACAGGAACATGTCCAGGCGGGTTTTAAATTTGTCCAGATAAGGAGACTCCACGACCCCCCAGTGCTCTGTCACCCTTACCATGAAGAAGTTCCAGTATGCTTCTGGATGTCTTTTAGACATCAGGGAAAGACTGGAGCAATATGGTTGTGAGGGGGTTTAAACACTTTTTCCCAGGTGTTTTTCCCTTTCAGTGCAGTCCTGGGTATTAGCCGTACCCAGGGGAAGCGTGGATCTGGAATCCCAAGTTCTTGCCCCGTTTCACTCCCTATCCTTGCCTAAAGCATTTCTCATGTCATTTTGACAAACCCCCAAGAAGTCTGAGCCTGGATACTGGAACAGGCTGCCCAGGGGCTTTGTGGAGTCTCCTTCTCTGGAGACGTTTAAAACCCACCTGGATGTGTTCCTGTGTGACTTGGTCTAGGCGGTTCTACTGTGGCAGGGGGATTGGACTAGATGATCTTTCGAGGTCCCTTTCAATCCCTAATGATTCTGTGTGATTCTGTGATACTATTTCTTGAGGTACATCTTATCGGCCAATTAGTGTTTTAATGTAAATGTACAAGTGCCTATCTCTTTGTTCACAGTTATTCTGCCTGATATAGAACAATTGTTTGGTTACAGACTTCATGAATCAATGTTATCGCAGCTCATGAAGTATCTTATTTGCTTTGTGATATCAATGTTTAGCGTATTTTTACATTTTATTTTCTTGGGTTTTACTTTTATGTGCCATGAAAACCAGAGTGATCTCAGCAGGCTATTTTCCTGTTGTTAAGCCCTGAACCCTAATCTGAAGGAAACAAACCCAGCTCCTCTTATTTTCGAACAGATAAGATTTGCGAGGTTATTAATCACAGATTCAAATGGCTGCACTGGGAATTGAAAATGATATACAGTTTTATATAAAGCTTGTCAACATTTATTACAGAGACGGACCATCCGTCCAGTGGGAGCCTTAGAAAGTCATTATGTGTCTGGTGTATGATAAAGAGCGATTTAACTACATAAACAGCCATGACATCATGCTGAACTTACATGTTCTTTCATCTGCCCCCAACCGATAGCATTTCTGTCTAGCTGTTGCCCTGAGCTTTGATTTTGAAAGGGGGGAGTTCTTTCTCCTCCTGTGTGTCCTTTAATCTATTGATGCTATTTTTAATTTTATTTTTTTAAATAGAACAAATGACCCTTTTTGGTTTTATCTGAAAGAGCTTTGTGGCTGGATTCAGCGGGTTGGCTCCTGGGCAGGTATAAATGAATGTTACCCTACAGGAGTTGGCTCCTGTCAGAGTAGGGTTTAGCTCGTGGTGTTTAATCTTGGTGGATTTGTATACTAGAAAACATTAAATGATATCCTCCCCTGCATAAACAGATCCTGGTTGGCCCTGGACGCAGTGAAAGGAGATAACTTCCAGATTGCTCTGTTACCTTTTTGAGTGCTGCTTCTCAGACATTAAACCTATTTCATGGGTGACTGCTAGGTTAGCACTACCCAACGCATTGGCTCTGCCAGCAATTAATGACATGGATAACTGATAAAGGTGATTAGTTTATTTTTGCTGTTGCTCTCATAAGCACCGAGCGTTTAGGGCTGTCACCTTAAAGTAAGAGCTTTCACTGTACAGCACAGCATTAACATCACTGTGGCAGAATAGTTTAAACTGTTCATAAATAGCCCACCAAAATCTTCCAGTGACCAACCTGTTAGAGAGCAGCGTAGCAGAAAGGGACCTGGGGGTCCTGGTGGACAGCAGGATGACCAAGAGCCAGCAATGTGCCCTTGTGGCCAAGAAGGCCAATGGCATCCTGGGGTGGATCAGAAGAAGGGTGGTTAGTAGATGGAGGGAGGTTCTCCTCCCCCTCTACTCTGCCCTGGTGAGACCACATGTGGCTGTAACTCAGAAATTGGCTTTTAGCGGCTTATCATATATTTATAGAATCAGAATATATTTGGTTGGAAGGGACTTCTAAATGTCATCTAGTCCAAACCCCTACAACAAGCAAGGACAGCTCTAACTTGAACAGATTGCTCAGAGCCCCATTAAGCCTGACCCTGAATTCCTATGTGACTTGGTCTAGGTGATCCTGCTCTGGCAGGGGGATCGGACTGGATGATCTTTCAAGGTCCCTTCCAATCCCTAATATTCTGTGATTTCCAGCTTATTGAATGTTGAAGAGTGAACCACCTCTTGGAGTTCTTCTGTGGCTTTTGGAGAGGGGATGGGAAGGTCAGCCTGGAGGGATGCAGGAAGGGGACAGGTAACAGAGGACTGAAACCTCCACCCCAACCAGGCTGTGCATTCAGAGGTAGTTCTGATGATTTCTCTTCCCACACCAGTGCTGGGTTTGTAGTATCTTTGTAGAATCAAACTAGTGAGGATGTGCTTGCTTTGGTGCAGGTTGTACTCATTGCATGTTGTTTACTGGGTTTTCATCCAGACTTTAGATAAGAGATGGATCCAAGATGCTATGGCTGTGTGTCATGCACACACCACTCCCAGTGAGGCCCCACAGCAGGGTGTGACATCAATCACAGCACCTCCCAGGCACAGATACTGCTGTAGTTTTATAGCTGGGTGGGACCACACATGCTCTCTGATGTCTGGCAGAGCTGAGCCAAAAAGTCATGACATGAAACAGTATGATTTAACCTCTATTTTTGTTCCTGGCACGTGAGCATGGGCACCATGGTGCAGGAGCATGCTTAACCTCCATGTGAAAGGTCATTTGATTCTCTTCTTGGTACTCTCACAGTGGCTTTGCTTCCATAAGGCAAATATGCGACTGCACTGGAGTAGTTGCCAGTTTGATCATCTAACCAGGGGCAGGGAGCGATGAGTTCACTTCCAAAAAATGACTTTGAAAGGAAAATGGTTCGTGTAGGTAAGTTACCTTCAACATAGATGAGTAATCTCACTTGTAGAAGTCAGAGTTTGATGAGGCTTTGGATTGCATCCCGATTCCAGAAGGGTTCAAAAGGCTCCTTTTTAGTCCATGACAACCAGCACTGAGGTGTGGCAGCATCTTCCATCCCATGTGCCAGAGCTGTATGATGCACCATGAGGCATGAATACACAGAACACTGATCTCTGCTGAGCAGGTTGGATTTGGGTTTTATTTTTCAAGAGGATTGCTCTGCACATCATGGTGATGGATTTTCCTATCAGGGTCTGACATGTTAAACTCTTCTGAGTGATGCTGAGGAGACTGTGAGAGTATTTAAACACCTAAACAATTACAAATATCTGCTGCCAACAGGCTGGTCTGTTGATGCTGATGCTCAAAGTTAAAGTGTTGAGAACTGAGTGATGGGTAGCAAAAATAATCCTAGGTGTGGAGAAGGAGGAGCGACACCTCCACACTTTCTGTACTCACCAGAAGGGATTTGTTAGGCATATGTCCCATAAAACAGCATCTGCATCCCACATTTCTGGCTCAGCTGTGCCCGGGGCCACGCTCTCCCAGAGCCTGCCTGGCCTCAGGACAGATGTGTGCAGCACACACAGGCTCATTGCAGGGCTGGAAAATAAATACAGAGTGAGGGAGCATTTGTCACCTTCCACAAGTGTTTCACCAACTGCTTTACTCCTTGGTGACATCTTGTTTTGACTGTTAGCTTAAAGAAACCTGACACCTCATGGGTGCCTTGAAGGGCACCTCCTGCTCTCCAGGTGCTCTTGTCTCTTTCATTTTCCATAGAGGCAATTTTCAAGCCACTCTGGTATTCAGGTGTTTCAGAATCTGCTGCTCTCATACCAACAGGCAACCCCAACTATCCTTTTGTAAGCTATTTCCAGAAAACTTGGATTCATTTGGAATTCCAAGAAAAGATAGCAAGCATTTCATAGCTGTCGCTTGTGAATTCATCAGGAGCTAGAGAAGAAGATTGCTGGAGAGATTTTTTTTTTTTGTCTTGGTCTAGGGAACTTTGAAGAGTTTTACTAAAACAGTAGAGTTCTTCTTTAATAATGTTTTCAGCTACAATCCATCAAATAGTGCAGCTAGCCAGGGAAATGGCCAGACCTTTGAACTCTTGTTGTGACTCCTCATCACTCACTTCTGCACAGTACTCTCTCTCTCATAACAATGATCCTGAATAGAAAGGCAGGAGACATATTTAATACATGAGCAGCATTTCCTGCTAGACCTCAGCTGATCTCAATGAGACTGTAAATGATCCTACATCTAGGCAGAGCCATGGGTTGCACCACAGTACTTTTATTTTCTTTAATACCTTGGTTGGATGTAGACCCGGAGGAGGTCCTTTGGCTTAGCCTTCTGTGGAGGATGTGATACAGATGAAACCTCCCTATGGGTTGAAAGAGACCCTGTGAACCAAAAGCTATGGGATTTTCATTAAAAAAATGAGAACTATCCTCAGATTCATTTATCTCCCTCTGCAGTGAAAGTGCCACAGGGATTTGGTTCCTTTGAAGTCTGAGTTGAGCAGGGAGATCAGTATCTGGGGGAAGGCATTGATCCAAAGGGCTGTCTCTCCTGGGTTAAGAACAAAATAGCAGTGGGGGCACTGGTAAGAAGCAGCAGTTTTTGCACATGGGGTCCACAGGCTGGTCACATGGAACTGAGAGGTCTCCAGACCTTCCATCTTACTGTGTAGGAAGCTCATGCAGAAAACCATGGTGGCTCAGCGTCCACCTTCCACCATCTCTGCCAATGTAGCACTAAACTGGATGAAGGAGCCTTCAGTGAGCCTTCCTGGATGAAGGAGACCCAAAATAGTGTCACAGAATCACAGAACATTAGGGATTGGAAGGGACCTCAAAAGATCATCTAGTCCAATCCCCTGCCAGAGCAGGATCATCTAGATCCAGTCACACAGGAACATGTCCAGGTGGGTTCTAAACGTCTCCAGAGGAGCAGACTCCACAAACTCCCTGGGCAGTGAGCCTTCAGCTGAGTTTACAACACTCTTCTTGTTGATGGGAGCTGTGAGTTGCCTTTTGGGCATGTGGAAGCCGGATGATGGCCAAAGCCATGCTGATGGCAGACAGGGCCTGCCTGTGTCTAGGTGTTTTGTGTCTAGTTGTTAGCCAGGGGTGGGAAAATGAGTCTCTTTCCTTTAATCCAAGATAACCAGCTCTGGTGGGATGCAGGCTAGCAGGGTTGAGCCTAGAGCAGCAGTCCCCTCCATGGTGGCATATTTCCTCTTGCAGATTAAAAGCCCTTTCTGTAACCTCAGCAAAACCTGCTGCCAAGAGCATTGTTTTACAGAGGGCTGGAGATGCTGCCCATTAAAGAGCAATTAGTCTGCGCTGGATGCATAGCCTGCTCTCCCTCCCAGATGGCTAGTTATTAAGATATTTATGGTTAATATGAATTTCCCCTGCCATAAATCACCAGCCTTTATACCTGCAGGGAAGTCACGGCAATCAGCGACCCCGCTCAGCCAGCCGGGGCAGTGAGCGCTGTCTTGTAAAATAAAGGTTGTAACAACTTATCGTCATCGTAAAAACAACAGGAGAGGGAAAAATCCCAGTGCTGGTATCTGATAACGAGCTATAATCAAGCGCTCGCGTATCCTCTTCGAAGAGGCTGGTAAATGGAAAGTTACACAGATTCATTTGTCACTCGGGGACTTCTGGACAAGGAGCCAAAGCCTGTTGCAATTAGATGGGTGGGAGGATGGAGGAGCAGCGATGTGGATGGCTTGCAAGAGGGCTGCGTGCTGGCGGGCGTAGGGTGCACTTCAGCCAGCACGGGGAGATGTGGGAAAAGTTGGGGTTTAAGTAACTGCCGGAAATAGGAAACCAATCCGTGGGACATGCTACTGTAGGAGCTGCAGGCTAGAGGCATTCCTAAATCAAGGTTGTCCGGAGATGTGGATGTGTTTTCTATGCTGTTTATCTTTGGAGACTTCGGGTTTGTGTCTGTCTCCACCTCAGCAGCATTAGCTATGCACGTGGAACATCAATTTGCTCTTGTGTTTGGCGTTTGGGTGCAGTGTGGGTGCAGCAACGCAAAACACTCAGAGCATTTCCATCTTTGGAGCTGATCTCACTTTTACACTGTGGTTCTGTGTTGTAAGAAGCTGCTGCTCGTCTCAACACTGACCAGCTCTAACCACAGAGCTCTTAATGCGGCAAATCCTTCTACCTTTACTATTTTTCTAAATATTTTTTAAACTATCTGAGAAATGTGAACCCTGCAAAGCGACTTTCCATGAAGTGCCTGGGTTGACAGCAGATGGCAGGAGATGACACATCCTGCTCTGCAGGTGTGTAGCTCCCAAGAAGGGTTTTATCCCCTGCTATGGAAGGCACCGGTGGCCCCACTCATGTTACTGCCTCAAGCCACGTTGCCTTGTCTCTGGTCCTTCCTTTCAGGTGTTTCCTCCTGTCTTAAATAACATGACAAGGGATTTTGTGTGCACCTCGTGCAACAGCATGCCTTTTGAGCACTGCTGAAAACAACTGGGCATCCTTGCATGCCCCATTAAATCTTCCTGCATTATCCAGACCTGCACGAGATCTTTTGCCTTTTCATTAGGGGCTCTGGGTTGACTCCAGTAGGTTTAATCACAGAATCACAGAACATTACAGATTGGAAGGGACCTCGAAATATCATCTAGTCCAATCCCAGGATCACCTAGACCAAGTCACATAGGAACATATCCAGGCAGGTTTTAAATATCTCCAGAGAAGGAGACTCCACAAGCACCCTGGGCAGCCTGTTCCAGTGCTCTGTCACTCTCACAGTGAAGAAGTTCCTTCTCATATTGATTTGGAACCTTCTATGCTGCCGCTGACACCCATTGCCCCTTCTCCTATCACTAGATGACATTGAGAAGAGCATGGCTCCATTAACGCTTGCTAGCACTTCCAGTATCAGTTTACAGCTGCTTTAGTGCCATCTGAGCATTGAGCCTCGGTGACAGGGTTCACACAATTATGAAGGGAGAGAGAAATCAGCTTTCAGGGTCTCTTGCTGTGTACAGAGGAGCCGTAGGAAGTGTGCCAGTAGATGGCACTATTTTATACTTTATGAGGGCACTGCACAGGTAGAGAGGAAGCAGTGAAGATCTGGAGACGTTCTCCGCACAGATTTCCTCGGTGCAAAAAAGCTCCACCAAGATCAATGCAGAAGAGGTGAGGGTTTGCTCTGCCTGATTTCCTCTCTTCTCTTTGCTTATGCTGAGCTTTCCTGCAAAATTTAAGTTTTAAGGACAATGCTTATCGTTTGTAGTTCTTGGGATGATGAGCTCCATGTGAAGGCAGAGCATGATGCATTCTAGTGTTTATTAAACACCTCTAGCTAACCTTGCTCAGTCAAATCACCGAAAACCACTGTGGATGGGCTCATTTGCTCCCAGAAATTGGCTAAAAGTGATGGGCTTTTTCATCCCTCTGAGGCCCAGAGTTGCTTCTGGATTGATTGAGAACAGCTTTATTTCAGCTGGGCAGGATTTAAAGGTTTCTTTAATGTAGAAAGGCTCTAGGTGTTTTACACCTTGGCATAAATTATTCTGTGATTAGTACTGTGGTATGACTGGAGGACGGAGCAAAGGTGCAAAGGGGGCAAAACATGGTCTTTCTGGTGTCCCCTGTAAAGCGGAGATGGTAACAGTCTGTCTCCCCAGACTAATTCTGTCACCCGCTACTGTAACTCCAGGATAATTCTGGAAAAATCTCCTGGGTGACTCTGATTGGAGGCTGGGGTGCAGAAGCAGAGACTGGCTGCTGTCCATCTGCCTGTCTGTCCAGAGGAGCTGCTGCCACCACAGTGGCTCTGGCTGAAGCCAAAGGATGCTGCGGTTGTGCGGCCAGAGCCACTCAAGGGACTCTGCTGTTTGTTGCCATTTCATTGGAGTCAGCCAGGGTTTATTCTGGAAGCTTTAAAGGTCAGAGAGTTCAAAGTTCAGAAATGATCACCAGAGTTAACATATATTTTGCCTTTAAGTTAAGAAAAACCCCAAAATGAATCTGTCCTTCACTGCTAAATCCCTTGTGTTAGGAATTCCTGTCATCCTCTGACAGTGACATTTTTATTCCCTTTAGTAATTGATTTTTCTTCCTTTCCCCAGAGCCTCTCCTGTTTTGATTCTTGCCATTTATGACTTCTTTTTTTATTTGGCATCTCAGTGCACTGCCACCATCCCGCTAGTGCTCCATTTCATTCCTTTGCAAATAGATCGTCTCTTTTTCTGTACTGAAAACAAATCAAAGACATGCCTGAAGAGCAGTGAAACCCCCTGGTCTGTGCTGATGCTGGTCCAGCAGAAAGACTCAACTGTGCCCATTTACACCCAAGTAATTTCCCCCTCTCTGCCCTCCCGCCTGCTGCCTTTCCGTTGCTGATGCAATGCTAGATTTGTTAAAAACCCCCAACTACTATACTGTTTTTATCTTGAGGAACATCTAAATCACTTAGAAGTCTGCTGGCTGAACTCAATAAATAAATAGCAGAAAGCTCACTAGTAGCAGTGAGTTATGGCTTTTCTGCCGCTGCTAACGGGGTTGTATACAGCAGCTGCACTAACAGCAACCCCTCTATTAGCATATGGTTCTTTTAATCCCATTCAGAAGAATTAAAGCAGTGTTCCCTGCATTGGGGAACGTGGGGTTTTTATAAACTATCCTGATTAAGTTCTGCCCAGGCGACGTTTTGCTGCTGTGGGTCTGTCTGCTGTCCCTTCTCTTGCTGCCTGCACAGGAGATGCCCAGCAGCCCCACTTTGATGGGAGGGACAAAATCCATCTGTTAGCCTGGAAATCTCCAAGGAGTTGGCAAAGCCCAAGGTGAATTGGAAAGCAAGCAACATCCTCTCATGCCAAGGGAGTAAACCCAGCTTCATGGGAAAAGAGAAGCAGAGTCAAGCCTGATGCTCTGAACTTCTTTCCATGTCTATGCATGTGTGTGTCTAGCTCTGCAGATGCAAACGTCAGTATAGAGGTAATTAAATCTGTAGCATAAAGCAAGTGTCTCATATGCTTATTCCCTATTTATTCCTGTATATTTATTCACTATGAAAGCACACATGATTAGAGTTCTGGGCCCCTCAGTTCAGGAAGGACATGCAAGTGCTGAAGAGAGTCCAGAGCAGAGCCACAAAGATGATGAAGGGAGCAAAACATCTCCCTTATGAGGAAAGGCTGAGGGAGCTGGGTCTCTTGAGCTTGCAGAAAAGGAGACTGAGTGGTGTCCTCATTAATGTTTACAAATATGTGAAAGGCGGGTGTCAGGAGGATGGAGCCAGGCTCTGCTCAGTGCCACCCAATGATAGGACAAGGGGCAACGAGTGTGAGTTGGAACACAGGAGGTCCCACATCAATATGAGAAGGAACTTCTTCCCGGTGAGGGTGACGGAGCACTGGAAGGGGCTGCCCAGGTGGGTTGTGGAGTCTCCTTCTCTGGAGACATTTAAAACCCACCTGCACATGTTCCTGTGTGACTTGGTCTAGGTGATCCTGCTGTGGCAGGGGAATTGAACTAGACGATGTTTCAAGGTCCCTTCCAATCCCTAATATTCTGTGATTCAGACAAGAGTTCCGCTAGATCTGTCATATATTGTCACGTACAGAACGAGTTGTAAAGGTATGATTCTGTGATTATATAGAACTATGTATGATGTCTCTTCTAGCACATCTACTGCAGGTATTAACTATATCACACCTTTACAAAGTGTTAGGAATTTTGATCTTTTAACAGCGTACAAAGATAGGAAACACTTATTTTGTAATGGGGAATAGCAACGCGACTTCATCCTGTCCTCAACTTTCGATAAAGCTCACACTTTTAGGTTCATGTTCAGGGGTTTTGTATTACAACCTCATAAAAGCATTTACAATATTTCATGATATTTTAAATTAAAAGCATTGTGGGGAAAAAAATGCTTCAAATAAAAATATCCATCAAGTTCTGGTTCCCTTGTCATACCCTGAAAAGCTTATCAGAGTTCCTCATTAGTTTAATGGTATAGGATTAAGGGTAAGGAAGAAACATTTAGGGTTTCTGCAAATCACTTTGATTTCATTGTATAATATAACAGCACTTCTCTTTGATTTACTGCTCAGTTGCTTGAAATAGCTTTTGGTGTTTGTCAGTCTTGGAGGAAACTGTGTTTCCTTGAACAATTTACCACTGAGACTGAAGTTGCACGACCCATTTCATTTACTCTTTTTTATTCTTCAGAGCATTTGTAGATGAGGAGGAATGAACCCTCCACTGGATCCTACCTCGATGTTCAGTGGAGTATCACAGAATCACAGAACATTAGGGACTGGTAGGGACCTCGAAAGATCATCTAGTCCAATTCCCCCACCACAGCAGGATGACCTAGACCAAGTCACACAGGAACACGACAAAGCAGGTTTTAAACCTCTCCAGAGAAGGAGACTCTACAATTTCCCTGGGCAGCCCCTTCCAGTGCTCTGTGACCCTCACAGGGTAGTTCTTTCTCATCTTTTTGTGGAACCTCCTATGTTCCAGCTCACACCCACTACCCCTTGTCCTATCCCAAGATGACACTGAGAAGAGCCATTGCTAACTTCCTCCTGATGTTTTTCTCCATTTGGAAGGTTTAAATCTCATTGGCCACTGTTCAGTTGGGTTTAATCCTGTATTTTGTGTAATTTTTCAATTACAGAATCATAGAACATTAGGGATTGGAAGGGACTTGCTCATATTGATCCTAATTTCTCACTTGCTTTTCAGTTCAGATCTGTTTTTTCTCATTGCCCACATGGATTTCTCACTGAGGGGGCTGTTTCTCAAGTGAGAAAATAAATGTTTGGAAATAAAACACTCACATTCAAGCAGAACAATAACATTTCTAATACCATGCTCATGAAATTAAACAAAAATTCCAGAGAACTCCAAAATAACCCATATAAAAATCCTTAAATAAATGTCACCTTTTTCATGGCAATTGATTCTGATCTTTAGCTACTGAAGGGTCCATCGCATCTACCAGCTTCTGCAGGAAGATACCTTCCCTCAAGGTGAGTCTGCTGGTGTATAGCCACAAAGAGTGGCTTCTTTGCTTGTACTTCTGTCAGCTCAAGCTCTGTATGTACTTCTGCACTCTGCAAAGTGATTTCTTCCGCTTTGGGAGTCAGACTCCTCTGTGATCTGAATTAATGCTGTTGCATGACCTGGGTGTTGGGAATGCTGGATCACCCCGAGTTCATGGATAGTTCAGTGCATGCAGCAGCATGCAGGGCTTCAAACAACTTGCTGGCATTGTGTCTAAAATGTTTCAGAGCTCCCCAGTGCAGTAAACCCCTTTAAGCAATGTAATAATTGAGGATTATAATGATGTACCTGTGGGTTTGCTTTTGCTAGGATGAGATGAACGTGTAGCTGGACCTGTTCTTTAATTCCTTTTGATGAAGCTTTCCCATGGTATGCACTAGCCGGGCAATGTTCATTGTCAGCTTGGAAAGCCTTTAGGGAAGCACAGAATCACTTGGAGTTCAGCCCTTCCCATTAGGATCATCAGGAATGAGCCTTGACAACTGGGCAGAAAATGAACATGATGGGATATCCCCACCCATAAAACATCTATCAGTGCAGATCTTCTGTGGAGCAAGTGGGGAACACTATCAAGAGGTCGAGGAATCTCTTCAAAGTCTAGAAGGTGGTGTATACTGAAACATAGGAGGTATGACAAGGAACTTCTTTACAGTGAGGGTGACAGAGCACTAGAACAGGCTACCCGGGGGGTTGTAGAGTCCCTTTCTCTGGAGACGTGTAAAACCTGCACGGCCATGTTCCTGTGCGACTGGATCTAGGGGATCTTGCTGTGGCTAGGGGAATTGGACTAGATGATCTTCCATAGAACAGTTTCGGTTGGAAGGGACCTTCAAGATCCTCAAGTCCAAACTTTTCCTAGTTCCATCATCACCACTAAACCATGTCCCTCAACACAACATGTGCCCTTCTCTTAAACACCTCCAGGGACAGTTACTCAACCACCTCCCAGGGCAGGCTGTTCCAGTGCCTGACAACCCTCTCAGTACAGAACTTCCTACTAACATCCAACCTGAACCTCCTTGGGTGCAGCTTAAGACCATTAAATTGTTTAGGTTGGAAAAGACCTTCAAAATCATCAAGTCAACCACCGCATAACTGTACCAACCTACCGCTAAACCATGTCCCTCAGCTCCAGATCTAAATTGTGATCTTCATAGCTCCAAAATGCTACTCTGTGATTCTGTGAACAAAGCAGGTGTGTCCTAACAGGCACAAGAAACTTGGTTTGGAGGACAGGGTGCTGGGCAGAACTGTCTTCCCTGTCCATTTTCATAGGGTACAAGCTCATGTTGTAATTCCTCCAGTACCAAGTGAAGTTAGACCCATAAACTCCCAGACAAATCTACACTGTGAAATGTGAAATGCCAGTGAGGTTACAATACACCTGATACTACTGACTTGATTGTCACTGGCAAAGAACCTGTAAGGAACAACCATCCAAAGCCTGTGAAGCAGCCATCTGCAAAAGGCACTGTAGCCACCCCGTGAAAAGCTTTTCCCTTGAAAAATGAGGAACATAAGATTATGTCCAGCGAGGCCACTGTTGAAACCATGTAAACAGCGTAAGAACTTACAAACTACACTGAGTCTGACACTGTATAAACTGGAAAAGTTTAATCCTATGCCTGTCCTTAGGAAGTCTCTTCGCTGAATTCACTGAGCTCAGATTAATGTCAGTTAGTTTCTAGCTGCTTTCTTTATACATTTTCAACTATTTCTTTTCAATGTCCTTGGTCTTGTAAGCAAAGAAGCTGCATAGGAACCATAATACGTCCTGTGCCAGCATACCAGCACCATAGTCCTATACTGCTATTGGGAGATAGAAAGGTTTATAAATATGTGAAGGGTGGGTGTCACGAGGATGGAGCCAGGCTCTGCTCAATGTCATCTAGTGATAGGACAAAGGGCAATGGGTATTAGCTGGCACACAGGAGGTTCCATACGAATGTGAGAAGGAACTTCTTCACAGTGAGGGTGATGGAGCACTGGAAGGGGCTGCTCAGGGTGCTTAGGGGGGGTGTGGAGTCTCCTTCTTGAGGCATTTAAAACCTGCCTGGACACGTTGCTGTGCAGCTTGGTCCAGGTGATTCTGCTGTGGCAGGGGGATTGGACTAGATGATCTTTCGAGGTCCCTTCCAATCGCTAACGTTCTGTGATTCTGTGAATCACATTACGATTTTCCATTGCAATCAGTGCTACCAAAAACCCTCTCTCAACCCTTTTTTTTTGGGGGGGGGGGGGGGTGTGTGATATGTGGAAGCAGAAGGAGGGAGGAATTTCAAGTTAATTCTTTCCATCTGGGCTTCATTTCCAGATTATGTGGGAAAAAGTGAGATTAATACGTGGCAGGAATGACTAGGCATTAATTTGCCATCTGCAGATGTAAACAGGAAGCCCAATGCGTTGCGCCTTAATGCGTGCTTATTGGTTTAGTGAGGAAAGATGGGTTGAAAGATGGGTCTCGCGCTGAAAATATTTCAGTAAATTCTAATAAGATATTACAAACAAATGTCAGTCCAAAGCTTTGCTACAAAGGGGAAAGGAAAATTGTCCTTGGATGCAAAAGCAGCTGATAGGAAAGGGAAAAAAAGCACCTTTGAATGAATCTGGCACTAAAATCTCACTTGTTTCAGATTATTTTCCTTGCAGCTTGATATTTTTTGTTTTTCAGTTTCTTTGAATTGATCCTGGAGATGAAATCCACCCCGTTTAACTTCTGAGCTTCTGCTGCTCCTTTCAAAATTTCACAATTGACCTGGAGGACTGAATGTGCTTGTAAAGCGTAACTTCAAGAATAAATCTTTTGTACTGCGATGGCTGAGTGGAAGAAGGATGGTTTTCTCCCCTCACTGTTTTGTTTCCCATGTATTCATTCAGACTGGCCCAGACCACCTACATGAGGTGTAACCCAGAGGTCTCCCTGCTCCCAGGTGACAGGATCCCATCTCTTTCTACTGTTTAACTCTCTGAAATATATATCCCCATGTTCCTCCAGCACGTTTGTCTGGAGAGGTGGAAGCTGAGTGGTTAAACAGAGATGACACCATTCCTTCCTTTCCAAGAGCTGTAGTTTAACTCCCAGCTTCCTCTCCCATGGAAGGGGTGGCTGCTCCAGCCCTTCTGCCCCATAACTGCAACCAAAATGCTATGGTTCAGTTTCCTATCATCTGCATAAGCAGGATGCCAGCAAGATCCTTCAGCAGAATGGGAATGAAGGCAGGGCATAACACCTATGCAAACTTGAGGAGGGAACCCATGGGATTGGCAGTGTTTCATTTCCCTAGGGCTAGCAAAGCCTTCATCGGGCTGCATTTGCTCTCAGGTTATCCAAAGGATGATTTTTGCTTGTCTGGGCAGCATTTGTCACACTAAGATTCCTAAATACTCCCACAGAGAAACACTCAGGTCTCTGTAGACAACTGATTCTTTCAAACCAGGAGTGTTTATTTGCTGTCCCTGATCTGAGACAGTGATTGGGACCATGAACAATAAATGTCAAGTCTTGACTTTTGGAGTTTTATACAAAGTTGATTTGAAAAATTAGGGCAGATTGCTTTTATAGCTGGTTACAGAACAGTCACAGTCCCTCTTTGTTTTCATCTGTCCATCCAGCTCTTGGGATCCGCTGTGGATGTGTGCATTCCCGTCTAGTGAGCTTTGCAGGGTAGGATACACCCAGCACTTGAAGGGATTGCTTCTTTCATCACTACGCACCCCACATCACTCTTTGCCCAGGAAATTCTTGCAGGGATGCGTTTGGTGGTGGTACATCATGAATCTCTTTTAAAGAACGCTAAAACCCCACTGAACTAGAAGATAGCTCATTTACACCTCAGATCAGTCTCCTTCTGCGTGCATATCCCACAATTATCCTCTCCAGCAAAATGCTCTTGCAAGACTTGATCTTTCAAGGTCCCTTCCAATCCCTAATGATTCTATAGCTGATCCTGCTCTGGCATGGGGATTGGACTAGATGATCTTTCAAGGTCCCTTCTGATCCCTAATGTTCTGTGATTGTGATTTTTTCAAGGACATTTGCGTACGTGTGATGTGTCTAGGTACCTGCATCCCATTAATTATGGGGTTTATACCTCCCTGTTCCTGTCTAATGACTCCTTACAGGCAATGCAATTACCAGTTCTTTTTATTGCTATCGTAATGATTCAAAGATGCCTACAAAAATAAGAAATCATAGCCCAGCTGAAGAAATGGCTGCTGCAAATTTCTCCTTGTATTTTTTTTGTGCAGCTTTAAATTAATCCAGTTTTATTAGGGTGCTTGGCCGATGAATTAATCGGCAACTGAGTTCAAACAGATTAGGATTTATTGCACTGCTGTAACTCCGAGGAGTGATGTGATAGATTTAAACCATTTTTACAATAAAAAAATACAATAAAGCAAACAAATTGTCCTGGCTTAAAAGCTGGACAACCATTTTCCTTTCTCGTGCTCTGCAATTTGAACCAGCTGAGATGATAAACTCCAACTCCAAGCCTTTCAGCAAGGAAGATGGATGAACTGGACTGAATGGTGTTTGGGAATTGGGCTCAGCAGCTGGGAGGGCTCCTGATTTCCCCACAGATGCTGGTTGGTGTTACAGTGCAGCTCCCTCTGGATCTGAGGTGGAGAAAGTGGAGGGCAGAGCTGGGTGCTTTGTGGGCAACACCTCAATCCAGAAGATGTTCAGTGCTTTCAGTTTTTGAATGTAGAATCATAGAGTTGGACGGGACTTCCAAAGGTCATCTAACACAACCCCCCTGCAAGAAGCAGGGATATCACTCACTAAACCAGATTGCCCAGAGCCCCGTCAAGCCTGACCTAGAATATGTCCAGGGATGGGGTCTCTACCACTTCTCTAGGCAACTGAGCAAGGTATCAAACACACAAACCCTCAAGGATGCTAAAGTATTTCTTCCTCACCTCTTCAAATATAATTTGTGCCCCTTAATTTTCCATCAAGTTCTTTCTCCAGAAAAGCAAACCCAGTTAAAGCAAGGAGATGCCATTCTGGCTACAATGCCCTATAAGAGCCAGTGCCTGGTTGTACCCTTTCTGGATGAAAGCTAACCCTGGTGGCAAGTAAGTGGGTTCTGAGGGCTGTGATCACTGTCTGTGGTCACCATGGACTGGGCAAGTGTTAATTAATCCTCTGCTCCTTTGCAGGAATGTTTTCCAAGGCTCATTTTACAAGCTTTAAATCAAAGTACAGAGAGTTTCCTTTGTGTGCTTTGACAAATGCTTTCTTATTATTTATATTACTGCAGCGTACCGAGGCCTCAGAAGAGATTCAGGTCCTGTTGCAATAGGTGCTGTGAAGAACCTCTCCAAAGAGGTGACAGTTTAAATAGCTAAGGCAAACCCTGGAGTTATGGAAATACAGGGAAGCCATTTGCCAAAACCCTAAGGAGACTGGGAGCAGCTCTGCTTCCCCACTGGTGTGGTCCCCCAGTGGTCCAGCTAAAGACAAGACCTATCTGTGACAGGTGTAGCTGCGACCAACATCATTCCTCTCTCTTAGATATTGACTTTTATATTGCCTTGAGATCCCCTGTGGAGAAAACAAGGGCTTGCAATGCTATTCAGTGTGAACTGAAATTCAACAGTTGCAGCGATGGCATACAGCTGGCATAGAGCAGAAGGAGAAAGGATTTGCAGCAAACTGGGAGTCACCCTGCTCATCACATTCCTCTGAACATCTCAAGTTGGGAAATTAAGTTTGAATTCAGAACATTTTTAATCCATTTTGTAGATTTTTCAGCCTTTGAAGAACTAGGAACCCTTTTCTACGCACCCTTCTCTAAGCCTTTTCTTTCCCAAGGTAGCTGCCTGCCCCTTGTCCACCATAGCATACCCTGGACTGCCACACGCTGGAGCTGCTTTCTCTCCTACAAACAAGCAAATCAAGTTACTCAGCCATCAGCAAGGATTTGGTCTTCATAAAGGAGCACAAGATCATTCACAATACCTAGCAGGGGCTGACCCACAAGCAACATGTGAAATCCCAGTGCAAATGTACCTCTTGCCATCCTGGGTTTTAAATGATGTCTTTTATTCCTTCCCCTCAACGCTGTTAGATATCCTAACCCGTGTGGGCAAGACAAATAGCACCACACTCCAACGTGTCTCTGTCAGAGGATGGCAGCTGTGACGAAGGCTGCAAATGCCTTCTCAGAAATCCCTGTTGACTTTACTATTAACACAGACATTTCTCATTTGAGCAGCAACTCCCTCTGTGCTCCTATGCATTCCCAATTCCTCTATTTGCTTGGTTATTTTTCTTTATCTCCCTGCTTTCTTCTGTTCACTTCTTCCACTAGCAATGACCATCACTCACTAGGTCACCCCAAGTCATCCTGAATCGGAGCGTTGGCAGCACTTCACTTATTAGTCAGCCAGCTCATGGGATCCTGGCAATCTTCTCTCTGTAAAGAGAGGGTCCAAGCTGCTCTTTGATGTTGTCAAACCATGACTTCCACTGGTCTCCCCGCTGATTTCTTTGCTCTTTCTCCCTTGGAGTAGAAAGCTGCAGGGAAGCTTTTAGTGTTGTATCAGGCACCAGGCCAATATGGTTTCAGTCTTTGTTACTGTGCAAAGCAGACAGCCTGTCCAGTCCTGGATCTATATGAAGGATGCTTTCATCTTAGAAGAATGCTGTGCATTTTGGTCATTCAGGTTGTTCCACCTATAGAGCCCATCCAGGGGACCTCTGCCATAGTCACCCTTCCTGAATTCCAAAGGAATAACCGAACCCTTAGTCGAACACTGAGATCAAAGTTTGCCCAGAATTGACGCTTTATGGATTCAGAGATGTAGAAGACAAGGTGAAATCTGTATTTCTGGTGGGATATTGATTTATTTCTATTCCATTTGCCTCCTAAGGTTTGAAATATGTGGACAAAAAGGAGTCCCCATGTCTGAGACAAAGCAGTGAAATTGTGGCCCCCGTTAAAGTCAATGGCAAAGCTCCCATTGACTACAGTGGGGCCAGCATTTCACCCCATGATTTCTCATCTCGCTTTATTTTATTGACCTTTCTCTTGAATTCTAGCGAAATGCAAATATTTTTTTCCAGCATTAGGCTTTGTACTCTATGAACTCTGCTGGATCCAAAGTACTTCATATGTATATAAGAATAACAGCGAAAAATGAAAGAGAGCAGTTAACTGTACGAATAATGATCTCCACAACCTATCAAAAATGGATGCGTTCAAAGAGAGATACTGGTTTCAATGATCTGGAGAACTAAAGGAGCAATAAGGTTAACTTTTGTACCTCGGAGAGCATTCTTAAGCCTACATGGTATAGATGACATATCTTGGGAATGCAGATTGCCTCTCAGGCCACCTCAGTGTGGCTCCATGGTGGCCATGAAATACCAGGCACTTTAATATTTTAGCATCATGCTGCTGTACAAAGCATAAGGAATCCAACAGTTTTGATGTGAGAGGATAGGGAATGATCCCATTGTTTTGGCATTATTCTAGACAACTGTTTCTTCTTGTGTGGGTTCAGATTAAACACAAATTGAATAAAAGCAGCTCACTTCAGGACAAAGAACTGCCATTTTTGCTTTCTCCAAAAGCCTTGTCCCATCCTTAAGATTCTTTAGGGTAATCACAGGACATTAGGGATTGGAAGGGACCTCAAAAGTTCATCTAGTCCAATCCCCCTGCCACAGCAGGATCACCTAGATCCAGTCACACAGGAACATGTCAAGATGAGTTTCAAGCATCTCCAGAGAAGGAGACTCCACAACCCCCCTGGGCAGCCCCTTCCAGGACTCTGTCACCCTCACTGGGAACAAGCTCCTTCTCAGATCAATGTGGAACCTCCTCTGTTCCAGCTCACAACTAGTGCCCCTTGTCCCATCACTAGATGCCCCTGAACAGAGCCTGGCTCCATCCTCCTGACACCCACCCTTCACATATTTATCAACATTAATGAGGCCACCCCTCAGTCTGCTTTTCTCCAAGCTAATGAAGTCACAAGCTCAGACAGGAATATTTTAGTCGTCGTAGTCAGGGCTTAGAACAGGCTGGCCAGGGAGGAGGTTGACTCCCCATCCCTGGAGGTGTTTCAAGATGGTTTAGACGTGGTGCTTAGAGATCTGGTCTGGTGGTGCCCTTGGTGGAGTAGGACTAGTGGTCAGACTTGGTGATCTCAAGAGTCTGTACCAACCTGAACGACTCTACAACACTACGAGTTTCTAGCTATTATTTAGTCACTCTTGAACCATCCATCTCCATCTGGGAGTAGCTGCTGCAGCCAACTGTCATGACAATAATTACCAGAGAAGAAAACAGGGCAAATTCACAAGCATCTGAAGAGCGTCAGCACTGTCACATAAGCTCCTTTGAAGAGAACTCCCACTCCACGGCGGGATTAAGGAAAGCAGATGAAGCCTCACAGCTATAAATAGGTCCAAGACAGGGTCTATCTTAGCCTCTACGGATCGTCTCTCTCTTACCAAATAGTTTACTACAAAACAGGCTTTTAATGCCAAATAGTCAAACCAAAAGAAAACACTTCTTGAAAGGCTGGAGTCTGAGGTAACCTAGAGGGGCTCTCATTAGCCCTTGATTAGTCCATTTAATCCTACAACATACTTTTCCTCACACAGCCTTATTTAGTCCATTTAACCCTACGACACATTTTCCTTAGAGTCATCAAGGGTGGAAAAGACCGTCGAGATCACCAAGTCCAACCCTCTGCCCTACAAGCCCAAACCACTAGCCCACCTCCTGAAAGACCCTCTCTGCCCGTTCCACACAGCAGGGTGCAGCGAGTGCTTTAAGCACGCAACCAACTTGTGAGAGCCCCCGCAGCACCACTGAGGCTGGAGAAGACCTCTGCGATCCCCACGCCACGTGCCAGAGCCTCCCTTCACCTCCGAGGACTTCCAGAACCCTTTTACTGCACCAGGCAGCTTTTCAAGGACCCCTGGGCTCCTGTAACTCATTTTCCAAGCACAAGTCAAGCCCTGTTGGCCAACCTCTTGCGTAGCAGAGCTGCACCTTTAAATACCACTAATGCCAGATGGTCTCAGCACACGAAGCAGCGTGAGACAACATGTTAATGCTACTCAACCCAGCGACTTGTGCGAGCAGCAGACCAATGCAATCACTCTCAGGCTGCTAATCCTCTTCCATCTCCATGGCAACATCTATTTCAGACAACTCCTCAATTTTCAAGGCAAATGAGCTTGTTGGCCCTTAAACTTCTCTGTTTAGGGGGGTCTTTTGTTGTCAGGTACTTTTGCACTTTGCACTGGCTGCTGTTGTCACGGAGCATTTATTTTTATCAAGGAGCAGATGCTCCTCTGCTTCTGTTTATTTATAGATTTTCCATCTGCACCGTAAGATTTCCGCTGTCGAGCTGTGCTACTCACGGGGGCAAAGGCTGTCAGGAGGGTGGAGCCAGGCTCTGCTCAGGGGCATCTAATGGTAGCACAAGGGGCAATGTGTGGAAGCTGGAACAGAGGAAGTTCCACATCAGTATGAGAAGTAGCTTCTTCCCAGTAAGGGTGACAGAGCCCTAGAAGGGGTTGCCCAGGGGGTTGTGGAGTCTCCTTCTCTGGAGATGTTTAAAACCCACCTGGCTATGTTCCTGGGTGACTTGGTCTAGGTGGTCCTGCTGTGGCAGGGGGATTGGACTAGATGATGTTTTGAGGTCCCTTCCAATCCCTAATGTTCTGTGATGCTCATTCCTGCTGTGGATTGGTTCTGTATTACTGGGTTTTATTACTGAGATTTCATAACACGCAGAACTATCTAAGTTCTCACAACTACAGAAGTCTCTGCTGGGACTCTACAGACCAGCATGGGGGAAAAGGGATTGGTACCTTCTTCACACTCCTACTATCAAGGCAGGTTTAGAAAGAATAATAGAATAGAAGAAAAATAGAAGGGAAATGTGTGGATTTTGTGTCCAACAGAAAGAAGACTTCATCAGCCTAGGGAAGAGAAGGCTCCTGGGGAACCTGATAGTGAAATCCCAGCGCCTGAAGAGGGCTACAAGAAGGCTGGAGAGGGGCTGTTTATGAAGGCCTGGAGTGACAGGACGAGGGGCAACAGCTTCAAATTAGAGAAGGGGAGATTGAAATGAGATATTAGGAAGAAGTTCTTTAGCAGGATGATGGTTGAACGCTAGAACAGCAGTAGCAGTCGAGGCCCCATCCCTGAAGAGGAAGCTGGACAAGGCTCTGGGCAACCTGATCTAATTAAGGATGTCCCTGCTCACTGCAGGGGGATTGGACTAGATGGTCTTTGGAGGTCTCGTTCAACCCAACAGAGCCTATGATTCAGAAAAGCATAAACTTTGATTTCTTCCTCAAGTGCAGCCTGTTACAGAATCAAAGTCATGTTTCACCTTCTTCCCTGCTGGCTTGAACATCAGGACTTATAAACAAAGATTCCAATGTACAGCTCCCACTGACTTCAGTTGGACTTGTGGATGTTCAGCAGCTACATGGGAGAAGAAACTCAAGCTCTGTCTAGTCAACATCAGGTGAAGCTCTCACCTGGAAAGCCCTTTGATGCAATCACAGAACAGGGTTGGAAGGGACCTTAAAGACCATCCAGTTCCCCTGGAATTAACAGGGGAAAAGTCAGGGTCATACATCCTAGACACCAAAACAAAACCTACCAGATCCTTAGACCAGTGTATTAGCAAGGAAGTCTTTGCCAAGAAAACAGCTGGTTAAACCTCAAGAGTCGGATGTCCTACCTGACTAAGTAACTCCTTCCAGTAAGTTTTAGGGTAGATTCAAGGGTAAGTCTTTGAACTGGCACAGGATGGCTGTTCCTGCTGTAGGCAGGTTCTGCACCACAGCAGCACCTTTCGTTGGTCATGAATTAGGCAGCTCCGCAGTGACGAACAGCTCTGTGCAAAGAAAGACCCCCTCATCTTGTTCCATAGGACTTAATTTGGGAGTCAACAAGGATCACAGAGCCATAGAATGATAAGGGTTGGAAAAGACCTTCAAGATCATCAAGTTCAACCGTCTGCCCTACATCCCCCAACCACTAACCCATCTCCTGAAACACCCTGGCTGCCTGTTGAGGAACCCCTCCCTGGGCAGCCAGGTCTAAGGCCTCCCCACTCTTTCTGGGAAGTTTTTCATACGATCCAATCTGAACCTGCTCTGGCACAACCTGACCCCATTTCCTCCTGTCCTATTGCTAGTCCCTAGGGAGAAGAGGCCAACACCCACCTCACTGCAACCTCCCTTCAGGTAGTTGTAGAGAGCACTGAGGTCTCCCCCCAGGGTCCTCTTCTCCAGGCTGAACAGCCCCAGCTCCCTCAGTCTCTCAAAGAACCACAGAACATTAGGGATTGGAAGTGACCTCAAAAGATCATCCAGTCCAATCCCTCTGCCACAGCAGGATCACCTAGACCAAGTCACACAGGAACGCGTCCAGTTGGGTTTGAAACGTCTCCAGAGAAGGAGACTCCACAACCCCCCTGGGTTCTGTCACCCAGTGCTCTGTCACCCTCACTGTGAAGAAGTCCCCTCTCAGACTGATGTGGAACCTCCTCTGTTCCAGCTCTCCTCATAATTCAATATGAACAACTACCAGGAACCCGCTTACACAGTCATAAATGTCCAACTCTGGAAACAGCATTAATTAAAACCAAACATTTGCACTGCCAGCCACAGGTTTGTGATTCCAAATCCCATCTTACCTGGCTCTGCAGCTACACAGGCTCATTTCTAATGTGTGTCCTTGTATGTTCCTGTGTGACTTGGTCTAGGTGATCTGCTGTGGCAGGGGGATTGGACTGGACCATCTTTCGAGGTCCCTTCCAAACCCTAATGATTCTGTGGTTGACCCAAACCCCAGGGCTCCCTGAAGAGCACCCTGTTCCCTGCTGCTGTCACAGGAAGATGTGGCTGGTGCTGATTCAGGTAGCACAACATCAGCACAGCTCAAGAAACCCCCACTCCAAAGGGAAGGGCACATTTAGTGACCAAGATGACACCTCTAGTCTGGTGTCACAGAATCACAGAAAGTTAGGGGTTGGAAGGAACCTCTGGTGACCATCTAGTCCAACCCTCCTGCCAGAGCGGGATCCCCTAGGACAGGTCATGCAAGGCTGCATCCAGATGGGGTTTGGAAGTCTCCAGAGCAAGAGACTCCACAGCCTCTCTGGGCAGCCTGTGCCAGGGCTCCACCACCCTCACAATGAAAAAGGCATTTCTTATGTTTATGTGGAACCTCCTGTGCGTGGACCTGCTGCTCCTTGTCCCAAACAGTGCCCCTGAATGAAGGAAGTGAAGTGGCAGCTTCAGTGCCAAGGAGCACCTCTCACATCACAGAATCACAGAACATCAGAAGGGACCTCGAATGATCATCCAGTCCAACCCCCCTGCCACAGCAGGATGCTCTAGACCAAGGAATATGTACAGGAACATGTCACACTCCCATTCCAAAATCCCCCATCCCAGCAAGTCAGGCTGCTGTTCCCAGCACTGCTGCTCTGCAGAGCTCCTAACCCACTCCCAACACAGCACCAGTTTCAGCCCTAAGCCTGAGGTCACACGTGTGGAGCTGTGGCAGGCAAAGGAACTCACTCACATTCACATCACACAGCGAGCTAACGAGGACTAGTTTTTAACCTGTTCACTACAAAGACCCTCGGTGCCTGCATTCAGCCCCAGCATTGCAGAAAGGAGACTTAAAACAGAGTCCTGCACCTGAACTACCCGCAGGGACACTGTAGAGAGGTGGGGGCTGGTCTCTTCTCACAGCTCATTAGCGACAGGACAAGAGGGACCAGCCTCAAGCTGCACCAGGGGAGGGTTCAGCTGGACTGGAGGAACCACTTTTTCCCTGACAGAGCAGTCAGGGCTTGGAACAGGCTGCCCAGAGAGGGGGGTGAGCCCCATCCCTGGAGATGTTCAGAGATCCTGCAGATGTGCTGCTGAGAGATCTGGTCTGGTGGTGACCTTGGCAGAGTAGCACTAGTGGTTGGACTGGATGTTCTCCAGGGTCTTGTCCAACCAGAATGACTCTGCCATTCAGATCCCACTGAATTCTCTGAACCGTGGCTTTGGGTGTTCAGCTTCCTCCAAAACCCCGACTTGAATTCTCCACCTTCTGAGTAATTTAAAGGCTTCTCGCCGAGTCTCTGGAGCTGGTGTTGATGGCACAAGAATAAACCTCCTGTTTGCACTGGAAACCCTGACGGCGGGTGTGGGAGGTGATGACAGCTCCCTCCCTTCAGAAGAAATTCAAGCCATCAGCCCTTTGAAAAGGATCGTCAAAACCAGCCTGGGTCAGATCAACAAACTGACCACTCAGGCTCGTTTTAAGTCTGAAAAACAAAACAGCTGCCTCCTGGGGAGCTGTGTTTGTTGACAGTCACTGCCCTTCCCACCACGGCTCCTTTGCCCTCTCAATCACAGAATTAGTGAGGCTGGCAAAGCCCCCTGAGCTCATCCAGACCAGGACCCGACATCACCCCATCAGCCCAGACCAGGGCACTAAGGGTCACAGCCAGGCTGTCCTAAAACACCTCCAGGGATGGGGACTCCACCACTGCTCTGGGCAGTCCAGTCCAGGCTCTGAGCACCCTTTCCATCAGGAAGAGCTTCCTGACATCCAACCTAACCCTCCCCTGACAGCTTCAGCTCCTGCCCTCTCATCCTGGTGCTGGTTGCATGGGAGAAGAGCCAACCTCCACCTGACTACAACCTCCCTTCAGGGAGCTGGAGAGAAGGTGGTCCCCCCTCAGTCTCCTCTTCTCCAGGCTCAACACCCCCAGCTCCCTCAGCCTCTCCTCATCAGCCTTTCCCTCCAGTCCCTTCCGCAGCCTTGTTGCTCCTCTGGACCTGCTGCAGCCCCTCTATCTCTTGCTTGTTGTGAGGGGTCCAGCGCTGTCTCCAGGCCTCAAGGGGAGGCAAATGAAAGAGAAACTGTCTGACATGCAGCAGCCAGGTAGCACCTCGGGTCTCTTAGCCCTTTTTTAAAAAAAAACCAATCGACCAAGAAGAGAAGACCCCAAATCTGTCAGCCAGTGATGATGCAGTTTGGAGCAGGAGCACGGTACCTCCAGGAAACACTGCAGAGACTGCCTAGCGCAGCGGCTTCATCACACTTACTGGGAATTTCCACCAGCCTCAACGGGAACGTGAGTGGCACCAACAACTAGCTGCCAGTGCCGTAGAGAAACACCCCTGACCTTTCCCTGATGCCACCAGTTTCGTGAGAACATTTTTCTCCTGGTGTTCACAGCTCTGTTTTTAGCTGAACGTTACCAGTGAGATAAGAGGGAGAGATGGATTCAGAAATAGTGAGGAAACTCTATTTAATAGGAAAAGGATCTATTTTGGAAAAACTGTGTTAGGAATCACGTTCTAAAAACGACACGGGGCTGTTTGCACTTGAGATGAATAAAATAGATGCTTGTTAATAGCTTGCTCAGCTGGCACTGACTGGAGGGGAAGGCTCTGCGGGGACCTTGCCACAACCTTCCAGTACCTGAAAGGGGCTGTCAGAAGACTGGGGTTCAATAGGGCAGGGAACGGTACGACAAGGGGTCGTGGTGTGACGTTGGAGAGGGAAGATTGAGGTCAGACATCAGAAAAAAGCTCTTCAGTCTGAGGGTGGGGGATCCCTGGAACAGGCTGCCTCAAGAGATGGTGGTGGCCCCATCCCTGGAGCCATTCAAGGTCATGCTGGTTGAGGCTGTGGGCAACCTGGTCTGGGGAGTGATGGCCCTGGTTGTTGCAGAGGGGTTGGACTGGATGACCTCTGGAGGTGTCTTCCAACTCTATGACCCTATGACAGCTGTCTTATTGCCAACAAATCCTACAGCTGTCCCAAGACCTGTGCAACCTACATGATCCAAGAAGGACACTGGACACCCCACTCCCACCACAGGCAGTGTTAAAGCTGGGCTGCCAGAGGTGGCCCTGCTCTGGCAGGGGGATTAGACTAGATGATCTTTCAAGATCTCTTCCAATCCCTAATGACTCTATGATTCTTACTAAGTGATTCTGTGACTACCTCAGGCCAAATCGTGGCTGGAAGACTCCATGGGGGACTCCCCTAAGTGGCAGTACAGCCCATAAGGGATTTTGCAAGCAAGTTAGTGACGGCCTCTCAATCTCCTGCAAAACGAGCGAGGAACAGCCAGCCCCAGATTTGCACTTCCTGAAGGTAGTCCATAGCAGATCCCCTGTGGTGTTTGATGGGGAAGCCAGAACACCCTCAAAGGCTCTGAAGGAAAATCTGTTCCCTCACTAATGAAGGAAAAAATCCAAATGCAGAAGGCTGCAGGAACAGCAGCTTCAGATACAGTTTGTTCTGTGTTTTATTTATACATCCCTGTCGAGACAGCAGCAGCCGTCCTACCCAGCGCTCTCAGTCTGGCACTGGGGGGGCTCCTGGTACCCTGCTGCCCAGAGAGCAGGTCACCGCTAAGCAGGGTTGTAAATGTCAACTGTGAGAGAAGGCGACTGGATGGCAGATGACAGAAGAATGTGATAGCAGCACAGCACAGTCAGCACAGCATCTCCTGTGCTCCTGATACAGAGTTTTGTTTATATCCACTGTCACAGGTTAAAAAAAACCCAATGACAAAATTGACCAATTAATTCAGTGGGCAGAAATAAAGACAACACAGGGAGGGGTTGAAAAGAAACCCCTTAGGAACTGCAGGTGAAAACCAAAACTAACCCAGTTTGGGGTAAAAAGCAACAGGACATTTAATTCACTCCACACAGAAACCAGTTCCACAGGAACAGACACACAGAGCCACGTGGAGATTCATCACGATGTTCTTACATCACTGAGCCAAACCTTCAGTGTCCAAACCCTGGAAAGGGAAAAGAGACTTCCAGCTGTCCCTGCTGCTACGGAACTGTGGTGTCCACCAAACTCATACTTGTGCCCCTCAGCATCAGCAGGCAGTTTAAAATCCATCCCTCTAATCCATGGGCTTCCACACCAATATGAGAAGGAACTTCTTCACAGTGAGGGTGACAGAGCCCTGGAAGAGACTACCCAGGGGGGTTGTGGAGTCTCCTTCTCTGGAGATGTTTAAAACCCACCTGGACGTGTTCCTGTGTGACTGGACCTAGGTGATCCTGCTGTGGCAGGGGGATTGGACTGGATGATCTGTCAGGGTCCCTTCCAATCCCTAGTGTTCTGTGACTAGTAGTAAAAACACAAGTCAAATTCATAGATGCTAATGTGAGGGTTTCTAAACAAAACTAACCACTGGGAACTACAAAGCTCCACCATGAAAATTGTAGTAATTTACTTAAAATACGATTTCAGCAGCAGTTGTGTCTCCGATTTTTTAATGCAAATGGAAAAAACCCACCTGGGAACCTGGAAAGTGCCCAAATATTTCCTTTTCCTGAGGAAAGTGAAGCAGTAACAGGGGGGACTGATCTCCACTAACTGGAAACAGTGGTGCAGAGGAGTCAAAAGTGTCGATGTCTGAACAATAATCGTGGAGGAGCTGCCTTTGGAACCAGCCCATTCTAAATGCACCTCACTGCTACCAAAGAGCACAGCCTCGTGCTCCCAACGAGCCGAGTTACGTTGATTACATGAAGTCTCGAGACATCAGTGTCCGTAGGATGTTTGCTCAAAAGATTCGTCAGATAGCCAAAGAGCGAGCCCAGTTCCTCACTCGGGAGGAGTCAGTGTCCTCCTGCACCTGAATTAAGGGAAGTATTGCCCAGTGCATCCCAGCAATTCTCCAAAACCAGTTGCTTTATGATCAACAAGGCTGGGGAAGGGACTGGGGAAGGAAAGGCTGCAGAGGAGAGGCTGAGGGAGCTGGGGGTGTTTAGCCTGGAGAAGAGGAGACTCAAGGTGGAACTTCTCCCTCTCTCCAACTCCCTGAAGGGAGGTTGTAGTCAGGTGGGGGTCAGGCTCTTCTCCCAGGCAACCAGCAC
>JAOXOE010000720.1:13262028-13277337 GCA_028565055.1 Phoeniculus purpureus
CCTTAACACATTTATAAACATTAATGAGGTCCCCCCTCAGTCTCCTTTTCTTCAAACTCGAAAGACCCAGCTCCTTCAGCCTTTCCTCATCAGGGAGGTGTTCTACTCCCTTCATCAGCTTTGTGGCTCTGCACTGGACTTTCTCCAGCAGCTCTGTGTCCTTCTGGAACTGAGGGGGCCAGAACTGTACACAATCATCCAGATGTGATCTCACCAGGGCAGAGTAGAGGGGGAAGAGACCCTCTGTCAATCTGCTAACCAACCCCCTTTTGATCCACCCCAGGATGAAGCAGTAATATATTGCTTCTACAAGTTCAGACCTGAAGAATACCCAAATCAATACAGAATAAAGGATGCTGCAGCCGTTCTGCTGCTTATGACCAGGTGAGAGCAGATCATAAATTTACATCTTTTGCTCATCTGAGCTGGCTGCAGCACAGAGATCAGGAAAGAGCAGCTTTAGGAGCAGCAAAAGGTATCATACTGGGAGAAAGGTACTGAAAGCAATTGCAGAGCTGGATGGGGTAATTGGAAGACTCTACATTCACGGACTGTGAAAAGCAAGCATGACTTATGCATTGAGGCCAAATCAACAATAAGAGTGTGAACTCATATTGGCTCCTCTTAAGGGTTAGAAGCAGAGATAACTTGGCAGGTTTGTGACTAATCAATATTAAAACGCAGCAGAAACACGATTTTTTCATGAAATCAGAAATGAGAATTCAAATACTTCTAAAAATTCAATATGGAATCAACACCCTTGTTTCCACAACAGCAGAATTTAGGAATGTTTAGGCTAATCAGTTTAGGATGACCCAGCCTGTAAGCTCAGAATCACAGAACATTAGGGACAGGAAGGGACCTTGTAAGATCATCCAGTCCAACCCCCCTGCCACAGCAGGATCACTGTAGTGCAGTGTTTCAAGGAAGGAAGGAAGAACATTTACATTTATGCCTCTCTGTTATCTAGATACTCCAGACCACATAGGGCACCCCGCAATCTGCTACACATTCACACCTACCTGCATAATCCATACCATGAATAACAATCAGAATTAATCTCAATTTCCTCCCCATTTCCCTGCAACTCTCAGCTCCTCTGTAACTGAGGACATGAAAGAAGATCTAGCTTTGAACATCTTTAAAAGAATCTTTGTCTCATTATTCTTTCTGCAGCAATTAAAAAGGGCTTCCACATTTTCTACATTTAAATCATGAAAATGCTGCTTTCACTCCCTCCCAAAGGTTTTGCAGGCAAAATTTTATTCACAGAAAAGAAGAATTTTTAAAATGAAAAAGAAATGCTGTAATCAGGCATGAGAGTTTCTCCCATGAGGTTGTCTCCTAGCGCAAGACATAAGAAGAAAACAATCTATTCACTGCTGTGAGAAACGGTATCTTAATAAAAACAGATTTCCAAAGTTGGGTTTTCTCGCTTTTTTGTTGCTGCTGCATGCAAATCCTCGCAGCACATCACACGTTTGGACGCTCATTTTCAAAGGTACTCGCCCCTTTGTTTCCTTGGCATCACTGCCAAATCTACTTGAAACAACTTCTTGACAGAACTAAAGCATTTCATTTCTGTAAAAGGTGGCAAATTCACCTGCATCCTGCATGCCATCTCTTCTGCAGTTTTACCAAAACACAGCCACTGCAAACATGTTATGAGGCTACCAACAAAGCACTGGACGGTTATACGGTGAATATGCACTGGAATGGGCTGCCCAGGGGGGTCGTGGAGTCTCCTTCGCTGGAGATGTTTAAAATCCACCTTGAACTAACAAACAAAACCTGTCGTCTACATTTCCCACTTTGGTACTGGAAACCAATTCAGCCATCAGCCAGTTCTTTATGCTTTATAAAGATTTCATGCCACCTCTGGATGGTTTTCAGAGAGCGCAAACACATCAAACACACAAACACTGACCTTGTTTCTTTTAACCCTTCTTTCTGAATGACTTCCAGTATTTGTTTTGCGGTCATTGGTGAGTTGGGGTACTTTTCCAATGCCTGAAAAGAAATAACAGACTTGTGAGTGACAAGACAGAGCTGTCCTGTGAATCTGAAAGGTCATGGGATCATGCAGTTCTTTATGTAGTCATTTGTGAAGGGCAGGGAACGGTAGCATTGAGACTGGAGTCCTCTGTCTGTTGGAAGGGCAGCTACAGTCCGGGGAAGCGCAGCAAGAGTAAGAGATTTACTCGTTGCTTTAGTGCATCGTCTGCTACATCTGCCTGGGAATGTTTTTTTCTACCAGGTTCTAAATAAAAGAGTTGAAGTATGCTCCTAGTTTTATGAGATAGCAACAGGAGGGGGGAAAAAAAAAAGCCAAACCCAAAACAAAAAGACACAGCTAGTCTTCTAGTCATCCTTCTCTGCATTTTGATTACTTTAGAACTATTTGAGGTCATTTGAATATTCTATACTTAGGTTTTGTCATGACCTCGGGAACAAAATTGGCGAAAAACTTCCAAGCTCCAGCAGAGCAGGAGCTCCCATGAGAATTGACACAGATAGGTTTCAAAGTGCTTTTTATTTCTAAAACCAAGGGAAAATGAAATAGAACAGCCACAGCACACAAGATCCTACATGACAGGGTGCAGTATAGCTTTCCAGTTCAGCTCAGTTTTCCACTCCTTTGCCTTTTCCAATTGAGCCCAAAGTAACCCACTTCTCTTTCCAGATACAACCATCTTGTACAGATTTTTCTGGTTTTCCAATTCCTCTTTGTGCCCATCAGTTTTAAGCTGTTAAACAAACAGCCACTCTTTTGCCTGTGTGAAGTGCCGGATTGACAGCCCTGGAAAATGAAACCTTTCAATCAGCAGGAAAAGGTGCAGCGCAGGTCACGGCAATCAGGCTTCGCAGAGCACTCTGCCACCACTCCTCAGCCAGAACTTGCACTTCTACCCTAGGTAAATCCAGTTTGGTCTCCAGATTCATCCAGTCCTGTGTTTCTCTCTAGCAGTCATTAAATGATGGCAGTTGTGAGAGTAGCTATTATGTGGATACCTGCCCACTAGGAAATAGAGACTCTACACCACATTGTATCACACAAGTCATCAGACTGTGAAAGGTACTAGCCAAGGGCTCACCTAAAGCCAAAGCCTCCCTACTCTCTGTAACTTGACCAGCTCAGCCCTGTCCTACCATTTCAGAGTTGTGATTTACTGCCTGTTCACAGTCAAAACACAGTTTACCACATCATAGAATCATAAGGGATTGGAAGGGACCTTGAAAGATCACCTAGTCCAATCCCCCTTGTTACACATGTCCTTTGCACCCCTGATATTTCAGCTCCACCAGGGAAAAAGCAGAAGTGAGGGCTGCACTAGAAAGGTTTGGGGGCTGAACTGAGCTTATCTCACGTACATCAATAAGAGATATTCAAAAAGGAACCTGTCGGGAAAGGACATCCAAAAGGTGATTTCAAAGGAGAAAGCAGAGTGGGTAGGAAAGAGTGTGACAATGAGTAAGGACGGAAGGAACGGCATGGGGCTGGGAAAAGGGTCACTGCACAGCAAGGGAAGTGATATGATGGTTTGGTGATGGAACCACAGTGACACAGTGGAAGGATGACAACATATGTAAAGATTAAACCTATGGTGAGAAAAGATTAATGGCGTGAAGAGACAAAAATGGAAGCTTTAACCTTTGTAAAGAAGACAAAGGACAAGGTAAAATGAGAATACATGAAAACAAAGGGAAGAGAACTGAACTGGGAACATTTCAGAGGGCAAACTGGAAAAGACAGAAGAGGAAACTACACTGTACTGGACACGGCTATGAAGGAAACTGTGTGCACTTGAAAGTGGGGTTACTCACTGTGGAGGATTCCCTGTTTCTCTTCCTGAGTACAGGCCCCTCAGCACACCTGGGCAGCTCCTCCCTGCAATTGAGAAAATTTGGGTAGCCCTGTCCCCTTCTCTACCACATCACATCCTACTCTAGAAAGTGAGTAAAAGCGCCCCAACTGTTATCACGGGAGTGTGACGATAATGGGAAGGAAACGATAAAGCTACGCAAACATCAGAAGTCACCCTGCTCTGGACAATGGGAGAAGGATGAGCAGTTTGTGCTGAGGAAGCTGCACTGATCTGGAAGTGGAAAGGATGGCCAGATGTATGGGGACGGAAGAGCATCACCAAACAACAATGAAACCTACAGGCGGGACACGTAAGACCGCTGCAGAAAGTTTAATGAAGCCCACAAGGTAGATTTCAAATGCTACAGTATGAAGTGAACACATTCAGGGGATAACAACAAACCAAGATGCAGAGTGTGTTAGACAGGCTGGAAGTACTGGAGCAAACAACTGCCCATTGTGTGGACTGGTTTTACCCCAGACACATAGCATAGGCTGCAGTTCAGAGAATCACAGAATCACAGTTCCTATACCCCATGAATTTAAGTCTGTTCATTTAACCCCTTAAACCCTTTAAAGCCTGTTATTTAAAGAACTGTTCACACCCTAACTGAAAAGCATTAATTCTCCAATTCAAACAGTGCTTAAGTTGAAAATCCTGTTACTGTGTACCTGATTAAGTTTTCATCAGTACAAAGATGAACCTGAGTAAGGATGGGTTTGCTGCCCCTCCCATCATACTGTCACAAGTCCCCGTCCCCCCCCATCCAGTTTTAACCTGGCCATTTACCACAGAAAGAACATTAAAATAATTACTTGTAAAAACATTTTTGTTATAATCACAGAATCACAGAACATCAGGGATTGGAAGTGACCTCAAAAGATCATCCACTCCAATCCCCCTGCCACAGCAGGATCATCTAGATCCAGTCACACAAGAACATGGCCAGGCAGGTTTTAAATGTCTCCAGAGAAGCAGATTCCACAACCTCCTGGGCAGCCCCTTCCAGTGCTCTGTCACTTTCTCTGAGAAAAAGTTTCTTCTCGTATTTGTGTGGAACCTCCTCTGTTCCAACTTACACCCATTGCCCCTTGTCCTATTATTAGACGTCACTTAGCAGAGCCTGGCTCCATCCTCCTGACACCCAGCTTTCACATATTTATCAACATTCATAGGGTCACCCCTCAGTCTCCTTTTCTCTAAGCTAAAGAGACCCAGCTCCCTCAGCCTTTCCTCATCAGGGAGATGTTCCACTCCATTTTTGTGGCTCTGTGCTGGTCTCTCTCTAGCAGTTCTGTGTGCTCCTGGAACTGAGGGGCCCAGATTATTGTGAATAGAGGTAGATCAGAATTAATTAAATTGTCTTGTCTC
This sequence comes from Phoeniculus purpureus, assembly GCA_028565055.1. Taxonomy (NCBI): domain Eukaryota; kingdom Metazoa; phylum Chordata; class Aves; order Bucerotiformes; family Phoeniculidae; genus Phoeniculus; species Phoeniculus purpureus. Next base: position 13,267,266 of record JAOXOE010000720.1, read on the forward strand.
TCTGTGGAAAAATACAAATTACAGAGGCTGTTTTTCACCATAGCCTCACTGTTCACAGTACCTATCCTTTGCCCACCAAACACAGAGTTTTACCATAAATCTTTCAGCCAGCATAATTCATTGATTATCTCAGAGGTCTTTTCCAACATGAATGGTTCTGTGATTCTATTTTACAATATTAGAGAGCTATGATGGACCAGAGAGTCACACACCACCACCAGAAGAGACTTTCCTATAGCATATAGACATTTGCAGAGGGTTTGCATGATTTAAACAGTCCTCAAAATTTTAGAAAAGCATGATCCTCACTAATACAATCCTGATATTCTACAAGCAAGTAGAACCACAAGAAGTCATGAAGAGCAATAAGCAGATGTGGTAGGAAGAAAGCAGAACTCATGACTCCCAAAATGGACACAGAATTATAATCAGGACCACGGTATGAAACATAAACAAGAACTTGTATGGCCAAATAATCTAGAAAGCTTCCTGTCACCCTTAGTGCTCCCTTGCAGAATGAGAGCAGGAGGATTCTCTTGCTCAAGTCTTCATCTGCTGCCTCAGTGCTTTTCAGCATCCTTATGTCCACAGACAACCTCACTTTTGCAGGATGTAGAATCGAAGGGCCACCTTGTGTGGTGCTGCCGTGAGGGCTTTCCTTTATTAGCGTATAAAAACGGGACTAAATTTTAAGTGCTTCAAGGCTTACATTTTCTTCCCTTTCATTTATTTTTGTTTCAGAATGTGCCTTTTATTAAAAAAAAGCCAACAAAGATATTTCTATCATCTCTTGGGCCATGTTCTGATGCCTCATGGACCACCAGTGGTTTACAGACCACAGGGTGAGTAATGGTGCACGAGAGCACACTGCATATTAAGCCCTCCATGCTGAGTCCTCCTGCCAAAGTAACTCTGTTCACACTGGTGTGTTCTCACACGCTTTGTCAGACCAAATTCTGCATGATTTGAGTTATGAAGCTTCCATCGCATCTTTGGGGAAAATTATTTCACTGTCTACCAGGTCTCTCGGGCCAGAATATGGATTTGTGAGGCCTGTGGTGTGTATTTAGTAGAAGAGTGCTTTGAAATTAATAAGGTTAAGGAAATGGGGCCAAAATCCTGTCCTCAGCCTCACCAGTGTGGTGCTTGTTAGAGCACAGAGAAGCCAGCTGAATGACAAGGGGTGGAGGATGAAGGGCTTCTACAGGGGCTGGCGCATCACTGAGTTCTGTGACCTTTGGGAAACCCTTAGACTTTAATTACCCCAGCTGGGAAACGGAACAAACCATCAAACCCTCACCCAAAGCCAGCTTCTGCTCTTAAATAGGTGTTATCGCTTACATAAATAACAAACAAATCATACGCTTTGGGCTCTATTTCCTGGCTGGAAGGAGCGTGAAGACTGATCACTCACATAAAGTACCAGTTTTGCTTTATAGCAAGTGCTGTACTGGACTTGTGAACATGGGTTAACAATATTGTTCTTTCTGAAAGTGTTAGCGCTCACTGAAATGTCTCAGACAAACATCCTATGAAGACTTCGTGGCCTCAGCTTGTTTGACTTGGAATCAGACTTGATTTCTAATTAGCCAATCTTCAGCGGTCTGTCAGAAAATGCAACGAGCTGCCAAATTTCACACCTTAGCCCACAAAAGTTCCCAATAAAAGTCTTAAGAGAAATGGCCTACCACTTCTACTGCTAGGAAATTCCCAGTATGCCCAAGGTGGTTCTTCTCTATCCACGCACATGCCTACAGACTCCTGCATGACCACTACTCAAATCTTGATGTATTCACTTGCAGAGTCCAAGGTAAGAACCTTTACTGTGGAAAATTTTATGAAATTAAGGAAAGGAAAGTTCCATGTACTTAAATAAGCCTCAAACATTTAAAAATAACCAATGTTAACTGGCATGTTAGCTGGTTAAATCAAAACATGTGCATTGATGCTTTTATAACAAGAAATTGTAGGGAAATGAAAACAATAGGGAGAGTGGATAAAACATGGTGAAATAGAAGCGATCAGACAGCTGTTTAGGTCAAGCACAGAGGTGGCAGAAGTAGCATAGCCCACTGGTGTCAAAACTGCGCCCATCACTATTTTGAACATCTTTAAAAGGTTCTGTTGTAAATCCCAAATGTATCCACAGCATTTTCCTTCCAAATTTCATTCCTATGGGTTCAAATTCTGATCATTTTCTGCAGCCCCTAAATCTGAAAACTACAACCACTTCCAGTGAGGAGAAAAGATCCTGCTGTGGCAGGGGGATTTGACTAGACAGTCTTTCAATGTCCCTTCCAATTCCTAATGTTCTCTGATTCTGTGAAGATGATATTTTTGATTCAGTCTTTTCTAGGGTTTTATCAAGATTTATCTTTGTTGGACATCCCATGATTAGTTCTCCATGCTTTCAAGTTATTTCTTTTCATGCTTTGATTTGAGAGCCTTCATTTACCAATGTCTAACAGTCTTCACTTCAGCATCTTGCTTAGAGGAATGCCTGAAAACTTTGGTTCCAGTTTGGCTCAGAGGGAATCCTTGAATCACAGAAAATTAGGGATTGGAAGGGACCTTGAAAGATCATCTAGTCCAATCCCCCTGCCAGAGCAGGGTTACCTAGACCAAGCCACATAGGAACATATCCAGGTGGATTTTAAATGTCTCCAGAAAAGGAGAAGGGACTGAGTATGTTATGATTCCTCACGTGCTCACATATGTGCCTAAGAAGCAGCATTTTTGTCCTCCATCTACAGATACTGGTATGATCATGGTACCATAGCTTAGTTCTCCTTTGAAGAGAACCCTGACCCCTCTCCTTTGAGGGCATTGTTTGCAGAAGTAACTTTTTCTCCAGAGAGATTAACCATCTGAAATGCCATTAAAATATCCCCAAAACAGTATTACTCCCTTTGCTCCTCAAGGGTTTAATTCTCATGGAGGTTACTTCACAGAATCACAGAACATTAGGGATTGGAAGGAATCTTGAAAGATCATCCAGTCCAAAACCCCTGCCAGAGCAGGGTCACCTAGACCAAGTAGCAGAGGCACATATCCAGGCAGGTTTTAAACATCTCCAGAGGAGGAGAGTCCATAACCCCCCTGGGCAGCCCCTTCCAGTGCTCCATCACCCTCATTGGGAAGAAGCAGCCCCGAGAACCAGAACACCAGAATAAGTTTTTTCACAGCAAATGGTAAAACTGGAGATGAAACAGCAAAATATGTGTTCTTAATGGTGTTGGCAGACCCAGAGATGTCTCCATCTAGGTTTTTTGCTTACACTTCACATTTTCAGTCATGGTGCTGCCTTTTTCTCTCTCTAAAGGTACTCAGACATGAGGGAAAATATTGTTCAATCAGCCACGGTGCCTGTACAGCTTCAAGCCCCTATACTTTGCCTGTAAACTGCCTTGTGGGGACTTTTTGACACTTAATCAGCATCTGGTATAAGAATGGGATTGAAATCCACTGCCCTAAGACCTTTTTCAGCTGCTGTGCAGCTCCCTACCTAACTCAGGCAAATTCCAACTGCCTTCAAGAGAAATGGTGGCCAATTACAGTCTAGGTGAGAACTCCCAGATTTGGCCAATACCAATAAAATTAGAGAAATGTGACTCGCTCTCGCTTCCTCAGCTAATAGTTTCCTTAAAGGCACTACCACATGTGCCCACATGTCTCTAAGCTCTCAGCAGGCCAAACCCACCTCCCCTTGTGGCAGCACTTGCTGCCATAGGTGCCAGTGGCAGTCATGTCTGCTAGGGATTATTTGCACCCCTTAAGCAAGCACTCAGCCCATAAATTGCAATGGGAAAGGCTCTTCTTCGAGACCTTGTTTTTAGATTCCTCTTTTGGCAGGTTTTCCCTCTTATCACGATCCATTAACTAAGCCAGATGTGGAGTCCTCCATCCAGAACCATTCCACTCTCAAAAACATAACTTCTAGGGAGAAATGAATGTTTGGATCTGTTCTTGCTTTCCTTTCTGGCTGTTTAACACCGGAAAGATTATAGAAGATGTTATCTCCAAGAGAGTTCACTGGGGCATTTTTCTGTGAACTTGTGATGGCAAATGCAGGTGGCTGGCTCTTATCCTTAGCTAATAAAGGTGCATTAAGCAGGAAAAACTGGTCAAATGTGCATTAACCATGATATCATTTCAGCTTTTTCTGTAAAGTCAATATTCTCTTTCATCAACCTTTTCTTCAGGTTTAAACTGTTCTGCTTTGTTTACCCAATCTTCATTTGGAGGAGGGCTATTTAGGCTTCTGCTTCAGTTCTTCCCAGCCACTAGCACCAATATAGTCCAGAAAGGTTTGTTCTGGGATGAAGCTTTCCAGTGCACCACAGCAAGTGTGAAGTCCTTGCTAAAAATATTAATAAATTGATGGAAGTGTCCAGGTGGGACTAAGCCATCATTTACAGTCCAGGCTACAACAGAAAATGGTCTTTTTGCACCTCCCTAGATACTTCTCCCTGTTTGTGGAGAGATAAAAATGTATTTCCAGTTGCAGAACTGGCCATTTACAGTCTCTCAAGTCTTCCAGGGTTGCCATGGATTTGTAAGCTTTTTTGGCGACCTGCATCCTAGTCCAGCCCTTCTGATACTTCAACAAGGGACTAATCCTTGCAGGAAGGAAACACAGGATTATTCTTTTTAATTCCATGAAATAGTCTGCAACAAGTACCTTGCAGAACTTAAAGGCTTCAACAGCACCTTTTGGGCAGATGAAGTTGAACTGTACTCTTTTTCTGCATTTCCAGCATTTTTAACAGACTGAGGCTTAATTTCATGGTCTGTTGGTAATTTGTATGCATTGTTACCATTCAATGATCATATTCTTGCGGCTGACCTCACTTGAACTTGCTTCCCTTGAGTCTGTGGCAAGTCCAGGAGGCAAGGGCTTGGTTTACTGCAACAAGCCCTTGGTGGGACAACAACTTTGGACCACCCAGGAACAGCAGCAAGCTATAGCACAGCTCATATCTGGAACCCACCTGTGCTCCTTGACCTGTGCTGGCTTCTCCTTCCATTTGTGGTCTCACTCAGACCCACCATGCCCCAAATGGTTCAGCTCACGGGTACCTCAGAGATCTCATCACTTTCTCCCTCCCTCTCTTAGCAGCACCAGAGCTGACTTTATTTGGCTTAACTGAGAGCAGAGGAGTGCAGCTGGTGTGAAGGCAGCAGGCTTTGCTGGACGCCCTAGGAAGTCCCATGCCAATTTGCATCCTCTAAGAGCCCAGCCCAGGATGTTTTCTAATTTAATTTTTATGTCTGCACCTACTGTTCTAGCTGGATGTGGTTTAAAGTCAACAGACTGATAAATAAAACAACTTGTGCATTTCCCAGTCATCCCAGAGCTTTTCTGTTCCTCCCTCCTGGCTTTCCCTCTCAAAGTCTTTTCCTGCTTGCATAGATACAACAATTCAATATTCAGCCAGCGTGCCAGCTCCTCTTGCTTGCTCCATTTATCCTGAGACCTGATTTTTTTTTGAACGGAGTCCTTCAAAAAGTAGTGGTGCCACAGTGGAGAACTTAGGTTCTTGGGTGGAAAACTCCTTATGCAGGACTTTTCACCTCAAATTAGTCATCAGTAGGCAAGGATGTTTTACTCTGAACTTGGATTTTACCAGAGCCAAAATGCAGAGGCTTAATGAGAAGGATGGGGACAGCAACACCCAACTGACCAGCAGCTGGCAAGTAGCCCAGTGCTATCTTCTAGATTTGGATAGTGGAAATAACAGGGGAGCATGCCCACATTTCAGGTGAAGCTGAAGGGGGGGGGTATGGAGATGGGTCTATGTCCCCCATGATGCTCACCTTCCCTGGCCTTCCGCATCACCAGCTCTGCACTGTATGTTTAGGCGCTGCTCCAGTTCTGCGACTTCGAGAATTTGCCTTAGTTTGAAACACTAGCCTTTGATCCTAGTAACCAAGATCCTTGTTTAAGATGGTAATTAACTAAAATTAGTAATGGAAAGATTCTTTAACTTAGTGGGCCCTTATGTGTCTGAAAAGCACTGCTAGATTTTAAAAAACAAGTTTCAAATCTCACCCTTTTCTCACTTTGTGAAACTGCTTTATGGTCATCCTTCTCATTAAAGATCTCAGAGCTAAATGCTGGGGTTTGTGCCTTGGGAAGCATATGGATTTTACAGTCCATGCAAACTCAAAGAGGAGGCATTCATCTGCACAGACTGTTCCTGTTTATTGTCCCAGCAATGGGACTTCTTGGCTCAGCAGCCACTGAGGTACAGGTTCCAGGCTCTTGGCTTTTCAGTCTCTCACTGTGTGTCCCAGCTGCTTTAAGACTCTGGCAGATCTCATTCTTCTCCTATGGCCACCTTCCTTCACTTAAAACAAGCCTGGGGATCGCCAGGCCTTGGTTCACTTCCAAGGTCTATTAACCAAACCTGCAGGGCTTAGGTCTCTTCATACACAAGGAGCCCAGCTCTGCAAGCTCCACACAGCTGCTCTGCCTGTTGCAAAGGCAGAGCACACACCAGCCTCACATCTCTACATGGGCAATAAGGGAACATTCCCAGCCCAGAGGGATTAAATAAAAAACCGTAGAAGAAATATTTTAAAAGAAAGCCTAATTGAGAGTTTGTTTCCTGGCTATTTTCCTACATAAAATTGTGCCTAAGCAGAGCTGTGGAAAGGGTGGAGTGAGAAAGAAGCTTCCTCAAAGTCCCGCTGAAGTAAGGGAGACTTTCTCATACCCTGACATCTGCTGCCCAGAGTCTGTCCATCCCTGCCGACAGCCAGAGAGTGCTTGATGATGGGAGAAACTGGGGGAGGAGCAGGAACTGTTTGCCTCAAGAGGCCCTTTGTCACAGCTCAAAAGGCGTGACATCCTGAAGCCGGCAGAGACCTCTGGAGGCTTCTGAGCTCCTTTCCTCACTTCTCCAGAGCTTGTTGTAGCTCTGGTTGGTTTTTTCTGGACACATCAGAAAACAGGAGGAACTTGGGATTTGCGTTGTATCTTCCCCAGAGCAAAGAGCTTGTTCTGAGGCAGTGCAGAGGAGCCACAGGTTTCTGCTGAGTGATGGCTGAGCAAAACAGGCTCTTACCAGGAGATTCACCACTCCTCAGTGTCTTCATCTTTGATGAAAGCAAACACTTCCTGCCTTAGTGCATCCTTTGCATTCTCATCTTTCAGTCAGTGGAAACATCTTTACTGTTTATCTTCTCTAGCTGAGGATTTTCTGAGTTTCCACAGTTCCAACCGGTCTTTGGACAAGAGGTGATTAAAAGTCTCAAGCTTCCACCACACACGTAGCCATTTAATGTTCTCTAGGGTTTCCTCAGGGTCCTGTATCAGATCTGGCAGCCCCTTGTTGGTGCCTCAGATATTTCAGGTGGTCTATGACCCTTTAATTCACCTGCTTAGCCCAAAAATTTGATGTTCCCACCACAAGGAATAGTTCCTTGAATAAAAGGGGACAAGAGGTAGGCACAGCCTTATCCCACTAGGTGAATGCAGATGAGCTGTCTCCACCTGCCTTTGCCCAGGTAGAACTAAATTCCACAGATGACAGGACAGCAGAGAGCAGAAGGGAACCAGCACACAGAAAGCCATTTGTTTGAAAACTGGGACACACATTGACTGAAACCATTTTGCAGCCTTCACTTAGCCCTAATAGGAACTCACACATTCCTTGAAATGGGCTATTCATTATACAGCAGCTAGTAAAAATGAGGGGATTTTTGCCCCCAGCCCTTACCCATACAATTTTTAGCTCCAGCAAGGACTTTACAAAGTTCACATGGAGACACTTCACAAGGGTAGCACACATACCACTGTCAGCCATGTGCAGGGCTGGGGCACTTGTTTGGGACTCAGCAGACCTGGTGCAAACCCACATTCATGGGTCCCTTGTGCCTTGAAAGCAATGCCAAAGCCATGAGCTTTTATTAGCACTAACTTTCCATTTAATCGGGAGGGACCTTTCCATTTGCTTCCCCGGCAGTATAGCACTGGCTCCACCTCAACATTTGCACCTTATAAAGTGTTGTCATGACCCGACTAGAGCAGTTTATACAAGGCCCTTCAAGATCTCCAGTAATGAAGAGTAAATAACTGAGGAAAGCTTTCTCTCACTTTGCAGCTTTCTTTCAGTCTCAAAAGAAATAAAACAACTTACTTAACAGCATTCTTTAATCTTTTGCACCAGTGGCCTCCTTTATAGGGTGTTATACAGAGCCAGTGTAAATCCAACCTCTGTAACGGGGTCAGTGTTTCTCAACAGGTGTTGGGTGGATACAGTGTAAGATCTATTTTTTCAATAAATGTCAAGCCAGAAGGCTTGCTGTTCATACACAGGCAATGGTAACATGTGGTTCTCTCATGTGCTCGCCCTCCCCTCCCGGGTACCCCTCTCCCAATCTTTTTTGTTTTCCAGCAGCCCACCAAGGTCTCCAGTTTAATGCAGCAAAGCAGTGAATGCCCATTGCCCAGTCAGAGCACAGAAACCACTGATCTGCCATGCTGTGGGCATGAAAAACCTCTAAGAGATTAGAGAAACCCTTCATTTTCTGGAAAAAAATCCTTCCTCCTGCTCTCATTCCATAAGGGGGATGCAAAACACTGATGGTACAGAGTCATTTGAAAAGGCTCCCTGCTTTGTTCGGGAGCAGCCCAGGGCCTGATCATGAAACTCTTAATTATACTTTTACTGAGACAAAACTCTCTGGAGCCAGCTGAACTATCACCTAGAGAAGGATGAGACTAGTGAACCTATGGCCATCAAGTTGCAGCCTGAACAGTTTGTTAATTGGCAGATTTGTGTCAGCAACAGGAGTTCTCTCCTGTGTGATGGTCCAGGGAGCTATGTCACAGCAACATTAGGAACTGTGATAATTAGCAACAGAATTAGCTCCTGGAGAAGGAAGTAATCTAAATAATGCAGACTTATACACAAATGCATAGATTTAAAGGGACCCACTTAAATAGTGATCATGAGCATAAATGCAAGTCTTTGAATGCACTGCTTTCTTTGGGTCAGGCTAATGCTCCTCTGCTGGTGGCTGACAGGGAGCTGCAAAACCTGAGTACTCTGCACTCCCTAAATAACTGCCCCTATGAGTCCAGAACATGAAAATTTCTCGTAGCCACAGTAGACTGTGCTGCCTCCCTGGTTGCTTGACCAAAGACCATTTGGGACATTAATGCAAAGTATCTTTGCAAATATTCATTTGATGAAGGGAGTAGAACACCTCCCTGATGAGGAAAGGCTGAGGGAACTGGGTCTCTCCAGCTTGGAGAAAAGGAGACTGAGGAGTAATCACATTAATGTTGATAAATATCTGAAGGGTGGGTGTCAAGAGGACAGAGCCAGGCTTTTCTCAATATCAGCTAGTGATAGGACAAAGGGCAGAGGTGTGAGCTGGAACATAGGAGGTTCCACAGCAATACGAGAAAGATTTTTCCCAGTGAGGGTGACAGAATACTGGAAGGGGCTGCCCACAGGGATTGTGGAGTCTTGTCTGGAGACATTTAAAACCTGCCTGATATGTTCCTGTGAAACATATCAGTCGGTCTAGGTGGTCCTGCTGTGGCAGGGGGATTGGACTAGATGATCTTTTGAGTTCCCTTCCAGTCCCTAATTTTCTGTGATTCTGTGATGTGAATTTTTATGGAAGAGGGGGAGAATCACTCTTTGTAATCATCTGCATTTATTCAAAGTGTTTACTTAAGAACTTATTTCAAGTTAGGCAGGTAAGTCTAGCTCTGGTTCATCAAGATATTTCAGCATCTAAATAAATCCTTAAGCACTTTGCTTTATAAGAGACCATAAGATCTGAAGTGTACTGGGAAAACATTTGTGGAAAGCAATTTGCAAGGTATTATAGAAACCAGACCTTAAATTTGCAGATTCAGATATCCTTGCTATGCTCCTTCAGTGAAAAATAGTTTGTGGTCTGTCAAAACTGAGCAAAAAAGTTCCAATCCTAACATTTTTCAACAAACTGACTAAAATATCCATATAGATTGTACTGAAATAACAGAATCACAGAGCATTAGACATCAAATGATCTAGTCCAGTCCCCCCGCCACAGCAGGATCACCTAG
>JAOXOE010000720.1:13277437-13311602 GCA_028565055.1 Phoeniculus purpureus
TTCCTGTGTGACTTGGCCTAGGTGATCCTGCTGTGGCAGGGGGATTGGACTAGATGATCTTTTGAGGTCCCTTCCACTCCCTAATGTTCTGTGATTTCTAAATAGGGATGGGTTAACCTCAAGTATAGAGGTCCTTCTAAAACAAAAAGTTAACCATAAAAATTCCTGTGCTTCAGAAGTCTCACTGAAATTGTCTGTAGATATTTAGTTTAAATAAACCAGTTGCCCAAGTGAAAAAGCAAAGCATTTTCCCTTCCCAAAACATTCTGGTTGCATTTCTGTGAATCAGATTTTTCTTCAGTACTCACTCCTGATTTAAGGAAAAAGCAAGATGCCAATGCTGTGTGTGCCACTAACTTCAACTCTCTCAAAGTCAACCTAAGGAGCACTCTTTAAAAAAAGATTAGAATTACAGTCATAAATGTTACCAGTACAGCAATGTTCAGATCACTCTAGTTGAGGTTGAAAGCAAGGTATGATGATGATGCGATTACCCCAGTCAGATGATGAACAATTCATCCCAGAACAGCTATTAGCAGAAGTAAAATTAGGGAAGCAGTCTAAAGAGAGGGATGAAGTAAATAACACCTGTAGTGTTTTTTTAAAATCGGTAACTTCCAAGGATGTTTGGATGATATCAAAATGAGAGCCTCCATCTAAATACTTCCATGGTTGGGTAATGATGAAATCTATTTCTGATAAAGACATAGTAACCAACATTTTGAGGTCAGATGGGATTATGCGTGTTATTGAGAATAATATTTTAGCTGATGGAATTAAGTTTGATTGAAGAGCCTAGTGTTGATTGAAAGGCTTTAATGTTTCAAGAGAAATGAGGAAATACAAAACTTGAAGCTGCAGCAGGGTGTAGATACTGATTTTAAACTAAATATGGATAACTTGGAATAACAGCATCAACAATAATAAATGAATTAATGATGCTCTATTAGTAACAGATAGTTACTAGTTAGAGAGAAGAGGTTAAAACAAAGGCAAGAACAGAATGATCCTTTCTCTGCTTTGTCCTTCCTGCTCCCAGCCATTTAGGAAGGAAACAAACTAGACATTGCACCCAGAGTCCAATGTTTGGTAGCCACCAGTGAACTTACCCACTATTAATTTGTCTAATCCCTTCCTGAATGCATTCTTTTGACCCCCACAACTTTCTGTGGCAGAGATGCTGAGTAAATATGATCTCTAGATATTTGTTCAGATTTTGCAAGCATAAAACAAATAGTAACATAGGAGTAATTTATGATTGTGCAACCTCAGCTCTTGTGTATCTCTATGGGAGCTTTGGCTATCAGGCTCCATTTGCAGTTTAGCTTCTCTGTAGGACAAGATGTGCATCTAAGTCCTGTTCAACACTCTGTGAGCTAACATCACAGACAGTGAAAAAGTGAAGTTTGCTTCAGTACAGAATCTGAACAAGGGCACAATTTCATCCTTAGGATGCATCTGGGAGAAAAAAGCTTGTTTTCTTAAAAATTATTTGTGTGCCTTTTGGCAAAACTCACTGAACTAAAGCCTGTAAGTTTTTGGCAAAACAGCAGCTTGGGAGAGTATTCTCAGGCAATGCAAGTCACAGGTAATACTCATTTCTTTACCATAGGGATTAGAGATTTAAACAGCAAGATTCTTTTAAGCAAGCAAGTTGTTCCTGTTTTCAGCCTTTCTATACATCTCGCTCTTGTGGGTGTATGAGAGATTTAAAAAGTAGATGTTTAATTCTCTAAACAGAAGAGCTTAGATGAAGGGGGATCATGAAGGATCTTTTAGGGTTCAGTACCAGTATTGTCAAATTTTGTTGGTGAACTGCTGGTTCACAGATAGGGGGTTATAAAATGAATAAAACAGCAGATTGAGAGATGTTCTCCACTCTGCCCTGGTGAGATCACATCTGGAATATTGTGTCCAGTCCCAGGCCACTCAGTTCCAGAAGGACACAGAACTTATGGAGAGTCCAACACAGAACCACAAGGATGGTGAAGGTAGCAGAACACCTCCCTTATGAGGAAAGGCTGAGACAACTGGGTTTCTTGAGCTTGGAGACAAGGAGATTGGAGGGGTGACCTCACTAATGTTTATACATATGTGAAGGGTAGGTGTCAGGAGAATGGAGCCAGGCTCTTAACGTCATTTAGCGCTAGGACAAGGGGCAGTGGGTGGGAGCTGGAACATGGGAGGTTCCACATCAATATGAGAAGGAACTTCTCAGTGAGGGCAACAGAGTACTGAAGCAGGCTGTCCAGGGAGGTTATGGAGTCTCCTCCTCCAGAGACACTTAAAACCCACCTAGACATCTTCCTGTGTGGCTTCATCTAGGTGATCCTGCTCTGGCAGGGGGATTGGACTAGTTGATCTTTCGAGGTCCCTTCCAATCCCTAATGTTCTGTGATTCATTCCCTTGTAGTACCCTGCTCCATTATTTAAGGAGTATCAATTCACTGGGCACCATGTCAGTAGTGTCAAGCTCAAAGCAGTTCCACATCATCTAATTATCAGAATTATTCACATTTTAGGGTTTGAATAAAAAAATCTGAAATATTATTGAAAATGTAATACCACAGGGAATCATCTCAACATGTGAGACCACAACTGCTAGATACAAATGGGAGGACAAACACTACTAGTAGCAGCAAGATCTGGTTACCCTGAGGTTCCATTTCCAGTAGATACCTGTACCATAAAAATCACAAGCACACTTTAAGCTTTTTTGTTTTCACTCAGAGACAAATCTTCTGAAGAAGAGACTGAGAATCAGAATAAAACTTCAGCCACTGTGAGCTGACCCCAAGAAGGTGAGAGAATAAAAATCCCCCAAATTTCTAAACTCCCAGCTCCACTTCCTTGCTTGATTTTCTTTGAAGAGTGATCTGTTCTTACTAAAGGCTCTGATGAGGGTAATAAGCTCCAGCCTAGCTTCAGCTGACTTGTACTTGCAGGATGCTTGAAAACTCTGTACCCCAAATTGGAAAATGGATTCAGGCCTCACTGCAAATGCTAGAGGAAAAACTCAAAGGGTCCAGACCTAACTGGCTGACTTCATATGGTCTGTGAGGGATAAGGATGGAAAAAGAGATGAATCGGCAAAGGAAGCTGCATTTTAGAGGTCAGCAAATATAGGGCTAAAGTGAAAACTGCCAAAAGTCAAGCTGAGTTAGACCTTGCAAAGAATACTAAAAAAACAACAGAAGTTCTTTAACCAGAAGAATAAAAAGAACCGTAAAAGCAGACATGGGTTTGCTATGTAGCAGGCATGAAAATGTGATTTAAAGAAACTGAATAATTCCCAACATTAAACAACTGGACTGTATGAGCTTTCTTTAAGGAAGAGAGTATATAGGTCAAAGGATGGATGCCTCATTGGTGGCTGGGAATGAAACTTACCACATCTGAGATGCGAAGCAAACTCAGAGGACTCAATATGGTGAAATCAGTGTACAGAGGGGAAAAAGAAAAGCGCCCAGACTAGTGGAGAAAATGCCACAATCCACTAGATAGAATAGAAAGAAATGTACCTACTGGGGTTATCTGAGCTACCACAGGCACCTGCAGCTGTCCTTGGTAATATGACAAGCTTTAGTGGGGAAAAAATGATAATCAGTGTGATTACAGACATCCAGGTAAAGAAAAGAAATGAAATGTGATTAGTTTACCTGAGGTAATTCTAACACAAAGTCTTTCCTGGCTCTTTTTGTATTCTCTAAGCAGAGCCAAAAGCAGAATGTGGTGCTTCAGAGGAAGTCTTTTGTTAAATTGAAGGAGATGGCAGCTTGCACCAAACTGTAACCCAGCTCATGCTGCTAAACATGAGCTGATCATGTTGTCTGGAATGGTTGGATTGTGGGAGGTCATAGACAAATCCCAAAAATCCATCTTGAATCACAGAATTATAGAATGTTGAGTGTTAGAAGGGGCATTTAGAGATCATCTAGTCCAACCCTCCTGTCAGATTATGTTCTTCTAGAGCAGATCACACAAGATGACCAGTTTTATGTGGTGTTCAAGAGCAACAGTATCAAAGTTCAGACAAGATTAGATAAAGCAGCAAAATCAAACCTGGAGATGTAATCATTATAACAGATGCTCAGCAAAGTGCCTAAAAACAACTAGAAGACCTTGAACACTGAAGTACTATAAAAGATGTTCAATTTACAACTGCAAGATACGAAGTTGAGGGAATTAGAGTAAGAATTTGAATGATGGGGAGGAAGGAAAAGTCATTGGATGAAGTTTGTATTGGCATACATGGCACACGATGGCCAGGAAGGTATTGACAAGTTTTGGGAGAGAAAATACATGATCCCAAATGGTCTAGTTTGCAGAATTTGGTGGTCTCTTCAGACTGAGTCATTTCCATTGGCAGCAAAAGGCTCTGGAACAAACTTCCTGCAGAAGTAGCAGAGTAAGGAGCAAAGTAACTAAAAAGAGGAAAAAGACCCCAGTTCCTTATTTCTGGACCAGTAACTTGAGGCTTTGTCCAGAGCTTATTAAACTGTGCAGAAGTCTCCATCAAGGCCAACATTTAATACCTGTCCATGTAACCCATGTAACAGCCATTGCAGATGAAGAGGTACTAAATATAGGTATTAAATAGTCTGGTGCTGTGTTACACTGGGTTTCCATTCCACTTGAAACTTCTCAAGTCCTCTCCTTTCCTCCAAACCCTCCTTTTCAAATAGACATTTTGGACAGAGCCATAAACTAATTTTCACATTTTCTAGGCCAGTTGTCATAAATCATTGCCACCGAGCTGCTGACCAAAAGAACCATGTATTTAACAGATAATCCTCATGAAATGCAGCAATAGTTAGTTTCACAGAGCCACATAATTTCAGCCTCTGACAAATATTACAAGGAATGCTTTATCCTATGTAACCTTGAGTGACTCACTACTAAGAGCTTTTTTTTAATGTGTTTTTCTGTTTACTCCACTTCCTAATGCCATCAGTGACAATCAAAAAGTTTGTAGAGCACTGACATGTGGAATAAAGAAAAGATCAGTTTTAAACAGGAAAAACATCTCTTTCCACTCATGAAATATTTTGAAATTAAGCAGTTTACCCTCACCAAGTTTGGTTTTGGGTTTTCCCGATTTACACTTTTAGGAGCAGCCCTTTTCAATGTTTTAAAACTCATCTTCCAAGTATTTTTTAATTGAGATAAAAATCTTTTCAAAAAAATCAAGTGAACAAGGAATAAAATCCAAGGAACACAGGTTTAACTGATCTTTCCTTGCAAGCTCAGTGCAAGTCAGGATACACGATAGTAGCTTTCTATCCTGAAAGAGCAATGTAACACCAGCCAGACATACATAGACATACATATAAATAGACTTAAATGCTCAGATATAATAAATTGCAGCCCAGTGTTAAATATGTGCAATTTCCCCGAGCTCCAGATATGCTGATCCAAAAACATGACCAATAAATAAAGGAAAAACATCCAAATACTGTTTTAACTGTCCTTACAGGGTACAAGGTGCCTCTGCATGATTAAAAGCTTGAATTCATTCTTTCAGGCTAGACTTTGACTAATACAAAGACCAAGAGGGATCATTAGATACCCAGCAAACAACCCAGACTGTTGCATTTCACCTCATACTCCAGTACTGAACCCTAAAACAAGTGCTTAATTACATCATGTCTGTGCTCAAGGTATCCTATCCCTGATATGAGATCATGGAGCTCATTAATTCTGGAGATAAAACTCCCCCTTGAATTTGATATTTTGGGGTAATAGCTTTCTGGTTTATGGCATGACAGCCTTAACAAGCCAAACCCAGCCTCAGCTCCAAGGTAACGGGTGGGAAATGGTAGTAGGCTGCCTCCACAAGCACATGAATGCCAACCCCAGAGCCAAAGATTTCTCTATATGGCAGTGCTGCTGTAGAGATCAACAGGTCAACCCATAACTGTCCGACCTCAAGAGGGTCCTGATCTTGATCTCTGCCTGGGGAGAAAAAACCTTAATACAGAGCATGAAAATGAAGTCTCCACACAAGATGACAAATGCTGCTTTTCATTGATCATGATTTGGGGACCACCCCACATATTCTGCAGGGGACATCATTAACCCCTTTTTTATTTAAAAAAAAATCTGTAATTAAGAATATCACTCAACTTCGTTTTAAAGCAGCATGTTCTCATGAGAGCTCCACAGGTTGTTTGAAATCTGGGCCTCTTCCCAGTATTTTTCAGCCAGTTTCCTGAGCTTGCTGACAGAGCTGTCTGGACAGCCACTGGCTCACATTCCTCACAGTCTCTGCTCCAAGCCAGCTTCCTTGGGCCCAATTTCAACAAATACAGACAGACCACCACAATCCAGAGCTCAACATGGGACTGGCACCACATGCCTTCAAGATATTAGACATAAATCAGCTGTGGCAAGCAGAGACAGATGTAGGCGTTAAGAGAACTGCCAGCTCTATACACCAAATATGGAGTTTGCACAGGGAATGCCAAAGATCGCAGGTCTTTCTTTAATGCAGATTCAGCTGGAGGAGCAAGAACAGCAGCCAATTAAGCAGCTTTCAATAGCAAGCAGGCACTTTCTATTGAATTTGCAGCTGGGAGGCCTGGGTTCAAGTCAAAAGAGGGGACGACATTGCAGATTTGAGTTGCTTCTCTTGAGACCCAGGAGAAAGAAGTCAATTTTTTGTTACAAGAACTCACACTGGCAGAGCATCTCTGTTGGAGATGCTGGTAGTTCTCAAAGATTTTCACACCTGTCATCTCAACCAGAAGAGCAGTTACTCCTGAGCCCTAGGAGGCACTAAACCACACTAGTTTACAAATACCTAGCTGGTGTGACATGGCTGTGTCAAGTATGATATGAGACTAAGAAGGTGGAGAACAGCATTGACTTGATAATTTCTAGATGTTTCACTGGCACAGGGAGCAGCCCCAGGGGAAGCCACAACATGGCAGCTGTGGCTTTTGGATGCACACTGTTAACTATCCTCATTGCAAAAGCCTTCAAAAGTCAAATGTAAACACAGCCTTGTGGTTTCAGTTAGCCTGGTATTCCTGACACACCACTAATTTCTAAATCACTGCTGAAAGGGTGATCTTTATTGTCAGGAGTGTCTTGCTCACTTCTCACCCTTGCACACCTGTGAATATCGATAGATCAGGTTGGGCTAAGACATTAAATACACCCCTCTATCACAAAGCTAGTGTCTCCCCCAGCAAAATGGAACGAAAGGTGCCACAATAAATTGTGCTTAAATATGGTACAGAGCCCATGTATTTTTAGTGCTGCCTAGTTCTTAGCTCATTTATTGAGACAACAACAATACTAAAGCACTATTGTGAACACATTGTAAATGTTTAGACACATGAATAACTTCTCAAATGCTTAGTCCCACTAAGGCTGTGGGATGCATTTTGGTACTCAGCTGCGCTGGCTGGTCTCAATTTCAAAGACTCACAGAGAACATTAGGGATTGGAAGGGACCCTGAAAGATCATCTAGTCCAATCCCCCTGCCACAGCATGATCACCTAGATGAAGTCACCCAGGAACACATCCAGGTGGGTTTTAAACATCTCCAGAGAAGGAGACTCCACAACCTCCCCAGGCAGCCTGTTCCAGTGCTCTGTCACCCTCACTATGAAGAGGTTCCTTCTCATACTGAGGTGGAACCTCCTCTGTTCCAGCTGACACCCATTGCCCCTTGTTCTATCACTAGATGACACTGAGCAGAGCCTGGCTCCATCCTCCTGACACCTACCCTTTCCACATGTATAAACATTAATGGGGTCACCCCTCAGTCTCCTTTTTACCAAGCTTGAGACCCCCAGCTCCCTCAGCCTTTCCTCATCAGGGAGATGCTCCACTCCCTTCATCTCTGTGGATCTGCACTGGACCCTCTCCAGCAGCTCTGTCTCCTTCTAGAACTGAGGGGCCCAGAACTGGACACAATATTCCAGATGTGGTCTCACCAGGGCAGAGCACAGTGGGAAGGATTTGATATCTCCAACCTGCCAACTCCATTCTGATTTAAACAGCATTAGGTGTCAAGGGAAGATTAGAAATTACTTTAGTTTCCAAAACCATAGCTAAGAAGGGCAACGTTTCACTTGCCTAGAAAAATGGAGTGCTGAGAGCGCTCCATCTGGATTCAGGCATCTGGATGTTCCACCAGATTCCATATAGGAAGTTTACATTGATTACAGACCAGAAATATCTTGTTAAAACTCCTGAACCAGAAAGGGATAGAGCAGCCAGCAGCTGGCAGATTACAGAGGTGGACTCATGTTAGCATCTTATTACCATTACATCAGGTGGCCTATAAGCACAGATGCTGACACACTCTTGAGTGCCATTGCAGGCTGACAGTTCACAATCAGACCTCACTTGCTTGATTTCCCCTTGTAGGGAAGTTTTATTACCATAGAAGCTGCTGAGGAGTTGACACAGTTTCAGAAGAGATCTATCTGCATCAACAGGATGGACAGCAGCCCTGCCTTGTGGCAAACTTCACT
Organism: Phoeniculus purpureus; assembly: GCA_028565055.1. Classification (NCBI taxonomy): domain Eukaryota; kingdom Metazoa; phylum Chordata; class Aves; order Bucerotiformes; family Phoeniculidae; genus Phoeniculus; species Phoeniculus purpureus. The sequence goes on from JAOXOE010000720.1 coordinate 13,285,928, forward strand.
GGTGTCTGGTGTCAAGTTTACTGAAAAAGAATCGCTGCAGGTGTCAGCTCAAATCTTTGTCAATGCAGAATTTGGCATTAGCACCAGCTGCCAGAGATGGAAAGTTGAGACCTAAAGAAGTCAACAGGGGCTGAATACAGAGCCACCTTTTAACAAGATTACAAGGTCAAGGGAAGGTGATCCTGCCCTTTGTGTTTCTGAATCCTCCCTTATCCCTGCAGGCGCTTAGTCTGAAAGCAAACATCACCCCTTCAGGCTCAGTTACTGAGTACCAGAACTCAGCCATGAAAACCATTCATCTGCATTGCAGAATCCCCCAATTTTTCATCCTATTTCTGTATCACGCACAGATCTCAGTGAGGAAGGAGAATTCCCATGAAACACATTTCCCTCAACAGATAGAAACAAAGAAGTTACCACAGAATCACAGAACATTAGGGAGTGGAAGGGACCACGAAAAATCAATCCCCCTGCCAGAGCAGGACCACCTAGAGCAAGTTGCACAGGAACATATCTGGGCAGGTTTTAAACATCTCCAAAGAAGGCATTGAAGGTGTTCTCTTAAGCCATAAAGACATTCTACTACTTTCTCATCCCATTTTCTCTCACTTCTTGAATAATTTAACTTAAGCATTCAATATGAAGAATAAGAATTCATCCATCAAGTACTAAGAAATGGTATTTGGAAACTCCCATCCACAATTAAATAGTTCTGCAGTTCATATCTGTGACTCTCCCCTTAGTGCTAACAAGGTTTCTAGAATACACAGCAAGTGAGCAAAAAACCAGCAGAGGTTTGATTTTAATATTTCTTAGCAAAATATTTTTTCTCTTCAAAGACAGCAGCAAAGATATCTGACCTCAGCAGAGCAAGCTTGCTGTAGAGGATATCCTCCCAGACACCAGAGCAGTATTGCTATGGATTAGCTCCATTTCTGAGCTGGCACAACCACAAATCTAACCAATATTTTCCTTTTTAATATTGGGCTTACTTTAGATATAAAGGTTTAGAATGATTTTATGATGTAGAGTTAAGACAGCAAACAAACCCTTGTTTCCAGTATCACCCCAAGCCTCAAACACACCCATTTGATTGAAGCCAAATTCTGTAGGCAAGGACTGAAAAATCAGAGGACAGGATATTGCAAGGGTTCATTACAAAAGGTGAGCCCATCAGCACTATTTCTTAGGAAGCAAATGTTTCCACTCATTTTATTCACTCTTTCAGTGAGTTAGTGAGAGAAGAGCAAATTTCTTTTCAGCTAGAAAAAGGGGAAGTAGAAGTGGCAGCTGGTGTTTTCCCCCATATAAAAAGGCAAAGGAACTTGAAGCCACCATTGCTACAGCCCTGGGCTTGTACCTCTCTGCAGCCAGGCTCTCTCCAGCAAAGACATCATCTCATCTCTGTCCCTTAAGCACACTTACCCTCCTTTAACTTTTAGCATGTTCCCTGAACTGAAATTTCCTCCAAGAATGTATGTGTGAGACACAGGGGACAGAAGATAAGGATTGTAATAGATCTCATTTCTTCCCTTCCAGTGAAGTTAAAGAGATACAGCTGAGTTCTCTTTCCACAAACCCCTAGCAGCAAAGAAAAAAACCTCTAAAAAATAATATCCCTTTTAAAGAGGTCATTGGTTGTTAAAAGTATCACTGTGACTTGGTTGAAGCTAGACAGACAGAATACCTCCAGGAAAATAAAACCAGAAAAATAAAGTTTATGAATTTTTAGCTTTCCCCAATAGAGTCATAAAAATAAAGCTACTTCCTTGGAGACACAGAACAGATAGTGGCTTCCTTTACCATAAAGGATGAAAAATAAATCATTTACCTGCTTCTTGAGAGCTAGTTATCAGCTACGCCTCCAGAATGTACCCAGTGTGAACTTCAGACTTAGCATTAGCTGTGTTAACTCCGTTGTAACTTCACCACAGCTCATTGAGACAGAGACTGTAAGAAGAGACTTAAGCCTGTTTATAAAGACCTTGTTAACCTCTAGGCAGCTGGAAATTATGAAACTAATGTCCTGGTTTCATGCAGCTTTGTGTAAGGGACAATTAGTTTGCAAAGCTGCCCCACCTGTGCTTTCGGTGAAGAGCATTGATGCCTAGCTCTCACCATTTGATTAAACACATTGGTATCAGCTGTGGTTTGCACTGGTGCGTGATGGGAGCAACCTTGCTGTCTCTGGCATTGGACTGTCCCCACCTTCCTCCTACCTGTGCATTTCCAGGTGTAAACCTGACACACTGGAGCTCTTCTACTGAGATATTAGTTGAGCAACCATCTCTGGCTGTGTTTAAAGGTTGTTTAGATGGTGCTTAGCAATATGGTTTAGTGGTGAATCTGGTCGAGTAGATTGATTGGTTGGACTTGATGATCTCAAGGATCTTTCCCAACCTGAATAATTCCATGATTCGAGGAGTCTGGTCATACAATGGATCTTACAACTCTCCTATGTAATTTAGCTGTGTTTTAGGGAAACCTTTATAGTATCATAGAATCATTCAGGTTGGAAAAGACCCTCGGGATCATCGAGTCCAACCATCAACCCTACTCTACAAGTTCATTCCTAAACCAGATCCCCCAACACCCCATCTAAGTGACTTTTAAACACATCCAGGGATGGGGACTCAACCCCCACCCAGGGCAGTCCATTCCAGTGCCTGACCCCTCTCTCTGTGAAGAATTTTTTCCTGGTGCCTGGTCTAAACATACCCTATTGAAGCTTGAAGCCTTTCCCTCTGATTCTGTCATTAATTACCCGTGAGAAGACATTAGTACCAACATCTCTGTGATGTCACAGAATCACAGAACATTAGAGACTGGAAAGGACCTCATCCTGTCAGATTGTTGTAGAGAGCGACGAGGTCTCCTCTTAGCCTCCTCTTCCTCAAACTTTCCTACAACAGAGCTAATTACAACCTCAGAAATCCAGAATATACTACCTTTATCTATCAGTACAACCTGACCCATGTGCCATCTCACTCTCAATTTAGGTTTTAAACAGGTTTTCTTCTTACCACTGCTGAATTCATATTTATTAGCCATGGAAAAGAAGTGAAAAATACAGTCCCTTGGGTTTCCTCTTGTACTTCCTATCATTACAACACCACCAGATAGTTTGAACAACTGCTTTATTTCAGATCAAGTCATAAAGCACTGTGAATTAAAAAGGCTAAGGCGTGATTTATATTAGCACCATTTGGAAGCATGAGGGAGTGCCAAGAGATTAGAATATGCCAAAAATCTGCAAAACACCCAAAAACACAATCTGTGGAGATGCTGCTGAAAAGCCAGGTTAAATACAGAAACCAGGTTCATTAGGAAAAACCCTTCAACCAGAAAAATTAATGTTATTTTTTACCTGCTCCATGTAGAGACACAGGTGCTACAGGGAGAACTGTTGTGCCAGATCACAATAGGAACCAGTTTTGGGAGGTTAATAAGGTCTCATGGATCGAAACCCCTCCTACTCATGGATACAACCGCTGCATTTTGGTACAATACTGAGCCAGTGTGATTTACTGAATTACCACTAACAACTGCTAATGAAAAACTTAGCTAATCTCACAGATAATTTGTAAGGTCTGAATGTTGGATCAGTGTTAGTTCCCAGCCACCTTGTTATCACCAGTTCTGGAGGCCACATATCTCTTTTTTTTTTTTTTCATTTGGTTGAAGTTGTAGCAAATGAATTATCTCCTTTAATCCTGTAAAAATCAGCAGCACAGAAAAAGCTGTTGCTTTACGTGTGCTTGATGGCTCTCTCAGCTTGTAAATCAATGCTGCTTGAGCTCTCAGTTTTACCCTTTCCAGATTTTTAACCCTCTTGCGTTTATAAGAGACACCCTCCATGAATAAGATTCCTTGATTTCTGGAGTCTAAGTTTCCGTCTCCAGTGTTTTCAGCTGCTGGTGGTTTCACTAGTGGGTATAATAATGCTAAATTTACCATGAGCATGATATTTCCAGTTTGAGCTGCCTTTGATTAACTGGCACTCCAGTAATTCAAAATTCTCATGGCTGTTGCACCTAGCAGACCTTTGGCAGCTTGTGCTGGCTGCCCATTTTTCTTGGGAGCAGTCATGGGGAAAGGAATTTTATGTCTGCTAAAGACCCTGATGGTAAAAAATAAAACACAGAGCAACACAACCGCCCTGGAGAGGTCAAGAGGGCAACACACACCAAAAAAAAGCCCCGACACAACTGTCCTTCGGAAAGATTTCCATGCGAGTTGTAAATAAGTGCTCTGTTTCTCCGCATCTCTGAACCTCACAATTCACAGACTGCTCGGAAATTGGGTAAGTGGGTTTTTTTTTTCTCTTAGGTTGGTGGTTTTTTTCTTAACCCAAACTTGAGTAACCACTTTTAAATGTATGGTTGGAAAATCTGGCTTGCACAGCAGACCTCACAGTCATTCTCCCAGTGAAATTCAATCCACTTGGTTTATTTCATTTTACCTAAGACACCACTGAAGGAAAAATGGTTTTGGAGTAGATAAATCTCTTTCCATCCATGTCTATGGTTTTTTTTACAGAAAATCTTGGAGTTTTTCTTGTCCTTCTTTTTTTTGTTTTTTGCTGTTTTGGACTTCTTCCCTTCAGCTGGAATTCTGACAGTCTGTTTTCTACTCTCTGTTTCCCACTAAATGCAAGGCAAAGGTCCCTTGCGAGGAGCAGGCTGCTGGACATGCGATTTCCTACGGCCATGGCTGGGTGTCTTCTTGCTGTGCTCAATAAGCGACCAAGGCAGTCAGGAGTGATTTACCGCGAGTCTCTTCTTGCCCTTGTGCTAGGAATACAAGCTGGGAGGTTTTTCAACAAGCATTCTCAGCCCCCCATTTTTAATCAGCCTTTCACCCATATAGGCCAAGAAAAAGTTGTAAAGTCAGAAGAAACACTGGCATCTGTTCTGTGACTCAGAACAGAGCAGAGGTTGTCTCCCTTCCATTTTCTGCAAACTCCAATTTCTTTTTTTTCTGTTGACCACACACGAATGGTTCCAATCAGCCTCTAAAAGGCTCTCGTTGGCATTTTAAGATGTTTGTTCTTTACATTCTTCTCTACATCCCCCTTTCCTTTCTCATCCGACGGGGAAAAAAGGGCGTAGAAAAAAATAGACAATTTTCTTTCTTTCTGAGAGATTTCGGTTTTCCATTAGCTGAACACTTCTATTGAAGGGTGTTGTGCAATGAAAGCACAACGGATATGGAAACCTCTTTATTATGCTTGGAATGTCCATTCGGACATTTATTTGAGTTGGACCATGTGAAACACGGTCATAGCAAGAACAAGCCAGCAGTTTGCTTCTTTAATGACCCTTTCTCTGCTAATGGGGCTCAGGCTGTCAAGTAGTGATGCATGTTCCTCGATTGCAGGTGAATTCAGGTGCTTGTGCATCCAGGGCCAGCTGGGAGGTGACAATACCCGTGCCAATCATTTATGCAAGAAGCGTGATTGGTGATGCCTCCTCAAATGGAGCATCTGTCAGTCAAACCACTAGAGGAAGTGGTTAAATGCTTTTTTCATCTCTAATGGAACCGAGCTGTTGAAGTCAGCACTCAACTTAGGAGCTGTTGAAGCTCCTCAGAAAGAGGAAAAAGAAAGATGGTTGTTAGTGTGAAAGCTGTTGTGACTTCCCATCATGATAGAGTACAGATCTTGCTGAGAAATGGAAAGCAAGGAAGAGGCTGTAGTGCCCAGCAACTGAATGTATATGTGTCTTCCAAAAGATTTTCTTCTCTGCTATAATATTGACAGTGAAATATATCCCTTTATATAAACAAAAATAACCCCCAAAAAAATGAGCTCTTGGCGTAGGCCAGTGAAATCACACATTCTGAACAGGGCCAGGCCAAGACGGAAAAATACTCAGTCTGTTTTTCCTAAAATCTACCATATTTCTCCACCCTCCTTCTCTTTTTTTTTTTTCTTTGCCCAGCATGAATGTGTATGCGAGATGCTCAGGTTTTGCAGGTATTGACTGCAGTCATGTTGAATGAAACCACAGGAGCCCTCAGTAGACAGACTTCTATAAAGTGAAGTCCAGAGGATCTTGCTTTGGTTTGAGGAGCATCAGATACTAAGTGACAAATGTTCGCAGAGAAAGGATTCACCATCCCCCAGTGGTCTGGGAATGATTTCCATAGATGGCCCCACACCGAAATCACTAGTTTTCAGAATAATCTTCTTCTAGAAGGATCCGTGGTTTCAGCAGGGTTAGACATTACACAGAAGCTTCTACTGAAGCAATGAAGTTCAGTCATTAATTCACAGAATTGATCAGAAGTTCAGAGAATCCATGAAAAGGCTCAGATTTTGGTCCATGACAACATCGAACAGGGAGAGTTAACAACCAGTGCAAACTGGTCAAAGCACAGAGGTGCTAAAACTACAAGGAGTTATTCTTGTAAACATAAAGAACATTTGATCTTGTGTCTTCCTGCAAGTTTGAGAAACCAAGTTTGTTCTGTCTGAGTCATCATTCTCCTCCGGGCACAGAGAAGCATTTGTGAAGATAGCCACACCAGCCAGGCAGAAGACATCTTCTATTAATTAGCTTTAGCAAACCTGTCCCTCAGTTTTTTCTCCTTTGCACAGTTTTTTCCATCTTAGATGGGAGTTGGGATGATGGAGAGATGAGTTGGCAGGACAGTGGTGGGGCGATCTGGTGCCCACCCACCACTTGGACACTCACCATCCCAAAAGATCTGTAATATCTGCATTTTATCGCCAGTGTCAAATGCTTTTTGCTTGTTTGTTTTTCCTTTCTCTCCTCCTCAATGCCAGATACTCAACAACAGCAATGCAAGTAGTAGCATGACAGTGTAATGCTCTGTTTTCATTATTTTGAATTAACCTTGCTTTGCTATTTTTAACTACTGTAAATGCTCCTGCCACAGGGAATAGGTAGAATTATTTTGCCATTTTAGCAGACTGGAAAGAAATGGAATGAACTTTTGCATACAGTGGGATGTTACCCCTGCCAACACTTAAGTGAAATAAGTTTGCCTGTGTTATTATAGGACCATAATAGTGTAATTACGTAGTAGTAGCGGAGTGTTTTACATCTCTGTAGTAGCCTGACAGTAATCTGTGCCAAAGCTAAATATTATCTCCTTTACACAGACTAGGAAGGTGAGGAGAAGAGTGAATCTCTGGAGTCATAAAGAACATTAGTGCCACAGTGCAGCTTGGAGGAGGCAAAGCCCTATAAGCACTGTATGAAATTCCTTTCACAGTCCACAACCAAATTAATCCAGCAATGCAGAAAACATACTGGTCAGCAAGGTGTTGGCAGCCATGATAAGACTCATGAGAAGCCATATTTTAACCCCCTACCTATCCAAATTCACATCCCAGCTTCAGAGACACTCTCTTTGCTCCCCAAAACAAACCTTTATTGAAAAGTCCATCTGTGTTAACTCTAATCAGCCTCATGGACTGATACTCTCACGAGCACTTTCACAGCCAGATTGATCATCTTCTCTTCTCGGCATGAACTGGTGGAAGAATTTGCAAAGGGGCCTGGTCTTACCCTTGGTGGAAGGACATGGGTATAAATGTCTTGCAGCTTCATTCATGGGTGAAACAGCCCCGGTGGGTCTGTAATGATTTGTCATTTCCTCATTCCTGGAGGCCCCACTATTCTCCAGCGTCCATGTAAGAGGCCACTTCTATTAATAGCTCTCAGGCTTTGCATTTCCTGCATCCAAAGTGCTAATGAAAACTCCTTCCTGGTACTCCTCCAGGGGAAAGGCAGTTTCCTCCATCTCCCCATTCCTATCTGTACATCTGGTCATCTGACCTTCTGGACCTTTCTGTCCTGTGGCAGATTTACTTGGTACATCTGCAACTTCTTGGTGGGGCAGGTATTTTACAGGGAAAAACCTGCAGGCTCTCTCAGGACAATAAGTGCTTCTCCCGGCCCAGATGACTATTCCCATTCTCTGGAAGGGAAATAGCAATCAGACCTTTTGCCCTGGTTGACTTATCATACTGCCTGTTCTGCCCGAGCCAGGCTTCCTCTAGGGTCTGTTAAGTGAAATCCTTCATCCTGCGTAATTACAACTTCATCCTGATGCTGAGGGCTGCTTTGACAGCTCAAAGAATGCAAGCTGGGGTTTTTGGTCTCTGCAGAGGTTGATATGGGAATAGCTTGGCAAGGATAAAAATTTTACATAAGTCCTACCTCTTCACTGAGGAACAGGGTAGATATCCATTGGTGGCTTTGCTCAATTCTTGATATAAAAGATAGGCTCTGATCAACCCCCTTCTCCATGTACACAATGTGCACCAACAACTTGGGCCAGGAATGCAGCCTTCAGCATTTCCTTAAAAGTCAAACTGTCACACTGCACTGCAAACCAAGGTCTGTGCCACCAGCACTGCTCAAGTTCAACGTTAATACTCTGAATGCAAACAAGCTTTCATCTTCCGTTGATCCCCACAGAAGATTCTAGAGCTGTTTCAGGTCATGCAATAGTTAACCCTTCCCTCCCCTCTGCCCCTCTGCCTTATCTGAAGCCCTTCTGTGCTATCAGGCTTTTTGAAAGGAATGCCATATCTCTGTAAACCCTTTGGTTAGAATTACAGAACTTGAGGTGAATCCTCACCACATCTCAGCCCTGAGGCCCCTCCATGATGCTGAAACATCCCCCTCAAGCCCTTGGCAAGCAAAGGGCTGCCTGAGACCAAGATGCTTCCCAAGCCAGGCCAGCAACTGTACCAAAGGGAATGCCATCAAATTCTGGGGAAGGAGCAATTTGCAAGTAATTTCTGGTTTATACTCATTTAGGAACCAGGGTAGAAGGGAGGGGATGTATGTGGGGAGCCTGATTAAGTCTGGCACTTTTGAGGTAAATGGAGTAGTAATTTTTTGGGGGGGTACATTTCCTATTTTTGACTAAGTTTGTCTTTTCTGCAGTGAATGTGATACCTACAGTGCCAACAACATTTGGTTTCCATTCTCCCCAAAGAGGTATCTGCATCCAGACTAATATATCTGAATGTGCAGCCTGGTAAATAAAAAACAGTGATGCTAACACAACCTGTTTACATCCTCATGTCTCAGTGTTCGTGTTTGGGCAACAAACTTTGTGTTATAAGATTTGGCAGAGTTTAATTGCAACAGGCTTTGTACAAGTTAGGGGTACCAAACCGGCACATCCACTGAACTAGATAAACAAGTCATGTGCAAGAAACTATTTCTTGTAAAAATGAAAGTCTTTATAGAATCATAGAGTCATCATGGCTGGAAAGGACCTCTAGGATCATCAAGTTCAGCCCTCATGTCAACATCTCTCTAACCCCTAGACCATGCTCTAGCTGCTTGGTTTTTAAACACCTCTAGGGATGGTGATCCCACCACCTCCCTGGGCAGCCTGTTCCGCTGACAGTCAGTAAAGAACTTCTTCCCAAGATCCGATCTAAACCTCCTCTGACGCAACTTGAGACCTCTCATCCTATCATTAGTAACTTGGGAGAAGAGACCAGCACCAGCCTCGCTACAGCCTCCTTTTAGGTAGTTGTAGAGAGTAATAAGGGCTGCTCTTAACCTCCTCTTCTCCAGACTAAATAACACAAATTCTTTCAACTGTTCCTTATAAGGCCTGTTTTTCAGACCTCTCCCTAGCCTTGTTACCCTCCTCAGGCTGTGCTCCAGCACTTCGATGTCCTTCTTATCCTGTGGTGCCCAAAACTCGACCCAGTACTCAAGGTGCAGTCTCACAAGTGCAGAGTACAGGGGCACAATCACCTCCCTACTCCTGCTGGTTACCCCATTCCTGATCTAGGCCAGGACACCATTGGCCTTCTTGGCTACCTGGGCACACTTCTGGCTCATTTTCAGCTGGCTGTTAGCCAACACCCCAGGTCCTTTTTCAACCAGGCAAATTTATTGAAGTATCTGTCACTAAGATGGTTTAGATGGTTTCACCCCAGCAAAATGTTGGCTGTTGACCTCTTTTCTCTTGAAAAGAAATATCTCGACAGCAGCTAGTTAAATGCTGTGATTTCATACGGCGCCTTTGTTTACAGTGTGGCATTATCTTTAACAGCATCTATTTATAATGAGCTCGATGAGATAATAAACAGTGCTATTCTATTAACAGGGACCTCAGGGTTCAGCCAACAGCAAGAGGAGCCTGCCAAAAGACTTAGGTGGCCTCCAATGCAGCGCAGAGCAGTGCAGCTGATGGTATGTTTTATGTCTGTATATCGCTGTGCTCCTTTTCAAATAAATATGCAGTAAAGGTGTAAAGAGAAGTTTATTGATGTGTGTGCAGCCCTATGACCATTCAGGATACTCCAGAAGAGGAGCAGTGACACTAACCCTTTCTCACCAGGCAGCTCCATAGGAAGCAAGCCAGTAAGCAAACTGAAAAAAATAAAATCATTATTCCCTGAACAACGCCTGCTTCTCTGTAGCCATCCAACAAAGAGGAAGCATAGTCCTGCATCTTCCCCTTAGTGAGACTGGGAGATTTTGGAGCTGAGGAGATCAAGGATGAACTCTACCACATCACAGGCATTGGGGCCAGAGCCCACCTGTATACTAAATCTCTTCCAAATAAAACAGCAAAAAAGGATGCGTTCTCTTGAGACATAGCCCACTCAGGGTGAGGAAGATCCTCACTTCAACACCAGTGATCTGCTGTGAACATCAGATAGACACCTCATGAGGGGTAGCTATTTTTGGTGTGGTTTCCATGCTTTTGGTTGGGAGGTGCTCTGCCTGCTGCTGTGGCTGTTGCCTGCCTTCCCTGACACTGGGTGTACCCAGCTGGGCAGGCCTGTGATGGATGGACCTGGATTGGAAACCCGTCTGCGACCAACAGCAATCGCTGTGTTAAGCTGAGTAGAGAGTTCCCAAGGCTGCTTGCACAAACAAGCCCCTTTTCATGCAAACACTTGCCTGGAAATCTCAGTGCCCCCCAACCAGGGAAAAGCCCGTCCTGTTCCAATGCCCAACAGATGGCACATCCCACCAGAAAGCTTTCCACTCCTTTCACCGTGTTATTTACTGTTTTGCTCCACTTGTGGTGGAAGAGACGGTTTTACCCAACATCTTCCATTTTCAAAGCCAAGCAAGCGGCTGTAAATGCCTCCTGTTTCTGCTGGGGTTTGTGCATGCTGTGTGTTTGACATCACGAACCATGGCTGGACGTGGCTATAAGCAGTAATTATGTGACTGTATTGCATAGGAGGTGGGGTTTTAATTTCAGGTCTAGTTCAGCCATGGACAGACACCTCAGATCATCTGCTCTTTGGAGTCAACAAGTCAAGACTTTATGAGGTCTCCCTATATGACACAGCACCATCCTTAAGATCATCTGGGAAGCAAGAGGCAAGCATCCCACTGAAATGTTCTAATGGCTAGACATTCCCAGCCTACTTTACAGGCAGATATTTATCCTGAAGCAGCTCCAGCAACAGTAAGGGGCAGTCATGGCAAAAATTAGCTGTGGAAGGACATTGCAGCCACCGGGAACAGACAGGATAATGTTCTGGGTTTCTTCTCAGAGATAACACAGGAGTATTGTCCGAACTGTAGAATGATGATAGTTTGGAGAAATATGCAACAAGCTCCTGTATGGGCTCCCAGAGTTGCCTGCTGGGATTTATAACAGCCTGTTTCTGTGCCAGCCAGCAAGTCCCACCACTGAGCTGGATCTACACCACCATGCAGGGGTCCTTTCAGAGGGGTTGATCAGCTCCAAATGGCCACTTAGGAAAATCATCCCAGCCTCATAAATCTCTGCATAAATAGCCTGTGAGTGTTCAAAGTGAGATACTTATTCCAACCTCAATAATAACAATAATTCCACTGCAGGTGAGGTTTTGCAAGGGAGAGAAGATCTTGCAGATGGTTCTTGTATCCTGACAGTGATTCTGATGGCAGTAGTTGTTTAAAGGGGAGGGTTAGGTTGGATGTAAGAAAGCACTTCTCACAGAAGGGGTAATCAGACACTGGAATGGACTGCTCAGGGAGGTGGTGGAGTCCCCATCCCTGGAGGTTTAAGGACAGACTGGATGTGGCACTTAGTGCCCTGGTCTGGCTGGTGTGTCGAAGTCAGGCCATAGGCTGGGCTTGATGATCTTAGAGGTCTTTCCCTGCCTCAATAATTCTGTGATTCTGTATGACGGCACGTATTCTGCTCAAGAACACCTGAAACCTGCCTGCTGAGATGTTGCTGAAGGACTGCCTTTCTGGAAGCGATCCCTAGTAAAAGCTGGATTTATGGATACATTCAGCTCCTTCTGATTCTTTTCTCAAGAGGATGTGTACGAATATTAATGTATTGTGTATTAATCCCATGTTCCAAATACTTTTTTGAGATGAGTTCCATCTTCTCCAGCTCTATAGTGGAAATATTTGAAAAAACCAGAAACTCCTCAGTTGCAAATCACCAGTGAAAGCAAGTTAGAAAGGATGGCCAGCCTCAAGCACATCATCTCAGAGGTGGCTGAATGGGTGTGGTGTGCTCCACTTCCAAGGAGTTTGGAGTACGCCTTGAGATGTTGAGACCTTTTTAAGATAGACTTGTAGGGGGAGACTTCACTGAGCCTTTCCATAGGTTCCCCTGCGGTTCATATAACAACAGAGTCCTAATTCACAGCCCAGCTCTAAAAACTTGGACTTCCCTCAAAGAAAATGGGGAGAAAAAAGATATCAGAGATCAAAACCGTGTTTGCATTAACATCAGAAATCAGATGGTGGCAAGGTCCTCTGAAGAAAAAACCCCTCAATCTTTTCTTCTTACAAGTGTCCAATCTGTAAAAATTAATGTGTCAACATCTCCAAGTAAATACTCTCTCCATGACTTTCTTATTCCCCCTTCAATTGGAGGCTGTTGCTCATCATAAAGATGTTATCTTTATTATATTATATTTTTGTTATGTTATCTGTGTTATCACAGAATATCTTTAGTTGGAAGAGACTTCAAAGATCATTAAGTCCAATGTTTGCCCCAGCACAGCCAGGTCATCCGTAAACCACATCATTCAGCAGATTTGTAGGAAAAAGCATTAGACTAATACAATGCTAATAGCTTATCTATGTACAATTACCTGTAAACTGTATTTTTATTCAGGGGCTAAAAAAGACTTAAATTTCCTCAACAAACCCTCTCTCCTCTGCCACAAGCAGCTCTGAAATCTTTTTGCTGCATGACTTGAAATATTAATACTTGTGGGGGTCGGAGGTAAGTTTATAATGTGGCTGAAAGGATACTTTTCATCTCCTAGCCAGTGGTATCTATTTATTTATTTTATTTCTTAAATGAGACTCCAGCTGAAGACTAACACTTGACTTCAGCAACTGCTGAGGAAAACTTATTAGCAGGGTGATATATAGGATCTTTTTTGCTTCACAGATGGGCTTTCCCTAGTTCAAAATAAAACGAGGTCTCAAGTAGCCTGTTCTCAAAAAGAAATAATAAAGCTTGACTTCAGAACAATGGTATGTGCCCTTAGGGCTGCTCTCCAGATCACGAGGGGGTTAGGGAGAGGCACGAGATATGCCCTGAAATACACGGGTGAGCTCCTATCCACAGCCCTTCCTCTGTGAGCCCTGCCAGGCCAGTTTGGCAAAAACACTGAAGATCTGCTCAGATCTACAGCAGCTGGTGGTATTTGGCCATCATTCCCAGGGGAATCTTTATTCTAGCCTAGCGTGAATCCCCTACACCTACAGTCCCCAGCGCTGTGAATTTTGGAGACCTAAGAGCTGACGCATCAATTTCCACATTGCTTTGCAGGTTGCTGTCGGTCAACTTTTTATTTCTAGGCAAAATGCAAAGGACAGACATTTGTCCTTTGATTTCAAGCCTGCAGCCTCAGCTGGGGTTGGAGCATTTGTACGCTTGCTGGAAAGATGTCAGCCCACACATAGGGTGAGGGGATAAGCTTCATTTTTCCTCACAGGTTACAGGCATTAGCAGAGAGCAAATCAGAAATTCATTATGTGTGCTATGGTAGAACAATACTCCCTAAAAATGATGCTCTTATAAATAGCTAATAAAAAGTACGCTTATTTATCTGTATGAAACAGCCATTTTAATAAATGGCAGATCATGTTTATAGAGAACAGAGGCTTGCTTGTAACCCTGGCTTACAACTCACCATAAAAACTGGGGTTGATGTGTTTTAACTGATGTTTGACACATTCAAGTCATATTTGCAAATTTCATAGTCTCTTAAATATTTATTTGCCATTTATAAATCATTTACAAAGGGAAGCAGTACTATAAAACTGGGCTGCTGCATACAGACTTCAGATACCTGAATAATTTAATTGCTTATTTGCTCTCTATTCTCATTGTTAAAGGAACCGGTGCTTTTCTGTATTCATTTCTTTTCTTCACTTTTTTCTTCTAAGGACAGTCTGTAGCACAAAATGATTAGGTCTGGACTAGCTGTGGTAGCATTTAAGGTCTGGACTACTTGTGGTAGCACTTAAGGTCTGGACTACCTGTGGTTTTGTGCCAATATTGATGGTTATGGATGTGCAAATTTTTACCAATTCCACAATAAAAGCAGGTATTAATGTACTGTGACCACTTTACAGGGGAAAAGTAATGACCTTAATCCCCCCGATTAACACCAGTTCAAGCTCCAGTTCGCTTTACACCATTGCAGCATCTCTCTGCCTTCTCTCCCCAGCCTCTGCCAACTCAGAGCTGCATTTTCAAGCTCCTGTGTCTGTGCTGTGTTACACATATGTCACACCAGAACTGCTTACTCCTGTCTGTTTTCATGGATAGTTTATGCAAATGGAACTGCCTATATGGAATGCTCTTTCAATTTCAACTGCACCAATGTATTTGCAGCCAGCATTTTCCAACTGAATGCTAGTGCTTTGAATGCAGCTAGTAGGGCGCTTCCATCTGGCCCCCAAGAAACTTTCTACCATCATATAGTATTATGAGATTTTTACCAATCAGTCTCAGAGAAATCAGTCATCAGGCTCCTTAAGGGCTGTCTTTTTGCTTCTCTTCCTTCTCTGTGGCTGCCAAGGAAGACCTTATAGGGAGCATCTCCCACAGTGCTGGAGATGATGCCCTGGATCCTACTGTAGCTGGAAAGTCAACTCTGCTTCTTGCAATTAGCTGTAGATAAGTACTGGCTCAGCCTTTTTTGCCTCACTGTCTGGGTGTAAATGCAGTGATGTGATTCACTTTGATGGCTAAAAAAGTATTATCTCCCTTCTATCCACTCTCCATGGAAAAGGGCAAAAACAGATGATAGAACAAATAGAGAAAAAGGACAAGAAAAAAGGAGAGGAGTTGGAGAGTGGCTACTTAGTCTAAGAAAACAAATTAGACAGAAAGTTCCTGTCCAGACCTGGGAACAGGGCAGAGAAGGAGATTTTCCACCAAATATATCTCTCCTTTGCAAAGATCCCAACACCTCCAGGAGCTTTCTCAAACAGTTCCATTTCTGAAAGGTTTTGCCAAATGCCAGAGACACAAAGAAGCAATTAGTAGTGATTTTCTTGTGCTATTTACCGCCTGTGGATAAATTTACCTCCTCCTGCTTCCATTCTGTACTGTGGCGGGGGACTTAATCTGTCTGTCTCTAAGTAGACACATTCAAAATTTCAGTGCTTAAAGAAAATTTTATGAGCTTAGGCTGCCTGGTGAACACTTCTGTTGTAATGATTCCAAAACGAAAGGCAATAATCCCCTTTTTTAAGAAAAATAGAATTTGAAAACCAAGCTCACATTCTTTAGTATGGAGAAAAGGAGACTGAGGGGTGACTTCATTTATGTTTATAAATATATGAAGGGTGAGTGTCAGGAGGATGGAGCCAGGCTCTGCTCAGGGGCACCCAATAACAGACAAGGGGCACTGAGTGTGAGCTGGAACAGAGGAGGTTCCACATCAATATGAGAAGGAACTTCTTTACAATGAGGAGAGCACTGGAAGGGGCTGCTCAGGGGAGTTGTGGGGTCTCTGTCTCTGGAGATGTTTAAAACCTGCCCCTGCCTGGCCATGTTCCTGTGTGTCTTGCTCTAGGTGATCCTACTGTGGCAGGGGGATTGGACTGAATGATCTTTCAAGGCCACTTCCAACACTAGGAGTGTTCTGTGATCCTGTGATTCTGTGATTCTGATAGCAGTATAAGTACTGTTTGCCCCATAACTTGGATGTCAGACCTATCTGTAGAGATATTGATTGGGTTGTTACATGTGAGAATGGGTATCAGGTATTTGGAAGTCCACAGCAACACCAGGATGTGGGTTTGGCATGCTGTCAGGATGCAGATGGAAATGTCTGCTAAGGCACTAAAACCATCCAGGGGGTACAAAGGGATGTGAGAAGCACAGAGCTCTCCTGCAGCACAGCAAACCAACACACGTCCATGCACAGCAGGACATCTCTAAGTAGGTTTTTCAAGGTTGCTACAGAGCTTTTGAAACTACTTTTCATTTAACCCTGCCAAGAGAGCCAACACCCCCAATAACCCTTGATTTAATACTGCCCTCATTGAAGTCAGTGGTAATTTTTTTGTTGCTTGCAGTGGAGTTCATGACTCCGTAAGTATACAGGGCTCAGAATTACAGAAAGAGCAATTTCAATAAAATGTCTAAAACATATTTTCTAGGCTTGTCAAGGCTATAATCTTGGTGTCCTCCAGCTCTCTAAGTGGTTAGGAAAGCTAAAGAATTTACCCAGGACCAAACCTGACCTCTTGTAAGTCTCCATTGGGAACAGGGTAGGGTGCAAACACCACATGTGAGAGAACTGTAGGTATTTTACTGTGTGGAGTTTGTTCTTAAACTTCTGCGAATTATCAGTGCTATGAAAAGCTCTTTGTGAGCTAGAAAGTCCAAGTGAGAAGTATATTCTTCCTGAATTATTTAGCCTAGAACTAATAATAGTAATAACAATAAAAATAAACCCAAAAATGAAAATGGCTGCTAAGCCCTGTAATCAATTCTTCCCTCATTGTAAATCTTGTGTGGTCTCATTTCTGTTTGGTGTAGAAACAGGAAATGTTGTTTTCAAAGGAATCATGACAAGGGACTTCTTTGTTATTTGTCCATGCACAGCAAAGCCTTAATTCTGGATTAAGTAGGTGCTACTGTAGCACAGTAACCAATTACACCATGTGTGGGAGCATTATTATTCATGAGCATAATGATAGTAAAAAGCATTAGGAAGGGATTATTAAATAGAAGAGCTTCACCTTGGAAGAGGTTTCTCAGGAAATCAGACCATGTGGCTTCTGAGAAGTTACAGGCACCAAAAATAAGAAGAATAAATGTCCAGTGCCATATCATTAACCCAGGGGCTGCCATTCCCGCTTTTCTCCTAGGATTTTACTGAAAGGTGTTGCACTGGTCACGTCGTGTTCTGCAGAAGACAAATCTGCAGCAGCTGCTTGTTGTGATGTCTACAGGATTTTTCTTGGAAGGACAAATGTGCATGGAAAGTGTCTGTCCAGATAGGATGGGAGGGCTCAGGCATCAGGCTCGCCTCTCTAATTCTCTTCTAAACCTGGGAAAGGGGTGTTCAGGGCTTCCCCCAATGGAACTTTAAATATTTGAATCTCTTTCCCTAATAAACTGCTTTCCTAACAAACTGCTACCATATGTAAATGGTAAGTGCTCACTGACTCTCAATACCCACCCGGAGCTGGTCACTGGAGTACTGCTACCCTCGTATGCAACACATACTCACATTGCTATAAAAAGTAGCAGACTGTGTCCCTTTAATAAGTTACACCATAAATTTTACAGACTTTACCCCAGTGACTTTTAAAATCTTGTTTCAGCTATGCAGCATCATCTTGCAATAGGAAACATCCTTCAAATGTTTAGGTTAGAGGAACAGAATTTAATCCACTCAAGGTATTTTAGAGTGTAATAAATAAATAACATGTCCCCTCTCTTCAGGATGAAATATGATGCACACTAAAGGGAGACAAGCAGCTTTGATAGCTGATAATAAGGGTTGGTATTTCATTTTCATTCTATTCAGCATCTGGTTTTTGTCCTAAAAATCTAGTATCTGTGACATTGACAAATTAACTTTAAAAAGCTAAGTACTGGAAAAGTCATTTTGCCCTGAAATCTGCTAGTCTGAGAATGAGGAAGAAAAAAGGATCAGACTATTTCAACAGTAGTGCAAGACCCCCACCCAGAATGAGTTGGAACTAGATGATTTTTAAGGTTCCCCTTTGACCCAAACCATTCTACAAGTCTATGATTCTAATGAAACTCTCCATAAAAGTGTCCAGGACTTGAGGAGAAATAGAAAGTTTCAAAGTCAAATGACAAATATTCTGTGGTTTTCTGTCCTTCTGTAAGTCCCATAGTAGGTGACTATGGACTAAAAATTGAACAGCTACTCCTGACAACATGGTAATGAACTTTGAGGTTGTACATGAGCCTGTTCCACTGTGTTTGACTGCTACCACAAGTGTTTATAGTAATGGCCATGGTACTAGAAAGCCTTGGTCTCCACCATGAAAAAGCAAGCATTTATGCTGACTCCAGAGGCAGATGGAAAACTGATCATGCTGTGGAAGCCTTGGAAACATATGGAAACATAGCACTGAAAGGAATGAGCATCACAATAACAAAGTTTGGCACATCCAATGTATCATTGACACCAACGTTTGTAAACAGTAAAGGTCAAATTCAAACCTAAAAACAGCAGGAGGTGACTTCTGTTAAAACCAATCCCTAATGATTCTATGCTTCTATGAAGCCATTCTGCTGCAGTTTCCAAGCAAGGTTTCTGGGCATGGATCCCAAGACAAGGGTATGCTAATTGCTATTTAGGATTGGGGGGGAGAGAGGAAGGAAAAGCCAGTTGTTAAATACCCCTGCCCACACAAGTACCCATGTGTGAGCTTCTCCCCACAGCAAGCATGGCACCACCACAGCCTTCCAGGATTTTTCCACTTTTCTCATAGGTTCTGACCTTATCAACAATATCATTTATAAAATGGTGCAATTACTAATGTGTTTCCCTGTAATTTAATAAATACAGTTTAGCAATTTTCCTTTTTTCCAAGAAAAAAACAAGGTGTGAAATGTTTACTTTAGGATGAAGCAACACCCAAGAGTAAGCACAAGATGTGTTAAGGTTACTTGTGGTTGTTTCCATAATCAAATCTAAGAACCACAATGACATCAAGAAAAATCCTTGAAAAGACAAGAAAAATTGAGAAACTGCTATTAGTGAGGATTTGAGAAGCATGACTCTTAGTATTTGGGCACTAAGAGTAACCTAGTTCCAGGGCAGAAAATGAGCTCATGACCTAACATCACAACCAACTAGACCAGGGCACTAAAGGCCACAGCCAGTCTGTCCTTAAACACCTCCAGGGATGGGGACTCCACCACCACCCTGGGCAGTCTATTCCAGTGTCTGATCACCCTTTCCTTGAGGAAGGGCTTCCTAACATCCAACTTAATCCTCCCTGGCAGCTTCAGGCCCTGCCCTCTCATCCTGTCACCAGTTGCCTGGGAGAAGAGCCTGACCCCCACCTGACTATAACCTCCCTTTAGGGAGTTGTAGAGAGGGAGAAGATCCCCCCTGAGTCTCCTCTTCTCCAGGCTAAACACCCTCAGCACCCTCAGCCTCTCCTCATCAGACTTTCCCTCCAGTCCCTTCCCCAGCCTTGTTGCTCCTCCAGACCCACTCCAGTTCCTCAATCTCTTTCTTGAAGTGAGTGGCCCAGTGTACTCGAAGGGAGTCCTCCCCAGGGCCCCAGCAGGCAAACACACACAGGATTAGCTTTAAACCACCTCTCTCCTGAGAAGCACATGGGCCTTTAGCAACAACACCCAGTGCTGGCCTTGAGACTTTGCAGTAGCAGGATAAGGAGGCCTTACCTGGGGCTCTGAGCCTGGCCAGCCTCGTGCTCCTCCCAGCCTCGTTCCTCCTCCAGACCTGCTCCAGTCCCTCCATCTCTTTCTTGAAGTGAGGGCCCAGTACTTGAGGGGAGGCCTCCCCAGTGCCCAAGCAGGCAAACACACACAGGATTAGCTTTAAACCACCTCTTTTCTGAGAAGCACGTGGGCCTTTAGCAACAACACCCAGTGCTGGCCTTGGGACTTTTTGCTTTGCTGTAGCAGAATAAAGAGGCCTCACCTGGGGCTCTGAGCCTGGACTTTGGCGGGGCAGAGTTATTCCCGATTTGGGAGGATTCGTTAACTTCAAGCACCTTTGTTTACCTTGCGAGTGAGCTCAGGGCTCCCTGTGAGTCCCGCTCTGTGCTGCACACAGTAGTTGGACGTGGTCTGCGGACCTCTGCAGTTGTTATTTTTCATCAGGAAGATGGCTTTTAGCTGCAGGGGTAAACCTCGCTCCCCGCTGGGCAAATGTTGGGTGGAAAAATATTTCACAATAGGAAACAAGTTGGAATCAGTCAGAAAAGAGGAAGTCGACCAATCCACGGTGCTGTTTGGCCTCGGTGTAATATTTCAAAGTTCCCTGTTTTGAAATTATTAGACCACCAAAAAAGTGAAAGGCTGCCAAAAATTACTGTAAAAGGTAATAATTGTTAATAACTTGGCATCTGCTCGCTCATTTGAGCTGCATGGTTTTGGCATTCATTAAAGACAACATTGTAAGCAAATAAAAGAGCAACTGCCTGGCACATAAAATTTTAACCACATCATAACTAAATATTAAATGTGAGTTTTTAATTCAATTTATAGTTTAAATAAGGATCCATGCAGTCACTTGGAAAAAAAAAGGGAGAAAAAGAAGAGTCGACCCTATAAACAGTCAGTCTTAACAATATTGCAAAGAAATAATTGCAGTGTCCTTGACCTTGAAATGATCCTTTTTTCTGAATTAGGACAGGAATTTAATTAAAGCTTCAGAAAAAGCTTTCATTTTAGATTTGAGTTACCAAATATTTAGAGATCTAGTGCCCAGGCAAGCCAATGGAAACATTCCTGTTCATTTCAGTGAGCTTTGGATCAGGCCCCGTACAGCTTAGGGTATCTCATTTCATGGCACGGACCCAAGGTCACCGCAGGAGAAAATGTTCTCCCTTAACCCAACGTTATCTGAGGTCATACATCCTGGAGACCACGAAGGCGGCTGCATAGCATGGACAAGCCAGGGAGGAGCAAAAGCTTAAGCCATCTTCATTCATCTTGCCTTGCCATTGCTCTGCAGTAGTTTCAAGCGATCATATGAGCCTCTAGGTCTCTTTTTCTGTCCTTTCCAACAGCTGAGGCCATTTTGACCTGCTAATAGGGTCACTAAATCTCTGCACCTAGTTTCTGCCAGAGATGCAACGTGTTCCTGCCAGTGAGCCTCCGTCTCCCTTCTCTTTCTAGATGTATTATAGGACTTACAGCTCCAGCGTGATAGAGACTCATCCAAAGGTCACTGAAGTCAGGGGACACCTTTTCTTTTGACTTCAATGGGCTTTGAACCAGATTCTTAGTCATCATTAACAAGTCAGCATTTACCAGAAGTGATATCTGAGTCCTCCAGCTATTTCCTGTTCCCAGTGTAGGGTAAGTGGTGATAGCTTGAATGTCATCCAGTGGTTACATTTAGTGTTTCTGACCTCTAAATGGTTCTGACCTCTAAATGAGCTCCTCTATCCCGCTGCAGCATATCCAAGGCTCAGTGTTTCATGACTCAGTATGCAGGAGGGAGGGGAACAGGCTGCAAGAGATGCATCTTTACTTTTTGTCTTACCATGATCTCAAGCAGACAATGATTTGGGGGGGGGGGGGCTGCAAATAAATAAAATGAAAGCCTGTGTCTCTAAGGTGTTGGTGAAATTCCCACACACTTTCTCAAGCCAGGTTCACAATGAAGGGGATGGGTTTTTTTCTTGAGCTGGGACAAAACAAGGACAAACCGGGAACAAATGCCTTGGTCCCGGCACACAGTCAACAGTGTCATCTTTCAAAAGAAATCTCAGTGTGTTCAGAAGGATCCATGTCTTCCTATTTTGGTTCCACAGAGGCCTGGTTTATTCCAGAGCCTTTGTTTTTATTAGTGAAATATACTAAACTGTTTTCTCAAGACTTGCCAAGCAGCTTAAAACATAATACCGTTAAATTTGAGGTCCTACTGGGAAAAGTAAGGCAAACTTAATTAAAGTTAACCAGAGTTTTCTCTTTGTGTAGAGCCATGTTTCACTGTGCTGGAGCTCGCCCATAAAGCACTTGCTCTCTCAAGCACTCAGGCTGGAAAGAGAGCTATATCTGCCAGGATGGGAGATGGCAAGAGAAAGGAGGAACAAGCAACTGAAATTGCTGAGGAAGCAAAAAAAACAACTGTTTTTTTCATCTGGTTTAAAATATCCCCATTTTCATATTAATCACAGAATCACAAAACATTAGGGATTGGAAAGGACCTCAAAAGTTTATCCAGTTCAATCTCCCTGCCACAGCAGGATCGCCTAGATCAAGCTGCACAGGAACACATCCAGGTGGGTTTTAAACATCTCCAGAGACAGAGACTCCACAACTCCCCTGAGCAGCCCCTTCCAGTGCTCTGTAACCCTCACCATGAAGATGTTCCATCTCATATTGATGTGGAATCTCCTATATCCCAACTCACACTCATTGTCCCTTGTCCTATCATTGGGTGCCGCTGAGCAGAGCCTGGCTCCATCCTTCTGACACCCACTCTTCACATATTTATCAACATTAATGAGGTCGCCCCTCAGTTTCCTTTTTCCCAAGGTAAGATCTTCATGGTATCCCCACAGCTTTCACAGGGATGGGTTTTTGAAGACAGTGTGTCTCTGAAGGGGATGAAGGATCCAGGAAACAACTACAAGTGTCAAATACTAATCTTTGGAACATTAATTTTTGCACTATTTCTTTTGTAGCTTCATACCACTTCTACCTTTTTACCCCAAAGATATTGATGTATCCTCCTTGCAATGTCTCCTCTGTTCATGGCAGCTGGCAGGAGCCCAGCAGGCAGCAGGCAGAGATTTCATGGTCCAAGAGAAAGGATGGGATTCACCTACAAGTGCTGTGATGTTACGCCCCTAATAAGTGGGCATGATGACCCTGACTGTGTCTCAAGCCAGAAATAAATCCTGTATCACAGCTCTTTGCAAAACATTAAATATCCCCTAATGTTTTAGTACAAGGGTGAGAGTATAGCACCTGTTGTTTGGCTAGTTTCCAGCATGGACGACTAGATATTCTGCCCATCAAATATTTGCCTGTTGGTTTTGGCTGGATGCTTGTCCTAGGACTTGCCTCAATAAGCTGGTGTGCTCCACCCTAGAGCTGGATCTTTTCAGTTGAGAATGCAAAAAAATAAAGGAGAAAAAGAGTTAAATTCCTCTAGAAATAACCTCTGACCTGTAAACCAGCAGAATATAGGAAAAGCTCCGCCTTCACCCCACTGCTTCTGTGTTGGTCAGAAAAGAGTAGGAATTTGGCAGCAGCACAGAGCTGTGCAATGGGAAGAAGAAGGGAATCCAGCTGACTGCTCAGAAGGGCCAGGGTGCCATTACCCACCATTGCTGGGGCAGACTAGCAAGCAGTGATGGGAGACCATCCACAAAACGAAAGTTATTTTGTGATGAATTATTCTGGGATTTTGTCTCACCCTGATCCTTCATCAGGATGCAGAGGAAAGTTGACGAGGCTGGTGAGAGGTCTGGAAAAGAGGCCCATTGAGGAGTGGCTGAGGGAACTGGGGTTATTTAGTCTAGAGAAGAGGAGGCTGAGAGGAGACCTTATTGCTGTCTACAGCAATAAGGAGGTTGTAGTGAGGCTGGTGCTGGTCTCTTCTCCCAAATTACTAATGATAGGACGAGGGGAAATGGCCTCAAGTTGCATCAGGGGAGGGTTAGATTTGATCTTAGGAAGAAGCTCTTTCCTGAGACAGTGGTTGGGCACTGGCACAGGCTGCCCGGGGAGGTGGTGGAGTCCCCATCCCTGGAGGGCTTTAAAAACCGAGTAGCTGGAGCCTTGAGGCCATGGTCTAGGGGCTAGGGAGCTGTTGGGATGAGGGCTGGACTTGATGACCCTGGAGATCCTTCCCAGCCATGATGATTCTATGGCCAGGCTGGCTCCCACCTGGATGTCACCAGTATTGTGACTGGAAGCTACTGGTTGTTCCAGCTCCTGCAGCCTGATGTAGAGCTCGAGACAACCGCAAGGGCTTCACCACCCTGTTCTCTTTGCAATGCAGGAGGCCTTCGAGGAGCGACAGTGATAGATGCCTTAGATACTCTGTACATCATGGAACTCGAGGAGGAATTCCAAGAAGCAAAGACGTGGGTGGAGAAGAGCTTTGACTTGAATGTGGTGAGTCAGTCCCTGAGAATGTCCTGCCTGTTCGCCCCAACTGCTGTTTGACCACTTCTCCTCAGGGTCTTCTCTAAGAACCATGTGGGGAGGGGAACTGTGAAGCCTGCTGGGGGGAGAGACCGCTGGACCCTGGGGTTGTTTTTGGGCTACTGTGATGATTCACCCCAGCTTCTGCCTACAGTTGGCACCGGGTTCCAGCCAGGGGCCGGCGGATCACACTGATGGTGTCAGGCTGAAGATGAGATTCAGTGCTTGGTGCTTTCTGTGTTGGCTCCTGGGTTGTAGAAACCCCTGTAATTATCAGAGACTCCACGGAAGTTTTGTCCATCAAAGAACAAGCTCTGTTTCATCTCAGCGAAACGTCTGCCTGCGAGGAGACGAGTTTTCCTCTTGGGGCTGTAGATTGAGAAGGAAGACACCGATTTCCTTGGCTGGGCCCTTTGTTGTTGGGCCAGTGCTGGGATTTGCACAGTGGGAGCACACAGGGAGCCCTGTGAAGATGAGCATCATCCCTAAGAATGGCTGGAGATGCTCATGAACTTCTCCCTGGATAGGGTCCTCAGCCCTTGGAACAGGATGCTCAGAGAGGGGGTTCCATAGCCATCCCTGGATGTGTTTCACAGTTGTGGAGATCTGGAGCTCAGGGATAGGGTTTGGGGTGGGTTCGGACAGCTGGGTCAGGGTTGGACTCAATCTGAAAGGTCTTTTCCAACCTAAAGCATTCTAGGATTTGATGCTCTATAGCTCCTGAATCTTTCTCAGCCTCTTCATCTTAGAGCCAGCAGTCGACTTGCTGGGACTCAGGGCGCAACACTCCTTGCAGCGCTGTCAGATGAAGGACACTGCCCCTCATCTTCCTCTGTGCTCAGGGTTGTTTGCCTCAGCTCTGACTGTTAGGCTTCAAGCCAACTCTTGTTGCCTTGCAACATGCCTGGTGGCCAGGAAGGCCAGTAGCATCCTGCGGTGTATTAGAAGGGGGGTGGTTGGTTGATGGATACAGGTTCTCCTCCCCCTCTACTCTGCTCTGGTGAGACCGTGTCCAGTTGTGGGCCCCTCAGTTCCAGAAGGACACAGAGCTGCTGGAGAGAGCCCAGCGCAGAGACACAGAGATGATGAAGGGAGGGGAGCATCTCCCTGCTGAGGAAAGGCTGAGGGAGATGGGGCTCTGGAGCTGGGAAAGAAGGAGCCTGAGGATTGACGTCCTGAATGTTGATCAGTATGAGAAGGGTGGGTGTCAGGAGGATGGAGCCAGGCTCTGCTCAGGGGCACCCCGTGACAGGACAAGGGGCAGTGGGTGTGAGCTGGAACAGAGGAGGTTCCATATCAATGTGAGAAGGACCTTCTTGGCAGTGAGGGTGCCAGAGCCCTGGCAGGGGCTGCCCAGGGGGGTTGTGGAGTC
>JAOXOE010000720.1:13313247-13351365 GCA_028565055.1 Phoeniculus purpureus
GACTCCACAACTCCCCTGGGCAGCCTGTTCCAGTGCTCTGTCACCCTCACTGGGAAGAAGTTCCTTCTCATATTGATATGGCACTTACTGTGTTCCCGCTCACACCCCCTGCCCCTTGTCCTACCACTAGATGCCACTGAGCAGAGCCTGGCTCCATCCTCCTGACACCTACCCTTTACAGATTTATAAACATTAATATATATAAAGAGATATTCCAAAATATTTATTTGTTTTTCCATGTTGTTAGCTCAGTGAAATCAATGAAAAAATCAGCTGCGCAGAGAGAGGCTGGTTGTCCCGTTAACCAGCAGTGTTGCTATTGCAAACACATTGTATTTGGGTGTTGTCATCTCTGGAATAGAGTACCAAAGCTGTTAGACCGAAGCCAAAGCTTCCCTCAGACTTTCTAATGTGAAGAATTTTTACATTGCCTGTAAAAATGACACCCCCTCCTTCTTTAGGGAAAGTTCAAAAAGCTCCAAAGCAGGATCAGCTGGAGATGTTTGCAAAGTTTTGCATTATTAGGGATCTGAGTGAAGGGAAGCCTTGCATTGGCTTTGAACCTTCAAAACTTGGGCTTATGGAATGTGATCCTCTTGACTGCAACATAATGACTAGTGTTTTCTTGCTTTTATGTTCTCTCATTTGTCATCCTTTCCAGAGCCTAATCTAAGTTAATCTAAGAAGTTGAGTGAGCTTTGCTGTCTGCAAGTGGAAGATCTCTGTGGAAGGCTCTACATCTCCATCACTCAGATTTCCTGCTGGTGTCACTGCACTGGCATCAGCATTGCTACACCCAGCTACAGCAGCTTTGTCATTGTTATTTTTGACTTTTTGCTTCCATACGGGACCCATGCATAAGCCCATGCCTAAAAGTACTCAAACCCAGCCAATTTGTCCTTACAGATCTGGGAACTTGCATCTGTTGACTGAGCTCAGACCCATACTGGTTTCTGGAGTCCAAAACTCAGTTCCTCAAAAGAAAGGAGTATTAAATGACAGCCCTGGACAATTTATAGATCAACCACCACCCTCCCATATATGTAGTACAGGAACCCCGCACCGGCTCACCTCAGCTGGGAATAGCCCACAAAGAGCTCTGATAAAATTGTTTTGCTGGTTGTTAGGAAGGATTAAAATATCTCACCCATGCAAAGAAACATTGTGCTTTAAAAAATGGGTGAACCCCCATCAGAGCTCCCTTCTCAGAAAGGAGATGATCCTTGGGCTGCAGGAAGACATTCATTGCTTTTCCATCACCCCGAGGGAATTCAAAGAGAACCATGCCATGTCCTTCTGTACTCTTGCACCCGCCCGCAGCATTCCCTGACTTGGACATCATGGTATTAGTCTTTATGAATCAATTATTCTGCGGTAGAGCTCGGACGTGTGCAATATAGTGAAAGCCTTTGGGAGGCTATCAAAATTTAATATGGAAAGTGTGGCATTCTTTAATTTTTACTTCCAGCCCTTGCTGTCAAATGATTTGTTTGCTATTTTTATAAACACACTACAGTACCACTGGGGATGTTTGGGGACGGGAATAAACTGAGCTGACTAATCCAGGCGCAAAACAGAAGGATGGGTTAACCCCTCAAGCACCACTCACTGGGATTTCTAGATGTTCAAGAATAACAGCCAGCATCCTGTGGTGGAAAACTGCTTTTCCCTGGGCAGTAGGGCATGGTGAGGTAAGACCTGTGAGTACACTGTTTTGTGTTGCAGGTACCCTAGTTGCTGTGTTTGTGGCTAACTGATCATACAGATAAAATTTTTGTAGGTAATCATCCTCCAGCCTTGGCTTTGCCTTCACTCTGGGCTTCTCAGGTTATTTCCCTGGAAATGTTTCCATGTTGTACCACTTTTACCTCTGGTACTTGCTTTCCTCCATACTCTTGACCTCTTCTTTGTCTTGTTTCTCTTGGAGTTGTTCATTCAACTCCTTAGTTTTGTCTGGTTCTCCCAGGATGTTTAACATCAGTTATTTAGCATCCTTCACCAGGTTTGCTAAGGAGCTTGTCCTTCTCTATATGTTTCCTGCCTAAGAGTCCTGCTCGGTCACAGTCTTCTCCTGTTCTGGACAAGTACCCCAAGCTGCTTTTGTCCTTCTTTATTTGTTTCTCCCGTTCAGCAGTTGTTTATCAAGTCCAGCTTGGTCTTTTCAAATCACCACTTCTGAGGTCTTGATCATCTGCCACACAATAAAACTCACCTCTTTCTAATTCTTCTTAAGGGCCCCATTTCTACCTCTGTCTTTGCAATTCCTCTCTCAGCACGCACAACCTTAAAGTTGCTTTTTAAGCAGCTCTCTGATTTCAACCTTGTTCCTCTACCTCCTTAGACTCTCTGCACTACACATCTGGCAGGAGCAATGTGCAGGCTAGAACTTTATTTTACACTGAGATATTCAGCAGTCCGCCCCCTCATTCCTTTTTGACTTTTTCCTTTGAAATGCAAAGGCACAAGTCCACGTTTCCTTTCCCTTGTTGACTTCTCTTCTGTATGGGACGAGTGGTATTCCTCTACCGAACACTCAGCACTTCCTCCTTTTTCCCCTTACTCCATTCAACTCAGGAGGAATTTGCTACACACTTCCTTTTGAAGGTCCAAAATCTACACCACACTAGTGTAGCGTTGGACTCGTCAGAGCTTGGCAGCGATGAAATGCCTTTTAGCATTCTGTAGATTTAACTGACTGCTTTAGCACCACCTGTTCTCCAAACTTTCTATTCCACAATTTATTTTTGTACTAATGGCCAAACACACTAAAAAATAAATTGTGTGCTCTTCATCCACAGTTATTTCCTTGAAAAGATGGCCTTGGAAAAGAACTCTGAGTGGGTCTTTACCTATGAATCACTGTCTGCAGAGAGTCTGTAGCTTCAGCTGCTAATCCCAGTGTGGCAAGAGGAGGTATCTTGCCTGTGTGCATTTGTGTAGTCAGAGCAACATTGACGTTTGCGTCTGCCTTTGATTCAAGAAAAGGGCAAAAAGCAGCAATATCACTTTACGCAGGCGGGAGGGTTCCAAGCCATGTTACGTTCTGTACGATAATGGTTTTGAAAGATGACTCATTCAAGCTTGTCAAATTAGCCGTTACAACTGCTTAGCTCTTGTGGAAATGGTTTAAGTTAGCACAGAAAGTTCAGAAACAACACATGCATTACTTTTCATCCTTAGAGCTTAGACTGTCTTTGTTTCCCATCAGAGAGGCAGAGGGACAGGCAGAATCATAGAATCGTCATGGCTGGAAAGGACCACCAGGATCATCAAGTCCAGCGCTCAGCCCAGTATCTCCCTAGCCCCTAACCCCTGGCCTCAAGTGCTCTAGCTACTTATCTTTTAAACACAGAATCACAGAATTATTGAGGCTGGAGAAGACATCTATGATCATCCAGCCCAGTCCAGGACCTACCATCACCACAACCAAGACCAAGGTACTAAGGGCCACAGCCAGTCTTCAACACCTCCAGGAATGGGGACTCCACCACTGCCCTGGACAATCCATTCCAGGCTCTGATCACCCTTTCCACAAGGAAGAGCTTCCTAACATCCAACCTAACCCTGCCGCTGGCACAAAGGGAGTAGAAGAGGTGTCCCAAATGTCTCTTCTGGAGTGCACTGGAGATTGGGAACCACTACAGCAAAGTTCATTTTAATTAAATAATTAAAAGGTGATTAGGTAACTTAAAGGTAGTTAAATAGAAACTTTCTGATGAATCAGGAGAAGGTGTTTGTTCCGGACACAAGCATGCTGACTGCCTGATCCCTCAAACACATGTACAATGATCTTTACACAACCAAGCCATAGGATTTGGTCTTGAAGCTGTGATCCAGGCTCTCCAATCAGTCTATGCGCTATCATCACCACCAGTGTCCCCCAGCTTTCTGCCAAAGCAGAAGATGAAGGGTTTGGGGCTTCTTAAAGTCCAAAGTTTCTGCAATCCTTGTTTCCTCTTAACTATTCACTCGAACGTCTTTGGATTGTTGTGAAAAGTTTTCCTAACAAAGAGGACAAACTGACAAGACCTGGGCTCACGAAGAGTGGACTCAGAGGGAGTGCATCTTGCCGAGTTCATTTACTCAATTCTGAACGCTAGCGCACATGTCAGATCAGTCAGGATTTTGTGCAAATGCCTGAGTTATTGCCTCAGAACCTCAGAAAAACCCTTTCTGACATCACCCCTGCAGATGCTGTGGCAAGAGATCCCAAGGAGCACTGCCTCACTGAGAACAGCGCATACACTTTGTGTTTCCTGGGGTGAGGCTGGGCTGGACCGGCTTCTCTCAGCTGTCAGTGTGGACTCCCAGTGACTTTGCTGGAGATTAGCTCCAAGGTAGAGTGCGACAATGAACACAGAGGCTCTTCCTCATGCTATCCGCAGGACTTGTCATGCAAGCCTCAGCTCTGAAGCTGGTGTTTGAAACCTGTTTTAATTAGCTTCAGTTCCTCTCACAGGGAAACATGAGTCTTGGTAAAAGCAGTGGGCAGAAGCAACAGATTCTTTTTGTCATGTCTTGGCATCTGTCTCTTATTCCTAATCTCAATACTTGTAACTTTTGTTTTGAGGTTTGCGTCAGGTTTTTTTCTTTTCTTCATTTCAACCATGCTTCAAAAGATTAAAGCCTAATGTTACTGCTTCGGAAATCAGACCTCTTCCAGCAGGGTATCCAGCAGAATGCAACTGTGAAGGAGCAGTGGATGGCTGAAGCATTTTGAAACAACATTAATACTTGGTGATTGCATTGCACACAGCCTTTTGTCTGAGGATACCAGAGACTGGGTTTTCTCTCACTTGCTCCTATTTGATAATACTTTTGTTCATGACGAACCTTGCAGAGCAAGGCAGCAGGTGCACTGTACCAGGATGCTAAATCTGGTGACTTCCTCATTGAATGAAAATCTTGGTCCATTTGAGACTTTTTATAGGATGCTTTCATCTAGGTGTGATGCATCCCTCTTTTTCCTGTCTTCATAGTGTGGCTGCTTCTCTTAACCTAACACAGAAGCAGGTTTGAGTGGTTTACGGTAGGAAATCACAAGGAAAAGTAACTGTGTGAGAGAGGGAGGGAGGGAGTAAGGAAAGAAAGGAAGGCAAGGAAGGCAAGGAAGGCAAGGAAGGCAAGGAAGGCAAGGAAGGCAAGGAAGGCAAGGAAGGCAAGGAAGGCAGGCAGGCAGGAAGGCAGGAAGGCAGGAAGGCAGGAAGGAAGGCAGGCAGGAAGGCAGGAAGGAAGGCAGGAAGGAAATCCAAGTGCAGCATTCTTATTAACATAGAAAGCAATTGATTCAAGGGCAATGCTCCCAGGTTGGTCCTTGATGCAAAGTGGTGGTGATTAATACTCCTCCAGCTGTATAAGTGAAGGTCAAGTGTGAGTTATCATACAGCCACAGTGCTGAGGAATGATCTCAACTCCCTTCACATACTTATTTCTCTGCCTTGAAGTGCTGGTGTTTAAAAGCTGTCTGGCTCCCTGAGAGCTTTCCAGTTCTCCTTCTATAGTCTTGTCAGCATCATGATGGTCTACACAAGTGAGCAGTCCCCTCTGCAAGAGCCAGGAGGCAATCCGTTCACCACTGATAATGATTTGCACAGAAACCTCTCTTGTTCATGTACATATTTCTCCTGCATAACAAATGGGGGGATTTATGCTCCAGGTTTCCCTTGAGTCCCTCTGCTTTTGGCTCACCTATCGCCCCAGCAAAAGTGGGAAGCAGCACAGAAGAGCCAATGAACAATGCCAGTGTTTTGGGAAGATGCTGCTGCCGCCTGATCATTTACATATTTACCCCTTTATATTTACACGCATTTTTATATAATATAAATTTATGTACATTTATATATATAATCTATATTTATATATGATATAAAAAATACACCTCCCACTCTGCCTTCATTTTAGATAAAAAGCCTTAATGAAGTTGATCTGGAAGATAAGACATATGAGCATGTGTTAACCTCCTGTAGGAGAAGGAAGACTCCTCAGCAAGAGGAAGAAGAACCACTTTTACAATGTGCTATCAAAATAGGCAAAACCACTGATCACTCCTGATGGCACAGAGCTTTAAAGGCAGAGTTTCATACTCACTAGAAGAGGTTGGTGAACTGAGTTTGCTTAAAGAACACTGGGATGCTTGTTTTTCATTTGTCCTTACTTCCCCCAAAAAGTTGAGCTTAGACATCACCTGGTCTGAAGGGGAAAAAATAAAAGGAAAGAAGAAAACTCCAACAACTTATTTTTCAGGAGAAAGGGTTTTTTTTTCCCCTATATTTCAAAGAAAACAGACATTGCAGCAACTGTGGGTTTCCTCAGTCCCTGGAGATTGCAGTGACCTTTGAGATTGATTGTGGGCCATCAGAAGCTAAATATGCTTACTTTGGTTAACTTGACATGAGCTATGACTCTGGAATGTTGAGGTCCTTGATATATTTAGGTATAACGAAGGGTTATAACATAAAATTAGACCAACAGATTGCTATTTGGCAAAATGAAGGCTGAGAAGTGATACAAGCCACAATGTAATGGAGTTACAGTCAAAACCTGGGAGCTCACTTGCCCACAACTACAAAATCTGCATTTTTTTTTAACTTGTTTTCTCAAAAACCTCCCTCACTTCCCAGTAGACCTATGCAGATTGGAAATAGCACACCCTAAACCAACCACTGCTCTAGGCAGGGGCATGGTGCTGTGCCTGAGCTTTAGTCCCCCTACCATTGCTGACGTCTAGTTGTTTAGTCTATTAGCCACAACTGCATCCAGATCTTCAGAGTGGCATGAAGAAGGAAAACAGAAGAAAGTTCTCCTTAATCACCCTATACACTGGAATTTTTTATATATATATGTATATATATATGTAAGATATATGAATATGTTATATCTATATGTAGTAATGATACATAAACAGGGCTCTGGTGTTTACCCAAGTGTCTTAGTGTTACACTTCAACAAAAGTTGGAGTCACTTGACTGAAGATTTGTGAATAAGAGACAGTAATGAAGATTTTCCTAGTTGTAAGAGGTCTTTCCTGTGTATGAGTTAATCCCCAATCTATCACTGGCTCTCATTTGCACTAGAACAAGTGCTGACCAGGATGGGCACCATGGTCCCATGCTGTGAGTTTAGCCAAATATAAACCATCAGAGTAGTTTAATTTTACAACTATGGAAGGCAGAGATAAGCCTCAGCCTGGATGTGACAGTGATTTTCTGTTTCGTACTCATGCCCAGTATCTACTTGGGCTGAGCCCTGGTAGGAAGACATTATTTTCCTTGGATTTGGGAAGGTGCTAAAGTATTCCTGAGCAGTTGTGCCTGCAATACCTTTCCAAGGAGCACTAATTCTGACATTACATCTTGGAAATGAACATTCTTCCACACACTCCTGATCAGAAGTGTGCACATGGGTGATTTAGTGCTTCCTGCCAGCAAACCAGGCTGTTGCTCTTAATCAAGTTTCCGTTATCCCAACACATGCAAGAAGCCTCAGGCAGGACCACAGACACCATCATGTCAGACAGTGTTAAGAATGAAAGCTAAAAAATTCACCTTTACCACATTATTTTGTAGTTAATTTGTATTTGTTGTGTCACGTCCAACATCATCATAAAAATGCGCAGACCAATGTTTCATCTGGGAATCTTTGTCCCCCTTTGTCAGAAGTTTTCCTATAGAAATGGATGAGGGAGCTGTCACGTGTGACATAGAGAAGCGTCCTTCTGGAGCCATTCATTTTTCAGTAGGAAGAAAGGGAAACCAGGCGTCCAGCCCGAGGTCACCTTTCTGCAATGCACAGACAGGTCTTTCTGGTAAAACTTGTTCATCTTGCTCATTTCTGCCAGAATAAAACCAGATTTTGGCTTTCAGGCAGGAGAATGACAGGAACTGGGGGCAGAATTTCTTGTCACAAGCAGAGCTGTGTGAGTGTGTTTGCTCTGGCACACTGCCCTTTCATTTATATGAACTGGCAGCCGCTTTTTCACTGTGCGGGGCCATCCCCTAGGGAGCCCATTTCAGAAGAAAATCTGTCTCAACTTTGATGAAAACTGTCTTGTTACCTCCTTCTCCTAATTTGCTTTGGGTATATGGGGCTACAGGAAAAACGCAGCCACCCACAAGACAGTGAGAAGAAACCCATCCACTGATAACAAAACTATTCATTGACTGGGGTCTTCACGTAGCCACCTACACAATCCAGGCAGCAGGAAGGCAGATTTTTACCAGCAAACAAGGCTTGAGTCACCTAATGAACTCTTTCTGTAGCCATTTGGACTCCCAGTTAGGCTGAAAAACAAGTTTTCAACATGTTAACTAAGTAGAGCTACCTCACAGCAGCCATAAATAAGTGCTTGCCGCTATTGCCTTCTGCTGCTGAAGGCCACTGAACAATAGCTATTTCCAGAAGAATGTCTAGCTCCTTATTGGTAATACCTCTAATCAAAGCCAAGCCAATAGAGAAATCAGATGTTGGTTGGTGGGTGGCCTTAATGATTTTACCATAAAAGTAATTCCACAAATACACATATGAGGAGCTCCAGCTACTTCTGTAGCTAGATTTGCCATATATGAACCAATATAGCAACCAGGCTGGTATTAGTGGTGGAGCAGCAGCAGTAAAACTGGTAAAACTGTCTTGGCATGCATGCCAGTGTGGTGCCCGGCTTTAAAGTCACACGAGAAGCTCAATTTTTATGCAGTTTCCAACATTGCCCGCTCTCAGAGAGAAAGCCAAGGAGACAGACTGTGCTATGCATTCGTAGGATATTGTCTGGAGTCCCTTACTGCACAAATCCTGTGACCTCCCTTATTGCAGGGGTGATACTGTGATGTTGAGATGTTTTATTTTTCTATAGCTCTCCTGGACCTTTGGAGTTTTATGGAAAATACTGAGGTTCACAGACTACAAGGACAGAAAGGACCATGAAGAGTCATCTTGTTAACTACAGCTTGTGGGTACCAAGGAACAAGGATGAGCACGACTTGTAGGACAGCATCTAATCCTGTTTCATAGAATCACTCAGGTTGGAAAAGACCCTTGGGATCATAGAGTCCAAACAATTAAACTCATTTCCAAATGGAAAATCAGGAAACCCTATTATCGAAGACGCTTGTGTGAACTCCACAAGCACAGCAACTAAGAAAAGAGCAGGCATGCCATGAAGTATGGGTTTATTTTCATTACTCAGACATGTGCTGATCCAAGGTTGCTAGGGCTGTGGCAGGGTATAAAATCACTGTGATGTAAATTTGGTTCCTCTGCCTATAAAGGTTCATTCCAAACAAACCCATGAGAGGGACCTGAAATTTGAAGTGAATCCTGAAACACATGTAATTTTGAGTACTATTTAGCAAGGTGCCTGACTGCTGTGAGTCACAGTGGTGATAAAGTGCTGCAGCACAATAAAAACACAGTGAGGGTGACAGAGCCCCGGAATGGGCTGCCCAGGGAGGTTGTGGAGTCTCCTTCTCTGGAGACTTTTAAAACCCGCCTGGATATGTTCCAGTGCGACTTGGTCTAAGTGGTCCTGCTGTGGCAGGGGGATTGGACTAGATGATCTTTCAAGGGCCCTTCCAATCCCTGATGTTCTGTGATTCTGTGAAAATGCTGGCCAGTACCAACTACTACCAGAGCAGGGTAGGCTTTCTGTCACTGCAGAGAGGCTTCTGAGTCCTTCAGAACAGCTTCTTCTGCTTTCCTGTCCTTATATTTCAAAGTTACAGCTCCCTGTCCCATACTTTTCTAGGTAGCCCAAACGATGGCCCTCTGTGCCCCTAGTACAAGGCAGTGTACTCCCCACTGCTGGGTTGCCTGAGGATCTGCACAGTCATCCTCAGAGCAGGACAGGAACCCTGCAGCCTTGTGCTGACCTTGGGGCTCGCAGTGACATTAGCAGGTAGAGCAAAGCTTAAGCACAAATCCAGAAAGTGCAGTTTTGCTCACACGCTGCACTACTCATTGCCACAGGATATTGGAGAGAAGACACAGCTTGGAAAAGAGCTTAGAACAATCCTCGTGAGATGCATCCATCAATGACCATGAAAAGCAGTGACACACATGCAGCATCCAGATGCCCTTCAAACTGGCCATAAACTGGGAGAATATTCGAGTCAGTACTCTTAGTTTTTCTTGTGGTAGTTCCCTTAGGTACCGTCAGGGAAAGAAAACATGATTCTGTGTGGCCATTTGTACATCTTTGCACATGGACATATTCTCTGAGCCCTAAGTCCGCTGTCGTGGCTACTGGGAAGAAGATTTAGGCTTTGGGGAATGTCTACTCAGGCAGTGGATGCGTGTGCAGACTGTTTCCCGCTGTACCTGCACTTGATCGCACCTGGGCCACCTGGAGAAGCCTTCAAGGAAGTGTGTGCACCCTTCACTTCCAAAATTAAGGTTTTCCTTCATCTTTCCTTAGAAAATATTTGCCTTTCTCTGTCATGTAATAATAAGGACCCTCAGTGGTGTGAGCACCCAGTAATTTTAGAACAAATGAAGAGGGAAAGGCATGTTGCACTGGGCATCCAGACCCTGGGCAGCAAGAAACAATATTGATCCCTGTAGCTGCACTGTGCATCACATGCACGAGACATCCCCTGCTTGGTCTGCATCTTCACCTCCAGTTTTGCTGCCATGCACAAGGTAGCCTCAGTACTGCAGTGTTCCTTGAGCTTCCTGATGTTTTACTGCTGTAAAAGCCACAGGAATATTAAAAATACTGACCTAGCGTTTAATGAGGCAGTTAGTTGGCTTAAAGGGATGTATGTGTGGAGTGTAGATATTTATATTGATATTTGTTGAGGGTGTATCAGTCTAATAGTCAAGGTATTGAAGGCTCCCGCATGTGCACGAGGACAATAGTCTCATTTTCGTTCTGAGATACATTCCGTTGCCATTTTCGTAACCTTTCCTTTCAGTTTGTTAATCAATTACACTTCAGGCTTCATCAGAGGGGTCTCAAGTATACAGCAGCCGCTATTGTTACAAGGCAAAGAACAAACTGATTGATGGTGGGTAATCAAAGTAATAGAGAGACTTGGCATCAGTAATGTTTACTTTGCATCTGTCACTTAAGACATTTTACTGCCAATCAGTGCCTTCAGAAGGCTGGCTGGAACAATAGAGGTCTTTCTGCTTAATTCCTCCTATTGACTAGGGCTTACACTGACAAAGTTCACTTGCTATGTAATCCTCAAGGCATGCACTCAACGGCTGCAGCCAAGTTTTTAGATATATATCCCCCTGTGTCAGTGAATTGGAAAAAAGCAGCTCTTTGGAGCCAAAGCATTGAAGGTGGTCTCTGAAACACAGCCCATGACAGCGTACAGTTGGTGTTGCTGGCTTTGGAGGTGTCAAAGTGATAGGAGGGCTTACAGGAACCCTCCCTGCAGCTGCTGGAGATGTGAAAGTCCTTTGATGGTTCACTGGTGACCACTGTTTGTAGGTCAAGTCTGGCCAGGAAGATCCTATGCAATAACAAATGTGAGAGGCGCTGGTGGGAAGCAGGAGGAAGGGTTCAGTTTTCTCTGTTTCTCTCTCTTTATTTTTGCCTTTCCTTTTGCTTTTTCATTGGTCCTGCTTGCTGCAGAGACTAGTATTTACAGGGTGACTCAGAAAAGCCACAGACCAGGACTGGAGTGGGAGAGCAAGAGAATGATGCCTTGTGCACTGTTTCCAATATTTGGTCCTCTGTGGTAGTGCTAGATGCCCAGTGCCAGGAGCAGGGGGCTGCCAGCCACAGCAGTGTCATCTCAGGCATCAGTGGGGCTGAGTGGGGCATGAAGCTGCTTTTAGCCTGCCTGGGTAACGTGAGGTGTGTGGTGAGAACAGGAAAGGCTGAAAATGTCCCTTTCAGCTGAAGTCATCGTTACCTACAGTGTATTCAGCTTTCAGGAACACACTTCTCTGACCTAGAAGGTGAGGACACTTCAACTAGGGAATGTTTTAGGCTGGTTACCTGATCAAAGTCCATAGGAATTCAGTGGAAGGGCTCATAAACCAGAGTTTTAGGGACATTACCTTAAAAAGCTCCTACAGATAAATGAATGGAGTTTATTCTCCAAAATCTCAGCACAAAAGCATCTCTGGTGCATTTACAGCTTTTACTCAGACACAAACCTCTTCCACTCCACTTTCAAAAGCATCTTTTGTTTTTCCCAATTTTGTTCACTGCCCAACTGGACATTCATTCATCTGTAGGGATTGAGTGCACGTTTTGCCTGTAGCTGGTGTTGACTCAGTCTCCCAGTGCTCTTGGCTCTTCATTCCTGTGGGACCGAGCTGATGAGTCAACCGTCAGGTGAGAGCCTTTTGGTCACAGGTTTTGCAGCTCCTTCCCTTGCCCAGCAAAATCAGCTCTCCCTTCCTTAAAATGCACTGTACAAGGAAAAACTAAGGTTCTATAGCCCGCTTCTGCTAAGGACTTACCAGCCAGATTGCAATATCCTACTCATCATTACATAGTTTACACAGTTTACTAGGGTTGGAAGGGGCCTGCCAAGGCCATCAGGTCCAACACTCCTGCTCAAGCAGGATACAGATTACTGACAGGCAGAACCACCTAAAAAGCAACTGCACAAAAATGCATCCAGATGGGTCTGAAACATCTCCAGAGAAGTGGCCTCCGCAATCTCCCTGGGCAACCCGTTCCAATATTTAATAGTCCTGACTGTAAAGAAGTTTTTCCTCAGACTGAGGTGAAACTTCCTGTGCTCAGGCTTAGTTCCATTACCCCTTGAACTGTCTGTCACCATTGAAAAGGGAAGATTCCTTGCTTCTTGACGCTCAGCTCTCATGTGTTTAAAGACAGTGATTAAATCCCCCTATAGCCTTCTTTTGTCCAAGTTTAAATTGCTAAATGATTGAATTAAATCAAAACATCAAAACACCAAAGAGACAGATTTGCCATCCTAGAAATTTCTCTTATTGGCAGCTTTCTGTCTCACAAATGGCTTCTTGTCTTTTGCGTGCACCATCGTGACTCACAACAACTATTCTCAAGCAACTTGAACTGCCAGTGATGTTTCCTGGGTTTCAGAACCCTTCTACTCCTTCTACTCCTTCTACTTTCTTTTTCTTTTTTTAATTTATGTTTCTAAAGGGTGGTGGGGAAGAAGAAGAAAAAATAAATCACTGGGTCTCTGCCAACACAACTAGCTGACTTCCAAGACATGTCTGTCAGTGAGCTCGCTCTGGAATTTCCTCTGCATGTACTGAAGGGTTCGATTTTTCCATAAAACCCAGTATTATGTAAGGGGCACTGGCAAACTTTTCCAGTTGTACCCTGAGGTTGCAAACAAGAGATAACCCAGGTTCCCAAATCGCTGGAGTCATGCTGATGACAGAGCACACTTGCAGCTCTTCTACTTCTCAGAACTAGAAGAAAAACCTGAGATTTAACCAGTCCCCTGTAGATTATAAGAGTGATAAATAGGGCTGAGACAGACTTAAGTGCAAGTAGTGTGTAGAGGACAACCGAGTGACAAAACACAGTCATCCCAGCTCTCAGTTCTCGCAGCTCTTGCCCAGCACCTGGAGCCCAGCAGCACATTTGCGAAAGGAACGTGATTGTTCGGAAATGCCCCCGAGTGTTGCATGTCTGTGTACAACAGGGATTTCAGTGTCAGCACATTTTTCAGCTTTCACTGAGGGTTTGGAATGGCAGAGGGTGTTTCAAGGTCAAGGCTGGGATACATTGGCAGAGCTGTGCGTGGGAAAGCTTGACATTGCGATATGTCTGGCCATAACCATTGCAGTCAGACTGACCTCCCCAGGAACCAAATTCATCTTGTAATTAACCAGGGGAAAGCAAGAGTAAGCTGGCATCTAGGTTTCTAGCTAAAAAACAAGTCCAACATGTAATCATATACGTGTATATATAGGCACACAGACCATCTCTTCCATGAAAACCACACATACATGAGCGTCAACATGGCTTGCAAAACCAGAAGAGGTGCGTGTAGAGTAGAAGTAGTGGGAATTAGGTCTATGATTCTTTGTTCCCTTTCTTGAGCAGCTATAATATTATCTGAAAAGCATTAAAAACCTGAGCTGAAGACTATTTGAGTCACATTCACTAAAGACATGGGCAGAAACATGTATGGCTGCGTTACACCTTTGCAGCTGCTGCTGTTAATGTGCTGCGGGATAGACTGTGGCGATGCACAGCAGCACCCAGGTGTGTGTTAGGTGTGTCTCGGTTATTTGCAAAATCCATTTGTCATTTAGTGGCCCATTTAGTCCCAAGGTCTTTGCTGGGAGTCCCTTCAGGTTTTCAGTCCACCTTGCCTTCTCCAGAAGCTCTGCTAGGGTTCCCCTTGTGGGAGCTGTGGGTCACAGAACATTAGGGATTGGAAGGGACCTCGAAAGGTCATCTAGTCCAATCCCCCTGACACAGCAGGATAACCTAGATAAATATGGTGGGGACTGCATAGGTGGGATTGGGGCAGCCTAGCTTGCATCAAACCACTGATCAGTGGGCTGCAGTGATGTGATCTAAAGAGAAATTAAATAAAACTGTGCTTGGAACAGTATAGGGCAGCTCAAGAAGCCTGCTTCAGGCTCCTGTCACTACCCCAGAATCTGCTCAAGGCGGCACTCTGCCAGTTAAAACAGAAATGTGAGAAAAATACTGGCACAAGATGGGTTTTCATCATCCCAGGGTTACAGCCCCTAAACATGGTCTCTTGTGTCTCACAGGCAGGGCTGTGAGTCAGGACGCCCTGCAGTTCCCACTTCTCAAAGCATCACGCTCAGGCCTGATGTGTAATTTATCCCAGCAAAGACAATCCTCCAAAAAATGATCAATTCCTCCATCTTCCCAGGCTGAACATATTCCCTGGACCCAGAATCAGGGATATTATTCACAGAAGCTCAGCCTGAGCTCTGGCTCCACACAAGTCCTGCTGACCTTAGAGACTTCAAAACACTGTTGGACAAAGTCTCCTGTTTTCTTTTCTGCCTGGCACCATCATCTGCAGGGATGCTACATGAACTGGCTGTTCCCAGGGCTGCCAGGCTCACTCACACCAGCAAAACGTGTGAGGTCCTTGCAACACTCTCCAGTGTCAGCCCAGGGTGAGCCACATAGCAAGGAAACCGTGTAGGTAGGGAGCTCTTTTGCCATGACGCTGTGCCGGAGACCTTTCCATGACACAGTGCAGATCAGGTCTCCACAACTTACTTCCAGCGAGTTCAAGGGAAGGAAAGGGTGAAGCAAGCTGCGTTGCTGATAGGTAAAAGGTAAAAAGTTCAGAAGTCCACGCGCACACATGAAGAATACTTGAAGAACTTAGAGGGATATGGTTTCAGATCGTGCTGCTGGAATGCAGCCCTGGCTGCAAGGGCTTGGAGCTGAAGGATGACAGTCAGGGCTTCACATGAGCCTGTGGTATCCACAGGAGATGAGGGGCAAATGGAGAACGGGGGCGGGTTGGACCATGGTAACACTGTTCTGGTAGAGCCCCCCAGAGGGAGGGGAAGGGGAGCACAGGTGGAATGCTGTGGGTTAGGCTTGCTCCAGCCCACACTCTGGTTCTAGTAGTTTTATTGATCCCAAAGGGAACAAGCTTGAGCTTTTCCTGTCTGAATCTACCTGGAAGTCATGGCCAAATACCTGGCCCTTGTAGGTTGCTTAGCCAGCTGATTCTGGTTAAAAATTCAACAGCCATTTCTTCCCTCTGAACAAATAATAGTAATTCATACGGTCATAAACGATTCTTTTTCTTCTCCTAAGAAAGCTCTCCTTGATATTGAGCCACCAGTTGTCAAACAGAGGCTTGTTCCCTTTCCTGTTAATAAGTGCCGTCTCCATTTTCCCCCTTTTAACCAGAGTTTTTGGAGCATTACATCACCGTGCACAAAGTTATGTCAGGGCTGGATGGAGATAATTCACATCCTGTCAGCTCTGACATAAGAGAATGGGCTACCTTCCAAGCAGGGTGGGTAAAATATGAAAAGGAAAGTAAAAAGGGTCTATTCTAGTGTGAATGAGGGCTGGTGAATACCAGACATATGGAGTTGAGAGGTAATTGAGGAAGAAGGTTACGTGTTTAACTTCTGCTCATTTTCTGCTCCCTTTCACCTTTCCTGATTACGCCTTAAAAGCTTCGTGTCATGACCAGTTGCCATCCGAATGCCTACAATGAGTTACAACTCATCGGTCACTGAATATATTCGGATAGAGTTCCGCCACTTGGTTGCAAAAAGGGAAGACGAGGTAAAACTGGCCAAAAAATTATCAGAACCAAAAGCTGTGACCAAGAAATGGCAAAATAAAAGTGTTCAGTCAGAAGAAACGTTCAGCACTTCCTTGATTCCCCAGCT
This sequence comes from Phoeniculus purpureus, assembly GCA_028565055.1. Lineage (NCBI taxonomy): Eukaryota > Metazoa > Chordata > Aves > Bucerotiformes > Phoeniculidae > Phoeniculus > Phoeniculus purpureus. The sequence continues at coordinate 13,329,562 of JAOXOE010000720.1, forward strand.
CACCACACCATGCAGGGCCACACTTTGGCATCCTCTCCATTTGGAAGCTGGCTTGATTTTTAGTTTGAGCTTTCCTTGCTGTAATGCAATCTCATTTCTTCTTGTCCCACCAGCCCAAATATATACAGGAGGTGTCACTCTGTTCTATGCAGTAGTTGTCAGGTACTCAGACTTAAACCCTGGTAATGTCAACAAGAGCCTGATTGATGTCTCATTTTAATTAATGGACATCTAGTACTGGTTTAACTAGACTCAAGATAACCAGCATTATCAGTACTAGCTGGGAGAGGATCTGCTGGAGAGCGGTGCTGTGGAAAGGGACTTGGGGGATGAAAAACTGGCCATGAGCCACCGGTGTGCAATCACAGCCCAGAAGGCCAATCACATTCTGGGCTGCATCAAAAGAACTGTGGCCAGCAGATCAAGAGAGGTGATTCTACCCTTTACTATACCCTGGTGAGACGTCACCTGGAGTGTTGTGTCCAATTCTGGAGACCATAGCACAAGAAGGATGCTGACAGACTGGAGCACGCCACTAAAATGATCAGTGGATGGAGCATGTCTCGTATAAGGACAGGCTGATAGAGTTGGGGCTGTTCAGCCTGGAGAAGAGAAGGCTCCAGGGGGACGTTATTTCGATTTTCCAGTACCTGAGAGGGGCCTTCATGAAGGCAGGGGAAGGTCTTTTCAAGAGGGTTTGTACAGATAGGACAAGGAGCGCTGGGTTCAGGCTGGGAAAGGATAGATTTAGGCTGGATATTAGAAACAAGTTTTTCAATGTGAGGGTGGCTGGTGCCTGGAATGGGCTGCCTGGAGAGGTGGTGGGGGCCCCATCCCTAGAGTCATTTAAGGTCAGCCTTGATGAGGCTCTGAGCAGCCCGACCTAGGTAGAGTTGTCCCTGTGTAGGGAGGTTGCACCGGATGATGTCTACAGGTCCCTTCCAGCCTAGAACATTCTATGATTCTATCAGATGAAGCCGAAGCCTGAAGTTTGATCTTACTCCACAGTTACCAGAAAATGGCAGCCAGAAAATAATTTAAGGTGCTGTCACCCAAGTTTCTCCTTTGAAATAAGGAAGAACCTAAAAATCACACTTGATAAAAGTGACTATGACTCTCTGGAGATGTTTGAAACCCACCTGGATCTGTTCCTGTGAGACTTGGTCTAGGTGATCCTGCTCTGGCAGGGGGATTGGACTAGACAATCTTTTGAGGTCCCTTCCACTCCCCAATGTTCTGTGATTCTGTGACTTTGTATTAGGACAGTTTTAAATCCAGTCTGTGATTACCTGAAGTAAAAGTGTTTTCTGAAGTTGTGTCACTGGTGTTCAAAGGATGAGATTTCTATTCTGGTTTTCCCTGAGATCTCTACTGTATCAGTGTATGAAATCAGTGAAAACAAGCATTTGAGCAGATTTACTCTAAGCAGTGGAGAAACAACATTTGACATGAATTTCAACTATAGTTGGCAACTCTAAATAAGTTCAGTAAGTGCTTTAGTCTTTCACATTTGGCCCTGAATTACAACCAGTTTTGAGGGCATCTGAAACTGGAGCAGCCTTAAAATGAAAAGCCTTGCAAGTTATTTCTACTTCGTGTTTGTACTACAAACTCCTCAGAGCCCTTCACATTCATTTGGTTTCTGATTTTTAATGAAGACATCATAAACCCACAGCAAATTTAGTCCAAGGAATTCTAATAAAGCCTCTAAAAAAAAAAAAAACAACCAACCCTCCAACGTGGTCTATCTGAAATGATAAGTGTGCTATTACAATCACATGCAGGCTGACTGATGTTTATTTGAGGCTGGGGAAAAATGGGGTTTAATTCATGACAGCTGATAAAACCCCTCTTTTTTTTCCATAAGAGTAAGGATTATTTCCCTGTCTAAAATCAAATTCCTGTTGTTTGAATCTGAACAGCTAAGGACGAGGGAAAGGTAAAATACAACTGAGAATGGTTATTCTCCCATTCTAACATAAAATCAGCTAAACAAAGAGCCAAGTACTTAAGAGTGAAAGCAAGACAGTGTCATTATTGCTTGTGGAGAAATGTGCAGAATTAGGTAAAGGCGACTACCACGTGTTTTTGTGTGTGTGCAGCACATAGGGGTTTTTCATTGTGGAGCTTTTCACTACCTCATTTCAGGCACTTTATTGCTCCTCCAATTTCATTTTCTGTGTAATTTGACAAAATTACAAGTTCCTCCCTGCCCAAAGACACTTTTTCTTTGAAACTGTAAATGCCTAATTTCAAACTCCAGCTTTGTAAGGCACCTGTAAAACAAATTGAACCCATATTTCCACAAATAGCTAAGGAGCTACATTGGAAAAGGAGTGAAGATTTCTTGCGGAAGGGTAAGTGTCTGCTCTTGCACCAAAAGCCACGTAGGCTCCACGACTGATACACACAGATCATAAATATGAGAAGGAACTTCTTCACAGTGAGGGCGACAGAGCACTGGAACAGGCTGCCCAGGGGAGTTGTGGAGTCTCCTTCTCTGGAGACGTTTAAAACCCACCTGGATATCTTCCTGTGCGACTAGGTGGTCCTGCTCTGGCGGAAGGATTTGACTGGATGATCTTTTGAGGTCCCTTCCAACCCCTAACGTTCTGTGATACAAGAAAACCAGTAACAAGAAAAGCAAGAACAAGAGCATGTGCTGTGGCAACAGGTGCAGGGTTCCTCAGCGTTCGCTTTTGTCCTTTTCCTTTTGTACCCTTTGAAAAACAGGCAGCAGCATAAAAAAACCCCTAACAAGTTAAATAAATTCTCAATGTCTTCAAAACAGGATTGTTCTGCCAATATATTATCAGGGCTTCCAAGATATTTTCTCCTCTCTTCCAGAGTATATGTGTTACCAGCCAGGATTTTCAAGAAAGACGTTCTTCCCCCTCACCCCTGCCTCTAAACAACAATAGCAAATCTTTTGTTTGACTTTAGCTAAGGGAAAAAGAAATAGAAGCTGCTGGCAAATGTATTTCTGACAAGTTGGGCTTTTTTTTGTTAATTCTAAAGAAATACACAGAATGTCTTAGTGATTCTGCCTTGAGGATATTTTTAGTGCCTTCCAGTGGTTTTAATCCATTCAAAAGTAACAGCTAATCAGAAGAGTATTTACAAGGGTGAAGTCAGCTCTGGCACAGATAGTCGGCAGCATTCAGAGCAGAACTGAACTTGCCCTAAGGTCAGAAATCAGTATAACTTTCTGTTTACTACCTTGGTGTGATTGTATTCTTTTAAAAAATCAGTTAGAGCTACATCTGGCTTATCCTTTCTCAGGTTGTTATTGCTCTCTTGTATCACCCTGCTGACATTTCAGATGTAGTACCTACCAGTAGCTTGTGTGCTCAGAAAAGCAGGGCGCTAGCAGGTCATAAATGAGCATGAAGGTAGTGGAACTCCCACCCTCCCTGTGGGAGTGCTGGTGACTTCACAACAACACAAGGGACTTACAGTTTTGTATTTGCAGGGGGTTGAGTCTCCATCTCTGGAAGTGTTTAAGAGAAGGGTAGATGTTGCATTGGGAGATGGAGTTTAGTGGTGCTGATAGGGCTGGGAAAAGGTTGGACTTTATGATCTGTGACTTGGTCTAGGTGATCCTGCTGTGGCAGGGGGATTGGACTAGATGATCTTTCGAGGTCTCTTCCAATCCCTAATGATTCTATGAGTCTATGATCTTGAAGGCCTCTGCCAGCCAAAGCTGTTCTATGATTGTAAGAGTTGGTAGGTAGATAAAGGCCTGGTACTGGAGGTGGTTAGTCTAGAGGAGATGACTTAAGGATGTACTTGAGGCAAGGAGCTTGCAGCCAGTCAGGGGTGGGGATGAGGGGCAAGAGCAAGCTGAGTTAAAGTGCTCTGGTTTATGGCCAACATCAGTGCAGAGGAGTTGTTCCACCTTTGAGGAAGAAATTAGTGACCCCAAGGGCAGGAAAAATCAAAACAAATATGATTATATGAACTGCCAAGTAAGACTCGGGCAGGTTGGAGGGGTTTGGTTGGCCATAATTGAATCAGAGAAGGGTCAGGATATATCAGCTGATCAATAAGTCAGCCCACACAAGCTGTCTAAGACTCCCTTGGAGAGGAAAAAAAAAGCCCAAACACATGATCTGGAAAAAATCAGTGAAGGTGAAGCTGAGGGAGCTCCAGTATCCTTATTTGGGATGTGCCGTTTCACATACGGCTTGGCTTTGGTCATCTGCATTCAGGAAGAGGGAGCTCACTATAGAGCAGTGTAGGGCTGCGTTGGTATGTCAACAGGAAAATATTTCCCAGAGGCAGAGTTTGACCTGTGATTGTGTTTTATCCGGAGCCAGGCAACCTTTCTTCCACCAGCAGTTGTCTGTTTTATTAGGACTTTCCCTTTTTCTTCTTAAGTCTTAGATTTGGCAGTTAACCATGTGGCAAAGGGCCCCATCAAGGTCAAACTAAACCATAGTTAAGAAATCTTTTGAAAATGTTTGTTTCAGGAGGAGGAGGGGGAGCAAAGGGAAGCTGTCTTTGAGCAGGGCTTGATATTAATAAGGGACCTTTAGCAGTATCAAACCCACATTAATCTGGTCTTGTGCTCCAGGAGGCACCAGGCTCACCTTTGTACCATGAGAATGGTGCGCCCATCGACTGCTATTAGGGGAAGACAGGCTTTTTAAATGCCAACAGTACAGGCAGGGAAAGACTGATAAGACCTGTTCTAGTGCTGACAAGCTGTTTTCTTACTGATAGCCTAACTTAGTGGCCTAAAAATTGGGTGCTGGTGCTGCTTTTGCAGTTCAGTCATGATCACTGTGGTAGAATAAGAGCAAAATGTGGATGAACGCTTTATATCCCCAGGTATGAAGTTACTCTGGGGAGTGCCCTCCTTTTTTCTTGCAACCATCTGAGCTGGTTTAAGACAGGTACGGTGTTAGGGGTAAGAACATGAGGAGACATTACTCTGAGGCTCATCCCGTGTTGTCAACCGGCACTCAGTTGTAGAGAGAGCTCCCATGTTCAGCCAGTGCCCTCTTCTGACACTGGTACTGGCCAAAGATGCCCATGAGGAAGCAGCTGGTCTCCCCACTGCAGACGGTGTGGTGCAACAGGTGAGGTAAACTAGGGACAAACACAAGGGCGTGTAACGATAGGATGAGAAGGTCATGGTTTGAAGCTGGAAGAGGGCAGATTGAGGCTGGACATGAGGAAAAAGTTCTTGACTCTGAGGGTGGTGGATCCCTGGAACAGGCTGCCCAGAGAGGTGGTGGAGGCCCCATCCTTGGAGCCATTCAAGGTCAGACTGGATGGGGCTCTGGGCAATCTGATCTGGTGAGTGATGGCCCTGCTGCTTGTAGGGGGTTGGACTAGATGACCTTTGGCAGTCCCTTCCAACCTAAAACATTCTGTGATTCTATGACATGACCGTTCCTGAAATTCCTCCTGTCTCAAGTCTTAAATTTAGCAAATAACAACATCCTGAGGTTGCTGCTTCTAAGCACTGTGTGAACATGACCATTACCAGCTTCCTGCACTACTTCATCAAAACTACACATAATACTTACGCTTCAAAATATGTCCAGAAGTGAGGCTATTTTGTCAAATACCTGCTTATGCTCCTCAACACATACTCCAGGGATTATGATTGACATCATCATGCTGCAGAATTTAGGTTGACGTCTTGTTTCCCAGTGTGTCCCTTTGCAATGGAGTTAGAACCTGGCAGTTTTATTCCTCATGTTGTAATTATCACTAACTTCTGTGATAGAGAACTTTGAGAAACAGACTGTGAGCCAGCCTGTGCTTCTTGCTTCTCGTGCCCAGATCTGCATTTGTTATGCAGTACCAGTAGAGCTATGTGACTAATTAGCTAACTGCTTATCTGACTGACTCTCCTAAGAACATGAAACGCTGTGAACTGTTTCAGAAAGAAAACAAAAGTTTTCCAGATAAAGCTTCACAATGTCTCGTTGGAAGGAGAACCTTCCAGCACCTTTGGCTCTGTTTTCTGAGCAAACAAGAAACTGCTATGGAAACTCAGACAATAGGCTGGGTTCTCAGTTGCGTTATTCTGTCATAGCGAAGCATCGTGCTCTAAAAGTGTTACCTAATGTGAGAAAGAAGTAGCATCCTCAACTTCTGTAAGCCCTGAGTTGGGCTGTTTCAAGTCTCTGTTCGTTAGGTGAGACAGCACCACCCTTCAGTGTGGGCACTGAGTTTATTTAGTGCTTACAGAGCAGAACGCCACGGGAAATCCCAAGAAGAATTTGTCTTTCTCTCCAGAGCAGTGCACTGCTAATAAAGTCTTGAGTCAGAGGGTGAGCAGTGAAGAGAGAACAAAATGTTTACTTATTAGCAGAGCTTCTCTGTCTAATCACAGAGCGAGGCAAGGGGTTAATGAGAAGCATTTCCTGGACAGCCTGTGTAGCTGAGCAGGAGGCTGAACCAGTGCCGTACAAACTTTATTTCTGCTGTTTTCTAGCAGTGAACTATTTGATTTGCAGCCTTTTCCTCCCTAGTAGACAGTGGTAGGATGAAGGGGAAATGGCCTTAAGCTGCACCGGGGGAGGTTTAGGTTGGATGTCAGGAGGAATTTATTTCCTGAAAGGGTTGTCAGGCACTGGAACAGCTGCCCAGGGAAGGAATTGAGTCCCCATCCCTGGAGGTGTTGAAGAGAAGGGTAGATGTTGCATTGAGGGACAGGGTTTAGTGTTTAGTCGTGCTGATATAGAAGAAGTTTGGACTGATGATCTTGAATGTCTCTTCTAGCCAATACTGTTCTATGATTCTATGATTAATGATATCAAAGAATATCTCAAGTTGGAAGGGACCCATAAGAATCATTGAATCCAACTCCCTGTTCCTCACAGAGGCACCTAAAACTAAATCATCTAACTAAGCAATTATAATCATATACCTAAGAGTCTAGAGACTCCTTGAACTTTGACAGGTTTAGTACCATGATTGCTTCCTTGGGAAGCCTGTTCCAGTGACCAGCCACCCTCTCAATGAAGGAATTTTCCTCCTGTCCAATCTGAGCTTCAATGATGTGTTAATATTAGTCGTTAAACTGGTTGGTAGAAGCCAGAAGGTCATTCAAGTCAATCTTATTGCACCCATTAAACTTGCAAGCACCAACAGCCAAACCAGCCAATGCAACTGTATCTGCCACTTCTGCAGTGGGCCAATATAAAACTACTGGTCTCTGCCTGCCTGCTCGTGGGGCTGCAAAGTCAGGCAGCCACCAATGTGCAAAATGAAGAGGTGCTGCACTTCTTCCATTGTCAAGATGAGGGATCTTTCTGCTAATGGGATATGGCCTTGAGGAGCAGAGGCAACCTCTTGGGTCTGTCTGGTCGCTGTCACCACCAGACAGCTGTGTCAATAGAAATCCCTCTTGACTGGGCAGAGGCTGGGAGTTGGTGAAAGAGTGTTCATAGGTTGCCTGAGTTAGACGGCAAGGGGCATTGGAAGAGCACAGAACCAAGACTGTTCCCAGAGGAAACAGCTGTGCAGTGTTCTGTTTGGTTACGCAGCTGTGCTCAGAGTTCGTGTTCGCTTGATCACTTGCATAAAACTGGAGAACCTCCCAGACTGCTGAAAGGAAAAGGCAAGTGAAGGGAACGCTTCACCCATTTAACAGTTGCCCTGCTGCTTTGTGTTAAATGGAGGAGAAAATCTAACGCAGCACTTGAGCATGACAGCTCTGTACAGTTGAAGCTAGATAGTTAATTTGCTGGGCAGTGCCATCTTTTGTGTTTCTGTAGACAGGAGCCTTCTGAAGTTTGCAAGGAAACAAGTCTCTGAAGAGGCTGAATGTGGAGCCCGCTGCTTGAGCAGTACTGGAGTAATGTCACACCATCAGGCATCTCCCAGCATGCAGTGATTTTTCTCCTTCCCTTATTTATTTTCATACGAAACCAGTCACATACTCTTAAAATCACATAAAGTTCACACTAGACCTGCAGTTTTCTAGAGATTGTACCCTGATTTGAACCATGATTTTGAAGATAAAGGAATCCCCAATGAAGGGACCTCTGACGATCATGTAGTCAAACTTACCTGCTAGAGCAGGATCACTTAGAGAAGATCACACAAGGTCTTCTGTCTTTCAGATAATGCAGGAAGCAGTTAAAATATCAAGAATCTGACTGCTGTCAGACTCACAATTGGGATACTAATGATGTGCATGGAACACATGTTGTGCTTGGATCAGAACAGGAATGATAAGGAGGCATTTCCTGGAGATGCTTATAACCTGAGTCCATGCTTCAGGAAGCTGCTTCCACATGTGCTTATTCAGTTGAGAATGGTACTCGTGTAGATCTTAAATGCATATTTAAAGCAGAGCTAATGTGCGCGGTGATTTGGGAAATATCCATGAAGAAACAGAGCTGGGCTTCGCAAACTCCTGTAGATACCAAAAATAGGTCAGATAAATCATACATCCTGTGGCTAAGAGATTCGCAGTAACGTGTCTAGAATAAGTAGCTAGATTCACATGTCTTATAGAATATAGAATCACAGAATCACCCAGGTTGGAAGGGACCTCCAAAGGGCGTCTGTTGCAATGCCCCCTGCAATGAGCAGGGACATCTTAATCTAGATCAGCTTGCCCAGAGCCTTGTCCAGCCTCCCCTTGCATATCTTCAGGGATGGGGCCTCAGCTACCTCACTGGGCAACCTGTTCCAGTGTTCAACATCCCTCCTGCTAAACAACTTCTTCCTAACAACCCATTTCAATCTGCCATTTTCAATCTGCTCTTAATTTGAAATCAAATGAACCTTGATTTAGGCATTCGTGTTGTAGCTGTTTAACTCCAGTACCATAGCTCCAGTGCTGATCTAGTTGATACCAGGGCCTGGAGAGGTGTTCAGCCCAATTTGAACTAAACCTCTGTGTTGGGTGTGCTCAACCACTTTCTACATCTGCTGACTGCGATGGGAGCAGCAACACCAAGATCCCATAGTAATCACTCGCTGTGTAGGCACCTAAAATTGTGCATCAGATTCTGGAACAGGATCCTCCTCCTAAATGAGATTAATATGTCCACAGTTGCCAGAGCCTGAAATTGTTCCCTGATAATCTGGAGATGGAAACGTGCTAACTTGCAGCCAGATCCTAATATAATGGACCAAGGAAGCACTCTCAACAGAAGTATTTCTGTTGTAGTGGAGTCACCAGTGATTCAGGATAAGGCTCCTCTAACCTTTTTCATTTGTACTATGAATAATGTTCACAGTCTATCAATGTTTAGCATGAGGCTCATCCCTCTGTTTTATGCCACCGCTGTATCACTGAAGACAGTTGTTCTCCTTACCAACTGTCTGTGGCTCTGTCCTGTGGATTGGAGAAAGGCTTAAGGGCAGCAAATGACACTAGGACCAGATGAACGTGTTCTCCAGCATCTGTGTGTAGCATGGTTTGGTCACTGTCCCCCAACACAGTTCTTTCTTTATGATACTGGTGCCTGGAAAAACTACCTAGAGGAGTCTGTATTCTGGATTTTTAATAAACAGAAGGAGCAACCATGTTGTCCAAGAGCTTGGGCTGACCCCCTGGCTATACAAAGAGTTTAGTCGTGGTATTTCCCTATAGACTGTGTCTTGGAGTCATGTTCTGAGGGTAGTCATCCTCCTAGCGCTGATCTGACTGAGATGGAGTAAGGAAGTGCAATAATGCACTTCCCCTTATTCAGTGACCGCGTTTTCTGGGAACAATAGTGCTGTGGTGGAAACACTGCTTTCCGCAGTACTTCATCACAATGGTATTTCTTAGTAATCCTCCTTTTCTCCCCAAATCTTATCATCTCATGGTCTTTCTTATTTTCTTACAGGAGGAGCTGGGCATTGCCTGTGAGTTGCTGGAGTCAGACTTCCTCAAGTGCAGCGTGGGATTTCCTTTCATGAGGTCAAAATCTCAGGTAATGTGATCCTTGCGTTTGTATTGAGTGATGGTCCATTCACCTCTTTGTCTCCAAGGACTGGCTGGAAAGGCAACTGCTCTGTTAAATGTCTGTGGCTGGTACTTTCTGTAGTTTTCTAACCCAGATGTCCAAGCCTTTCCCAGCTATGGAGGGCAGACAGAGCCAGTGACTCTTGAAAAATGATGCAAGAATTTCAACTATGAAAAGCTTCCATGTTTCCTCTGCAGAAAAGATATCTCTGTCCTGTTTACATTGCCTTACTCTGGTTTTATTTTTCCTTTATATAGTGTTTTGGGTGGGAAAGGACCTTTAAATGTCTTCTGTCACAAGAACAAGCAACTGAATTTATACAAATTCAATGAAAATATCTTAATTAATTTTTTGTGTAGTGGTCTCCTACTAACTTTAAAAGAGAACGCTCAGAAATCCAACTGGGTACTTTCTGTCACCAAGCCAAGCTGTACAAACGACCAACCCAGAAACATGAGAAGATGAGGAAAAGCTTCATGTTCATATTTCAAAAACTACTTCTTTCCATTTTAATTGACAAAGTCTTTGACCCAACAGGGAATTTTTGTCTTTCCACACAGGGAATTGGACTAGATGATCTGTTGAGATCCCTTCCAATCCCTGATGTTCTGTGATTCTGTGATTTTCATTTCAAAATTAGCATCTGGTTTTCCATCCGTGTTGGTGAGCAGCCTGAATGCTGCTTTAGCTTGTGCTAGTTACTCCAGGTCTCTGTGCAGGCCAGCGATGGATGGGGTCTTTATTTCCCCACCGATGAGTAACACATAGATTGGGTGCTCAGGTCGTTTCAGTTAATGATGCCCTTACACTGGAGTGTTCTTCCCATGGCGGGGGAGGAATCTTTAAGGTTCTAGTAGCAGTCTTTTCACAGTGCAGGAAAAATCAAACTCTAGAATTTGGATGATGACACAGTTTCTAAGGTTTAGAAGCCACCCTGCAGTAGAGGAAGATCTCTTTCATGTATCACAGTCTGCTGGTTTTGTACAGCTACCCGAGTGAAATGTGCATGATGTTTTAGACTAAATGCATCTGGAAACAGTGGAGACCGTCTCTAAATACCAACATTTTCTTTGCACAGTATGACTTCAGTGTGATATTTGACACAAGCCACTTGTCTGGGCAAGAAGAAACGCTCACCTTCCTCGTCACTGCCCAAAGGTAAGGGGACATCTCGATGACTTGGATGTTCTTTGTCACACGAGGAGTTGTGACATTGCATATGCTGGACACATATCATTTACTACGTATGTGATGTGCTCATATCGCAGTCATGTGATATGAGTTATGGACATGTGTGTGTAGTAAATGAGGTTAAATTACTGGGGCTAAGTGCATGTATTTTGAGGAACCGTGTGATGTGAGGTACAATCATGCTGTGGGGCTTTATTGCTAGGCAGTCACAATCCTGAAGGAGTGCTATGTGTTCACTCAGTCAGAAGGCCCTTGTGTTTCTGTGCCCATCCCTCTGGGCCCTGTATCTAGCTCAGCTCAGCTGCAGTTGACTCTCAGCACCAGTCAAACCCATTTGTTCCAGCATTTGAAATAAGTGTGCTTGGATGCAACCCAACAAAGAGAAATGCTTTCATCAGATGGTCAGGGATCTCAATGACAGTTTCCAAACTTGCTGGTCTGTTTTTTCCCCCTCTGGATCTTCAGTGAGCTCTGCCAGACTGTGTGAAACAGCTGCATAGGGTATTTTCCCCCAAAGGCACTTGGAGCAGGCATTTCAGTAGGGTGCTGCCAAGTATGTGTGTGGAAGGACTTTACTTTGGGCAGAATAAGAGGTGTATGACACAGGCTCTGTGCCTCCTAACATGAGGTGTCATGAAGAAGCAGGCTCTACAAGTTCACGGGCACACTCTGGATGCAGCAGATGTCAGCAAGCAGTGATGGTAGTGCAGCTCCGTTACCTTGGGCTGTCAACTGCTGCCTTGGGCCATCAACTGCTGCTCTGACGTTCTAGGTGTGTGACTGGTTCCTTCTTCTGTTTACTCTGTGAGTGGACCAACTTTAGACCCTCCTGTGTGAAAATCAGGCTCTCCAGGCTGAATTCTCCTTCCCAGTGTGATGACACCTCACGAGCTGGTTGGGATGAGAGATGAAGCAGTTGCTGAGTGACTGCTCCCTATAAGGCAGAGTCCTCCCCTGCAAGTAAGAGCAGTGGATGGGAGCAAGATTCTGCAGCACATGGGGCTGGTGTGAAGCGCTGAAAGGGAGACAACCTTGTGTCAGAGAGAGAAGATTACATCTTGCACATTAGAGAAGTTTGATCCTCTGTGAGGAGTTCATCGTGTGTTCACATGACCCTGTGATGCTTGTAGATCAGGGAGATGTGGAAGCTGCTAGGTGAATGCCAGCTGGTGTGAAGATGGGTCAACGCTGCTTTAAATTTTCCCAGCCAGTGTTTTCCATTCATCTTCCTGCCTCAGACAGCACAGGCCTTGCTGTGTAACCTCACTGCTCAGCCTTCTGTGCCTTACTGCTGAGAAGGGTCAGTCACTGCTGGCAGATGGAGCACAGAAATAAATACTAGTTTGTACATGTAGTGTAAGCGCTCAGAGGGGTTAAGAGAAAGCTGCTTGTTTCAGAACGATGGGCAGGACGGTTGTGTTTTGAAGGATCCGCGGAACCTCCAAAGACAACAGTGCAGGTCCTAGTGCTGATGACCCTCACTTTCTCGGTGGCTTTGGGCAAACAGCTCAATTTCCTTGCTGTCACATAAGGGTAATAAAATCTTTCTACCACAAGAATAGCAGGGAGCCCTGGGGTACAGTCAGTGGTAAAGAAACAGAGAGGAAGTATCTGTGCTGTTGTCAGACTACAGTGAGTGGGGACATAGTTTCCATACAAAGTTGGAGTTAGTCTTGGAGAAATGGAAGCAGGGAAGCTGTGCCACGATGTCATGGGAAAGTAAATATGGCCCTTCCAATGGTCAGTGAAGCCCATCCCTTGAAGCTGCAAACTTGCCAGTACAGGTTGGGAGGCCATCTGCTAGAGAGCAGCTCTGTGGAGAAGGAACTTGGAGTTCTGATGGACAACAAGTTCTCCATGGGGCAGCACTGTGCCCTTGTGGCCAAGAAGGCCGATAGTATCCCAAGGTCCATTAAGAAGAGTGTGTCCAGCAGATGGCCTTGGGCCGGTTGGGCTAATGGTTGCACTCGATGACCTTGAAGGTTTTTCCCAATCTAACTGATGCGGTGGTTCTGTGGCTGCCACAGTTTCACACTGCTATTTGAATTCACACCTTGCTCCAAGATAGCGTTTTTGATGTGAACCCAGTCCCATGGTAGGCAAGAGGAGCAGCTGCACAGCTTTCTGTGCATGCCCTCTGCAGGGTGGGTGAACCACTGTAGCACTTTGAGAGGCTTCTTGAGGTGAGCTGACATCGCTCAAATGGGCTCATCACTCAAATAAGTGTGAGGCAGGGAGTTAGTAGCTGTGAAGCTGTCTAATACATTGCAAAGGCTGTCAGTTAGTAGCGTGTTTGTTTTTCTTTCTGGCACAGTGGAAATCTAGAGCGCACGGAATCTCTGCATGATAATTCGCTAACTCTGTCGGTGCCCCTGATGCATGAAGTGGACTCATCTATCAGTGGGTAAGTAACGGTCACCAAATGAAAACAACAAAAATAATAATAAACGTAACAGCAACAGCTGAGTCCCTTCTAGTGGAAAACTGGATTCTTTGCTTTGTTTACATGTAGCCAGACTGTTGCTCTCTTCCTATTTCCCAGATTCTGGAAATACAGACAACCTCATTCATTATCTGGAATTTTATGGCCATGCCTTTCATTCCAACACTAGTGCTTTCTCTTTGCTTCCTAGCTAATGCTGATCGGTTATTGTCACGTTTTTAGTAGGCGTTTTAACGATCGTATTTGAATCCATGTGCTTCAGTAGACATGATGGACCTTAAAGTAAAATGACAAGAGAAAACCATCAAATCTCATCTTGTTCCTTGGGGTATTTCTTTGAGGATGTGGTTGAGAATCACCAGGCCAAAGGTCAGAGCCAAATGTTCTGGGATTTTAAGCAGAGTCTAGCTATTTGCCCTTCTGTTTAATTTCACAACTAGAATTCACTTCTGTTCATTTTTCTGCTCCCAGTCTGTAAGGCGACTGGGTACCCACCGAGGAACATCACTCACCCTTTGACTGAAATGTTTGTATAACGCAGCAGTTGCCCTCTCTGTGTGTCTGACTTCCTGCCTTTGTACGTAGGGGTATTCCCTTCCACTTCTGCATTACTGTCTTGAGTCTAGAATGAATGATCTGTTGTGATCAGTCCCAACAGACTGTCCTCTTGTAGAGACAATGGGGGGACTGGGGTCGCTGGAGGTGAGTTAGCATCCATGTAGACTGAGAAGGTTGATATCCATTCCTAAACTGGGGAAGCAAAACCTGAGTTGAGTGAGCCTCAACTACATCAAATTGCCCAGAACCTTGTCCAGCCTCCCCATGAATATCTCCAGGGATGGGGCACCTCTTCCTTCCTAGGCAACGTGTACCGGTGTTCAACCCCCTCCTCCTGCTAAAGAACTTCTTCCTGACCGTCCATTTCAGTCTACCACGGTGTCCCATTAACAGGGAAAAGTTGGTCTTACTGGAAGGCACAACATCCTGTTAATATTAGTAATGCTCTTTGTGAGACAAGTGTATTTTTAAAGCTTGGTTGTATTAGCTCTCCTGCATTTGAGTCTATGAAAGCAAACTTCATCCCTGGCCATAAATAGCCCGGAAGGGCTTGTACCTTGTTTAGGAGGAGCCTTCTGGGAGAGCGCTGTGAATGGGGGGAATTAATCTCTCTCTCACTGTTTCCCCTGGCACAGGAGGCAGGCAGAAAAAAAGGATGTGTACTTAAACAAGCTGAACATTCTGTGTCGAAAACACTCTTATCCAAGAGGACAGCCTGGGAAGGAAGCAGAGTTCCAGGCAGTCCCTCACCAGGGTTTGTCTGAAATGACACCAGTACCCTTTCCAGCCAGTGAATGGACACTGAAATGACACCAGGACCCTCCTGCCTGAGATTAGGAGGAGGTACAAAGGTTGCTTAAAGCAGTCCTAGGCCTCTTCTGCAGGATTTCCAAGCACTGTGTTATGCATTTAGGTCTTGGCTAGCCAAACCCCACTGTCTTCTGCTTTGGGAAGAGATGGTAAAAGTAGTTGAGGAAACTTGTCCTGTGCCACTGTAGCTGAAGGCAAGTTTTATCTCCCTCTACTGTTCCCCTTAACCATCTGCTAATCATAAAGGTAGTGAAGCTCAGAAAATGAATGAAGCGTTTATGTGTGCAGTGCTGAGTAAATGGTAGGTAACGTGCAAATGTAGCCGTACTGAGTATGGAACTGAAACTCTTTCTAGTACTGTTTCTTCAGGTTAAGTTGGTAGTGCAGTGCTTTCCTGTGGGACTTAAAACTAATTGTCCCTGGAGAAGAGGAGAGAAGGAAAGGAGAAAAAGACATGAGTAATCAAAAGAAGTCTGCTTCAATGACGCAATGTTAACCTGGGTCAGCTGAGATGCTGCTTTACAGCATCCACTCTTGTCTGGAGGGAATCAAATCACAGAGAAGAGATTATTATAAAATGGTCCACAGATGTTTGTGTGATCATGAAGTGAGAGATGCAGGTCAGCTTGGCACTCATTTTGGTGACAGACACAGTTTGCTAAATCTATGTCTCAATCTTTCAGAGAAGTCTTTCCTACTTCATTTTTCTACGGTGATTCTGTGGAAGCGTCCAACTTTGTTCGGTTGGAAAACCATGAGTGCCTTTTCCAGTCTCTCAACTTCACATTGCAGGTAAGCCTGATTTTTACGCTGACTGCTTTCCTGCTTGACAGCAATGTTGTGGCTTGGTATCTCTCTTATTCTCAGTGTCGAATGGGCTTTGTTGCATGTTTCTGACTCACAGTGTGCTGCTGTTTGGCTCTGAAAGCTGAGCAGAATCTGCCAGTGTAATTTGTGTGTTTTCTGCAGAAAAAGTTGGAAGTTTGGCTTTAAAAATTTGAAAAGCATGAATTAAAGTGTCTTGGTGCCTTTCCTCTCCAAAGTGAGTCAGTTGTTTCACTGCCTGCGGATCCGTCAGTGGGTTTGTTAAACCTTCTCTTTTTGTGTGATGCTTTAGCTAACAGCTCCTGGTTAAAATGCAGTCTCTGGTAGGACGTGTGGGCATCCAGAGAAGGACCCATACCAGCATTACACTGCAACACTACTATACCACCACAGCTGTGCAGTGCCCTTGTGATTGTGTGCCATGTGTACAGTGTGCAGGGGTGTTATCACAGAAATAACAGAATTATGGAGGTTGGAAAAGCCCTCTGAGCTCAGCCAGACTAGCACAGGACCTAACATCACCACATTGGCCAGACCAGGGCACTAAGGGCCACAGCCAGTCTGTCCTTCAGCACCTCCAGGGATGGGGACTCCACCACTGCCCTGGGCAGTCCATTCCAGGGTCTGATCACCCTTTCTGTGAAGGAGACCAGGACACTAAAAAGTCAGGTTTGAGAATTCAGAGAATTGCTCAGGTTGGAAAAGACCTTCAAGATCATTGAGTCCAACCTCGACCTAATCTTACTGCCCTGTAACAACCCACCACTAAACCCTGTCCTCAAGCACCACATCCAACTGATTTTTAAACACATTCAGGGGTGGTCTCTCAACCCCCTCCCTGGGGAGCCTGTTCCAGTGCTTAACAACCCTCACTGTAAAGAAGTTTTCCCTGATACCCAACCTAAACCCTCGATGGTGCAACTTGAGGCCATTTCCCCTCATCCTGCCTCCAGTGAGAAGAGACCAACCCCCTCCTCACTGCAATCTCGCTTCCGATAGTTGTAGAGAGCAATAAGGTCTCCCCTCAGCCTCCTTTTCCCCAAAGTAACCAGCCCCAGCTCCCTCAGTCACTCCTCATAGGGGATGTTTTCCAAATCCTTCACCAAGCATGGTTGCCCTTCTCTGGACCTGCTCCAGCACCTCAATGTCCTTTCTGTATTGAGGTGCCCCAACATGCCCCAAATACTCAAGGTGGGACCTCACCAGTGCCCAGTACAGGGGCAGGATCACCTCAGTTTCATTAAATGTCTCATAACACCTCAGGGCCATTCAAGCACTACCTGTAGTTTGCGCTTCACATGCAAGTTAGACAGGATCCTGCTGTGTCCCAATACAGGGTTGGTTTATTCTAACAACCTGAACTCAGCAAATCCTGGGGTTGAACTCGTCCCACTGCCCTCGCTGTTATCTTATCACAAGCATATTTCAAATCCTTTTTGACCACTAGATGGAACTAGGGAATGATAAATCATCCAGTGGTGGGGGAAATAATTTCCTGTGAAAAATAAGTCTTTTGCCATTTCCCCCCTCTCTGTTCTCCTAGGCGTGGATGCCACTGGGCTCATAATGAATAACACATGGCTGCCTCCGCGGACAGACTGCGGGCCAGAGCAATTAAGCCCCCACTGTCATGCAGTGCCCTTAGCTATTTACTGAAAAGGAGTGAAAACAGGATTTCAGGACATTAAAGCTTTTGTGAACCAGGCTATTAATTCTGATGATTCTGATTTCATTCTTGAGGGTTCGTAGGTCTTCCCCTCTCCCTTCCCCACACATAGCCAGTTGTTGGTCAAAAACAGATAAAGAGCAGATGTACTGATGCTTCAACTAGACGAGTATTTTCAACAGAGCAAAGTGGGAGCAGGTAGAGGAGAGCAACTTTCTACATTGGCAGAGCCACCACTTGTCCTGCCCTACCCTCTTGTCTCTTGTGCACACAGGTTACAGTATTAATTTTAATTAGTTTTCCATCCAGACTTAGAAAATTATGCTAGAACAACTTGCAGATCTGCTCTCCAGCAACATGGGAAACCTCAAACCACTCGTGTCAGAGAGAAAGGGCAATGTTTGGCGATGGCCAAAGCACTGCTTGTATCACTGTTTGCTTAATTGTTTTTAATTATTTGCCTGCCATTTATTCAACTTCTCCAGACAGAGAAAAGAAATAGTTTCTTAACCAAGGAAAATAGATGATTTACAAAAATATGGGGCTTTATAGTAGGTTTTATATGTGAAAATCGATACCATGTCCAATGTTAATATGGAAACAGGTCTGTGCATCGTTTTTTGGAGGATAACAAGATGTGTGATGAGAATGTCTTTTCTGCATTAACTCTTGTATCTGGTCCCCATGAGACAATCAAGGGGATTTTTTTATGTCTAACGTAAAACATTATGTTTGTATTTAATGCAGTATTTATCGTGCTCCACTGTAGTGGGACTTCTCCCCCTGCCTGAAGTCACAGGACTTTTGTAAGAATTTGGTGTTGTGGATTCATTTTCTTTATCGGTCAGGCATTTCTTTGAATATAAACAGTCTTTGAAGAAGGAAAACCTGTTGGTTTTAGTGTTTGTATTTCATAGTTAACTGCTTGCTGCATCTTTTGGCAGGACTGACTCAGGACAGGTAAATATTTTGAAGGGCTTACTGTTCTGTTTGTATGCACTGATCAATGTGTTGTTAGAGACAACCAGGAAATAGTTCAGTGCAGAGCCACGAAGATGATGAAGGAACCAGAACCACCTCCCTTATGAGGTAATGCTGGGGGAGATAGGTCTCTTTAGCTTGGAGAAAAGGACACTGAGGAGTGACCTCATTAATGTTTGTAAATATGTGAAGGACTGGTATCAGGAGGATGGAGCCAGGCTTTGCTCAATGTCATCTCGTGCTAGGACAAGGGGCAATGAGTGTGAGCTGGAACATACATCAGTATGAGAAGGAGCTTCTTCCCAGTGAGGGTGACAGAGCACTAGAATGGGCTGCTCAGGGGGCTTGTGGAATCTCCTTCTCTGGAGACGTTTAAAACCCATCTGGACATGTTCCTGTGTGACTTAGTGGTCCTGCTGCGGCAGGGGGATTGGACTGGATGATCTTTCAAGGCTCCTTCCAATCCCTGATGTTCTGTGATTTGTCCTATAAAACAGCACAGATAGATGTGAAAATTACTTTCACTGACATTTTCCCATGGATACTTTCTATTCAGCAACCCCCCCCATTTTGGAGTTGTCACTGGATGCGTTCCAGTGGCAGACTGGAAATTCTTCAAGTTTTTGTTACAGGATTTGTGTGTTGCGGGGGAGGTTGATAGAAAGCCAGTATTTTCCTCTAAGACTTTCATTTAATTGGAACCCCCAGAACTTCAATGGAAGTGGTTCGCATACATTTCTTGGCAGCTCACTCAGCAAACCCACAGTCCGGTAGTCACAATCATCATTCCTTTGGCTTCTGCTCCATAAGGAAAACATATGCAGAATATAATGCAGCGGTTCCCAGATGGAAATGAGAATGTTAACTGAGACAGCAATATTTCTTAAGTCTTCTGGATGGTATTACCGAAACACTCAGAGGGTACTAGTCTCTATCTACGGTAGAAGTCTCATGCTGTTTGTATTGATGACTGGCAGTTATCCTGCAAAACTGCTTCTCTCTTGATCTGTGAGCTGTGCCTGAAGGCTGCTAGATAAGCTAAACCTTTGACTTCATCCTGATACTTACAAGAGTCTTAGGCTTTAATTTTTTTCACATTTACCTCTGGTTCTACAGTAGTTTCCCAGTTATGAGCAGTCAGGGATGTAATTTTATTTGTTGGGGTTTTAAAAATACAATTACATTCATCTTTGTCTTACAGGTTTACAATGCTGGACCAAGCACTCTCCCTGGAGCTTTTCTTGACATTTCATTTCCAAACCGCCTCTCTGCCACCGGGGCTGAAATATTTCACGTTCAGCAGATGATGGTGAGTTAGCTTAAGATGTTTTCTGAGCAGTACCAAGAGCTATCATTGACTGACACTAACAAAGTCCAGCAGACGTAGATGAATCAATTGCTTTCTCAGACACTCGTGTGCTTTGTCTCTGTGGCGAGGTCATTATAAGTAGCTGAGCCCCTCCAGCTGGTGACTGCTGTCCCTCACCTAGGGCAAGCAGCCGGCTGTGTCTTCTTGGTTTCCTACAATGCAGTGTAAAATTAGGTCAGGCTAATCCTAGAGGAAATGTGGCAAACACTTCCCAGAGTCTCACCTCCAAATTGGATTGAGTCTTAATCAGTCCTCTCTGATTAAATGGCGTGTGTAATACCAGCAGGATGTGGTGCTGGGCGAACTCTCATTCCCTGTTTGGTTTTTTTCTGGGTTCATCTGTACAAATGCTAACTAGGTCTGAGTGTGTTATCCATCTCTAGTTTTCTATAGCCGCTGTTATAATTTGGTCTTGAGTGTTGTTTTAGCAAGTGTAAATGATGGAGGAATCTATTCTTTCAGCACAGTGTTTTTCAGGAGACAATTTTGTGTCAACTATGAAGAAAATGAAAATAAATTGTGGTGAAGGAGGCACATTCTTGGGTTTCATTTCTCATATTTATTACCTTAGAAGCTTTTGTTAAGCCACTAAAATACCATCATTCATACTGTGGTGGGCAAGAGAGGAAAACCTCACAACTGAGGTAAATTCAGTGCTGGAATTCTGAGTCATCTGTCTTTGTGAAATGGAAGCAGCGCTTTGAGCTACTTTGCTAGCCTTTTGGCTTAAAAAATATTATCATTCCTCAGATGCAAGTAACTATGTCATGAATCGATGTAAATATAGATCCAGTAAAACATTTCTAAGCAGATCTTCAAAACTTGTGCTGTTGAATGGTATGAGATAAATATATCTATCTGTATCTTACAGATGGGCACTAAAGATAGAATCACTGAGAAGCATATTTGGGATATTGTATGAGGTGCCAGCATTGTATAGACTGAGTCAGTTCTCCAGTTAGACCAAATTAATTATCTAGCCTACATCTAATTTTCAATGACATCATGTTTTCGTGTTTTATTTAGTCCAGCCTTGCATATGGGGAGACCACATTCCCTTTGACTTGTTGCTTGTCAAAAGATCGTGACCCATGTTCTTGTCCCTTCTCTGGTCTTCATGTGCTGAGAGAATGTTTGTGTGTCTATGTTCACAGCAGCACAGAGAGGCGGGAGTCTTCTTAAGAGATGATGTCAGCTTAAATATTGGTGTGTCCTCTAAAACCACTCATTCTGTGTGTTTCTGTATAGCCAAGAGAGAGGAGCAGAAAATTCAGCTCGTCTGACATAGGGCATGTTAAATTCCTGATAGGCATCGCTCATTTCTCTGTGACAACTCTTGCAGAGATTCTGTGCAAGTTGCCTTGGACAAGACACCTGTTTTGGACACTTGCATTAGATGAAGTGTGGACTATCCCCCAAGTGAGCAAGGGATGACTTCCAGCCACTGTTTGTCATCACTTCCACACAAGACCCTAAGTTACAAGGATGGGATGACTGTGGTTTTAAACAGCTGTTAGAAAAGCCAGGCAAACCCTTCAATCTCGTGCTTCCGTTTCAGGGTTATTGTACCTCTGATGGCTTACTTAAAGGAGGTCCAAATGGTTGGTGTGGTTTAGGGCACAGTGTACGGCTAATAAATACTTGCAGGGTTTGTATCATTTTTCCCAGCAGTGGGTTGCATTTCCCCAAATGTTGTTTGAGCTGTTAGAGAGGAGCATAGGAGAAAGGGACCTGGGGGTCCTGGTGGACAGCAGGATGACCATGAGCCAGCAATGGTTCCTTAAGGCCAAGAAGGCCATCCATCATTGGGGTGGATTAGAAGAGGGGTGTTAGGAGATCGAGAGAGGTTCTTCCTACCCTCTACTCTGCCCTGGTGAGATCATATCTGGAATATTGTGTCCAGTTGTGGGCTCCTCAGTTCCAGAAGGACAGAGCTGCTGGAGAGAGTCCAGCGGAGAGCCACAGAGATGATGAAGGGAGTAGAACATCTCCCTGATGAGGAAAGGCTGAGGGAGCTGGGTCTCTTGAGCTT
>JAOXOE010000720.1:13353590-13368715 GCA_028565055.1 Phoeniculus purpureus
GCTGCCAGGGGAAGGTTAGGTTGGATGTTAGGAAGCCCTTCCTCATGGAAAGGGTGATCAGACCCTGGAATGGACTGTGAAGGGCAGCGGTGGAGTCCCCATCCCTGGAGGTGTTTAAGGACAGACTGACTGTGGCCCTTAGTGCCCTGGTCTGGCTGATGTGGTGATGTGAGGTCCTGGGCTGGGCTGGATGATCTCAGAGGTCTTTTCCAGACTCAGTGATTCTGTGATTCTGTTTTAATGTTGTATGTTCATTGCTGCTGTCTTGATTGCTTTCTGTATTGCCCTTATCTTTAAAATGCTTTTTATTAGGAAGCTACTTTATAGAAATTGCTTGGCAATGCATTTAAAAAGAGGAACCTTCTATTTCTTTAGAGGTCTTTATGAAATATATTTTAAAAAGACAGCTTATTAGTGATTTATGAAGTAAATATACCTAATAGTCAGTCAGCAAGCAGTTTGGAAAATAATTGTAATGATGAAAGAACCTAACCCAAGTAATGAGATTTTTACATGAACTGTCCAGAGTAAATTGCTGGAACACAGGGGATACTGTTGTGCAGTCATAGTAAGATTGTAGTTTAAGGTGACACATTAGTAGCTGTAAGTAACCCTTGGCAAATGTCTTTATTTCATTGTATTTAACATCCAAGATTCAAGTCTTTTAGAAATCTTCCCCAATTCTCCATTGGCCTAGACAAAAATTAATCATAGATGTGGCAGGGGGATTGGACTCGATGATCTTTCAAGGTCCCTTCCAATCCATAATGATTCTATGATTCTATAATTAGTCTTGTTATTTGTAGTGTGTGCTTGGCCTGTCTGTAGCTAAAATATATAGAACTTAGGGGGAATTAGTTATTATACTACCTCTTCCCCTGTTAAGAGTGTTTTTCTTTCGAAGAGCTGCCTGAAAGTTTCAGGTAGAAGCCTGTCAAGGACGGTCAGGCAGATTTGTCAGTAGCCTCTTAGTTGGAAAAATCTTTTAACATTCTTTAAAAGGTAGGTCTGGCAGTCCTGTGGGCTTCAGCTGTATTAGGAGACAGCGGTGATAAACTGTGGTGATGCTTTTTACCTGTGTGCAAGGCCCACACATGAAGAGGTGGAGGCGTTTTGTGTACCACAGGTGGATTGTTTTTATTTGGTAGTTCCTGTCCTACGCTGGCTCAACAGAGGAGATAACCTGGAGCAGATCTTTTTTGGCTGCACAGTGCTTCAGGGTCAAAACTGGAGGAACTGTGTAAGTGTAGGGAATCATAGAGAAGTTCAGGTTGGAAAGGACCTCTAAGATCATCAAATCCAACCTTCAACCCAACACCTCCATGACCACTAGACCATGACCCTACTTGCCTTTTGAACACTTCCAGGGATGGTGACCCTGGGGAAAGGACATCTGAGGACTAAGCAAACGGGCACTGCGATTTATGTTGTAGGAGTATAGTTTGAATTTCAGTGGTTTTATTGAGGTTTTGAAAACTGTGACTGTACAGTCAGACGTGGAAATGAGAACAGAGTCAACAAGAAAAGCAAAGCAGGTGAAATGGAGGCTGGTGGGAGTTTGGAAGAGAGAATATTAAATTGCATTTGTAATTATTATGGATTAATAAGTGTTTGATAATAAGCTAGTAAATCAGCAATCTGAAAGTAAAAAAATGGGGTGGCTGCGTGGGTTTTGTAGTGAAGAGTTTAACGCGGTGGACAGTGAGAAAGCTGATGTGCTCTGCTTTCTCTCCTCTCTTCCAGGAAGCGAATGCTTGTCGGTGCTGGGTGATGAAGGGGCATCAGCAATGGGCCATTCTGCAAGTATACGGACAGGAGACGGTTGCAGCACTGAAAAAATGGATTTTATGTTTTCATATAATAAGAGAAAGCGGCTTGCCCCTACTCCAGTGGAACAGAACGTGGTATGTTTTGCCAAACAGTAGCTCTTTCTTTTGAGGCCAGTTTCAGTGTTATTTGGTGTGTTGATTTTCCTTCACTTTTACGTGCTCTGTTGATAACATCTCGGTGAAGAACTGTAGTTCTTCACTATGCATGTAGTATATGGAAGCTTCTAGCAAGAGTAAAATCTTGTTCTGGATGCTGTACATGTGTTGAGACACACAGTGTGCAGCTGCGAGTAACTTAACATCACTTCCCATCCAGAAGCACTTACTTTTCTAGACAAAAATATGATTTAGGATCCTAATAGTTGGAACTTCATAGAATCACAGAATCATAGAATCATTAGGGATTGGAAGGGACCTCAAAAGATCATCTAGTCCAATCCCGCTGCCACAGCAGGATAACCTAGACCAAGTCGCACAAGAACATGTCCAGGTGGGTTTTAAACGTCTCCGGAGAAGGAGACTCCACAACCCCCCCCCGGGCAGCCTGTTGCAGTGCCCTGTCACCTTCACTGTGAAGAAGTTCCTTCTCATATTTATGTGGAACCTCCTATGTTCCAGCTGACACCCATTGCCCCTCGTCCTATCACTAGATGACATTGAGAAGGACCTGGCTCCATCCTCCTGACACCCACCCTTCAAACATTTATAGACATTTTTAATGTTGAATAAGGGTTTGCATCCATTAAGAATTCTGTTCAAGGACTGACTACATATATTTTGTACTCAAGGCAGTCTGAGGACCATCAATCCAGCCTGTCCAGGTGCCTCTGCAGAGCTTTCCTACCCTCAAGCAGATTAACACACTCACCCAGTAGCTTGGTAAGCTACTCCCCCAGCTCCCTTGACACTTTCCCATGGATCCCATCTAGTCCCATAGACTTCTGAGTGTCTAGGTGACTTACCAAGTTGTTAACTGCTTCTGCTGAGATTGTGAGATGTGTGTCCGGGTCTCCACGTCTGTCTTGCAGACCAAGAGTCTGAATACTGAATCACACAGAATTGCAGAATCATTGAGGCTGGAAAAGACCTCTGAGCTCGTCCAGCCCAGCCCATGACCTAACATCACCCAATCAGCCAGACCAGGGCACTAAGGGCCACAGCCAGTCTGTCCTTAAACACCTCTGGGGATGAGGGCTCCACCAGTGCCCTGGGCAGTCCATTCCCTTTCCACCAGTGCCCTGGGCAGTCTGACCACCCTTTCCATGAGGAAGGGCTTCCTAACATCCAATGTAACCCTTCCATGCTGCAGCTTCAGGCCGTGACCTCTCATCCAGTACCCTGAGAATACCAGGACTGATCAATAAAAACAGGCAAAGATGGCATCAAGTACCTCAGCTTTGTCCTCACCCATTGTTAAATAAGATTCATTTTAAAACACCCCACAAAACCAAAGACAAATTTGGTGATGGAGTGGTGGACTGGAACTGCTCCTATCCAGCACAAGGAAAATGTGGGACTTAGCCAGGCGGTGGCACTGTTGGTTCCTGTCTACAAGGAGTTTTCAAGCAGTCAGGAGATTACGTCTTTAAGCCATTTTTGCAGCTTCTGCATGCAACATTATACCCACTGAAATAAATACACAGATTTTTTTCAGATTTATTTAATTGAGTGAAAAAGTCTATGTGCAGTCTCATAACGAGATCAGCCTTGCTATGCAGTGCGTATATAATTAAATTAGAAAATTAGGGCCTTAGAATAACCAAATAAGATACATACTGTTATTTAAAGTTTCAAAAACCTTACGTTCACAGAAGATAGAATTATTGAGGCTGGAAAAGACCTCTGAGATCATCCAGACCTAACATCACCACATCAGCCAGACCGGAGCGCTGAGAGCCACAGACCTGGAGCACTTAAACACCTCCAGGGATGCAGACTCCACCACTGCCCTGAGCAGTCTGTTCCAGGGTCTGATCCCCCTTTCCATGAGAAAGGGCTTCCAAACATCCAACCTAACCCTGCCCTGGCAGCTTCAAGCCCTGCCCTCTCATCCTGGTGCTGTTTGCTTGGGAGAAGAGCCTGACCCCCACCTGACTACAACCTCCCTTCAAGGAGTTGGAGAGCGGGAGAAGGTCCCTGCTGAGTCTCCCCTTCTCCAGCTCCCTCAGCCTTTCCTCATCAGCCTTTCCCTCCAGTCCCTTCCTCAGCCTGGTTGCTCCTCTGGACCTGCTCCAGCCCCTCAATTTCTTTCTTGAAGTGAGAGGACCACAAATGCCCTCAGTAGTCAAGTGGAGGCCTCCCAGTGCCTAGTACAGGGGCAAAATTACTACCCTAGTCCTGCTGGCAACACTGTTGAAGCAGAATAAGATGCTCTTTTATTTAAATAGAAGTGAGGTGAGTATTCATATGACCTAACCACAGGCTCATGGATGAGATGACTGTGTTAAGTGTTGCTTTCTTGGACCTTTTTGTAGCCAGAGGAGGGAATACAGCTACACCTGTGTCTAGATTGAATTCCTAGCAGGTTCTGTCTGCAGTTTAGGTTTGAGATTCTTTCATTATTCAAAACATTAAAAGATCTTTATGTTGTTTCCAGATGAGAACTAAGGATGAAGAATATGAAGATAACGAGAGTGTGATTTATGAATACGAGCCAGACTATGAATGTGTAAGTTGATTTTCCTTTAGTTTGACTTTGAAGAGCTGTTTTGGGGATGCATGTTTTGGGGTAGACATGAAGTTCAAAGCTGGGATTTGTTGGCTTAATGTGGTATCTTAAGACTGCATCTATTACTACTTTTGTTATTTTTTCTCATGAAAAAGGGAAGTGTTGTATCTGAAGCTTCCTACGCTGAAGCTTGCTACACTGGAGATCAGCAGAAAACTCTCATGGAGGTCCTCAGTTATTGCCAGGTATTTTCTTTTTTTATCTCTGAAAAGACATTTCAATAATTTTAGTTAACTTTCAGGAAGACTTGCATTCTATATTTCATAACCTATGATTTGTAGAATCATAGAATTGTTCAGGTTGGAAAAGACTCTTGAGATCATTGAGTCCAACCATCAACCCTACTCCAGATCCCCCAACACTACATCTAAGTGACTTTTAAACACATCCAGGGATGGGGACTCAACCACCACCTTGGGCAGCCCATTCCAGGGCCTGACCACTGTCTCTGTGAAGAATTTCTTCCTTATGCCCAACCTACACCTACCCTGTTGAAGCTTGAAGCCCTTCCCTCTGGTTCTGTCACTAATGACCTGTGAGAAGAGACCAGCACCAACATCTCTACAGTGTCCCTTTCAGGTAGCTGTAGAGAGTGATCAGGTCTCCCCTCAGCCTCCTCTTCCTCAAACTAAACAGCCCCAATCAATCTCTCCTCATAAGATTTATTCTTCAGGCCCTTCACCAGCTTCATAGCCCAACTCTGCCCTCGCTGCAGCGAGGACTTCATCCTTTCCAGCTGTTCATTTCTTCATTGCCCACTAAACTTCAGCAGTCTCGGTGAAAAAAAACAAACCCAACTCTTTCTTAATTTCTTTAGACTTAACTTGGTTTCTACTGTTTTCACTGTTACGTCTGTTCGCAGGCCTTGTACGATGCCATTCAGAAGTTGGATAAAAAATTCGACGTGCTCCATCGGAAGGTCTCAGAAATGCAGCACACTCGTGTAAGGCCAATGTTTATTAAACCCGTGAGTATTAATGACCCTTGCCAGTTCCTTTAATTCTCTCACTTCCTCTGATGCTTGTTTTATAAAACCCCCTTCCTTTCTGAGATTAAAATTATTAAGAAAGTAGTAGACTTTACTTGCATTTCAATTGTATAGCTCTAGACTTTTTATTACATGCTAGCTTCAGTCTCCTGTTGTTATCGACTAGTGGACACAGACTAGCCAGTGGTTTCTTTGTAAAATTCAGGAGGCTGTGGTAGAGGCTTTAAAATTCCATTTGTATGGTAATAAACAGAAATAAATGACGTAGGTTACCTGTTAAATTCGAATATATTGGTGGTGTTTCTACTTTACGAGATACGACGGGCTGTTCTCATCGGGTTCTGCAGTTAGAAGACAGTTTATGCGTCACTCGCACAGGCTGTTTCGACTGACTGACTGATTTTTACATCTCAACAGTGTGTTGTCATGTCCATTATGGTATATGGCTTGTTGTTTTTTTTTTTTAATAAAATGCTGTTTTTTCTAAAATTTTTAGAGTGTTTGATGCTGAAGGTGCTCTACCCATTTGTCCCTTTATGGCCAACCCACTGTTGACTAAGGACGCTGAATTTTCACACTTACAGCAATGCTCTTGATAAGTAAAACATACCGATGATTTTTGAAGAAGGTCATAAAATCTATAATGACCTTGCTTTGTCAGCGATAGTACAGAGCTTTTAACGTGGAAGAGGTGGCCGTACTATCAGGAGATGCCAAGGCATCAGTGAAGCAGTTTGCTAAAAGCGGTGGCATTCGTGTACGTGAATGCCAGTTATCAATGGGGTACAAGGTTTTATTTGGGAATGTGTTTTTGTTCACAACCCCAAGTGGGTAACTGTCCACACATCTAAGACATAAGAGATTCGGGGAAGAAACTGGTCTTGTTAAGCTGCGCTGAGACCCTGCAACCTCAGTGCTCTTACAGAAGGAACTTCTTCACAGTGAGGGTGATGGAGAACTGGAAGGGGCTGCCCAGGGGGGTTGTGGAGTCTCCTTCTCTGGAGAAGTTTAAAACCTGCCTGGACATGTTCCTGTGCGACTTGGTCTAGGTGATCCTGCTGTGGCAGGGCGATTGGACTAGATGATTTTTTGACGTCCCTTTCACTTCCTAATGTTCTGTGAAATCAAATTTTGGGGAGAAGATGTTTTGGGGTACCTGGGGATTTTCATGGCTCCAGCATAGAAAAATATTTTCAAAAAGAAGGCTATGAATGGAGATGGAAAAACAGCACCAATAAAGAAGACTCATCTTGGGTAAAAAAAGCCTACAAATAGGGATGCCAGAGTGACTCAGGCACCACCGCTTCTCCTGTTCTTGATGAGGAGTGACAACTGCAAAGACACACTTTCAGATGGCAGCAGCTTCTCTGGAAACCACACGATGTGTCTTAGCCAAGCTGCCCGACACAAATAGATGGTTTGATTTAATTTAGATCCCCATCTTGTTCCCAGGGAAAGGTAATGGGATCCCTGGCAAAGAGCTGGGAAGGGGGCCTGAGATGAAACAAAGGAGGCAGCTCCACTGCCTGGGATGCTCGTTTCCTCCAGTGGATATTTCTGAAGGAACAAAACCCTTTCTCCACACAGCAGGGCAGTTTCACTGACCTAATTTCCTGCGACTGTTCCTTCTCCCCTGATAGTGGGGAAGTGTGTTGGTTTTCTCGTCCTACGATTTCATGAATCATAAAAGTGATACAAATGTTTGATGCCAAAGGTCTGCAGAAGGAGAGCTGCTTTGAGCTGGAGACCCCTACAAATGCCATTTGGAGTGGTTGTGATTGTTTCTGCTACTGCTGTCCTGCAACTTCCGGGCTTGGTGCATGGTGCAAGCAAGCCGTTCTTCACTGTGAGGGTGGTGAGACAGTAGAACAGGTTGCCCAGAGAAGCTGTGGATGGCGCTCAAGGCCAGGTTGGATAGAGCTTTGAGCAACCTGGTCTAGTGGAAGATGTCCTCGCCTGTGATAGGGGAGTTGGGAAAAGATTATCTTTAAGATCCCTTCCAACCCAAAAAATTATATGATTCTGTGATCTAACTATTCTGAGGACATCCCTGGAGTTATAGTTGCCAGGCAGCACTGTGGAACTGGGAAAGCAGGCACACTGCCTCTGCACAGCCTTCTTCCTTCCCTAGCTTGGCGGGTCTAAGAGGTGGTGAGAGGGAGATGTGGGTTATCAATTCTTGGCCACCATTCAGACCAAAAGAGATGATTCTGCCCCTCTAGTCTGCCCTGATGAGACCTCACCTGGAGTGTTGTGTCCAATTCTGGAGACCCCAGCACAAGAAGGATGTGGACAGACCGTAGCGTGTCCAGAGGAGGAACACCAAAATAATCAGGGGAATGGAGCATCTCTCATATGAAGACAGGCTGATAGAACTGGGGCTGTTCAGCCTGGAGAAGAGAAGGCTCCAAGGAGACTTTCTTTTGACCTTCCAGTACCTGAGAGGGGCCTCCATGAAGGCAGGGGAAGGTCTTTTCAAGAGGGTTTGTACAGATAGGACAAGGAGCACCGGGTTCGAGCTGGGAAAGGAGAGATTTAGGCTGGATATTAGAAACGAGTTTTTCAATGTGAGGGTGGCTGGTGCCTGGAATGGGCTGCCTGGAGAGGTGGTGGGGGCCCCATCCCTAGAGTCATTTAAGGTCAGCCTTGATGAGGCTCTGAGTGGTCTGACCTAGGTAGAGCTGTTCCTGAGAGGTTGGACTGGGTGACCACTACAGGTCCCTTCCAGCCTAGAACATTCTGTGATTCTACTCCACACAGTCTGGACCACACTGGTTCTTGGAGGGACATCTCCAGCACAGACGCAAAGAAAGTGCAGTGTGGCTCATTATGTGGGTTTGAGGTGGAATGATGTCCGTGTGCTCCCAGCAGGAATGGGTGGGTGCAGTGCTGGGAGGCAGTGCCATGGGTGGTTCCATGGACAGAATGCCACCCACCACACTTGCCAGCACACACGCAGGCTCTTATTTGCTGAGCACACAGATGGCATTAAAAGGCAAACAAAAAATTAACCTCAAGAAATCCCAGCCTGGCACACGGGCAGAAGCTGAACTTGGTTCTTGTAAAGTCCTGGGCAAACTGCATCAGCAACTGGATCTGATTTGAGTCTTCTTGGGTCGTTCTGTCAGGCAATCCAACAGGGACACTTTTGACTTGACAATGCTGGGTTGATTGTTGAACCTGATGATCCTGATGGTCTCATCCAAACAAAATGTCTCTATGATCTGTGATTCTGTGGTTTTCTTGAGCTGTCACCACCTTGTGCTGGCTGTGGAGCTGAGCTACCTGGATATACCCGAGAGACGAGGCCTTTACAGTTGTATGTTTGGGGGAATCAGCGAAGTGATAACAGTGCTTTGTAGGGATTTCTAGATCTAAGTTATTACCCTTTTCCTCTCTCCTTCCCCCTACTTTACACCACCAGAGTTCTCAGCTCTGAGCTGTTCTTCCCTACATTTATCATATCTACAATTGACACTATTTGAGGGAGGGTAAAATCCATTACAATTCTGGATAACAAAGAAGCTGCTTGAAATGTTAAGGCTTAGTATAAACATTTCCCACTGTGCTGAACGTCCTTTTTATAACCAAGTGCTGCCACTATCACTGTTTTAAAACTGGGCAGAATTTTCTGGATGTTATGTAACTGTGGCTGGCTTAAAAAACCAGTGTGATGATAGTAAATAATAAATTGGGGTGGCATTTTCTTCATCTTCCTTTTTGCATTCATTGTTTAAATTTCATGGCCCTGAATAGCAGCACTTGTTCTGTTCACAAGCCTATTTCATCTTCACATATCCCCCAATAACATGAGTCAATTGTTTTAGAAAGATTTCTTTTAACAAGATCCATACAGCTATAAAACACAATCACAGAATATTAGGGGTTGGAAGGGACCTCGAAAGATCATTTAGTCCAATCTCCCTGCCACAGCAGGAACACCTAGATCAAGACGTCCAGGTGGGTTTCAAATGTCTCCAGAGAAGGACACTCCACAATCCCTCTGGGCAGCTTGTTCCAGTGCCCCATCACCCTCACTGTGAAGTTGTTTCATCTCATATTTATATGGAACCTCCTATGTTCCAGCTCACACCCATTGCCCCTTGCCTTATCACTAGATGACACTAAGAAGAGCCTGGCTCCATCCTCCTGACACCCACATTTCACATATTTATAGACATTAAAGAGGTCAACCCTCAGTCTCCTCCAAGCTCAAGAGACCCAGCTCCCTCAGCCTTTCCTCATAAGGAAGTGTTCCACTTCCTTCACCATCCTCATTGCTCTACACTGGACTCCCTCCAACAGCTCTGTGTCCTTCTTGAACTGAGGAGCCCAGAACTGGACACAATATTCCAGATGTGGTCTCACCAGGGCAGAGTAGAGGGGGAGAAGAACCTCTCTCAGTCTGCTAACCAGCCCCATTCTGATCCACTCCAGGATGCTGTTGGCCCTCCTGGCCACAAGAGCACATTGCTGGCTCATGGTCATCCAGCTCCTTTAGTGCTTTGCTTTCAGCTGGAATTCTCTCTGCCTGGAAAATGAAAAAGACATTCAGCTTTCTTCCAACAAGCTAAAAACCAAGATATTTGCTTCAGAGGCTTCTTTCTCTCTCCATGTTTTTCAGACTCCTTTTAAAAAGTGCCAGAGTAGAGCCTATCCAGTGGGTGAGAGAGTGAAGCAGTGAGGATATTCCTGCAGCACAGCAGCAGTACGCTCAGTGAAGATGGAACTGATACGAAACTGATCTCCCCATTTTTTAGGGTTTTTTTCCCAAAAGGAAATGCATACAGCGTCCGCTAGAGGGGACAGCTCGGAGATCGGCAGCCCAGCTGTGGCCGGGCTGGATGCGCTCGGCTGGGCAGGTGGAGCTGGATGCTGCTTGAACTCCATCTCCAGGTCAGAAACCACCTGCAGTTGGAGGACAGGAAGAGACCAGTGGGGAAAATGATCCTAATGAAAACCGGATTGTTCTAAAGGGCTCGATTGCTCTTCGATTCATATTCATTAGATACTCCTGGAAGAAAGATGTTTATGGGAACCAGAAGGTCTGCTCCCTCTGCGCTCATTTCTTCATTCCTTTGGCTAACCTAAGCTCTCTAGTCTTTTAAAAACTTCAGCTATAAAGAACAAGCTTTGTTTTAGATTTAAGCATTTTTCTTAAAAACCAGGAAAAAAAAAAAGGAGAAAAAAGAAGAAAAAAGGACGTAAGATCACCTGGAGCCTTTGGAATTGCTGCTGGCTTGAGTTGCACTCAACAAGTCAGCAATTATAGCCTGAAATATTGAGTGGCAGGAAAACTGATGTCTGACCTCCTTTTTTCCTTCTTCTTCTTTTCTGAAAGCACAGAAATATATGAAATAAGTCTTTCTGTGGCAGGCTGAGGGCTAACACCATCTAATGGGATTACAAGGGAGGGGGTACTCAGGGTCACTGTGAATCCCAATTGAGTGACCGTAATAAACTACTTATTGGCCAGTTCGTTTCTTTTTGAGCACAATTTGCCAAGACCAAATGCAAGAGAGGATCAGAAGGGGTTGGCTTTTATAGGCTCATGCTAGGGAGCTGTCAGAACCCCTCAGGAATAACATTTTGAGCAAGAAAATCCTATTGTAGTTCAATCTGAGCAGTCAATCCGTCAGCTTACTGTGAGGAGAGTGATATGTAAACATGGGGTTGCACCAGATGGGGCCCCTGGAAGGCACAGCAACAACCTGAAAAAGTAAGCACAGGGAGACCAGACCCACATCTTTTTGGCATCTCACCTCCCATAGCTCCCAAAAGACACTTTTGAAGGTTTGGCCTAGAAAAGTTTATCTGGCACAGAGTTTAGTGCCCATAGATCTCATTGCCTTTAGCGACAGGAGGATGTACTGAGTGACAAGAAGACACCCTGATGCTGCAGTTCTGACTTAATGTGGCGCTGCTGCTGAAAATCACAATATTCTAGCACTTCACGGCCACTGCTGAAACAAGGCAGGTTGTAAAAATGGGACAGTAACTGACTACATTGAATTGTGATGGAACATTATTATTTATCAAGACTTTTCACTGAACTCAAAAACTTTCCCCTTTTTTCTGAGGCTCTGGATTTTAGTTTCATCATGGAGTGAGTGTCATAGAATCATAGAATCATAGAATCATTACGGATTGGAAGGGACGTCAAAAGATCATCTAGTCCAATCTGCCTACAACAGCAGGATCACCTAGACCAAGTCAGGAAGATGGAGCCAGCCTCTGCTTAGTGTCATCTAATGATAGGACAAGGGGCAATGGGTGTGAGCTGGAACAGAAGAGGTTCACATCAATATGAGAAGGAAATTCATGATGAGGGTGACTGAGCACTGGAACAGGCTGCCCAGGGGGATTGTGGAGTCTCCTTCTTTGGAGACATTTAAAACCCACCTGGACATGTTCCTGTGCAGCTCCATCTAGGTGATCCTGCTGTGGCAGGGGGAATTGGATTGGATGGTTTTTCAAGGTCCCTTCCAATCCCTAATGTTCTGTGATTCTGTGACAGGAAGACAATGAGATGATATCCACAGCCTTATCCTCAAAGCTGACAGCTACTGAGAAAAAAACCCTTCTTCCTTGTAATCTGGCTCCATTATACCGGGACTAAATTTAGGTATTTAAGATTTCTGCTCATGTCTAAGCCCTGAATTCTGCATGTGCTCTATCACATAAAGTTATGACTTATTTTTCACATGACTAATTCAGTCAGCCGCTCTTATGCAAGTTCCTGCCAGCAAAATTGTCATGTTTTAGGGTTTTACAGACAGATCAAAAGGGGTCTCCATCTAAAAATGTACCCTTAAACAGTTGAAAGAAAGAATTCAGGTTGCAGTTACCCCCGCTTTGAAAATGCTGCTCGGAAGACTGATTGTTTTCCTTCCTCCTGGACCAAAGCATACCAATGTTCCCATTTTTCTACAGCCTCCCCACCCCTCAGTGCCAGGCCCTAGGTGAGGCTTGAAGACTTGCTTTAAAGAAAGCCAGAGCTGCTCAGAAAGGATTGATCGCAAGTGATCACCTGCCAGTCTCCTCTGCCTTCTCTTTGAAAGCTGCACTGAATTTGCCGTCAACCTCAGTAAGAACCAGACGGAGACTCTTATCTGAGAGGCAGTGTGACTTTTGCATAAACACACCGGGCTGGGATGCAAATGACCTGTGTTTAGTCCTGCCTTTTACCACTGAAACGGCACCATAGGCAAATATCTCTTTCCTTTTTCCTGCTAGCTACATCAGTTTCCTCACAGATAAAAATTAAAGCAAACATTACCAAGCTTTGTATTGAAGTTTATAGGATTTGCAAAATAATCCTATAAACAGGGAAATAACAAGGCATCTTTCTAGTTGCCTTCTTGACTAGTTTTTTGCTGCTGAGTTGCATTAATAGAAGTCTCCCATACGCTGCAGTCCACAGTGAACATAGTCCATACTGAGCAAGAGCATCCTTAAGCAGAGGAAACTCTGCTTAAGGAGAAAGAATAAGGATGCAGGATCAGGACCTAAATCCTGTTAGTTCTATTTAATCCAAGCAGCTCACACTGCAGTACTTTCTGGACAAAGTACTTTTGGATCAGATGATGTGCAGCAGTACCAGTTCAGAGATGCTGTCCCACTGCTTCTGTGCTGTGTCCATCTCCAGGGCCTGATCTGGTGACTCTCTGATCTGGACCACACAGTCCTGATCAGGTCCTATTTCACTTTTTTCCCTTTTTCTGGACTATAATGTTCCCTTTTTCAAGTGCTGGAGTGGGCTTCCCAGGGAGATGGGCAAGTCGCTATCCCTGGATGTGTTTAAAGATCATTTGGATGAGGTGTTGAGGGATATGGTTTAGGGGTGAATTTGTAAGGTAGGGTAGATGGTTGGACTCGATGATCCCAGGAGTCTTTTCCAACCAGAGTGACTCTGTGATAGAGCTTGTTCTATATTCCAATATCCTTCTATATACGTATACAGAGCTTGTTCTCTGCTACCCGTGTGTATGGTCAAACGATGAACTTTACCAAGAAGGAACGACAGGACAGGCACCATGGTTCAAGACTGCTGTCACTTCACCCAGATTATCCTTGCTTTGCGGGCAAACAGCAAGCATTGAAGGATTTTAATTCACAAGCATTACAGCCCAGCAAATGAAAACAAGAAAGGGGTTTCTCCTGGCAAGTCAAGTCAGACTGGATTAAATCCACCTGTCCAAAAGGGATAGATAAATATTTTCCTATAGGAGCCGACACCCCCAGCCTTTCCACATGCTAAAGAGGCGAGTGTGGGTTCAATGGCTGTATAGATAAGCCCTTATCTAAAGGATATGACACTTAGCTTTACAGTCCGCACACTTACTTACCAACTGCTAATGGCTACTGGCTTTCTGGCACTTGTGCCTCAATTACCATGCGAAGACCTCGCTTTATCTGCGGCTGGGAGCGAGCCGTACCCCACAGAGCCCCAAACTTCGGGCGCTTTTTTGGTGGAAACAAGCGCCGAACGGTGCAGTGCGTGTCCTGCAGCTGGAGCATCATGCTGCTTTAGATTTTTTTGAGGCAAGGCTACCACAAAGGTGATTTTTTTTTAGTTTTGTGGGAGTTTTATGCTTTTTTTTTCCCCCCAAAAAAAATGTCTCTTTATGGAAAGAAAGAGCTGGGGGCTAGGGAAAAACAATTTTGCCCCCTTCTCCCTAATGCTGAAGGAGAAGGAATGGTGCTCGCAAAGGGGTGGGGAGCGGCGCCGGGCCCCCCACCCAGGTGATGTTTATGGCACAGAAAGTCCTAGTATCTCGGTGTACAATGGCCACACTGTAAATACGTCCTTCCCCATCATGTAAGACGTTAAGATCGTTAGTTTTGGCTGGAAACAAAATATATCGCAGGCAAACCGCTCTGCTAGCGGGCAGAAAATGCACGCTGCTGCTGTAATGTTTCTCATTACATTTCCCCTTTGTTCGCAAAGGGTTGTTGCATAACTCAGGGATCAAGAACGAGGGGAAATAGATCATAAAGATGGAAACGAAGACGGCTTGTCAGTTATGAACGCGAATGAACGCTCGATTTCTTTTAGAAAGAGATTCCGCTCTAAAACTAATGGTCTAAGGGAAAAAAAAAACCCAAATTCAAAACCCTATTCTGACAAATAAATTGTTCGTCCCCTCCGCGTTCAATCCAACCTTAAAAATCCTCCAGCAGCTCGTCAGAGGGTTTATTTTTGCCTTTCTTGATTCTCGGGTTTTTTCCCCCCCACACACACACCGAATTTTGTGTGCGTGCGTTTTATTAGGTTAATAAAACTTGGTTTTTCAGGTTTTGGACGCCTCGGGGGTACAATGAGCTCGGATGTCAAATGCATCAAACAGCTAATGAAGGGATTTCAAAGGTCTCCAAAGTGTCCATAGCAGCAATTTGTAGCGTCTCATAAAGGTAAAGCCCGTCCTGGCTACACAGTGTGTTTTGTCTGATGGTTTTCCGGGTACTCCAACATCGACCTGCTGTTTTATTCCGAATTTCTGTCGTTTTGTCAAATGTCCCAGACTTGCTGTCTTAGAGGTTGTGGTCAGCTCAAGGCAAACCATCATCCTCAAGCGAC
>JAOXOE010000720.1:13378145-13390658 GCA_028565055.1 Phoeniculus purpureus
GACTGAGGGGTGACCTCATTAATGTCTATAAATATGTGAAGGGTGGGTGTCAGGAGGATGGAGCCAGGTTCTGCTCAATGTCATCTAGTGATAGGACAAGGAGCAATGGGTGTGAACTGGACCAAGGAGGTTCCACATCAATATGAGAAGGAACTTCTTCCCAGTGAGGGTGACAGAGCCCTGGAAAGGGCTGCCCAGGGTGGGTTGTGGAGTCTCCCTCTTTGGAGATGTTTAAGACCCGCCTGGATGTGTTCCTGTGTGACTTGGTCTAGGTGATCCTGCTGTGGCAGGGGGATTGCACTAGATGATCTTTTGAGGTCCCTTCCAGTTCCTAACGACTCTGTGATTGTATGTTTGTCTACTCAGTCTCCCCTTTTCTTCCCCCTTTCCACCCTCCTCTCCTAAGCAGAGGGGCTGGTCAGGAGACACCCTAGGGCTGTAGTTTCTCCTCCTGTTTAGTGCTACTCAGGCCAATCAGGAACTGCTCCTCTGCCAATGAGCATCCTCAACTCCAGACTGGATGTGTGACCTTGATAGCACAGGATGTACTGTCAGTGTTTGACATGACTTCAATCCTTCCATAACTATTAGGTTTCTTTTGAAATTATAAGGAAATGGGAAAAAAAAGAAGCTGTTGGGTTGTTGTCGGTTTTTTTTTAAATTTCACCCCAGTTTCTAGGCAACTTTAGAAGGGCAATGGAGCTGAAGAAGGACCTAGATAACGAATCTGATAAGGAGTGGCTGAGGGAGCTGGAGCTGCTCAGCCTGAGGAAGAGGAGGCTGAAGGGAGACTGCATTGCCCTCTACAACTGCCTGAAGGGACACTGGAGAGAGGTGGGTGCTGGTGTTTTCTCACAGGTCATTAGTGATAGAACAAGAGCGACCGGCCTCAAGCTGCACCAGGGGAGGGTTAGGCTGGACACGAGGAAACATTTTTTCACTGACAGAGTGGTCAGGGCTTGGAACAGGTTGAGTCTCCATCCCTGGAGATGTTTAAAGATGGTTTAGATGTGGTGCTTAGAGGTCTGGTCTAGTGGTGACTTTGGTAGAGTAGGGTTATGGTTGGACTTGATGATCTCAGGGATCTTTTCCAACCTGAACAACTCTATGATTTTATGAACCTTAGCAGCACCATTGGTATCTTAAGGTGGCTGCACTGTTCCTCATCTTTCCTGCTACATACCCAGCATCTCTTTTAACAGATTGGAGTTTTCTTCATTAATTCCCTCTTCGCTCTCATTAACGCCAGAACGCTTCCATGTGCCAGCAGGAGGGATCAGAAAAGAAGAGCAGTTATTATAGTTTATGGACAAGTCACTTGCTTTGTTACTGCCTCATGCCTTCCATACTATTCCAGGCTACAGAGCTACAGCAGTTTGCACTTGTAACAGCCTTTTTGATTTTGATCTATGCAACGTTTACCAAAAAAAACCCAACTGCACAAGTCTTTGCAAGGGATTTGTGACAAACTGGCTGGCAAAAGGACTGGTACTTTCTGAATTTCAGCCGTTCTGCAGATACAGATCTGAAGATGCAACAAGTTCCTTGCCTGAAAGCCAAGCTGCCTATGGAAGAGGGAGGAAGACAAACTGTGCTCTGCTCTCGGATAGAAAACACTCTGTGGAATGAAGATGTTGAGAGTATGGCTTTAGATACAGTAAGAGAAATCACAGGAAACAAAGCTAGCCAAGGAAGGACAGCTGGCTGTGAAGAATAGGTAGTGGAGAAGTAAAGACACGAGTGGAACAAATTAGAAGGGAGACACGGAGTGAAGAGAGAAAGCAGGATCAGGTTTTAACTTCCAAAAGACAGAGCAGAGCCTCCCAGCTTCTACGTGTCTTGGAGTCTGCTCTGTCTGTCTCAGAAACACACCTTCAGAACTGCAGAAGAAAAGCTTCTGTGTTCTTCAAGACCTTTTCCATTTTCACACAACCACAGAATCACAGAAATTGAGGGATTGGGAGGGACTTGAAAGATCGCCTAGTCCAATCCTCCTGCCACAGCAGGATCACCTAGACCAAGTCACACAGGAACAAGTGCAGGTGGGTTTTAAATGTCTCCAGAGAAGGAGACTCCACAACTCCCCAGGACAGCCTGTTCCAGTGCTCCATCACCCTCACTGTGAAGAAGTTCCTTTTCACCAGTTACACGAGCCCTTTTCCTAGCAATCCAATGAAAAATACTTGTTTCTTCTCCTGGGAAAAGATGCTTAATGTTTTTAATTAGCAAGAAAGATTATTTTGGTAAATACATGATGGCCATAGACATGCATGAGAGATGACAGCTTCTCCACATCAGGTGCTTACTGCAGCTGCTACAGCTGTGTTAGATCACAAACATAGCTGGGCTCGTTGCATCAGAGTGACATCTTCCCTAAAGAAATGATCTGGTACCTTGGGCCCAGAAGAAACACATACTGTTGCCAGACAAAACTGCTGTGTGGTCCTATCAGGTAATTCACTCTTTCACCAGAAGGTCTGGTTTTGACGCGGGGAGATAATGAACTCATCAGTCAAACCCATCAGCCATTGTGAGGGTAAATCAGTTGTCAAATGCCTTCAACAAGTAAGTAGCCAATTAAGAGAAAGCATCATTGCTGCATTTTGACATTTGCAAATGGGAGATGTGGAGCTCCAGAACTTGGCACATCTGAGACTGCAGAACATGTGTGTAGTTTGGCTCTGCTCAGCACACAACTTATCCCAGTCTTCTTCTGTGAGTTACTTGGCAGCCCATCTTCCCTTGCCCCCACAACCCTGTCCATTTTCAATAGTAAATCTCAACTCTGAATAATCTGTCCTGATTCTGCATCCAGGCCTGATATAAATCAACTGATTTCCTCCAGTGGACCTGTGCTGGCTTCTGCCAGCTCAGCATCCGGCTCTGAGTATTTCCCCATACTCAATGTTCCTTCTGGCTTGACCAGTCCATGCTCCCCTCTCTAACTAGGCAGAGTGATAAGTTATATGCCCTGATTGCCTTATCACAAAGGAAACTCCTTCTTTTCCTCTCAGATTCCCTGTACAGTCTGGCAAGACCACCCTTGCTTATCTCTGTCTCATCTCAAAACCCCCACTAAGCCACAGTACTCCCAGGCAATTCCATGTGTCATGGAGAAGTTTTATGCCAGAAAACAGCTGACTCCGTGGTAGATGGCTTTGGGTAAAATATTCCTCCCTCTGGTTAATCTGTTTCAAGGCAAAACCAAGGTTATCCTTCTTTATAGATGTTTAAAACCCACCTGGACGTGTTCCTGTATGACTTGGTCTAGGTGATCCTGCTGTGGTGGGGGATTGGACTAGATGATTTTCGAGGTCCCTTCCAATTCCTAATGATTCTATGATTCTATGATTCTGTTCCTATTGGCCACTAGAGCCTTCTGCCCTTACAAGAATGTAAGACCAATGGCATCCTGGGGTGGATTAAAAGGGAGGTGGTTAGTAGGTTGAGAGAGGTTCTCCTCCCCCTCTACTCTGCCCTAATGAGACCGCATCTGGAATATTGTGTCCAGTTCTGGGCCCCTCAGTTCCAGAAGGACACACAGCTGCTGGAGAGGGTCCAGCGTAGAGCAAAGAAGATGATGAAGGGAGTGGAACAGTCTGAGGGAGCTGAGAGTCTTGCTCTTGGAGAAAAGGAGACTGAGGGATGACCACATTAATGTTTATAAATATGGAAAGGGCAGGTGTCAGGAGGATGGAGCCAGGCTCTGCTCAGTGGAATCCAATGATAGGACAAGGGGCAGTGGGTCTGAGCTGGAACATAGGAGGTTCCACATGAATACGAGAAGGAACTTCTTCACGGTGAGGGTGACAGAGCCCTGGAAGGGGCTGCCCAGCGGGGTTGTGGAGTCTCCTCCTTTGGAGATGTTTAAAACCTGCCTGGATATGTTCCTGTGTGACTTGGTCTAGGTGATCCTGCTGTGGCAGGGGGATTGGACTGGATGATCTTTTGAGATCACTTCCAACCCCTAAAGTTCTGTGATTCTGTGAACTCAGGGTGAGATTCGTCTCAGTCAAATTTTCACAGTCCACTGAAAAACTCCATTTCCCTAAACCGGGGCTGTGACTCTGAACAGCTATGCTGACACGAACCATCAAACCTGAGCCATCAGAGGCAGACACTATAAAACATAAATTAAAAAGAGAAAAATACTGAAAGGAACAAGCGTTTCTCTACGTTTTCAGTCTCAGTGGCCACCCTGGGATCTGGCAGGGTCCAACTTGTCAGTGCCACCCCCATGGTTGCCCAGCTTTTCCTAGCCTGCTCAAATTTACAGGGCTATTACAGGCTCAGCTCTCTTTACTGAAGTTGTTTCTGCCTCGCAACACTGAGCTGCAAATCCTGCAGCATTTCTGAGCCCCTCAGTTCGCAGAGGCTGCATTTTGGGGGTTTTCCATTTCTGCATTGCTTTCACTTTGGTTCACACACAGACGCGCTGCCAACGCAACCGTGAACACACCCGGACCCCCGATTAAGCAGCTCACTGCTCTTTTGACATTTTAGTTTCATCTTCTCTTTCTTTCCTTTTTTGTTTTTTAAGCAAATTAGTGGTAACTTTATCTCTCATCAGACCCCAGGATTTTGTGTAATTCAATTATCCCTGCTTAGGGTCTTCTTTTCTTTAGCCTCACTGAAGTGACAAGTATGGTTGTACTTCTGTCTCTGAGCAAACTCAGATCATCCCAGAATCATCTATAGTTGTGTTTCTGCAGCCCCAGCAACACCCCTTACGCTCCTTTAGAAAGTTCTGATCTGGTTTTCTGTTGTTAAACCATCGGAGCAACGTTCCGTCTTCAGGGGTGGGTAACTTGTTCCTGCGGCACTGGTGGGGAGAATAGGAAAAGAAGCTGTCGGAAGCCCCACTGCTTTTTGTTAGCCTTCCTTGCCAGGCTCCCTGTCAGCTCGTATCCCCTTCTCCTCATCTGTGAGATAGAAATAACCTTGGGACTGGGGGAAATGTGTGTTTCTCACAAGCAGTGTGGGATGGGAAAGGCTTTGCTGTAAATCGAAAGCAGTTGGCTTCTGCAATAGTCCTGAGGCAGAAATTCACTGCTGCTGGTACGTGTCAGCCCGTCCACCTGCGCACAGGCGTCAGTCAAAGGGGGTGAACTTCAAACTTAAAGTCCTCGTTGTTAATACTGCTCTAATGTGAGAGCTGGTGCAAAGCTGGGTGCTTTCCGATGGAGCCTGACTGGTGTGAGGCCAGGCTGGGATTTCCTGGAAGCTGGAGAGAGATGTCTCTGGTGAGGGGATGGATTATGAGGATCTTCTCCCTGACAAGCTTCTTCACAGATACACAGAACATTAGGGATTGGAAGGGACCTTGAAAGATCACCTAGTCCAATCCCCCTGCCACAACAGGATCGCCTAGACCAAGTTGCACAGGAACG
Source organism: Phoeniculus purpureus (assembly GCA_028565055.1). Taxonomy (NCBI): domain Eukaryota; kingdom Metazoa; phylum Chordata; class Aves; order Bucerotiformes; family Phoeniculidae; genus Phoeniculus; species Phoeniculus purpureus. The sequence goes on from JAOXOE010000720.1 coordinate 13,383,536, forward strand.
TATCTTACCTTGGGAGCTGGTCTCTGTTGGGAAGGTGGACTGGGATTTGCCCAAGGCAACTCTTTTGGTGCTACCTTAGGCCTTTTTAGGTGATGTGTCCACCAACAGCCTCTTCTCCATGACACCCACCACAAGGACAGCTGCAACATGCGAGTCTTACACTGCAGCCCTGCCTACACATGGTCTGGCAGCGTCTGGATGGACAGACTGCTTTGGCTACTCCATCCAAACTGTTTCACCAAGTTTCCTTCTGAGTCACAGTTTGCCAGGCAGCTATTGAGCAGATGCTCTCTTGCCCTGCACAGCTCTTTCTTTCCTAGGTGGATGTGAGGTCTGTATGTGCCCCAAGGGAATAACAGCGGGCATCCCCCATTCTTCATCCTCCAGCAACTATCTGCACCCACATGTGAACACACATGTGAAGTAGAGCAGCAATGTGGATGGTGCCTGTTGTCTTGGTGTTTAAGAGCGATGCAGCCTGAGAGCCCTGTGAAAACTGATGCTGCTGATTTTAAACATCTTCTCCCAAAAGCTATCAAAGCCAAGGGATGGGTGTCAGCGCACAAGGCTGGGCTCGCCAGGAACGCGGCCCCTCGCACAACACGCTCTGCGCAGGTGGATTGGTATGTGGAAAGGTCACACCTACCAGCTTCTTAGGCCTCTGGTGTGAAAGATAAAGCCATCTGGTCACCATTTGACAGCTTAAATTGTAATTACACCATTTGGCCTATGAATTGCTGTGAGCCACTGTTTGAAGCTGCCATGATTCAGCTATTCCAGCGCCGAGATAGGGATCAAGCCATTGCCCAGGAGCTGAGTTACTGGAACTCATCTCACTTCATCTTCTTGGCCCGCTTTTTACCTTCCAGAACTTATCTCCTTGCATCCTTCGTTATGATTGTGAACTTGGCAGCGGCTGTTTAGCGTAAATAATCCCGGTCGCCGATAACCAGTAACACCTGCTGGCCCATTACCCAGAACAGGAGGAGAACATGGGCATCTCCAGCGAAATTCCACCGCGGCAATGTGGAAGTGTTTAAAAGAAGACCCGCACCGCTCAGGGTAGCAGAGATCTGAACCTTTAAATTACAGCCATTCCCAGCCTGACGATAAGTAAATAAACAATTCACAGCTGCATGGGCTAAACACAGAAACACATCTATCTCTTGCAGGCGTGATTGCTGAACAAGTAATTAAGTGCGAAATGTGAGCCCTCAATGTCAGTGTGAGAGATGATAAAGGTCTCCAGTTGTAAATTAACTGAACTCCAGAGAGCCCTCGATATTAACCCTTCAGGAGCCCTTGGGTGGCAATGGGTACCTTAGTGTGACTCCAGTGCAATTTGCTTGCAATTGTTCCTGATGTTTGCCCCTGGGAATACGGGAGGTGTTGTCTTAACGAATTAAAAACACAAGGGAGGGAGTTGCCTTCTCTCTTCTCTTTGAGCCAGCTCAGGGCACTTGAGAAGATGGAGACGCAGTCCCAGGCCATGGCTCTGCGAGGCTCATCCATCACACCCCACTATGGCAGTCCTTGTCCTGGGAATAGCAGAGGTGTCACAAAAGCCAAGATACACTCAAGATTGGGAAGTGTTCAAGCACTGAGATAAAGAGGACTGCTAACTCAGATGGGCAGATATCCATCAACGCCTTGAAATGAGTACACCAGGATTTGCCTTGAGAATAAAGATCCAATGAACACCCAGGAATCGAGACACTACTGCTTGTCAAGTAATTCATTAAGCAGGCTGTGTAGTCTTGGGGTTCCTCCTTCTTCCCTTTTTTTTATTTTTGAAATGAATGACCTAGTTGAAAAGGATCTTTCTTCCTTATAATTCTACTTTGCACGGTACCGGATGATTTCTCTGAAGGGCTCAGCTCCTGCAGTTTGCATGACTGCATTCGCTGTTCATTTTCAGATCCGTATCTCTAGCTCTCAGAGCCCGTAATGGAAATTTTGGCAACGTGCTTCCAGTGTCCAGTTTTCGATCCAAGAGGTTGGAAACTACCAGACAAAGAAACTTAATTCAAAGTAGATTTTTAAAAACTCAATATTTTCAAGTCACACAAGAATTGTTGAGTCCTAAATAGCAACTTCGAGACTTCTGGGGTTGTCGGTACCTGATGTGGTTTTGCCCGTTAAATGATTCATAAGCTTAGGAGACATATTTGATTCTGGGGCTGGATTTGATTCAAAGCCCTGACTCTGAAGCAGTTGTAATTGTGCTGCTGGAAGGACAGATCTGTAGATCTGAACCTCGAAGTTCTTAGACCCCAAAAGCCTATGGACCACACGGGGGCACGGCACACGTCTGCTGGCTCCGTGTTAATTAGCAAATACATGAGGTGAGTCCAGTTTTGCCCCCTCAGCCAGCCAGTTTGCACTGGGGATTAGCATAGCCTTACCCCTGTCTCTGGCCTCAACACTTTCGGTTCAGCCAAATGCAGTCCAGCCACACTGTAACATAGCATGAAAAGGGGAGCAGCAGGAAATGTATGGCCGTACTTGGCAAGGTGAAGTCGAATTCCAGACAAGAACTTTATAAATAGTATTGAAAACTTTATTCCAAAGAGATGACTTCTCAAGGGCATCCAGCACTCCAGCATTGCTTTTTCTTTCATGTCACAGCAGTTGCAGAGGAGAAGGACAGGAGACAGGAAGCAGGATGTAGGCAGGTGACAGCGTACAGTCCCACCTCAGCCTACAAATCCAGGCAAAGGAACTCCAAACCATGACTGCATTTGTGCTGTGGCACATTTGGGGCTTCAGACAACTTAGGATCAAGGTAAGAAGTTCAGCAAATGCAGTGCAACAGCTAATGGGCTGGGTTCTTGCAAAAGATAATCTTTTACCTGCTGGGCTCAGCAGAGAAGTGACTCCACTGACACTCAGCATGAGACATCCCAAGTTAAACAGATAAATCAAGAGGTTATGTTGTTGCACATATGATCCTGTTATGAGTATTTTAACTCTTGGATAAAGATTGCTGACCTTGGCTTTTGTGCTGCGAATATTCAATCTTTTTATCTAAGGTTCCCTCGTGTCCCCCTTGTCCTTCCTAACTCTCTGCAGGTAAGTAGAAATCAGTAGAAGTTGTTGGAATGAGGCTCTGGTACATCTCCAGTAGGTAAAGTCAAGGGACATAACTGAAACATTTCTCTTAAAGATGGGTTTAGTGAGTTTGTGGTAGAATTATTTCACCTGGTACATGCCATAGGAAATATATCAGATGGTTCGAGAGTTATAGGATCACAGAATCACAGGGTCACGATCTATGGTTCTATGATCATAGATCATTCTAGATATATCAGATGGTTTGACAATTATAGGATCATAGAATCATAGGGTTAGAACTGACCTCCAAAGGTCATCTAGTCCTAACACCCTGCAACAAGCAAGGAAATAAGAGGCCCCTTACTATGTCCTGACAAAGAATTAAGCAGATATGTTTTGCTGCCTGTCTTGGTACCCTAGGGATACACTGAGCCCATACCTACACAAACAGGGCATCTTCCAAAATGATGCCCTGTTTCCAGCCTTTCCCAGCCTCAGACTAGCTAGCTTGTCACCCTTTCATTACTCCGTCATGCCTGGGCATTGCTTTTTAGCCTCAGTTCTGGAATCACATGCAGCCCATTCCATAGCACATGTGTACAGGGACCAAATGCATGCTTGGGTTCACTGGGGAAGGGAGGAAAGCAGGGAGTAGGTAACAGCAGGGAGAGGTCATGTCAACCATCTTCTCTCTGAAGCACTTAGCTTGTTTGGGACAAGGGCGTTGTGGAGTGTACTTCTCTGGAGACATTTAAAACCCATCTGGGTATGTTCCTGTGCGAGTTGGTCTATGTGATCCTGTTGTGGCAGGGGTATTGGACTAGATGATCTTCCGAGGTCTCTTCCAATCCCTAATGTTCTTTGATTCTGTGATTCTTCACCTTGTACTAACAAGCTCTTTCCTATCCTGTTCTGAAGAAAGCTGCTTGCATTTCATAGCTCTACTCAAAGCCACAACAAGGTATGTGCTTGTAGTGCTGAAGTAGGAGGAGATCACGGTTTGAGAAGCAGACCCCAAACCCCTGGTTCATCTCAGCAGTGGCAGCCCAGCCAGGCTGCTGCCAGTAAAGCAGGGTGTCTCCACTAAGTGCCACAGCACCAGGGGTGCAAACAGCAGATGGGGACATCAGAAAACCAAACTGACGATCTCCTGACTAACCAGAAGGACACAATCTATCTTCCTCCCTTCCCAAAGTGCCTCTATAAAAAATGCCCCATTTGACCCAGCTGTTTTTTCCAGAGCTGAAGCCATGTAGAAGCTACTTCCAGTGAGGGGCCCTGGGAACTGGGCAGGGAGACAGCAAGCTTTCACAAACCAAGCTGTGAAGGAGCAAGAACACTCCTAAAATGTCCCTTCTAAAAGGGAGCCTCCCTTTCGGGTTCAAATTGCTGTCTTTGTTACCACCCGCAGTAACCTCGCTAGCACAGAGCTCAATGTTATTAGAAAAGAGCCGAGCATGGGTGGGAAGATAAGAAAACAAAAGGAAATGGAAGCACTGGCAATCGATTTTTCCATTCGAATCTCTTCTTTTATCTTCTTGTTTTTTAATAAGACACTTTATGAAGTTTATCGCGCCGCTTGCCGTTTTCGTTTAGGGCGTATTGTCTTTTGCAACTTAGTCGAGGACTAAAATAAGCCTCGGTTACTAATTAAGGCTAGAAATGGAAGTCCAAAGATTTGCTTCTCGTCAATGCCAAGAGGCAAATCCTTTAATACTCTGGGATTTTGCTCCATAGCTTTAAATTTCCCATTGGTATTTAGTAATCTGCTGATTGCATTTACTTTAATTCTTTGGTCTTCAGAGTTTTCATGTTCAGGCTCTCACTTACAGTAGCTCTGTGTGTTAAGGGCAACGAGTTAAAAGCTGTAGGGTTTTTTTATTAAATTCCAGCTTTGTTTTTCCTATTCAGTTCCCAGCTACTGTGTTATGTCATCCTAATAAGAGTTGTCCTCTGGCTGGACAAATGGCAGCGAGTTGCCGTCTCCTGTGGGAGCCATGACGTCATTTTCAATTTGCTTATCTGAATTGCTCCGAAAAGTGAGGGCTGAGTGGCGAGCAACTGAACCGCAGGTTCATGCCAACCCACCTCTCCTTGCCTTGATGCTATGGGAGCAGTGTCACTGACCAGACTGTACTCACCAGATACTCCTTGGAGGCCCCAGATGCATCTATTTCCATCACCCCTAAAGGGCATCTAGGTGCTTAATGACCAATAAGACCCCCTTCCTATTCCTGAGAGACAAACAGTAGTAGGGAAGTAGGACAGGTCACCACGTCCTTCAAACCATGCCCCTCAAGGTCTCCTGCAAGTTTAAGGGCACCGGTGAAATCTTTCTGGAAGTTCTGTTTTAGAGTCTCACAACCTTCTTGAGATTGGGATCAACAAGAATAGAGATTGGTGAAATGAACTGGAGCAGTTTTGATGTCTTTGACCACATTCAGGCTGTATGAGCCTTCTAAGAAAAATACTTTACATGTAGAGAATCCCAGATGAATAATTACTGATTCATTGACTGCTCTTCTAATCTAACCCAGACTTTTAACACTGGTTAAAATGTTGGTTGGATGGGGCAACCTGGTCTAATGAGAGGTGTCCCTGCCCATGGCAGGGTGGCTGGAGCTAGATGATCTCTGAGGTCCTTTCCACCTAAATTGTGATATGATTCTATGATTCTGTGATCCTATTATCCTATGATTCTGTGACTGTGTGATTCTGTCATCCTTTTATCCTACGATCCTATGATTCTGTGACCACATGATTCTGTGATCCTTTTATCCTGTGATTCTATGATCCTATGTTTCTGTGATCCGATGCTCCTATGAACATTTTCTGAAGCTGTGTCCATCTCTGCCCCAGAAAGGATAGTCTGAACATCAAACCTTTAATGACTCTGTATCAGTGAGCCAGCTGAAGTATTTTACTTTTCCCAGTTGCCATCTTGTCCACTCTCATTTTGCAGCGATCCCTAGCAGGAGGGAAATGTTTTTAATTGCCATTTTTGTCACGCATCTGCTCACTGCACTGCATCCAGACAACTGCACACACACTAAAACTTGTACTTGCACAAGTTTTACACATTTAACTGATCCCTGCTTGATTCAGCTTCTCCCCACAGCCCCCAGCCAGGATGCAACTAGAAAAGCCAAGGCCTCCTTGGAATTAAACCTTGCAAGAGAGGTCAAGGGCAACAAAAAGGGCTTCTTCGAATACACTGCAGGTAAAACTAAACCTAGAGGCAATGTAAGCCCCTGCTGAATGAGGTGGGTGCCATGAAGACAGAGGATGCAGAGAAAGAAGAGCTACTGAACACCTTCTTTGCCTCTGTCTATGCTTCTGGGGGCTGTCTTGATATCAAGCCCCAGATTGCTGAGGCTCCAGAGGAAGTTGAGGTCAGAGAGGAGCCTGCCTTGGTTGATGACGACAGCGTTAGGGATAAGATGAGCAAACTGGATGTGCACAAATCCATGGGCCCAGATGGGATGCACCCATTCGTACTAAGGGAGACGGCGGAAGTCATTGCTAAGCCACTCTCCATCAACTTTTCTAAGCCCTGGGGATCAGAAGAGGTGTCTAGGGACTGAAGGATAGCAAAGGTCACTCCAATCTTCACTAGAGGCTGTCTCCAGGCACATCAAGGACAGGAGGGTCATTAGGGACAGTCAGCATGGATTCACCAAGGAGAAGTCATGGTTGACCAATGTGATAGCCTTTTATGAGGGCATAACCAGGTGGATAGATGACGGCATAGTGGGGGATGTGATCTATCTTGACTTCAGTAAGGCATTTGACACAGTCTCACACAGCGTCCTCGCAGCCGAACTGAGGCAGTGTGGACAGGATGATCAGGATAGTGAGGTGAATCGTGAACTGGCTGCAGGACAGAAGCCAGAGAGTAGTGGTCAATGGGACAGAGTCTGGCTGGAGGCCTGTATCTAGTGGAGTGCCCCAGGGGTCAGTGCTGGGACCAGTCCTGTTCAATCTATTCATTAATGAGGGATTAGGGTGCACTGTCAGCAAGTTTGCTGATGACACAAAGCTGGGTGGTGTCGCTGACACCCCAGCAGAC
>JAOXOE010000720.1:13390758-13411615 GCA_028565055.1 Phoeniculus purpureus
TCCTCCTGACACCCACCCTTCACATATTTATAGACATTAATGAGGTCACCCCTCAGTCTCCTCTTCTCCAAGCTCAACAGACCCAGCTCCCTCAGTGTCTCCTCATAAGGGAGGTGCTCCACTTCCTTCATCATTCTCATTGCTCTGCGCTGGACTCTTTCCAGCAGCTCCACATCCCTCTTGAACTGAGGGGCCCAGAACTGGACACAACACTCTAGCTGTGGTCTCAGCAGAGCAAAGTAGAGGAGGAGAAGACCCTCTCTCGATCTGCTAACCACTCCCGTTCTGAGCCACTTCAGGATGCTGTTGGCCCTCTTGGCCACAAGAGGGCGACACTGCTGCCTCATGGTCGTCCTGCTGTCCACCAGCACCACCAGGTCCCTTCTCCTCTGCTGCTCCTCCAAGCTAAAGAGATCCAGCTCCCTCAGCCTTAGCAGGGCGGTGATCTACATCCATCATCACCCTCCCTGCTCAGCGCTGGGCTCTTTCCAGCAGCATTTTGTCCTTAGTGCCTTACCTTAGTGCCGCTGACTTCCCTGTCTCTGTGGGCTGGACTGCTGGACTTTAGCCACCTGCCTACTGTAAAACATCACAGCGCTCAGAGAGGAACCATCACTGTGCTGCCTTAATACACTGTTGATAGACATCTTCCCTGGCTTTGCCTTAGACATTTCCCTCTCACATGCCTTAGACACACGCGTGCGCCTCAGTGGCTTGTGCAGCCAGCTTTGGGTTCTCTGACGTGTTTTTAGACAGTAGAAGCATGATGGCAATCTGCTAGCTTAGTCAAAGACGTTTGGTTTTGCTTTATAACCAACTAGACTTTTAACTTAGCAAGAAAACACGGTAATTGGAGGACAGTTAGGAAGATCTGAGGCTGTGGGTGGAATCACAGCTCCAAGAAGAGGTATCCAGCTGACTTCACACCCAACAGGCTCACAGCAGAAACGCCCCTCTCCCTTGAGGAGCACTTCATGAATTTATTTTGTCTCGATTCCACAACCTCTACCTCCTCAAATTGCCTTGGCACAGGTGAAGATGGTGAGCTTCATGTGAGTTCAACTGGTTGAAAGCTAGACCCCCAAACAGCGGTGTGAGATCAGTTCCTCTTCCAAGTGGGTCCTCGGCACACGCTCAACCCACTGCCTCTCTGCAAACAGCCCTCATTCAGCCGTGATCGTTAGGCTGAACCAAAAATCAATTGAGAAGTCCAAGATAAACCCAACAGCAACGACAATCCTTCCAACAGGAGAAGTGCTGCTCCTCCCACACCCTAAGCAACAAGTCTCTGTGGGAGACCCTTTCAGTTCCTGCTGAAGGGCAACAAGAAGAAATAAAACTGTCCTGGGAGAATGAGAGAGTGTCAATATCTTGCCTGGGGGAAGAACAAAGTATCCACTGGAGGAACAGAGGGATGACAAATGGCCATGGCAATGTAGGCGAGAGGGATATCAGCTACTGAAAGCCTGTGGTATTGCCACTAGGACCAATTTGCAAAGAACCAAGATGTCAGGGTATTCTCACAGAGTTCTTAACACCTACAAAAGCAACCAACCTAAGATCCTACCACGATAAAACAGCCCAGACCCACCTCAGGGAAGAAGATCTCACTGTGCTCCAGCTGATAAAGCTTGCAAGTCTCAAGGACATATCTTCAGGAAGCCCTCAAGTACCTGTAGAAGGTATAAACGTAGCCATGGGACATGGAAATAACCAGAGATTAGCCATTGCTCAAACAGTTCTTCAGGCTAAACCAAAGGAGAAACGAGCAGAGACTAGGTGCTTTGATGACATCAAATGCATCTCAAAGCCAGTAGGCTGCGAATGGCTAGTCCAATCCCTCTGCCAGAGCAGGATCACCTAGACCAAGTCACACAGGAACATCTCCAGAGATGGAGACTCCACAACCCCTCTGGACAGACCATTCCTGTGCTCTGTCACCCTCACCAGGAAGAAGGTCCTTCTTGATGGGGAACCTCCAGCTCACACCCATTTCCACTTGTCCTATCATCACAGAATTACAGAACATTAGGGACTGGAAGGGACCTCGAAAGATCATCCAGTCCAATGCCCCTGCTGGAGTCATTGTCATATGTATAGGAAGAAACCTATCAGTGCAAGAGCATCTGATGCACTGGATACAGGACATCAAGTGCAGGTGGTCCAGAGAGCTGAGCAGCCACCTGGTTTACCAAACCTGTGAGCTCTTAACCCAACCTCAAGTTGCCGTGCTGGACACCTCCCCAGTTCTTTCAGCTCTCTCGGCTATGTGTTTTGAGAAAGCCCGAGGCTGAGTCACGAGTGAGTATCAGACCTAAGGAATATTTTGAGAAGGTGGCAAGGAACTACGCACTAAATCAGTCTTGGACTGGGGCGGGGGAAGCTACCGCTCCCCTAGCGTGGGACATAAGGAATTGCAGTGGGAAAAGGCAGACAGCTCTGAAGCTGCTGAGCTCTGCGGAACCATCTTGCTCGTCAGAGGGAACTGTACGTGAACACAGCACATTGGACACTATTAAAGCTCAAGCAGCACTGTAGAGTCTTAATTTTCTTGAGAAAAGAAGCAAATGTGACGAGGCCATCTGCTGTCCTCGAGGCGCTGCTGGCACCAAAACGAAGGGAAGGCATGGAGCAAAAAAATTCCGGGCTCTTCCTGGAACATGCTGATCCCCACAGCTCCCACGGAAAGCAGGGAGGGTATTTTTGGACTTTGTAAGAAACTTTCGGCACCTGGCAGAGTTGGAAGTCTCTTGCTCTGGTTTGTAGCCCGGGAAAAGAGCAGGGTGCAGGCCATCTGGATCCAAAGGGCCACCAAAGTTTGTTGATGCTAGAGTGACAGTGCTGACACAGCTCCTAGTGTAAGGCATCATCGCCCCAGTCATGGTTCAATAGCTGGCACCATCTACAGCAATACAAGAGCCATGGTTTAAAGGGGGAGGCATTTTAATAATAAAATATGTATTTCTAGTAAAAGATAAGGTCTCTCCCTCAAACCTTGTCTCCCATATTCAGCAAGAACTCAGTTGCAGGTCTAGTCTACTACTATCTTCTCTTCATAGTAGATCATAGAATCATTAGGGATTGGAAGGGACCTCGAAAGATCATCTACTCCATAGTCTACTACTATCTTCTCTATCACATCACAGCTTGTCATGGCATTTATCTAGCAGCTGGCAAGGTTCATGGTGCCTTTGTAATAAACAAAACACCGCCAGGGCCCATTCTTTGTCTCTGTGATAGTGTCCTTCAGCCTCCAAGACAGGTTGTCTACGACCCGAGTGCCAGCTGCCTCCAGACTCTCTGTTAAATCCTCAAATAGGGGCTGGTTTGGGTCAGTGTGTGCTGCCCCCAGCCAAGACTGTGCCAAGGGTCTTAGAATTAAAAGCCATTGACAATGGAGTGCTAGTGCCTACAGCAGCTCCTGCTCTCTTCATTTCTTAGCATGGACCTAGACAAGGAACCCAACAGGAATGGGACAATAATCTGTGGTTTTTATCAAGCCTAGAGCTTCTACATCTTCAGATCACATCCAAGTGTTATTCAGCCCCTCACCCTGCATCTCAGTGGTGTATAAAGCATGAGCTAGATCATGAGCTTAGACCCCTACAAGGTAGCTTTGTTATTCGTCTCGAAGACTGCAGTTGGCTGGGCAGCACAGAGCTCACCTGGTGCCGAGGCAGGTCTGCAAGGAATTCACTGCCAAGTGATGGCATCAGCGTTGAGCTAATGATCCAAAGAAGGACTGGCACCAAGAAAAGCTGAGTGTCCTCAAAGCTAATGCCATTATCACTTCAGAGAGGTAACTCAAGACGTGTGTTTGAGACTCAAGCCAGCCTTAGAGATGGAACAGACCTGCTGAACAGGGAGAAGATCATCCTTCCAGCATCTACCAGCCTTACACCTCCTCTGTGTGTATCTGGTCAAGGTTATGGTCAGGCAGCACTATTGACTGGATGACACAATTGCTTTGGTGATCCCTAGCTAATTCTCCTCAGGTTTAAGAAGAGCCATCACTTGTTTGATGAACCACCTTTTCCCAACAGCAAAATGGCCACAGTCAATAAAATTCCACAGTTGCCACCTCAGACGTGATGTCCCTTTGCTAAGGGATCCTGTGGTGCAGAGGAGGGATCAAACTGAAGCACTTTTTTCTGTCTATTTCAAGCCCTGGTATCTTGAATCACAGAACATTAGGGATTGCAAGGGACCTCGAAAGATCATCTAGTCCAATCCCCCAAGGACTTTTTCCTGTATCTTTCAAGCCCTGGTAACTTTTGTAGGATCTTCTGAAGGTGCGCTGGTCTCCCCTTCAGCATACGAGCCTGTGCTTGTCCTGGTGCTCAATCTTACAGCTATTAAAGGGCTCAGAAGTCCCCAAGCTGTGGTTTCACCATCATATGTTGGACATCAATCTGCTTCTTAACAACACAGACATCTCCCTCACATGCTACCAACCATCTAGACTTGATCTAGGCAACAAGTGAGATAACTGTGACCCTGTGCTGGGCTCAATCCCTCCAAATCTCCAGAGATAACTGAGAGGATAAAGAACAGAGTCCTGCAGGTGAAACCCTCTGTCAATGCTCTGCTGCCTAAAGGACCTCAGGAGACCCTTGATTAAATCAAATGAATCTTGGTTTCTTCTGAAAGGGCTCCGCTGCCATAACCTGTTCAACCCTTTACCCAGATCTACCCTTTAGGGAGACAGTGGAAGACACTCTCAGTGCTTTCACAGCCACTTGTTGTAGCTCATCTGTGATTCAACAGTCAACTCCTCAAGTGGCCCGTCCTTCTCACCAATCCGTGCTGCTGCTCTGTGCCAGGATAAACGCTGAGTCAGCTCCACTGAAGCTGGTAAACTCTCCCACATTTACAGACTTGGAGGAAGACTTTGCTCGTGATACAGCTGCCAAAATAATAGGACCTTTATAAAAACGAACAGTCTTATAACCTGGAAAAGAGCAGACAGCAGAGCCATGAGCGTGAAGCTGGAAGAACCACTCTTCCCTCCACAGAGATATCGCACGGGATGGGAGTTATGCTACAGAAGAACATCCGACCTCAAGGTCAGCATTAGCAAACTGTCATGGTTCAACCACACCAGAAAAGCAACTAGAAGGTCTAACAACAACATGCTTCCATGACCAAAACCAAAGACATCCCACTAGCACCAGTGGAAACACTTGCGGGAGTAAGGGAAGAAAATCTCAGCTCCCTTTCCGACAAGGAGAAGAAGAAGAAGAGGAGAAAAGCTTAAGACTTTCCTGTGTCACCAGATAACCCACCAGCCCTCTGAACATGTGAGGACACCATTATGCTACTTAAGACATTTGCTTCATCCAGCACTTCTACCTATATCTGGAAAGCACAACGAGGGTGAATCTGGCCCCTCGTCAACAGTTCTCAGCATAACCCAGTCAGATCCAAAAGTGATTTGCCTGACTTAAGTCTTTCGTTACCACGTTTCACTGCAGGTCTCATAAAAACCAAGCTGGCTCTCCCATTTACTGGATAGAGTCTTTGTCACTCAGTTCAAAGGAGACCTTTTGGATTTTATACTAGGTCCCAAGGAGAAGAAACACTACAGACAAACCTCAGCCCTATGTTTAAAGCAAATAAAGAAGAGCTACGGCCAGGAAGTCTGCATGGTTTGCTGAGCAGAAGTCAAACAGCTGCATCTCTCCCTTTCACAGGATCACAGAACACTGGGAACTGGAAGGGACCTCGAAGATCATCCAGTCCAATCCCCCTGCCACAGCAGGATCACCTAGATCCAGTCACCAGGCAGGTTTTAAACATCTCCAGGGAAGGAGACTCCACAACCTCCCTGGGCAGCCCCTTCCAGTGCTCTGTCACCCTCACTGGGAAGAAGGTCCTTCTCATATTGATGTGTGATATGGAACCTCCTCTGTTCCAGCTCACACTCATTGCCCTTTGTCTTATCATTAGATGACACCGAGCAGAGCCTGGCTCCATCCTCCTGACACGCACCCTTCACATATTTATAGACATTAACAGGTCACCCCTCAGTCTCCCTTTCTCCAAGCTCAAGTGACCCAGCTCCCTCAGCCTTTCCAGTTCCCTCAGCTTCTCACTTGTGCCTAAGGCAAGATGAATAATGAACAGATACAAAGGATTATCTATTTCACATCAAACTCATGAGTTGACAACGTTCAGGCAGGCAAAGGGTGAAGCAGCGTAGTGGGACCTCGGTAAAATTTTAACAGTTTAATAACAATAATTGTGCTTTTCGGTCTCTCAAACCCCTCAACCTTCGCGAAGCCTCATTACTTCAGCAGGTACCTTTCAGCAAGCTCAGTGGAGTGACAGAACGCTCCGGTTCAGCACACACTTGTGGAAGCATACTTTTCATAGAGAGCTTTTGCTCATCGTTAGGTCATTATTGTTTGTTTTCCAAATCAGCGCCAACCTGCAGTTCCATCTGCTGTGCAATTGCGTGAGCACATCTGCATTTCATTCCGTACACACAAAACACTGCACCGTGACAACAGAAATCGCTGGGGACAGGCAACAGAAAGGAGACAAACACAAACCGAGCACCAAGCCAGACCTGTACAGACACCAGAGCAGAACGAGGGAAAGGAAACGCTGTTTGTACTGAGCAGTTGTGCCAATTTGAGAGGAGACTCCACAGAAAGGATCTCATGAAAGTGACTCCAAACGTGTGCTTTGCAGTCCTGTCTTGTGCTTTAGGTGAATCACCAAATCACAGAACATCAGGGGTTGGAAGGGACCTCGAAAGATCATCGACTCCAATCCCCCTGCCACAGCAGGATCACCCAGACCAAGTCGCACAGGAACACATCCAGGTGGGTTAGGGATTGGAAAGGACCTGGAAAGATCACCCAGTGCAATCCCCCTGCCACAGCAGGATCCCCTAGATCCAGTTGCACAGGAACATGGCCAGGTGGGTTAGGGATTGGAAGGGACCTCAAAAGATCACCCAGTCCAATCCCCTTGCCACAGCAGGACTAGCTAGATCAAGCCACCCAGGAATGTCTCCAGGCGGGTTTGAAACATCTCCAGACAAGGAGCCTCCACAACCCCAGATCCAGTGTTAAGATGACACACGCCAAAATTGGACGATCAGGACTGCAAATCACTTTCTCTCAGTTTTGCTGTTTGATCCCAGTTACAAACAGGCTCTATTTGCTGGGAAAAAAAACAACCCCAAACCCTAAAAGAAAAGTAGATGTTTGTCGATTCTGGTGTCTATCTCACAACTCAAACCTATCACTGACATGGAAAAGTAAGGGAAGTCATAACCATTCAGTCGTGAAACACAACAGCAGTTCTAGGGTGCAGGGAAATAGGATCCAGACAGGAGTTTACAGCTGAGAAGGGAACATTACAGTAAAGATTATGACATTTTATGAATATTCGTGTTATAGCTTTGAGCTTTATTGCAAAGCAAAAAATAGATATTTGTATATATATATATATATCTTTTTATCTACATATCACCTCTGACATTGTATACAACACTAAATCACAAGAAATCAAAGAAATCATAGTGAGGTAGATACAAAACGAAGGGATGTTGAAGAATCCAGCTGCTAAATTTGGCTTAACGCAACTGTCAGGAACGTATGGGTGTCCGACACAGCAGTGAGCGTCGATTCACAGCTTCATCAATGGACCCTGCTAACGTTGATGCTGACATTAGAGCCCATTTAGAAGCGATGCCATCTGGAAGGTGGTGAGATTGGGGTGGGGAGAAGTAAATCGGAAGCGTTTCCTACAAACTAGTGGTCTCCAAGGGAAAATTCTCCATTGATTTTTCATGCCTGGTCATGTTGATGAAAGAGCTCTGAGAAATAGCCTGTGTTCTAGGGGTCCTAGGAGGGCATGAGGGCAGACAAAGAGGAAGGACTCTGCTGGGGCACTAGGAGGGCATGAGAGCAGATAAAGAAGAAGGACTCTACTGGGCTACTAGGAGGGAACAATGGCAGACAAAGAGGAAGGACTCTATGAGGGCACTAGGAGGGCACAAGGGCAGACAAAGAGGAAGGACTCTACTGGGGTGGAGCATTGGTGGATGATGAGCCATTTCCCGATAAGCTGTTTCCCTTCCCTTGCTGATGGCCAAGAGATAGCAGCACACTCTGGGAATGCTTGAGGCTACGTTCACAGAATCACAGAACATTAGGGACTGGAAGGGACCTTAAGAGATCTTCTAGTCCAATCCCCCTGCCAGAGCAGCTGACCAGCACATGCTTGTGAATGTTGGCTTGGACTTGGTGACAACAGCCAACTGAGCAAGGCTTAGGCAGTAGGGCAGCCCCTTAATGGAATCTGTTGCTCTTTTCAGGCAACAGCAGATACGTGGCAAGAAAGACGGTACCACTGAAGCAACTGGGCGTTGGTGTGACCCGTGTGGGCACCTGGTGGGATCCAGCTGCTTGGTCTGCATTCCCACAGAGAGACTTGTTAAGGCACCTGGATGAACTGGGGCTCTTCGCTTAATTCTCATCACAATACCTTGGGAGGGACTCGAAATAGACTTGGCTTTTAAGTGTAGTCTGTCTATCCAGGGCAGCTTCCCCAGGAGAAATGAGGATGAGATATAGTGGGTTTAACTATAGCAAGGGAGAACCAAGCTGGTTGGATACCAGAAAAACTTTCCAAGAAGGTAGAGCATAGGAACGGTCGGTTAAAGCTCTTTGGGCTATTGGACCATCCTCATTCATGAGGTGGTACAAGCAGCAAAGGAAGGACACAGCGGACTCATATCCCAGGATGCAGGAGCCACATCTTGTCAGAGATGGAAAGAGCTCTCAGGTACCTTTATGCGAAACACAGACAAAGCCACATTCAAAGCTCTAGGCTAGGTAGCCCCTTTGTGGCTGCTCAAACATCTCCTCATCTTCTTGTAAAGGTGGGAAGTGGTGCCCTGGAAGCAGTAGGAGTCTCCAGCCGTTCTGCAATCTGAGCTGTATTCTCACGTCGTTTCCAATGTCACGGCTAGATTACAGCAAACGAGGAGAATTGACCAGAACAGATTGCTAATGAGGAGAAGAAGACGGTAGGATCCTTACCAGTTTGCTGTGTGAATCTACGAAACAAGTCACCGTTGTGGCTCAGGTTTTACTTCTTGTTTTTCACCTCGACAAAGGATGACCTTGTCCTTTAGGGAAAAAACCCAACAAACAGAAGGTTATTGCTTGTGTATTGATTTTAAAAGACTTTCTTGTGAATGCCTAGACTCACAGGAAGTGTCTTCCACTTCAGAAGGTCAAATTCCCCCTCAAGAGAACCTGAGTGGGTCCCACTCTGAATTACAGCCGGATGCCCTTAGTCCTGCAAGTGGAATGCCTGATGTGGGTGCGCTGAGCAAGCATGGAGCATTGCTGGAGGAGGTCACTTTGAATATTCTCTGGCAGAGCAGCAAGAGGACAGGTGGAACATGTTCTAGAAGCATCGTGAGTCTTGTCCACTTTTGATCAGATCCAACACACCTACATGCAGCCAGCTAAAGGGCACAGAACAGATCTAAACTGGACGCCAAATGGGATGAATCCCTACTTGGAGGTATCTTACTGTCTTCCTTGAGCATGGGAGGGACCTTGCTAACTCAGTGGATACCCAGCTTTTCTGGCTGAACTCGAGGACTGGCTCCCATGCTCACAGAGCCAGCAGGCAAAGTACCTTAGACAACCATCCCCGCCTAGGGGTGTCCATGCGTGCGTGCGCGCCTGTGTATCAAGAAATGAGGTCTTCCTAGGCTCTGAAAGCTAAAGTGCCTGTATGCTTGTCCACAAAGCAAACCCGCCCCACTGCTTGCCAAACACCCTCTTAAAGATTTGGGCTTTCATGTCAAAAAAAGTCATTTTGAACAGAACCACGGGTCTGAATCACAGAACATTAGGGATTGGAAGGGACCTCGGAAGATCATCTAGTCCTGTCTCTGACGGGTGCGTTGCACTGAAGGGGCCGTGCAACCTGGAAAGGAAAAACACAGCGTCAAGCATCTTCTGTGGATTTCTTTCCCTGAAAAGACTTTCTTGATGGATCACGGAAGAAGAAGCCTTTGCAAGTTACTCCCTTTAAGAAACCGGTGTGTGTGAACTTAAAAGATTGGGCAGGAGTACAGGCTGAGTCAGCCTTGCCCTCTAGGGTCCTCCACTCACTACTAGAAAAGTATCTTCACGTTGTTCCTTAAGGCTCTAGAAAAACTGCTAACTGGGTCCTTCCTGCTTTTACTGGCTTCACTGAGGGCCCTGTCTGTTCGAGATGTGTATGATACCCAGCCCATCTGTCCCTCTGTCGCTTGGAAGAGCTTCACTAAGTCCAGTGAAACAGAAATGGGTTGTCATCTGCCTACCCCAAGAATCTTGAGGTCATAGAATGGAATCAGAACAACTGTAGTTACAAGGGATCTGTAAAGATGAAGAACATCAGGTCTGTGTTTGGCAATTAGGGCAAGAGTGGGATAATGGCAGCAAGCTATGTGCTGCCCTTTGGCAAGTTGGTTTAGTACCTGGAGGTACCAGAGCTGATGAGAGCCTTGCTAGAAGGATCCGAAGAGGGTTAGTGTGGTGGGCCATGGCTCTCACAGATGGAGAAGGCTTGAGTGGAAATTAGGAAAGCACAATGGTGCTCACTTAAAATGCACTGGTGAGGGGATGAAGATTGAAGCACGGTCCAACGAGGCAGCGCTGGGCTTCCTGAACAGAAGAGAGATGGAAGGAAAAGGGTAGGTTGGTGAAGATCTCACCGTAAACTGGTCCAAATCACCTCCCACTGGTATTGAGAGGGACTCTGCAGTTACCTGCAGAGGGACCACAAGTGCAAAGTATTTAAAGGCTTGGTAAGCATCAGCAACCCCAGTTTGGCAGGCACAGAGAAGTGGGAGTCGTCTGCTTTAAGTTGCATGGTGGTGGGGCAGGGGACGTGGCAGCCACATCTTGTGGTCTCGTGTTTCCTGAGCTCATCACTGGACGACCCTGTTTCCTCACTAGCACTCTCCTCAGCACCCACTGTTAAACTGGGGTGGGGGAACAAAGGATATAAAGGCTAAATCACGCCAGGAATATGCACCATGGTGGGGAAAGAAAGGATATAAAGACTAGATTGTGCCAGGAATAGGCACCATGGTGGGGAAAGAAAGGATATGAAGGCTAGATTGTGCCAGGAATAAGCACCATGAGTAACAGGGGAGGAGGGTTTTCTACCTTTTGTCTAAGGACAGGGAAGAAGTTTACCCAGTAGAGCCAGGCTATTTATTACAGCTTAAGGAAATACAAACCCCTCTACTTTAATGGCAGAGATGGGCATGATCATGTGTTTGGATGTGTGTACCCATTATACACACCCTAACGTGGACGTAGGCTATTATATATTTCTATAATATATAATATAGTATATAATACACACACACACGCGCGTGCACACACACACACACACACACGTGCGTGAGACACTCAGACTTCTTAGCTCCTCTTGAAATGCTCTCTGAAGGTCGGGCAATACTCACTCCATTTTCTATACAGACAACTTTGCACACACGAGTCGTAAAGTGCGTTTAGAAAGCGCGTAGCACTCTCTATGTAGAAAACTATGTACACACAGCACAGGCGCACGGACGGAAACACGTGACGTTAAGCCAAATTTCACCTTCGTCTTCACATCCCCAATACCTACGATACAAAAGCAGAAGTCAACCGAAAAGAAATACGTCGAGGGAGTACATGGGCTAAAAAAAGAAACCAACATCCTAAAGCCCAAAGGGAAAAATGAGTCGAGAAAACCCAACGGAACCCAAAGAACAGTCAACGGAAGCCTGGCACATGTAGAAAACATCGATTCACTTAGAGAACACGAAGAGGGTCATGTCCGAACCTCCTTCACCTTAAAAACAAAAACCAAACCAAAGCCCCTTGTGTTGATCTGTGTTGTTAGCTCTTATTGTTAGCGAAGAGTCACAGCAGCACTCTCACCTTGAACCAGAGTGTGGAACTGTTTGGGGTGTGTTTCTTTGTAGAAAAGAAAAACCGCTTTCAGTTATGGAAAACAGTTGGGGAAGTCGAGGTGGTTGGAGAGAGGAGATAGAGAAACTGGAAGATTGCATAGTTGTGAGCAGTGGCTTCTCATCAAGGTGAAAAAGTGCATCGTCTGATCGAATAGCGGTTGATTCGTGTTTCTCGTTCGGTTCCGTAGGCGGTCGTCGCTTGTTTGTTTTTTATCTTACCTCGGTCACTGTACACGTCACACACGAGAAGGTACGAACGGCACACACACGCACATGCGAGCGTTACACGTCTGACACCGAAACAGCCAGTCTTTAGATGCTCCACCAGAGAGTTCGTTCCATGCAGAGTCGGATTCTTTTGACACACAGGTTTTGCTACAACCTAAGACCACAAACTCGTCCGCCCATCTCATGGCATTTGGATCAGCAACACAACAAAGGAGGGGGAAAGCACCAGAACGGCTTGGTTTGACCACCAAACCTCTGCTTTGACTCGTCTCTTTTTTTTCAATTGGGTTGAATTTTCGTTCCTTCATTTGGTGCTGGTTGGTTGCTTTTTTCTTCTTTTTACAGTTTTTAATGGTTTGGTTTTTTTTTTAATTTTACAGAATCACAGAACATTTGGGATTGGAAGGGACCTTGAAAGACCATCCAGTCCAATCCCCCTGCCACAGCAGGACCAACACTAGGGATTGGAAGGGACCTTGAAAGACCATCCAGTCCAATCCCCCTGCCAGAGCAGGACCAACATTAGGGATTGGAAGGGACCTTGAAAGACCATCCAGTCCAATCCCCCTGCCACAGCAGGATCACCTAGACCAAGTTGTACAGGGACATGTCCAGGCGGGTTTTAAATTGGAAGGAGAGTGGAGTCTCCTTCCAGTGCTCTGTTACCCTCACCATGAAGTTCCTTCTCATATTGATGTGGAATCACTGAATCACAGAATCAAAGAACATCAGGGATTGGAAGGGACCTTGAAAGATCATCTAGTCCAATCCCCCTGCCACAGCAGACTCAAACCTCTTATGTTCTAGCTTACACCCATTTCCCCGTGTCTTGCCATTAGATGATACTGAGCAGAGCCTGGCTCCATCCTCCTGACACCCACCCTTCACATATTTATAAACATTAATGAGGTCAGACCTATGTTAAATGCTTTTGGCTGTCCAGACAACCTGCTCTGGATCTGCAGGCTCTGCTTTGCAGGTATCACTGGTCTTCCCTGAGTCACCAGGACACTGCAGGAGTTTCTCTGCCAGTTGCACAAACTCCTAATGGTGATCTGAAACACAACAGCTTTTTGGTGCTTTGTGGGAGCAGCCCCACTTGGGAAGGAAGTTGAAGGCTGCTAATTTTTGTGATGATAACAAAACCTTTTAATGAAGAGATGGGTTTGCCCTACAACTCCTTTGCCTCAGGGACTGGGCGTGAAGTTGCTCGTCACCCCTGGGTTTGCCATGCTGTCTGTAAGGGTGTGAGAATTACTGCGTTTGTACATCTGCCAAGCTGTTCCCTACTGGTCCTGAAGTTGCACAAAGCTCTTTCCTGTAGAGTGTTGCAAGGACTGTCTTGGATTTGGCTTCAGAAAACGATTTGATTCATTTTTTTTCTTCTAGGTGGCTTCATACTATTAAAGAAGAATAAAAAATCCTACGTGTGCAATGCACGGGGCAGAGGACCCACATCACCTGCAGTGATGGTGACAGGGGTGGTAACTAATATGTGCTGGAGCAACAAGTCAGCATTATTTTAACTCCAATCCTCCATCCCATGCAGCGGCGATATCTTGTGCACCACGGACATTGGAAAAGTTGAAATGTTTGCTTTACAAAACAGACATAAAATTTCTCCTTCAAGGTGCTAAATTTGTGCTGAGCTGGTCCAAAACACGACTGCATCTGGCTATGTCTTGTGTCTGCTACTAAAAAAAATGTCCTAAATTCCAGACAACCTCTGGGGCTTTGAAATAAAACTCGTTAATCCTGCATTTGAATTTAATATTTGAAATTTTATCCTAATCTTTTTTTTTCTTCCACATGAATTAACTTTAGAGAACTTGGAAAGGAGCACAAGGGTGGGTTTTTTTTTTCTTTTTAGAGAGAGAACATTCTTAACAAAGGGTATAAAATTAAACTGGATTTGACCTCTGCCTTTAGCAGATTTTCCACCTGGTCTGTGCAGGAAATCAACTTCTATATAGCAGCTCTTTCATAAGGAATAACATACATGGGTCTGCAAGTGACAGTTTTTCTTGGGTGGACAACAATGTTAGTGACTTTTTTATGATTAATTGATAAATGTTTTGATATGGTGCCTGGGCTCCGAGTCAAAAATCACTCTAGCTAGATGATCCAACACTTGGGAAGCAGAGCCAATTACAGCTCAGGCACAGTGAAAACAATTCTGAAATATTTCAGCCTAAAAATGTGCATAGTTGTTAAGGAATCTTACACGTGGGTGTATGGTGGTATCCTGAGCTACAACTACTTGGTCGGCCAGTTTCTTGAGGAATGCAGGGAAATGCAGGGATTCAGGACTCTTGCATCTATATTTCAAAAGACTTGGGAAAACACAAGAACCACACGGACTCTTGTGGCTGGGCACGTGCTGAGGAAAACCAGACTGTGGGCCAAAATGTACTTTATTCCCTCAGGTTACACAAATCCCTTTGCTTTTTTGGGAAGGCTTGAGGTTAGAAGTCTCCTTCCCTTGATTCCTAACCTTCTCCTCTGAACTTGCTCTTTTCGCTCTCTACACCAGGCTTTTTATTCTCTGTATCAGGCTTCATACCCCATCCTCAGATTTGTACCCTAAGCCCTAATGTCTTCTAAATGACCAACAAGTCATTTAGACAGGTCATTCTAAATTCACAGAATCACAGAACATCAGGGATTGGAAGGAACCTTGAAAGATCATCCAGTCCAACCCCCTGCCACAGAAGGATCACCTAGACCAAGTCGAATAGGAACACATCCAGACTAGTTTTAAACGTCTCCAGAGAAGGAGACTCCACAACCCCCCTGGGCAGCCAATTCCAGTGCTCTGTCACACTCACTGGGAAGAAGTTCCTTCTCATATTGATGTGGAACCTTCCTACATTCCAGGTGACACCCATTGCCCCTTGTCCTACCACTAGATGACATGGCGAAGAGCCTGGTTCCATCCTCCTGACACCCACCCTTCACATATTTGTAAACATTAATGAGGTCACCTCTCAGTCTCCTTTTCTCCAAACTAAAGAGACCCAGATCCCTCCGGCTTTCCTCATAAGGGAGGTGTTCTACTCCCTAGATCATCTTCATGGCTCTGTGCTGGACTCTCCAGCAGTTCTGTGTCCTTCTGGAACTGAGGGGCGCACAACTGGACACAATATTCCAGATGTGGTCTCACCCTTCATCTTGTCTGTGGTTATAGAACATGTTACCACAATTAGTGGGATAGTTTGAGCTCACTGTGTGCAGCCTGGTATTGGTGTAAGACTACATTAGACACAGCTTCTTCTTGTAATGGAGGTCCTCCAGAAGAACAAGTTGCCTTGCAATTAAAGACTAATTTCTCATGTTATGAGGGGAAAGAAAAAACACTCCGTATTTTTCTTTCCACAGTGAATACGGAGGCATTTTTGAGTAGGATTTTGAGGTCATCAACTTAAAGACCATTTGGAAAATTCCTTATTGCAGGTTGCTAACGACTTTGTGTGTGACATCGTGCCAGCTGCTCCCGACAGAGTCAATGGAAACAGAATGTCAATCTTCTTTTCTGGTTCCACAGCCTGCTGTACCTAGAACATTACATGGAGTTTTGAGGGAATTATGCCTGGATTTCAAGCCACCACAGATCTAGAAACTATGAACTTCAGAAGTCTTGTTGGCTATTAGCTGCTCCTCATAGATCTCTGTATTTTTGATGCAAGGTTCTGATCTTAACCCCAAACATCTCGTTGCCATCCATGGATTTTTAATTTCAAGGTCAGGGATCACTTGAGAAAATTTAGTGTCTGATGGATACAGCTACTCCTGGAGGTTATTTGACATTGCTAAGAGCATCAACTCGTGAAGGGTTTACATCTGGACATCTGCTGGAAATGTTCAAATAGACTTGCATCCAGACATCACTCCATCTTCCATCCATACAGAAGGATATTTCTTCCAGCCTACTAAGTGATTAAACAAAAAAAATCAGTTTTTCCAGTAATTTTCTGATGTCAGGTATCATTCAAACAGCACGATACCCCCTTCCCACCCTTCCTCTATCCTCAATGTTCTGTTTTGATCCTGGCTGCTGGATCTAAACACACTCTTGCTTTCACTTCATTGAACACTGGAGGATTTAATCATTGCTGATACGAAAGGAAAATTTTCCGAGAGCGTACTGTAAGCTGTCCTGCTCGTGACTTTTTAATCATGCAGATTTTATTTCACGTTAAGCTAGCAACTGAACTCTTCTAATAAACAGAGTAAAATCTAATTAGGCTACTGGAAGGGAACAGAAGAATTTATACTGCTCCAGACACACAGACATTATGAATTCTTCCTCAAACATACACACAGGCTTCTTGGCAGCCGTCTCATTCAAAGAGTGGCTAATGATCATAATAATTCGCACTTAGCTGATACTGTTAGGAGTTGCTTGCAGATGGAAAATACACTTCTTTCATGAGATCGTACAGGGTAGTATGGCCTCGCGGATTGTGCAGAGCAAAAAAGAAATCCCAGTTTCTAATCCCATGGCTCACGCTACTTGCTGTGTGGTCTCTTGTTCTCGCTCCGTTTCTCCGTGCACAATCTTCCTTAGCCAGCCCATTCATGGGGTTGTGATGATTACTCAGTCATTTGGCTGTAATGTGCTTCAAAAGCAGAAGGCACAATTAAAGCGCCAAAGCACTATGATTAGAGACTCAATGGCACCTCAAGAGTATAAGAGATCAACATCAAAGATGAATTTGGCTGGTTTCTTGTCATCATTTGGCTTACAACTCTTTCAAGTATTGATGGCAAGAGAGCTCAGAAAGCAACAAAGCTGTGCCCCATCCAGCCTTGGGGGAAGCTGTGCCCCATCCAGCCTTGGGGGAAGCTGACCCCCATTCAACGAGGCACATCTTCCCCAGAGAGGCCATATAGCCAGACAACATCCAACATGTTAGGGATCTCTCCACGCACACAACATTTCCCAGCCTACACATCCATGGTCCATCCAAACAGGTGAGGCCATCTCAAGTTTTTAATCCCTTACAACCAAAAAAAAGTCTCATCCAGCCAGTGGGTTCAAGCTTGAGGTCTCTGCTAGTTTGATCTGTGAATGATGCATCATGCAAAGGGGAGGGAAACATGCAGCAAATATCCTCGTGGTTCCTTGCAAAAGACAATTCAGATGTCCCACAGCAGCCCCAGTTGTCAACAGAGTCTTGACATTAGGAATCATGAGATCTTATGGTTAGAACTGGATGCACAACTGCAGACCAGATGCACAACTGGGGAGGCAACAGGTAAACCTGGTGCTCAGGGCTTTTCTCCAAGGCTAGTATTTTCCAGTAGCCTTTTTTCAGCTGGAGAGCTCTCATCTACTTCTCCAAGACTGTTTAGCGGTTCCTGTGTTACTTGTCAGGGTTGATCCTATAAAACTATCTGTCATTCCTTGGGTTTGGTTTAAGTACAGGGAGACAACAGGGGAGTAAGCTTTAAAAAAAGACTACAATAAAATCTGGGGTTTATTTATAAGTAAATAAGACCTGATCCAGCCTCTGGCAACCTCAGGAGCCATCTTTCTATCAAGTGCATTAGGGCAGAGTGCCAACCAGCTCTGGCCCCTAGAGACATAACTGCTTCAAGAAGGATTCAGGTCCCAGTGGGTGTAGGTTTGTTCAGGGAAGGGTGTAGCCCCAGGAATGGGAGGAGAAGGTCTGTCTCCTCCTACTTCAGGTTTTAAAGAATCTTCATCAAAAAAACCCACAAAACCCCAACAACGCAAAACAAAGAAAAGAAGAACCCAAAGCAGCCACCCTGCAGTGGGCTGAGGTCGATGTCTCTTCTCACACTACAATGAGGTTTTGTGAAATGGAACTGCTGGCCTGAAACCTGGAGGCACTGTTCAGCTTTAACTTGTACTTTATTCAGGCAAAACTCCAGCTGATGTGAGAGAGCACTGGGTCATATTAGGATTTGGCCCACATGGGCAGAGGAAAGCCAAGCTCAGAATGTCTCATAAACATATTAGCTAGAGACTTGGCTTTCTCCAAGATCCCAGGGATGAAATAGGGCTGTGATCGAATCTTCTTGACTGTGCTGCATAGAGCATTAGACTAACAGGATCCAAACATCTGTATGAGCGTGCAACTTGGTCTAGGTGATCCTGCTGTGGCAGGGGGACTGGACTAGATGATCTTTCAAGGTCCCTTCCAATTGCTAATGTTCTGTGATTCTGTGACCTGAGGTCCCTTCCAATCCCTAATGTTCTGTGATTCTGCAATCCGTATCTTCTCTTGCTCCTCCTGGAGAAGCCTGGAATATGGTGTGTGGCAGGTAGAAACTGAGTTCTAATCCTGTTAACCTGTTTTGTGGGGGTGAAGCAACAACTAAAATAAACCCCACGGTTGCTCCTGCTGAAGTGGAAAGCGTGTTCTTTCTAGTGATGAGGTATGAAGAGGGCATATTGTTCATTTAAGCCACACTCTATCGGCTTTGCAGTACAAAGTATTTTTGAAGGTTTACAGCTGCAGCAGAAATTCCCTGGAGCTTAACCGTCAGCTTTCTGCCAATCACAGAGCTGAAGGGGCTCTGGTTTGGGCTCCAAAAGTGACAATTTAGAGTTGCACGTCTTAAATGCAGAGCGGTTTTGAGAGAGCATCCTGACAGGTTTTGAACTCCTAAGAAATGGTTTTCTGGTGCCAAGCTACACAGTCTGGGAAACGCTGCGGGCCGCACGCCACACTCGCTCCCTGTATCGCTGCCAGAAACCAAAATATATCCCTATATTTTTAAAAAGTATAAGAAATATGGCCCAGGACTAAGGTTAGTGAATGCATTTCAACATTTAATGTATGACCTGCTCTCACAGCCGTCAGAAGCTGGTGTAGGAAGGGGTCCATGTATAGTGTATCGGGTAGCAGCACCACAGAGAAAGCAAAAGGAAGGGCAGGAAAGCACCTCAGATGGACCAAAACCCATCTACTGCGTTGAGGAAACAGTAAAACGTTGGCCAACATGCTGTAAAACTATTAATGTAATAGTTTAAAAGTGCCTTTGCAGTGGTTTCTGAAAGGGGAAACACAGGCATCTGAGAAGGTGTAGATGCGAAGGCACTGCTGTGAAGTCCGTACTTCAGAGGACAAGAATTCTTTGACATATCATGGCTGTCTCCACAAAGTGGTCAGGAGGAAGTTTCGAATTGTTTCTTCCCCAGAGTGGTTATGAGATGGAAAGAAAGGCTTTCGTCTTCTTGTACTTCCTTCATTTAACTAGAGTAGAGACGAGCTGGGAGAGAAACAGGCAAACTTTTCAAGACCTTGAATGGGCTCATCTTTCAATTAAGGATTTGGATGAACCAATTTGCTATAACTAAGTAGTTACAGGTTTGTCTTCAAGGGTATCGCTGAAATGTGATTGCTTATATAAATCACAGAATCACAGAACATTAAGGACTGGAAGGGACCTCAAAAGATCATCTAGTCCAATCCTGCTGCCAGAGCAGGACCACCTAGACAAAGACGCATAGGAACATGTCCAGACGGGTTTTAAATGTCTCCAGAGAATAAATCAGGGCTGGAAACAGCTCCCCGATGGGGGAATAACACAGATGTGGTTCTCATGCCCTCCTTAAGTGCCCTGCTCTGGCCTGGACAGAGCCAGGACACCAGGTGAGATCTCTGAGTTCAGCCCCATCTGGTGTCCCTGTGTGTGGGAGGCTTCATATATGAAAACACTGTCACAGATTCAAAGACTTTGGCTCGATACCTTCTGTTTATTTTTAATAAAAGTCAATAGAATTGTGGAACAGAACAAAATGTCAACCTCTGACCTTAGGAAATTTATGGTAGTAGAGAGAAAAGAAAGAAACACCCCCCCACCCCTGGTCCATGCTTTGTCCATCACGCTGTGCTGGGATCTAGAAGCAGAAATCTTCTCTCAGGACTGGGGCTTAGGAAGTGAGGATTTTTATCTCTCTATTTTCATTACAGTTAGTTAAATCCTTAGGCTCCTGTTAACACTGAGCTGTAAGTTGACTTTTTTGTTAAAATGCTGAAGCCCAATTTTCATTTAACAATTTTCTCTTGGAGGCCAACGTCAAATTAGCATGCTTTCCACTGCAGACCCCAGCAATTTGGTAGGCAGGAGGCTCACACATACTTAAGTTATTCAATACATTTTGTTATAGTCTGTACAAAATAAAAGCCTACAGAGAAGCCTGATTTATGATATTCCTCAGGTTTCCTGTTACTTTAAACCACCAACATCCTATGGCCAAGCCCTTCACAGGCAGCCAGCACATCTGGCCCAGAGTGGTTCTGTTGCCTATCGCCAAACTGCCACAATTATAATCAAGACATAATAGAAAAAAACCCCAATTTCTTATGACAAAGTGGAAAAAAAATAATGGAATAGGAAAAGGCAAAGCCTGTGGTGGGCATTTGTAGATAAGACTGGGTGGTTTTACAAAACATGTATTCCAGAAACACAGCAGCACAGCACGCTGGTCCAGGTGTCCAGCCTGGACACCTCCCTTATATGAGGAAAGGCTGAGGGAGCTGGGTCTCTTGAGCTTGTAAAAAAGGAGACTGAGGAGTAACCTCACTGATGTTTATAAATATGTGAAGGGTGGGTGTCAGGAGGATGGAGCCAGGCTCTGCTCAGTGTCATCTAATGATAGGA
>JAOXOE010000720.1:13413113-13427618 GCA_028565055.1 Phoeniculus purpureus
AAAGCAACAGGATGTTTTCTTCATGAAAGCACAAACCTGTAAGTCTGAAAATTCTGGTAATTTTCAAACCACAATAACAGGTAGTCAGCAACGGAACCAGAGGGAAGGTCTTGAAGCTCCAGCTGGCAAAGTTTAGGTTAGACAACAGGAAAAAATTCTTCCCAGAGAGAGTGGTCAGGCCTTGGAATGGGCTGCCCAGGGTAGTGGTTGAGTCCCCATCCCTGGATGTTTTTAAAAGTTGCTTAGGTATAGTGTTGGGGCATTTAGGGGTGCCCTTGTAGAGTAGGGTTGATGGTTGGACTCATTGATCCCAAGGGTCTTTTCCAACCTGAGTGATTCTATGATTCTCTCGAGAAGGTGCTCTTCATACCAAATACCAGGGACTTAACCAGCTCTTAATGATAACAATAACTCTTGTTGCTTCTTTTGGCAATCATTTTGCAAGTCTCCCTCAAAAGAATTAGATCACAATCAGTCCCACCTTAACTACATATTTGTTAGATGAATAAACAGGATGAAATTGGCCCAATGGTCCTGTCTGCTGGCAGAATCGAGCTCTTTCAGTGCCACAAGACTGGTTCCAAGGGTCGAGGGTATTTAACCCGCCTCTCTCATCATTGCCCTCTGCCAATGTTACATCTCAACAAATGTTTTCAGTGCTGCCTTCACCATCACTGCTGACAGCGAGCAAGTCAGAAAGACAAAATCATTCACATTTTAAATAGCTATTTTAGCAGCATCAACTGCACAATAAAAAAGCATATGCTACAAGCACGCAGCCAGCTATTTATTTGTGTTCATTTCTGAGCCATAAACTCTTAATTTGACATTTAAAACCTATTCGAGCAAGCAAGATCACTCTTTTATTTGCAAAGCACCTAAGCAGAGGCATTTTCAGAGCTGTTTAGGCAACGCTATGAAATGCAGGGTCTCTGATGATCATTTCCCCGCACTAAACATCACTTTGCCCCATGTCAGCCAAACCTGCATTGAGACTTCATCGCATGAAAGTACTCAGAACTCGGTGTTCTTCTTTCAGTTTTGCTTTTAAAGATAAAGAATTAAAAGAGAGGTTCACATTACTGATGAAGATAGGTGATTTGATGAACAATTCTCTGTACCTTTATTCACACCTCTTGTGTACCAGCTTCAGAACCACCTGGAACTGTACTTGAAAATGGCAAATCTGACAAGAAGGATGAGAAATCTGCAGTGAAAACACAGGACTGAGGGAAACGTTTTCTGACGCTGCAATCATTTGGTGGGTGTTTTTTTGGTGATCAGACAAGTTGCTTAGGTTGTGGTACCTCGAGCAGAAACATTGGTGCCATTGACAATTCATTTGAGCTGAATTACCTCTCTATTAGCTTCTACCATCTCAGTTAAAAGATGCACTTGGTCTTTGTCAGTAGAAGTTTCACTCTTAATGGAGAACTCAGCAGATGGGACCATGAAATACGTAGAGCAACAAGGATGATGAAGGGAGTGGAACACCTCCTCTACAAGGAAAGCCTGAGGGAGCTGGCTCTCTTTAGTTTGGAGGAGACTAAGGGGTGACCTCATTAATATATCTACAAATATGTGAAGGGTGAGTGTCAGGAGGATGGAGCCAGGCTCTTCTCAATGTCATCTAGTGATAGGACAAGGGGTAATGGGTGTGAGCTGGAGCATTAGGAGGTTCCACATCAATATGAGAAGGAACTTCTTCCCAGTGAGGATGATAGAGCACTGGAACAGGCTGCCCAGGGAGGGTGTGGAGTCTCCTTCTCTGGAGACATTTAAGACTCACCTGGATGTGTTCTTTTGTAACTTGGTCTAGGTGACTCTGCTGTGGCAGGGGGATTGGTCTAGATGATCTTTCGAGGTCCCTTCCAATCCCTAATGTTCTGTGATTCTGTGGAAAAAATAGGAGAGAAACTAAACCCCATAGACAGACGAGAAGAACAGAAGCATTAGGAATTGGAAGGAACCTCGAAAGATCATCTAGAATACACTAGGTTTGAACCTCTGGGGATGCTGGTTCCAGTTTGAGCTCTGACTGGGAAAGAAAATAGGTATGGTGGTCTCAGTAGTCCTCATTACAAAAATCACCCACTAGATTTGGTACCGCTGGCAGCCCTTTGCTAGTTACATCCAGGACTACAATAACAAGAGTGAACTGCAAGCCAGGCTGGAGGTGTGTTGGCACGCGGGGAAGTTTGCACAAAGCCCAGCTGTACCAAGGCCAGTGTTAACAGTCTCTTTACTTCAATTTGCTCTGAATTCACTCACATATTTGCCATCAAAATGGTTTGAAAGTCTTTAAAAGGAAAAAAAAACCCAAGGAGGGAGTAGAAGAGAGACAGAGACACAGGTTTTGAACGGTAAAACATATAGCAGACCCCATTCACAACAACTTTTGTTGCTGCTCAACTAAGTCCCTCAAGTCTATCTTTAAATTAGCTGAATTAGAAAGGATGTAAAACTAATCAGAATACTACCACTGAGCTACTCCTTTGTCTGAAATAGTGGAATATTTTTTCCTGGTAGAATAATTATATAGGTTATCGATCATAAATAACCTTTTATAAAGGACTAGGAAATAAAGTTTTACTTATTTTAAAATGCAAGTTTGCGTTTCTTGGAAGAATATAAAATCTCGTTATTTTTCTCCCAATTAAGCAACTTCCACATTTGAACCTCAGCAAATTGCATTTAATAAAATGCTGCCTGGATTTCATAAACGTTTTGCAATACAGTTTGCTCCATACCACATCTGAATGAATTAGAGTGGATGTATGCACATAGGTACCCCCCCCTCCTCCCTAGAGAGTCTCAAATGAGCCAAATATTCGGCTGATGCAAATCAGTGTTGTTCCAGATACTTTTCGACATGATATACTGCATTAAATCAACAGGCAGCCTTCTGCGACTGACTCCATCACTATGCCTGGCTGAAGCTGTAATTAAAGTCTGTGTTGCTCAGGAGTCAGTGCCCAGCAGCCTCAGAGGATTAATTAGGCCTGATATTTATTTCTTTTGATACAAAACCCAGATGTGTGCAGTTAAGCCAAAAACCATAGGGAGAGCCATCCTGCTTTTTTTTCCAGTGGACAGAGGAAAAGCAGTGTTGCCCACCCAGAATTAAAGAACAGAAGCAAATGATTATCATCATGGAACAATCTGGCAGTGGTGTGGTTTTTCATAATCTGCTAAGCCACTTTACCTGCCTGATTATGAAATAGTTCAGACGACTCCCACTTATTTTTTTGGTTGTTTTTCTGTTAACAAATATTGTACTAGATGTGTATTGATTCATTTGGCTGAAGGCTGGGAACAAAAATATATGGAGGGAATACTCTTGC
This sequence comes from Phoeniculus purpureus, assembly GCA_028565055.1. NCBI lineage: Eukaryota > Metazoa > Chordata > Aves > Bucerotiformes > Phoeniculidae > Phoeniculus > Phoeniculus purpureus. Next base: position 13,416,458 of record JAOXOE010000720.1, read on the forward strand.
AGGCTGTGGTTATAGAAATATATAAACTCGTATTTAACTTCAGGTATAAATTAAATGCTAAATGCATTATAAAAATTGCAAAAATATTAGAGCAACTCAAATGCTCAGAGGGGCTGGAGCACCTCCCCTGTGAGGACAGGCAGAGTGAGTTGGGGTTGTTCACTCTGGAGAAGAGGAGGCTCCCAGGTGACCTTCTAGGAGCTTCCCAATAGCTGAAGGGGGCTACAATGATGAAGGAAGTGGAACACCTCCCTTATATGAGGAAAGAGTGAGGGAGCTGGGTCTCTTGATCTTGGAAAAAAGGAGACTGAGGGGTGGCCTCAATCATGTTTATAAATATGTGAAGGGTGGGTGCCAGAAGGATGCAGCCAGGCTCTGCTCAGTGTCATCTAGTGATAGGACGAGGGGCAATGGGTGTGAGCTGGAACACAGGAGGTTCCATATAAATACGAGAAGGAACTTCTTCACAGTGAGGGTGACAGAGCACTGGAACGGGGCTGCCCAGGGGGGTTGTGGAGTCTCCTTCTCTGGAGACATTTAAACCCACTTGGACATGTTCCTGTGTGACCTGGTCTAGGTGATCCTGCTGTGGCAGGAGGATTGGACTAGATGATCTTTCGAGGTCCTTTCCAATCCCTGATATTCTGTGATTCTGTGATTCAGCCTTTTCTTTCAATGGGGAAAACCACCCACTCCCATAGATACAGTTCTAAATCTTTTCCTCATTAGAGGAAAAGAAATAAAAAGTGGTGGTTTCCAACCTTCAAACCAAACCTGCTCTTTGGGGTGTTTGAGCTGTGCAATTCCCGGCCATGCTTTAGCGATAAAGTATAAGAAGTAAATCCAGAGGAGCGGGAATCACCCAAACCCAAATACCGAAAAGAAATATGGAAACATCAGATCATTAGGGGCATTTTTCCCTTTAGTCCAGTTGAAAGAAACCAAGCATTTGCAACATAACATATGAAATTTTTTCTTCCTAATAATTTCTGATAGTCCTTTCTTGTTGTCAACCTGGGTATTGATTCAGAGTAATGAGGCTTCGTTGACTTTTGGATGAAATCCCTAGGAGAGTTTTGAGCCGGTGATCTAATGATAAAAGACTGGAAAGCCCATTCCTTTTCTCTGATGCAGCCAGCCAGCGCATTATACTGGAGATACACGACATTTTTTCCCCTCTGAATAATTCCTACAGACCTTTATGAAGACTAGTTTCTCTCTTTCTCGCTGACTGCATCAGTGTATTTTATAGCATCTCTATATAATTTAGGCTACAAGACAAAAATAGGGCTAGAAATAGTAGATATCCTTATTCCTTTTGGACTAGCACAGAATCACAGAACGTTAGGGATTGGAAGGGGCCTTGAAAGATCATCCAGTCCAATCCCCCTGCCAGAGCAGGATCACCTAGACCAAGTCACACAGGAACACATCCAGGCAGGTTTTAAATCTCTCCAGAGAAGGAGACTCCACAACCCCCCTGGGCAGCCTGTTCAGGCAGACTGTTAAAGGCAGGTTTTTGCATGGCTTCCCCAAGCATTTCCTCGCTTCTTTGCAGCTCGTTAAGCTCAATTTTTTTTTTTGTTTTTGTTGGTTTTTTTTCAGGCCCTTCCACAGGGGCATCTCAGAGGTCTCTACAACTCCAAACGTCAGCTGAAAAAACAAGAGCTCTCTTTTTAGCTCCTCCAGTTGATGCAGGACTCAGGCAGAAGGGAAAATAAATAAATAAATAGAGAAAGAAAGAAATAAGAAGGCAAATCCACTGCATTTGGAGTTAGAATCAAGTGCTACTGGTAGGGTGTCCTAGTCCTCCTCCCTTTCCAGGTTCTGGAGAACATCAGCCAAAATGACCTCAGCGAAGGGGGCACAGCGTCGCTCTCTGCTCTCCCCAGGTCTCTGCCATGCTTAACACTGTCAGAAAAGCCCCCGGCAAGCATTTGTAATTGCAGGGAGAAAGAACACTGCTGTCTTTATTTTTTCCCAACTTGACATCTATCAAATTTAGTTTAAGCGTTCCCCTGGGTTGGCTGAGTTGCCGAGCTATAAACTAAAAATAATTAAAATAAAATATTAAAAAAACCTCAAAACCCCTGAAGTCTCTTGCCAGGAGCGTATCGTTGGGAGTTAACAGCTCTCCATCACATGTTTCGGAGCGTTAGAGTAGCTGAAATAAGACAGGCGGGCTTAATGCAGCATAAAACTCTAATTCTTTGATGGCTGGATGCGATGGGCTTGATTTTTGCCCTTCAGGACAGGAAGTGATGTCTGTGGCAGGCATTTGCAATCAAGGTGCACTTGTTTGCTTTAAGATTCCAGTTAACATAAAATCAATAGGACTTGCTCAATGAAAAAGAAAGGCAGGGGAGGGTAAAAGGATTTTCTCTGACTAATGCCTCAAATAATTCAAACCTTGCCCTGACAGTCCCTGTATGGGAGAAGCCAAGTTACCTTTCCATACTATAGAAGATGACTTTGCCAACTTATCAACCCCCCAGCTCGGATGTATCAGCTATCACCAAAATTGGAAAGTTGAGGTACAATGACCTACAGTTTTGGCTTAAACTTGTCCAGACAAGACAGCACGTTCCCAGACTGGTCACATTCATGAATGTCATAAAAAACATACTTGTTCTATGACACGCATGAAATAAAATTCTCAAACAAGACATCTCTAACCAGAAAGGCATGAAGCAAAAACTCTTGAAGCACGTGATGGGGAGAGGACGGCTACGAATGGTGTTTTGACATCGGCGGGATGTTGAAATAAAGCTTCTCCAGGCTTAGCTTTAACGTTGGGTTTGTTATTTGTGTCATTCTTATAGGTCACAGAAACTGCGAGAGATAAGATACAAAAACTCCCCAGAATCAGTCAAAACATGGTGCAAAATTTTAGTGTAACCTGTTCCAGTGTAAATTTAAGAGAGAAGATTAAGTCAAGGATCATGTTCTGGGGGTGATCCTGTTCTGTCAGGGGGATTGGACTGGATGATCTTTTGAGGTCCCTTCCAATCCCTGATGTTCTGTGATTGTGTGGTATGAGCAGACACTGATACGTGTGTTACATGCAGCTAAAGAATGAACCTGAATCCATCTGCATCTAATGCTGCCATGGGGGGTGTGTGGAGTCTCCTTCTCTGGAGGCATTTAAAACCCTTCTGGATATGTTCCTGTGTCACTTGGTCTAGGTGATCCTGCTGTGGCAGGGGGATTGGACTGGATGGTCTTTTGAGGTCCCTTGCAATCCCTAATGTTCTGTGATTCTGTGAGGTTCTGCGATTCTCATTCAGTATCTTCTGCATTTTGATTACAGATTTGTTTTTACATCTAGTGAATAGAATCTGGAACTTTATCTTTTTCTACTCTAAAGATGTTACAGCAGAAAAACGTTAGGAAATGGGATTTTAATAAAAATTTGACATTGTCAATAATCTTTTTCTTCGTAAAAATCAGCGGTTTTGTATTTTTACCAACAGGATTCACAGAATCACAGAACATCAGGGATTGGACGGGACCTCGAAAGATCATCCAGTCCAATCCCCCTGCCAGAGCAGGATCACCTAGACCAAGTCGTGCGGGAACACATCCAGGTGGGTTTTAAATGGCTTCAGAGAAGGAAACTCCACAACCCCCGTGGGCAGCCCCTTCCAGTGCTCCTCTATTTGAACATGATAAAGTCATAAAGTTGAGATGGTTACATTTAACCTTCAAGATCAGAAAATTCACCTTTTCAAGCCCTACAAAAGAGGAATAACTTTAATTTTTGTTAATGGTTCGTTGCAGCTAGCTCTAAATCAAAACCAGACCCAAAATCATTGCTCTGTTCTTGTCAACGTTGCTGAACACCCTCCCCAGCTTTAAACCGAGTCTGTATCTCACCTCCACAATTTTCGCGCTGCTCTGATACAAATTGTCTCCCCCTAATGTGCGGCCAAGCTCCCTCACAGAGGGGATGCCCTGGGCTCAAGGGAGCTACACCCACAGAAGATTTGGTCCAGGACTTGGAAATGAAGTGTGCTCCAGTGCACAGACTAGAGGTGGTTGGGACTTTTCCAAGGTACTTATTTGGCTGAGTGTCACAGAATGGCAATTTGTTGAAACTGAAACCATTCACAGGGGAAGGTCTGTCTGAAGAAAGCTCCCAACTCAGAGTGAAAAACAGAAAAGCAAGTAAGAAAACAAATAAGAAAAAGAGAGAGAGAGAGAAAAGGGAGGGGGCCAGGGAGTAAAGATTGGTGGTTAGAAAAACTGCCCCTTTCTGACAGTCCTGGAGGGAAAAGTTATGGGGTCTGGCTTGGGGGGATTCCTGCCTTTCTTGCCGTAAATGGCCAGTTGTGCAGAACATGTTTCTTAGAAGAAAATGTCAAAGAACAGCAGAAGGTAAATTCACACAGTCCGCTCTCTGGAAGGAAACCGTTCCTGGACTTCTTGAAGTTTTGGTTTTTCACCCACTTCTGCAGCCATGGTCTGTTCTTAATGCCGAGAACTGCTAAAACACTGCGTCAAATCAAACTGATCAACAATAGCTGATTTCACAGAATCACAGAATCATTCAGGTTGGAAAAGACTCTTGGGATCATCGAGTCCAAGCATCAACCCTACTCTACAAGTTCATCCCTAAAGTGGATTCCCGAACACTACACCTAAGCACCTTTAAATTCTGACAGGGGGATTGGACTAGATGATCTTTTGAGGTCCCTTTCAATCCCTAATGTTCTGTGATTCTGTGATTTAAACACATCCAGGGATGGGGACTCAGTGACCACCCTGGGCAGCCAATTCCATTGCCTGACCGCTCTCTCCGTGATGAATTTCTTCCTGATGACCAGTCTAACACTCCTCTGTTGAAGCTTGAAGCCCTTCCTTCTGGTTCTGTCACTAATTACCTGTCAGAAGACACCTAGTATATGATCAAGCAACGCATACCTGCAGGACATTTTCTGCCAAGCCTATTCTTTATGGGAAAATTGGTCTCTTTATCACAGTATCACAGAATCAGACAACATTTGGGATTGGAAGGGATCTTCAAAGATCATCTAGTGGGTGTCAGGAGGATGGAGCCAGGCACTGCTCAGTGTTATCTAGCGAAAGGACAACGGGTAATGGGTGTGAGCTGGAACATAGGAGATTCCACATCAATATGAGAAGGAACTTCTTCATGTTGAGGGTGACAGAGCACTGCAAGGGACTGCCCAGGGGGGTTGTGGGGTCTCCTTCTCTGAAGCCATTTAAAACCCACCTGGACATGTTCCTGTGCAACTTGGTCTAGGTGATCCTGTTGTGGCAGGGGGATTGGACTAGATGATCTTTCAAGGTCTCTTCCAATCCCTAACATTCTGTGATTCTGTGAGTCCTCCCCCCAGCAGGATCACCTTTGGGTTGACTTCTTATAAAAACCAGACACGACAAACCCAAAGTATTTGAGAGAAAGAAGCAGCAATTCCCCGTCAGAACTTACAAAAGCTGCCTCAAGAATGGATTTCTTGACTTGGTTACCTTGGAATAAGGTAAAGTGACTTTAAAATTGTGCCAGAGGGTATTTCGAGTGAGCAGATGCTGCTGCTCCACTGTTTTACAGGCATAACAGAAAGTTTATGGCTCAGTCACGACACGCTTGCTCTGCGGCAAGGAATTATGACCTGGCTGTCCTCTGCCACAAATTTCTGTGAGATGTTTTCTGTCCTTTGGGACTCAGCTTTCCAGTTTTTGAAGGAAAATTAGAAGGAAAGCAGTCTGAACACGCACATGGTAAAATCAGACCTGATATGAGCACAGCTCTCCCCAGTGCAATCACTAATGTTCGTATTGGCTCTGGTGTTGGTCATGCGTAGGTTGAACATATTTTCTATGGTCGTGATACACGTCAGGCAGTAAAGATGCGTGAGGTAAAGCTGCCATAAGTTTGGTCCTGCAAGGTGGGAGGATGGAGAACTTCGCTCAGGGTGGGACATACACAACCAGCGTTGCACAAATATTGAAGGCTGCTGGATGTCTAGAAATAAGAAAACTATCCCAAGGGCTGCAGATGCTGACTTAGTGATTAGCTGTAGGGAGATCTGGTTTCAGGCAGGTCACTGATGGGCTTTAAGCAGCTCTTGATCCCAGAGAGAGCACCTGACCCTCAACGGGTGCTGTCACCAACATCGTGTTTGTCTCCCTCCTTGTATCTCACACTCTTTCAAGAGCCGGGAGCTGCTCTCCCTCTGCACAGTGACGGTCACAGAGCACTGGAAACAGCTACCCAGGGAGGTTGTGGAGTTTCCTTCTGTGAAGAAGATGATCTTTGGTCTAGAAGATATTCGAGGTCCCTTCCAATCCCTAATGTTCTGTGATTCTGTGTGACTCTGTGATTCTGATAGAAATTTAAAACCTGCCTGGACATGTTCCTGTGTGACATGATCTAGGGGATCCTGCTGTGGTGGGGGCATTGGACTGGATGATCTTCGAGGTCCCTTCCAATCCCTGATGTTCTGTGATTTGTATTCAAAAAAGGGAGGCAGGATTTGAATGTCTCCTTCCTGAAGAAGCACAGTGTATCCTTTCACCCCAATATTCCTTCTCCCCCTGTTATCTCCACCCCAGACCTTTACTTAGCACTAGCCTGGAGAAAGAGAAAGAGAGAGAGAGAGAGAGAGCGCGAAAACAGACAGAAAGAAAATGCTGCCTGGATTGGAAAAGTCATCTTTTCCCAGGAGCAGCGTAATAATGTTAATGGAAGGGAGAACGGGAAAGAGGAAATGTTTCGCTAACGTGGAGAATTTCTGGCCTGGGTTCTTTCTGAGGCCTGTTTGTCAGGGGGAAAAGGAAATTGGTGGCTGGATGAAATATGAGCTGATGCAGCTGCATTGCCTTTAAATACAAGCTTTTTTAGGCACACTGGTGCTTCAGTCTGGGGATATAAGCAGATGCTGAATGCCTTTCCCTACTTCACATGGGGCCTTTGCGTGCTGTGGTTTTAAGACCAGTGTTCAGGTGATTAAAAAAAAAAAATATATAAAAAAAGGGGGGGGGAATGAAATGTCATTTTCGGAGAAGCAAAAAATACTTCAGGCTCTTTGGCGCGCAAGTCATAAAGGGCTTTTTGTGCGCGGGCAGTCAGTGCAGTGTCAAGAGAAATCACTTGCACAAGGTGGAGTAACGCTATCTGAAATTAAATTCTGGCCTCTGTTTACAAGGAATACTTTAAGGTTTTTAAAAAAAAAAGCACTTTTTCTGTTCAAGAAATTACACACAGAATCGCACAGAACATTAGGGATTGGAAGGAACCTCGCAAGATCACCCAGTCCACTCCCCCCGCCACAGCAGGGTGATTGAAGAGAACTAAGAGACAACCTCCTCCTCGTCTCGAAAATCACAGCTTTGCTGTTCTCCCTCTCTGTAACATGGGAGCCCCAAGTATAAGTTAATTAGCAGAGCTCATCAGCCAGACCTAACGAGCACACAACAGCTTTGGACAGTGGGGTGACTTCTTCTTCACAGTGAGGGTGACAGAGCACTGGAAGGGGCTGCCTAGGGGGGTTGTGTAGTCTCCTTCTCTGGAGATGTTTAAAACCCGCCTGGACATGCTCCTGTGCAACTTGGTCCTGCTGTGGCAGGAGGATTGGACTGGATCTTTCAAGGACTCTTCCAATCCCCAATGTTCTGTGATTCTGTGAAATCTGGGTGGAGGTTTAGGACGGCTCTGATCGGAAAGAGTTTGAACTGCAAAGGTCTGAACTCTCGTGCTCTGGCTTTCCAGGCTCTTTGAGCCTGATTCCTATTTACACTAAGTTTCCTTAGCATAAAGGGGCCTTCAAGTGGGCATGCAGTGAAGGAATATTTCAAGGCAAAGAGCATGCAGAGCGGGCTTTCGCTGCCCTCCTTGCACCTTCCGCAGAACAAGCCTCTCACTGTTTTCTTACAAGGGTGAAATGCCAGATGTAGCCCTAGTCTGAGGTGGAGGAGAAAGGCTCTGGCTTTCAGTCTTATTGAAGCTCTTTTCCACTGTGCTCCTGTGCCTCAAGGACCTAAATAATTAGGAGGTTTTTTTGCCCTGGCTGCTTTTTATTCCTACTACTGAAGTTCTGATTTCCTACCCTTTCTCCATTGCTGGAAAGACAAAAAGTCACCTCGAGGTGGTTGTCCAAGGTGGAAGCTGTGTTGACACACCCTGGAGATGTCGTTGAAATATAAATAGCAAATAGACAATTAAAAATAGTTTGTTCCCTTGAACGATCACTTTAGAATTTAAGGCTTACTAGCAGCTTCTGAGACCTCCTTGGCTTGGTCCCAGCTGGGACCTTTCATGTATTTTTAAATGCCAGCCAGTTCCTCACTCCTGAGGAAATTAAGGAGCATTAAACACCCGGCAAAACCCGGATTTCTGGCCAAAGACAGTTGCACAGTTTTTCTGTGACAGTATTTATGAACTAAGACTCTCATCCAGCCTACCAAAGCGCCTGAAGAAAACCTTCCTTACTATTTATACCTGCTCCTTTGCCAAGCAAAGACCTCTCTGACTGTGGAACAATCTCCCAAAAGGTATGTTGGAAATCTGTTTTGGCCTGTTCTGTGTAGCTGAACCGATCAACGTAGCTGGTTGTCAGTTTTAGAACTAATGATTTTTAACAGAAACTGCGTTCCTGAACCCAAAAACCTTTGTCCCAAGCTCTCGACTGCGTGGACTTTCTGTCCACGTTTTCCTAAGGTCTATTGAGAGGTTTCTCTATGACTTGCTCACCAAAAATGTTTCAATACTTCATCTTAATCCAATAACCGCTTCAGAAAGAATCTGTTTCAAAGCCTCATGATTTCTTAGAGGATCTATTTTGACCTCAGAATATTGAAATTCAGAGTAATTGCAAACACAGGTTTTCAACACAATCAGGTTTATTTTCTCTGTGGAAAACCTCACCCATACGCCTGCAGGGAATAGCTGCCTTTGCCAAATCCAACTTTTGGTGCTCAGAAGAAGTGGGATGTATAAATAGAAAGTGTAAGCTTTTGGACGTACAAAGTGAGGTTGTAATTCAAGGCCTCCCAGCCGGTGGCAACAATTGTCCATGTCTTGTGGGGTGTCAGTTTTCCCTCTTCTCTTTATTTGGCTCAGCATGGCTCCTTCTGCGATCACGGTTTAAAGACTTGGCTTATGCCTGCTCTGTCTCCTATCTCACATCAAGTCACCATCACACAGAATCACAGAACATCAGGGATTGGAAAGGACCTTGAAAGATCATCTAGTCCAATCCCCCTGCCAGAGCAGGGTCACCTAGATCAAGTCACACAGGAACATGGCCAGGCGAGTTTTAAACGTCTCCAGGGAAGGAGACTCCACAACCCCTCTGGGCAGCCCCTTACAGTGCTCCGTCATCCCACTGAGCTGCAGGGTGCTACCCTCTACTCTGATACTGGAGTCTCTCGGCCTGCAGTGGGATACTAGGGGGTGGGAAAAAAAGCTCCAAAAAAAGGGCACAAAAAAAAAGCGCACAAACCAGCACCAAACATTAAAGCACAAATCTCTTCTAAATGATAGACTGACTGACACATGATTTCCCTTGACAAACAAAAGCAGAATGAATCGCGTACATCACAATTTTGACAGCGAGTACGGAGGTTGAACTGGCTCTTTAAGCAATTTTCCTGTGTACGCCGCGTTGCTGTTCCAGTTCAATGTGAGCATATGGCAAGCACAGGAACGATACTTACTGGTGCCAGGGCATGACCAAAATCTATAATAACGTTGTTTACTTTCACCAGTCCTGTGAGAAAGAATGTGGCCTCATGCACTCAAACGACCTCACACTTTTGTGTTGTGAACAATCAACTCAAAACACGTATCATCCCTGAGGAACACAAGGACCCAGGACGTTTGCGCTAGCTGAGGTGTCTGTACAGAGTCTCACTTGTCTGCTGGAGAAAACCTAAGGAAGTTCTCCCCGTGACGTTGGTGAGAGTGGAGGGAGGCAGCAGACGAGCCCAGCTTTTGGAGCATGCTTGGCTTACGCTCTTTTTGTTGTTGTCATTTCTGATAAAAATCAGAATGTTTCAAAGTCTTCTACAGACAGAGCTCTGCCAACTTCCTTCTCCCACTAAATTGGCTGTTCTCAAGCGCTGCCAGGAAAGAGCATATTTTAGCATCCTAGCACCGCGTGGTCTGGCAGGTGAGTGTTGGGAGGCTGAGGCGGTTGGCCACTCCTCCTCTGCAGAAAGGTTATAACATCCAAGGCTCAAGGGGGGTTTCCTCCACACTTTTGTCCGGCTCTAAAGCTGCCCTAATGGTGTGGAGCCACGGGACAGTGCAGGCTTTGAAATTCTCGGGGAATAAACAAGCTCGGATGCCCGAGGAAACTCCAGCTCTTGCAGAAAAAACATCCTTCTTTACAACCAAAATCAGAATGTCAATACTAGGCGAGTCTTCAGTTCACTTTGGTTTGAAACATCGTGAGGAAAGAAGAGCGACAGCCTGAAGGAACAGGATCTCTTAAATAAAGACCTAGTGTGTTGAAGGAACAGGAGCTGGGGAATTTGAGCGACGTTGCGGTGATTCATTTAATAGCTCGGGTAAATTTCCAGTGACAGCAATGGCAAAGACTAGTGCTGCAAAGGTTCAGGAGATGCTGTGGAAACTGATCTGTGTAAAGTAGTTTCCCAGTTGTCTGGAAAGCACACAGACATGGATTTCAAGCATCCAAAAGCCTGAAAGCTGTGAGAAGCTGACTTGAACTAACCCCTAAGCCAAGTGACGAGAACTAGGACTCTGCATCTGAGGGCACACTGCTTAAAATCAAGGTTATCTCTGCTGAAGACAGTGTTTGCACAAGACTGAGCAGGGTAACCTATTGGTAGAGTCATAAATCATAGAAACACAGCATCATTAGGGATTGGAAGGGACCTCGAAAGATCATCTAGTCCAATACCCCTGCCACAGCGGGATTTCCTAGACCAAGTCACACAGGAGCACACTCAAGTGGGTCTTAAACGTCTCCAGTGAAGGAGACTCCACAACCCCCTTGGGCAGCCTGTAAAAATATTGTAACGGGTTGAAACTAAGAAACTGCTTTGCTCCCAGGTTTTAAGGGGAAAGGAATCCAAAGCAGTCAGGTCTCAGCGAGATCTCGGATAAATTTGCCAGACAATGGATTGCTTAGGAAACTAAAAGAGGAAAAGTTTATTAACTCTTAAACTA
>JAOXOE010000720.1:13433467-13477214 GCA_028565055.1 Phoeniculus purpureus
CCGGAACTTGGATATCCTCGCCGCCTTTACCAGCAGTATACGGCGTCGACTCTCCCTCTTCAATGGCGGATTTGTCTGCTTGGGATGGAGTGGGTTCTGTCGACTCCAATTCCTTGGAAGCTGGAGAGACGTCGATAGGGTTTTGGGCGCCAAGCTCTTCAGTAAAAGGTGAAGATTCTTGGCCTTCGTTTGTCTCAGATGTTCCCTGCGGTAGGTCCGCGTCTGCCACGCCGGGTAGATCAGTTTCTGCCTCCCGCATTTGGGAGGGCTCAGGCAAGATGTCAAGACCCGGACACCCTGGCTCAGCCGGTCGCTGTTCTGTCGATGGTGGAATCTCATCTGCAGGTGGACTGGTTATGGAGCTGTCTACTGTGTTCTGGCTTTTGTCGTCTATCTCATGCTGCTGGGTGTCCTCAACAGGCCGGCTTGTTTCTTGCTGCCCATCACGCCCAGTAGCGTTGTTTGTCTCGCTGGAAGGAGTATCGCTTTCGCCGATGTCAGACTTGCGACCCTTCTTTTTCTTTTTGCTCATCTGAATTTATTTGGAAACACAATTTAAGTTAATGATAAATTCCTTCACTAAACCGCTGGTAGCTAAGTGTTGCCTGACTGGGACAGACAGATAGTGAGTTTAGTCTGGAACCCTTTATGCTTCTATAAGGCTCATAATGTGTCTAAATTGTGCAATAATACAGCACGGAGATAAATTATTTCATGGCAACAGCTTACGTATTAAACCCTTCTAAAGCACAACAGAGTGCAGCAGGCAAGAGGATTAAAACAACTGGGTTCTCTTCCAAGCATTAAAGCTGAATGTCTGCACAACTGGCACAAGCCATTCAGCCTCAGCAAGCCCCAGTTCCCTCCTCCTCTTCCATCTGTCGTCTTCATGACACTGCTCTGCTTCCTGCCTCTGAAGAGTAAGCTACCACCTTATTCTTAGCCTGTATTTTTATTATTACCTAAATAAGGTGGCTTTGATCTCAATAACAGTTTCAGATGGTCTTGTAATAATTAATTAAAAATAGCTTGAGCAATATTTTGACTCTCATACGACATGAATCCTTCTGCCTAATCTCCCAAATCTACCTGCTTTCGTTATACCCCCGGGGCAGTGAGTGCCAACGATTAACTATCTACTGCATGATGTATTTTCCACAGATTGTAAAGGATTCCCCTTAAAGGCAGTGGTGGGTTTTGCCTTTTCTTCTAGTGGGTAAGCATCCTCATTAGTACCAGGTGATTCATTTAAAGCACAATTACACAGGGAATTCAGCTAATTGATTGGATAACCCTCGATTCCTTTGTAAAAACAGAATCCTCAAACCTGAAGAGCTTGGACTTAGTGGTAGTCATGTACCGAGAAGTTTACTTTAAAAGCAAACGTTTAGGTTAATGGGATCCATATGATATGAATTCCTAATAACTTTACCATGGGTGGGCTTATCGAACTGCTTATCATAACAGAAGCGGGGCCATTTCAAAGGAGCTTTCTTCTGAGACTTTCTGAAGACTTTTCTTTCACCTCAGATCTATAGAAAATTCCACTAATTCACCATTGAGAAAATATTCAAGCCCCCCCCCAAGCCATGATTCAAAGGGATTATTTTCAAAATGTGTATTTTTTAACCCGTTGCTGGCAGGACATAGCAGGAGGATTGGACTAGATGATCTTTCGAGGTCCCTTCCAATCCCTAATCATGCTATGATTCTATTTCATGGAAATGTGTGATACTTTGAAAGGAGATGAGCTCTGGGTGGGCATGTTTGTGATGCTGCTGCTCTTGGATCCGAGATCACAGAATCACAGGGATTGGAAGGGACCTCAAAAGATCATCCTGTCCAATCCCCCTGCCAGAGCAGGATCATGTAGACCAAGATGTCACATTTATATATGAAAGTGATTGGGGGTTTGGACTAAAGATGCTACACTGAAAGGAAAGCTCAAGAATAATTTGGGCTCTTTCATAACCGAGGAAGTCAACACGCATATTCCAGTTGCCCTCTGTGTGTTTTGAATCAGATCTATATAGAGAATCTAACCACTATTTCTAATTCCAGAGAGGAATCAATGAGAATAAACAACTCCGAAGGAGTTACTAGAACATTTAGCAATCAAAGGACCAAGGCCTCCCAAACGGTTCGAAGACAAAACTTCCTATACAGAGCTAAATCATCGTACAAGCAACAAGGAAATTATCATTTCTTAATTTATTAATAAACATTTTCAAATTAAAACTATGTTAAATTTGCCAGAAAATCTACTACTCGAAACTTAAACCTTCTCTCTGCTTTCTGCATAATACTAATGTTGATTGTACACTTTTTTTCTCCAATATAAACTTTTCAAATATAGAAAAATATAGAAATAATTTTAAAGACCCAAACATTAAGGTAGAGTTTTACATAAATATATATATATGTGCATTTAAAGAGAACTCCAGCATCCTGATAACATCTGGGAAAAAAGAAGCTGCCAGCATCTCGGCAGATATGAAAGTTGTCATGATGTTCATTGAAACATAGAATCACAGAACATTTGGGATTGAAGTGACCTCTAAAGATCATCCAGTCCAGTTCCCCTGCCAGAGCAGGATCACCTAGATCCAGTTGCATAGGAACATGGTCGGGTGGGTTTTAAACATCTCCAGAGAAGGAGACCCCACAACCCCCCTGGGCAGCCTGTTCTAGTGCTCTGCCACCCTCACTGTGAAGAAGTTCCTTCTCATATGGATGTGGAACCTCCTACATTCCAGCTTACACCATTGCCCCTTGTCCTATCATTAGATGACACTGAGCAGAGCCTGGCTCAATCCTCCTGACGGTCACCCTTCATATATATGTATAGACACCAGTGAGGTCACCCATCGGTCTCCTTTTTAGCAAGCTCAAGAGACCCAGCTCCCTCAGCCTTTCCACGTCAGGGAGATGCTCTACTCCATCATCTTTGAGGATCTGCGCTGGACACTCTCCAGCAGGTCTATGTCTTTCTTGAACTGAGAGGCCCAGAACTGGACACAATATTCCAGATGCCATCTCCCCAAGGCAGAGTAGAGAGGGAGGAGAACCTCCTCGATTGAGACACCATAATAATCATAGAATCACAGAATCATTAGGGTTTGGAAGGGACCTTGAAAGATCTTCTAGTCCAATCCCCCTGCCACAGCAGAATCACGTAGACCAGGTGGCACAGGAACATTATATTTGCAGTACTTACTTAAAACAAACCCCCTCTCCCTCAGCAGAAGAGGAGGACAGCATCATAAAACATAATCATTTGGGTAAGATTCCTGCTGGGGTAGCTGCATGGGCTGAAGAAAAGAGAAAACATTAAAACCACCAACTGCAGTCATGCCTGGCATTGACCTATGGGGACATTAAAGTGATCTACAAATATGTGAACAAGGGTGATTGAGAGCAATTCTGTAACATGGCGGAAACAATGTGGGAGAGGGAGAATTAGGGTGGCTGACTGTGAAGGGCAAAACAAAGGTTAAGTTTCAAGGAGAACTTCAGAGAAAGAGCTACTTGGTTGCATGGGGATTGCCAGGGGCACACACTGCTATCACCATTCACGATAAATCATAGTAAACACAAATCCTGTGCGAGGATTTGGCACAATCCAACCCAAACGTCTGTGATTGTTGAAAATTTGAAGTAAAAAGAAAATTACCACTACTTTGAGTGTAATTTAACTCCAAGCTAAGCAACCTGTAAGAGAGTTTACTATTCACTGTCATCCTTGTCTGCAGTGGTTGGTCATAGAATCATAGAATCATTACGGATTGGAAGGGACCTTGAAAGATCATCTAGTCCAATCCCCCTGTCGTGCCCTTAAAGTTTGTATAGCACCTTTTTAAAGCCCTCAGTCATTTGTCCTACACAACCAACTTCTTAAATAGCTCTGTTTCACTGCTGTAAATGCTACCCATCCACAATATTACTGCAGGGAGGTGCCCTGGTGATCACTGCATCCCGTTACAGCATGAGGGATAACAGTCTGGCACATTAGGAGCTGTACAAGGTGATGAGAGGCCAGTGCGTGAGGCCGGTGTGTTGATGTACAGAGTTTCCAAACATTAATGCAGAAGGGAAGTTGACACTGGAAAATCTTGTTATTGACTGTGGCTGGACGGCCGTACACTTAATAACGCTATCAATTTATATGCTACAGACACTGGGCTCCTCAGAGGAGAAGGCCAGGCTGGAAGGAGCTCGGAGATGGGCATGTCACAGGAAAAGATGTGGGCTTGTTGGCAGAGAAGTGTGAAGAAGGTGGTAGGTTGCCGGTCAGCACTTTACCTGGCCCAGACCAGGCGTGTTAAATCATGGGATGCAAACCCACACGTGGATGTACATGGTCGGGAAAACAGAATAGCAGGCGCTCTACAGCCATGTCCTTCAGACCAACACTAAGTTTCTTCTCTTTTTCTCAGGAATGAGGAAAACTCGTTGAATGTCATCAGAAGACCAAAACTTTCAGAAAACTAAGCTTGGATAGGGATCGCAGAAGCTCCAGAAACCTATTTTTCCACAAATTCCACCTCTAGGAGGCCTCCTAAGTAATCAAAAACAGTTTGAAGCTGCGATCCCTCGTTGCTGGGCTGTAAGATTGTTGTGTTAGAGGCTTAACAGGCTTGAAAAAGCTGGGCTGGAGCAGCAGTGCAAGAGAGAGCAGTGTTTATTGAGCAATAAAAGAAACATTACGTTTCATTGCTCAGTCGAGCTGCCCTACAGAAGCAAACCCCTATGCCTTATAATACAGGGCGTAATAAATACTGATACTATAAAGGGGTCTGCTGGAAACAACCAGCAGGACCCTATCACACTGTAATCAAGCCTCCCGTTAAATTAGTGTCCCCCTTGTGCTCGCTGCTTTATTGTCTGGCGGGAGCGACCGCCTGAAGGTTTGAACGCCGGCACCGGTGGGTTCACCTCCTGCACGACTGCACTCTGGTTACCCTCTCTCGGGGACATCTCTCCGAGGCCAAGGGTTAGGTTTCCTCCCAAGGATTAGGCGGCAGGCTCATGTCAACAAGGTGGCCGTGGAGATACAGGCAGAGCAGGAAGGAGTTGCGAGGCCAGTGGAGAAAGATCCAGCTATTTCAGGGCTGCAGATTAATCCTGATAATGCTGCGTTGGGCCATTTTTTTCTCCCTTGGTTGGGTCAAGTTCCCCCAGCAACCGCAAAGCCTGTCATTAATAAAATTAAAAAAACCCAGTCACAACTTCCAACCTCTGTGCCCTTTTCAGAGGTGCAAAGATAAATTGAATATAAAATGAAAGCCTTGCTTTTTGGCCTTTGCAAACCTCTCCTTGCTCTTTCACTTTCCTTCCCAGAATTCTGCATCGCTGACCTTCTTCCAGTCTCCACAGTCCTGGGAGCACACGCAACATATGGACCTCATTGTCCTCTAGAGTGAGGAGGGCACGGGGGTACCTTTCCCACTGACCTTTTCCGACACAGGCTGGGGTGCATTACTGACGGCATCTGCACAGCTCTACCTGGGCTGGCCTTTGGCGACGTTTCCCTTCGAGCCATTGTCTGATATTACAATTATTATCAAAAGCTGAGCTGCCTTCCAGTGGTTCTTTGGAACAGAAAAGGCCCTTTTCTGGTTTTTGTTTTTGTTCTCTAACTGAAATTTTTGGCTTAAATTTATGTTTCTGCTAAGATGATTTAGTCACAGAACATTAGGGATTGGAAGGGACCTCAAAAGAGCATCCAGTCCAATCCCCCTGCCAGAGCAGGATCACCTAGACCAAGTTGCACTGGATTTTGCAAGGAAGCAGTGGTTGCAAACCAAAAGAGAGACAAACAGGAACATATCTGAAGATGCTTTAATTTTCAGAAACCAAAAGTAACTGAAGAACAGTTGTTAAAAATTGGAAAAGTGTTAGGTTTGGGGTTTTTGTCGGTAAACAAGGATGTTTCTGTGGAAATCTATGGTTTTACAGTTGCTTACAAAACAATCACTGGGGAACTACCACACTCCAACCACATCTTTTTCATTTTCTTCTGGTCACATAACACCAGGTTTCCATTTGCTAGAAATAAACGAGGAAGCCATGGGGTATCCCTCCTCTTTTCATTCATGCAAATAATCCCATTAAAGTCCACAGGAGTTCTCGTATCCAGTGGGCAGGTTCTGACCCCAATTGTTTTAACAGTTCTTTTTATCCACACCTCGTATTGTAGCTAAAAAATCTTGCAGAGCTTGACAGAAAGCTTCAAATCATGAGTTTGCCTGATGATGGGATGAGTATTACGTAAGCAGGTTGCTTGGTTGACATCACTCAGGTGAAAAAGAGGAGAAAACAATGCAAAAAAGAAGTGTTGAAAATAATGCAAAAAAACAAGTGTTGAAGGGGGTTGTGGAGTCTCCTTCTCTGGAGACGTTTAAAACCTGCCTGGACGTGTTCCTGTGTGACTCAGTCTAGATGATCCTGCTGTGGCAGGGGGATTGAACTGGATGATCTTTCGAGGTCCCTTCCAATCCTTAATATTCTGTGATTCTATAAAGAGATGGCAGAAGTTTGGTGAATCAGGCTGGTGCTGCCATCCACTTCCTGAGAAACCACTATCAACCCATTTTTTCCCCTCTGTGCCTCAGTTTCCCCACCTGCAAAATGTGATTTCTCAAACTCCTTCACTTCAAAGAGTTGTGACTATATAGTCAGTGATAAACTTCAGGTCATTAAATGTAAGAGAGAGAGAGAGAGAGCAGCACTTTCCTTCACGTAAAGTAGAAGTTGGTCCTTTTTGGTAAATGGATGATCTTCTCATCCCACTACCCCGCTGCTACTCAGAGTCCTTCCCTTAGCAATGTGATGGATGATGCTACATTTACAGAGGTAACTGATTCAAAGTGAGCAAGCCCCTACACATGCTCACACAGCTCCACGCTTCTCTTCACAGAATCACAGAACATTAGGGATTAGAAGGGACCTCAAAAGATCATCTAGTCCAATCCCCCTGGCAGAGCAGTGAGGATTAGGTCTGCTTAGGGTCACCCTACATCATCATACATGAGGGACAGGCCACCTCCAGTGGCACAGGTCAGCCCCAGAGCTGTCCCTCACACTTCAGATCCTGCAA
The DNA here is from genome assembly GCA_028565055.1 of Phoeniculus purpureus. Lineage (NCBI taxonomy): Eukaryota > Metazoa > Chordata > Aves > Bucerotiformes > Phoeniculidae > Phoeniculus > Phoeniculus purpureus. The sequence continues at coordinate 13,440,567 of JAOXOE010000720.1, forward strand.
GCTGGAGCCATGCCTCTGGTCAGGAGACGCTGCCAACAGAAGACGTGGGCTGCTGCTGGCAGGGCCAGTACCAGGGGGCTGGAGATTTGCCATATGGGTCCTATAACTTGTATTACCCACCCAGGACCCTAAAATCCCTCATTAGCTACCAATCGCCCAAGGAACAGGCCCCAGAATGGCTTTTGGTTTTGGCAAGGGTGAGCAACGAGGCTGTTGCCCTTCCCATGCAGTCTAGAACGGATTTTTAAAATAACGTAATTTTAATCAAACTTCTTCAGAGTTTCTAAAAAACCCTTTCCTCACCGTAGCAAAAAAGTGGTTTACCCTTCCTAGGCTGAATTCAAAGAGAAAAATTCATAGCCTCCCTTTAAAGATGCTGCTTATTTATTTGCCAGCCAGCAGCACGTACAAAACAAGGCAGCTCCATTCCAATAACCTCCCTCACGTCTTAAACATCAGGGTAGCCAACCTAACTTTATTTCGGCTTTGAAAGAAATAAAAGTCACCTCTAGGTTCAGACTAAACATGAGAAATTGTAGCCAGAAAGGACATGTTTTTGGAGAAAGTTATGTGGGAAGATATAAAAACAGTGGGTTAGAATGGAATGACTCTTTCAACTCGGGTTTATTGTGTTTACAGTATTAGTCAAGTTCCAAGGAAACTAATAACCATGACAGATCTCACCAACATCCCGTATTTTAGGGCTCGAGTTTTCTGCTGGTTTAAAGTAGAACAACAAAGAAGGTTCTTGATAGAATAAGCTCTAACGTTAAAACCGCTCTGACACGTGGAGATATATAACCTCACTCTGGGGTAACCAAAGCCTCTGCTGCAAATTTAGCAACACGTTTCTTCCCCTCCCCACAACCTCTGCTGCATCCCATAATAGCCTCTATGTTTCCAAAGTGGGGATCCACATCTGTAATGTATTATGTGCATAATTTGCACTTAATTACAGACCACATTGATTAAACCATCGCACAACAATTAAACCTAATTAGGTTTTTTTACGGTGCCTTCACTATTTAACTGAAACCTTCCCAGTGTCTTATCAGCTCTAATTGAAACGCTCGCCGGAGATGTTTGGCTTCGAGTGCGATCACCACTTCTTTCCAATTTCAGGTGAAGGCAAAACTGGGGATTAACAAATGCGTGTCAGCCTGTGACCCAGCATGAGCCACTTGGCGTTCCCAATTGTTTCCATGTGGATGTCAGCAAATGTTCATCTCAGCGCTATAAATAGATGACCAGGCTGCCCCCACCATGAAATTAGACAAGTTCTGTAGCACTTAGTGGGGTTTCAGTTGCTGGTAAGAGCTGGGCTGTGGAATTCAAAGGGTATGTTGAGTTTTCAGTGATATGGAGAAGAATTTGAGGTGTTGTTTTTCTCAGACACAGAATTGTAGCCGCTGTCAAGAACCACAGAACATTAGGGTTTGGAAGGGACCTCGAAAGATAACCTAGTCCAATCCCCCTGCCAGAGATTTTAGGTACTGAAGAAGCTGAAGATTCCTGACGAGCTGTGCAAATATTGAGAAGCCTGTAGCTACATTTAGCGAGATGTTGGAGTTTACCTAATTTGAAGTCGTTCGGGGAGTTGTATGTTTACAGATTTGGTGGGTTTGATGCTTCTTGTTTAGAGAAAGCAGTGGGAAAAATATCTGATACCTTAAAAGTGTGGTTCTTGTGTCAGGGAACCCTATGTCACCCTACGGGGTGGATTTTTAGACAACTCTTTGCAAGAAATAGGAGTTCAGTTCACTGTCACTTTAGTAAAGTGTAACCTTACTGGTGATGGAGCACTGGAAGAGGCTGCCCAAGGAGACTGTGGAGTCTCCTTCTCTGGAGATGTTTAAAACTGAACTGGAGATGTTCCTGTGCGACTTGGTCTAGGTGATACTGCTGTGGCAGGGGGGGGTTGGACTAGATGATCTTTCGAGGTCCCTTCCAATCCCTTATGTTCTGCGATACTGAGACTGAAAACAGGTTTTGTAGTCAATAGTTCGTCACTGATCAAAGGACGCAAGGAGAAAGGTATCTGTGCTCGCTGTTGTATTTTAGTGCTGGTGATGGGGTATATGTGACTGAATCCTCCCGAGTCCACAGCTCTGCTCCTCTGAAGAACTTTTTCCTTGAAATTCTAGTCTTAGTCAATCCTTGTTCAAACTTCTGTGTCTCAATAAATGAGTTTTTTTATATTTCATTCGCATGCTGCTACTTAAAGTGAAGGAACCACTTCTATAAGCTTGAAGAATACAATGAGATAAATATAAGGCAGAGCCTAGGATGTGTGTCTAATTCTGCATCTATTTTGTCAGCCCATCGTCTTTTTTTGGGGAGGGAATATTTAATTATTTCTCTTATAAGTTTCTTGAACAGTATTTCATCCTTTTGTGGTATTTTTTTAAAGCAGAAAGTTGTTTCTGCTGCAAGGGGTAGCTTTCATGTCTGCAGACAAGCAACTGCCAATTTTTCAGTAGCAAGTATCCAAATTACTTAACAAAAATCTGCTTTATTGAAAAAAAAAGAAAAAAATGATTGCAGTCTTTTGATTTCCGTGAGGTTCACCGGTGTTTGCAGTCTGTTGAATACATTCACAGATTCACAGAACATTAGGGATTTTGAAGGGACCTCAAAAGATCATCTAGTCCAAACCCCCTGCCACAGCAGGATCACCTAGACCAAGTTGCACAGGAACATGTCCAGGTGGGTTTTAAATGTCTCCAGAGAAGGAGACTCCACAACCCCCTTGGGTAGCCCCTTCCAGTGCTCCATCACCCTCACCGGGAAGTAGTTCCTTCTCATATTGATGTGGAACCTCCTCTGTTCCAGATAACACACATTGCCCCTTGTCCTATAATCAGATGCCACTGAGCAGAGCCTGGCTCCATCCTCCTGACACCCACCCTTTGCATATTTATAGACATTAATGAGCTCAAGCCTCAGTCTCCTCCAAGTTCAAGAGACCCAGCTCCCTCAGCCTTTGCTAATCAGGGAGGTGTTCTACTTCCTTCATCATCCTCGTTGTTCTGCACTGGACTCTCTCCAGCAGTTCTGTGTCCTTCTGGACCTGAGGTGCCCAGAACTGGACACAAAATTCATAGGACAGTGCACTTGGCAGCTTTTACAATACGTCTCTTGCTTTTAGTGATTTGACTAAAATGATATTAATCTCTTTTGCAGCTGATAGTACTGCTTTGGTGACTTGCCCATCCATTCCTGGGGAGAAAAAAGATTCCTGTGAGCTCTTTCAAATAACGATTTCGAGCAAGAAGTATTTTCCCTCAAGTCACTCAATCACCGGACTGGAAACGATATGAAAAGCTACACCAGGAAAGTTCAGAGCACAATCAATAGAAGGTCTTTTATTTTTGCCCCCTCTTTTCCCCTTTCTTTTCTCTAGCAGGTTAGAAAGAAGAAAAACAGCAGCACAATTTAATACCGAACCCGCCCTGGGCGTTTCAGCAAAGCAGGAAAAGCCAAACTTCTCAGTGGCCACCCAGCACATGTCTTGGCAGGGTCCACCTTAAGAGACCAGCCGTGGAGTTGGGGGCAAGCAGCTATTTTTAAACAGCAGGAGAGTTCAAGACCCCTTTGTGGTTAACACGGAGTCTCCTTCCAGTGTTCCCAGTGATTCCTCTCCGCGAGCGTGAAATGCCATAAAGCGCTGCAGTGATGCCTTCATGAATGGCTTGTTTGTCTCTCCCTCTCCCCTGGCAGTACCCTTATTTTTATTTTATTATTTTTTCCCTTCCTTTTTCACCCCACACTTGTCCAGTGCCCCAGAGCAGTTCAGCAGATATGGCAGCTCGCATGAGTTATGACAACATGAACATGGCTCCGTTGACCGGTGCGTCGCGTGCTGGCACTTTGTCGGGCGGGTTGTTTTTGTTTTCATCTTTGTGAAAAGGTAGAGAACAAGGAGCTGCTTTTATTATGAGATGCAAGGCTCTGGGCACCTCGTGTGCTTAAGCAGGAGAAATAATTGGTCACTTTTGAACCGGCGTTTCCCAGTATAACCCAAAGGCAAAAGGGCTCTCCATCACCGGCGGCTCCAGCTCGGCTCAAACATGCCGTGTCTGGATTCTGCAGTCGGAGCCTTGGTCCAGGGGTAATTTCTGCAGGTGGTATTCATCTCTGAAATAAATCCATATCTGGGAGACAACCAGGATCAGACTGTTTGCGTTCCCTTCTCCACACCACCTTCCAAAGGGGCGGAATGGATCTTCTGTGCACTCTGGGAGACAGGAGCTTGAAAAATGTTGGAAGAGTTTGTTTGATTAGGTGGCCTTGCAGTTCATTTCAGAAATGCTGCTGGCAAATCACCTAACCTTCTGCCAGGGTTAATGTTAAAGTCTGTTTCCACATTTTCTTGTGGGGGGAAAGGAAAAAAAAAGGTTATCCTTCACCCTTTCCAGCAAGCCAGGAAAGCTTGAAACTGAAATGGTGGCTTCATGCCCAGACAGAGAGGAACTGAAATAAATATGAGCAGGGTTAAGAATTTTCTTTATTGAGAGCACCTGCTCCAATTTTATGTGTAGCGTTGCTAAAAATTCCTTCATTACGGTGTGCTCAGCTCTCTGGGAGTTCAGTGAAGCCTTCAGTGCTGAGAAAACCCAAATGAGTCCTTTGGACTTGGCTTTTCTTGCTCTCCTCCAACTGAAAGAAACGTGGTGTATCCAGCAGGAGTAGGGAGGGGATTGTCCCCCTGTACTCAGCACTGATGAGGCCACACCTTGAGTACGGGGTCCAGTTTTGGGCACCTCAGTACAAGGGAGACATCGAGGTGCTGGGCAACGAAGCTGGTGAAGGGCCTGGAGAACAAATCTTATGAGGAGAGACTAAGAGTTGAGGTTGTTTGGTCTGAGGAAGAGGAGACTAAGGGGAGACCTCATCACTCTCTACAACTATCTGAAAGGACACTGTAGAGATGTTGGTGCTGGTCTCTTCTTGCAGGGAGTTAGCAACAGAAGCAGAGGGAAGGGTTTCAAGCTCCAACAGGGGAGGTTTTAGACTGGATATCAGGAAGAAATTCTTCACAGAGAGGGTGGTCAGGACCTGGAATGGGCTGCCCAGGGTGGTGGTCGGGTCACCATCCCTGGATGAGTTTAAAAGATGTTTAGATGTGGTGCTGGGGGATCTGGTTTAGTAGTGAACTAGTAGAGTAGCGTTGATAGTTAGACTCAATGATCTCAAGGGTCTTTTCCAGCCTGAGACTCTATGACTCTATGAAAGTCCATTAAGGTAATGATATACAGCTAGAAAGTAGTTAACTTTACAGCTAGAAGTACGAAGACAACCTTGGCAAAGACAAGCAATAGATACAAGGAAGCCATAACAAGGTGTGAGGGCCAATTAGTGAAGTCTTATTATCTGTAAGGACTGCCATCCAAGGACAAACCAGCTTTCACCCAGTTTGTTAGTTGTGACTCAACATTTCCTGCTGAGGGTGAAAAGTTACAAGAAGAAAGACCTCAAGTGTTCACCTGAAGACCCCTGCCCATCACCCCCCAGCCAATCACTGCGCTAGAGTGGGGATTGGGGGGGGAACCTATGGTAATGAGTTCCCAGGACTATGGTCAGCCTTTTCACAGCAATCCAGTGCATGTGCAGAACTGTACCCTATGTAACCGTGACTGTTACGGGTCTCAGTGTGCAAGTCAGGTGGAAAGATTCCCCTTGCACTCGGTGTCAAACACATACATAGAATCATATCTGCCCAGGGGGGTTGTGGAGTCTCCTTCACTGGAGATGTTTAAAACCCACCTGGGTGTTTTCCTGTGTGACTTGGTCTAGGTGATCCTGTCCTGTGGCAGGGGGATTGGACTAGATGATCTTTCGAGGTCTCTTCCAATCCCTAAAGATTCTATGATTCTATCTGCTTTATAAGTCTTTGTGGGTTACAGGGTTCGATCCTGTAAGTCAGTAACACGATGACAGAGCTGTGTGCAATGTTCTTGGGGACAGTTGCGAGTGGAGATTCGTGTCTGCCCTTGCTATGGATAAATTTCATGGCACAAAAGGGAAAGAAACGAGCTAGCAAAACCTTCTACTTGGGGTGTTTCATGTAAAATGGCATTTCCTTCTCTTCTTTGCAGGTAGCTGCACAACCCCTGGGTGTTTCAGATATACCCCAAGGTGAGCAATCCCTTCTTGTACCTGCTCCAGCACCTTCTCAAGCACAGTGAGCCTGAGGAGCTGCGTTTTGAGCTTGTTTTGGACCTAATCATTTCAACACTTTGCTGAGGAAGACAACATTTTAGCAAAAGGCAGTATGTTATCAATCAGGCTGCTGTCACCGGAAAATGCAGACGTCAGACAGGCCAGATCTCTGGGTCTTAAGCAAGAAACTTCAAGCTAGTTTCTGGGCAAAAAGAATGATTCCAAGTTTAACTCCATGATGTTAATCAGTGAGCCTGAGACTTTGAGACGGGGGAGTTCTTTGGACTTCTGTTGGCAAAGCAATTAGGGACTAATTCTGTAAGTGCTATTAGTTTTGGAGTTGAGGCTGATTATTCAGAGACTGCTCAAGCCTTCTACTACTGCTGCCAGAGTCCAGCTCCCCAGGGGTCTTTTGCTGCAGTTGTGATGGCCCAAGGACACACAGCCTGTCTAAAAAGGGCCACAGCCTCTTGCTTTGCACCCACTTGCAAACAAAGTCTCTCTCTATCGTTTCAAATGGCTTCATGGAAAAACAGGTGGCCTTCGACTTCAGAAGTTTAATCTCAGTGTTGACAATTAGTCTCTTGGTGGCCCTGGCTAAGCCTCTCGTTTTACTGTTTTGTGCTTTCTCAAACAGATGATGACTCCTTTGTGAATGGTCTGAAAACAATATTTGCAATAATCTATGTCAGAGACTTCAGATGACAGAAGGGGTTTAGGAAGTGTTGCCTGAGCACTAATAACAATGATTATGTGTAAGAAAACAGCAGCACGCTGGAGACAGCCAACAGATTCAGTCAGATCATCGTGTTTTGCGCAAAATACCTCCCCAGCTGCAGACAGACCCATTAGGTACCAGGCTGATGCCTCCTATGGGGGCTCCACAGACTGACCAAACCAGTAAATTGTCAAAAGGCAGTCAAACAGCCCATAGTCCTGGAATGCCTGATATGTGGCACCACAGTGGAGAAGATGACAATGGCGGCTTTGCATGGGCTGAGCAGCTGCAGAGAAATTTGGGAGGTGCAGAGACCACCACAGAGCTATTTGGATCTACTTGATGTGGACAAATCTAGTGTAAATCTAGTGCCTCTAGTGTATATGTGACACTACAAGACATGATTGAGTGGGCATGGCAGCATTGGGTTGATGGACTTGATGATCACGGAGGTTCCTTCCAACCTTAATGATTCTAAGATTCTACGACAAGTGAGGAAATCATAGAATTATTAGGGACTGGAAGGGACCTTGAAAGATCATCTAGTCCAATTTCCCTGCCACAACATGATCACCTAGACCAAGTTGCACAGAAACATATGCAGGCGGGTTTTAAAAGTCTCCAGAGAAGGAGACTCCACAACTCCCCTGGGAAGCCTGTTTCAATGCTCCATTACCCTCACTGTGAAGAAGTTCCTTCTGATATTTGTATGGAACCTCCTATGTTCCAACTTGCACACATTGCCCTTGTTGGGGCTTCCTCAGTGCTGGGGGTTTTTGTTGTTTTTCAAATGTGAAACCTCAACAAACATCAGACTGAAGATAAGGAGGCTGACTGATGCAAGCAGGAATTCAGCAGTGTCACCAAAGCACAAGGCCATGGTGCACCAGAGGGAGGTGACCAGCACCAATAAGAGAGGGAGATGAAAATATTCCCCAGCATCCTGACTGATGAGTATTACAGAATCACAGAATTACTGAGGCTGGAAAATACCTCTAAGATCATTGAGCCCTATGACCTAACATCACCACAACCTAGATCAGGATGTGGCACTAAGTGCCACATCCAACATTTCCTTAAACATCTCCAGGGATGAGGACTCCACCACTGCCCTGGGCAGTCTGTTCCAGTGTCCGATCACCCTTTCCATGAGGAAAGGTTTCCTAACATCCAACCTAACCCTCCCCTGGCAGCTTCAGACCCTGCCCTCTCATCCTGTCACCAGTTGCCTGGGAGAAGAGCCTGATCCCCACCTGTCTACATAGTCTGGGGCATGAGTTAAGTGGGCTGGCTGTGCAGAAACCCAGAGGAGATGTAACACTGAGAGCTGGTCTTTTCGGTTGCAAACAGTGGTATTTTCAGAAAGATTGCTTCGACAATAAATTTTATCTGGAGGACCACCTCCCTCTACCTGCTGGACGAACCCCGTCCCGTTGTCAACAGCCCCTGTTAAATTCCAGACCTGCAACAGCAGCACAGCAACAGACAGTTTTCTCTCTCTTTTTTTTTTTTTTGGGTACCAAAAGCCACAGTCATAGCCCACAAAGCACCAATCCAGTACAAACTGGGAAATGAGACAGGAATGCTGCTGTGAATCCGCACCTGACCCACAGCCAGTAGCTGCTGCTTGAAGGCATCTGCAGTGTGCAGTGCCGTGGGGAGCCCATTGAGCTGCCACCCCAACGCGTGGGAAAGCTCTTCCGTGGCTGAGGATGGGCATGAACGTGGGTGGGAAACAAGTGTATGAGGCTGCCTGGATCAGCTGCTTCATTCAGATGTTTCCCCAGGAGCTGACACAGCCCAAGCCTAGGAACTGGCAGGGATTTCTGCTTCACTGAGACAGAAGTAACATTCTTGGACTTAGAGAAATTGCAATACTTTTCTAGGGGATAAATCTAATCAGATTGTATCCAAATGGTCTATCTATAAATTTTAGCTGCAGATGTATCTCATTTTCTTAATACCTAAGCTGCTTAGAAGGTTTAGCATATTTATTTTCCTTTCACCCCTTGCAATGCAGGGATACACTGTCCCTATTTTACCGCTGGGGAAGTTACTCACAGAGAGACCTAAGTGTATGTATTCACGGCAGTCACTGAGTAGAACGGAATTCAGCATGGCTGGAAAACCCACCTGAGAAGCTGGGTAAATACTTGGGCAAGTAGCTCGGTGGTCAATGCCAGGAGTACCCGTGCTAATTCATTGAAAGCAGGCTTAAGTGCATCTACTTGCACTCCCTGCAGGGTAGAAATGGTTTAAATGATTTACACAAGATGATGCTGGGAGGCTGAAGCGATCCCAGGAGCTGGTCTGTGTCCCCAAAGCTGAAGCCTGCTCCCTGTGTAGCGGGTAGGGGCTCACTGACCAAGAGCATGGAATTACAAGATGAGAGCTGGATATGGGGTGGAGACACTAAAGTGCTTTAAAATCTCTGCTTTTTGCATTCTCTCATGTTCTTCCCCTGTAGCCACATGAAAAAGCATCCACCAGTCCAGACCAAGCTACCAAACCTTCCATCCCTTCCTGTCTCCTCATCAGTCACTCAGACTCGGTGAATTCACTGCTTTACTTCAGAGGCTTGAAAGACCTTGTAGAGAGGCAAAGGGCACAATGATAAATCAGAGCAGCAACACAAGCATGAGTGTGGCACCACAGCAGAGACCATTCTTTGAGTCCCAAGCCATAATTAACTCCCTGAAGGACAGAAACCTGACAGGAAATCCAAAATCTCTTTGCAATCCACTAAATATTACAGGAATGAATGGCTGGCACTGGGGAAGGAATGTTGGCTGCAAGTGAAACTTTTCAGTTTGAGCTTTTCCTGGGCTGTGTTTATTTAGCCTATGGCTCGGAGGCACTTGCTGCTTCATATCTAGGAATGGAAGGAGCACAGATAGCATTGCACTGCAGGATGGAAGGGTTACAGCTCCATCTGCTCTTACCTGGAGCTCATTCCTGCACCTGCATGGGGCCTTGGGTGCTGTTTCAAACATTGGAAATGTTTAACTATAAGGAGACATTGAGGGAGCTGGATTTCTTGAGCTTGGAGAAGAGGAGACTGAGGGGTGACCTCACTGATGTCTATAAATATGTGAGAGGTGGGTGTCAGGAGGATGGAGCCAGGCTCTGCTCAATGTCATCTAGCGATAGGACAAGGGGCAATGGTTGTAAGCTGGAACATAGGAGGTTCCACATCAATATGAGGAGGAACTTCTTCACAGTGAGGGTGATGGAGCACTGGGAGGGGCTGCCCAGGGTGGTTGTGGAGTCTCCTTCTCTGAAAGCATTTAAAACCTGACTGTATGTGTTCCTGTGTGACTTGGTCTAGGTGATCCTGCTGTGGCAGGGGGATTGGACTAGACGATCTTTCAAGATCCCTTCCAACCCCTGATGTTCTGTGATTCTGTGTTGTGCCTAGCAATTCAAAAGGTAACCGTCTTGCAGATCTTCGTCCTCAGACCACGAGGGCCAAGGTGTGATTCCTGCTGGCTTTTTCAGTTTTTCCCCGGATGAAACAGAATTAAAACCCTAAAGAGTCCCCTTTTTCCTTTCTCCTGTCAAACAAAAAAAAAACCACTAGAGATGCCCCAAAAAACTGCACTTGAGATTCAATTTTCCCCAAGGACAGGATAGGGGGAAGGAAAGGCATATGTTGTGCAATGCCATGTCACCACTGCCAGAAGGTTCAGGTATGGCATGGTGAGTGCCCCCATGAGAATTAGAATAGAACATCAGGCTCACGCTAGTGATGCTGCTTCATAAGAGCTACACATTGCTCCCTTCCTCAAGAGCGCTGGCTTTGCCAAGCTTTGAACTGCAACCATCCTTTGTCTTGGGGTGACATTGCCCATTCTTTCCCCATGTGATTGAGGGCATCACTTTTGACCAGCTCATCTCTGCTGGCCAGGCAAGACCAAAGCCTCCAGGGTAACTCCAAATGGCTCATGCCTGCTCTGTCCCAAAGCCACAGACCCTAAATAGCAAAGGGCTCAATTTTATGAGGCATTACGGAGCCCTGGGTGTTGAAATGCAGGTGATGAGTTTCCAATCAGATAAGGCGATGGGAATTCCAGATGACCCTGCCATCAGTTGCAGGAATTGCCATGCAGGGAATGTCAGGATTAGGTTTCACTTGGAGCCTGGTCACATCTATAATGTTTCAGCAAATGAATAGGGAGTACTGTGACCCAGCTGGGAAATTTATGGCTTTGGTTGTGGCTCTGACAGGACTTTGGAGTGAGATATCATGGGCTTTGGGGGTAGAGGCTCATCTTAAACTTAAATTGGGGTGGGGGTAGGGGTGAGAAGCAGAGATAAAGCAGCTGTTGAAAAGCTTAAGCTGTGTGTCTCTGGCTAAAAGCAGCTCAAGAGAACGTGTTCACCAAGGTGTCCACTGTCTATAAAGTACCCATTAGTTGAAAAATATTCCAACTGGACTCTGAAGGACAGATCAAGTCCCATGTTGGGGGTTCCAGGTGAAAAGTGGAGACTGAAGTCTTCACAGAAGAAGGTAGAGCAGGAATAGTTTCATGGAAGGAGAGGTAGTTCCTGACAACGTGCTCAAGTCAGGTAAGCGTGCCACATAGGGACCTTCCAATCCACCAGCTGTGCTCACTCCATTTATTTTCTTTCAGGGTGGGACTAGGGGATTTAGGGCATCTTTTGCATTCTCAACAGCATCTGTTACCCAATCTAAAATGAACTCTTCAAGAAATGGAAGCTAATCTTTGCCAAAGCCACGCACTGCGATACGCTGTGACCTTACTCACTAGTACTGAGAAAAAAGCCTTTTCCTTAAAAGCAGTGGGCGAAAAGCAGGGTTTAAAGATTTACTGGGACGTTTACAAGTGTGATAACGTTCTGCAGCCTGGTTTGTTCTACAACAAATCATTTTTTATTGCCCCAGAAAACCTGAGAGGTGATGACCAGAAGTAGAATATTTTTTGGCTTTGTCTTTGGAAAACCAGACCCAAAAACCTTTCAGCTATGAATGGAAGGAAATTTGAAAGCACACAACAATCTGAGGTAACCAGTCAAAACACTTGCTGTGGCTGTCCAACCCAAACCAAAAAATGCCTAGAAGTAAACAAAAGATGTGTTTTCTGAGCCATTGCGAAGGTCTTGATCTTTTTTCCCCCCTCCTTTTGATCATGAAGAATCTTTGGGGATTTTTTCCGAAGAAAGTAGTGAGGTCTATCACAGAATCACAGAACATTAGGGATTGGAAGGGACCTCGAAAGATCAGCTAGTCCAATCCCCCTGCCAGAGCAGGGTCAAGACATGACTTTAAATTCTTTTTTCACATTAAAAAATATGAATGTTTGGAGAAAAGCCAAGAGTTCATGATCTGGTTTGTTTGAAAAATGTCAACCAGCTGTACCCATGAAACTGGAAACGAGGTAAAAGTTGCCCTGATCTAGGCTTTTTCTTTTTTCAAACTGAACAGGCAACCAAGGTTCATCAGAATGGTTTTTGAGTTTCCATCGGACCGCCCTCAGCTTGCTGGAGGCTAAACCTAGAGAACAAGATCATAGGAAACCATATGGACTCAGCTCAGTTTCACTTTCACTTTGGCTGGGTGACTTGAAATCCTGAATCATGTGGCATGGAGTCTCCTTCTCTGGAGATGTTTAAAACCCACCTGGACATGTTCCTGTGCGACTGGATCTGAAGGATCCTGCTGTGGTGGGGGGATTGGACTGGATGGTCTTTCGAGGTCCCTTCCAACTGCTGATATTCTGTGAGTCTGTGATTCTGTGATTGGGACCAAAAGCAAACTGAGATTTACTCAGACACTTCCCCAGCTGATTGCTACGAAAAAACAGAGTTACACAGAAAAGTGATTGTGGTTGCAATGAAGTAATTCCTTCTGTCATTGACATGATTGGGAATCAGAGCTTACTCTCAACAGTCACCATCAAAGCAATCTGACTCCTGGTGTTATATCTGTAAATAAACATGGTAGCCATTTTCTATCCTAATTTTAGTTCCTCTAAATCTTCCTGCTGAGGACAGGCTGATCAATACATATCACTTAGCAGTAGTTCTTTGTCAAAATCTAGAGTAGCTTAAGCATCTTTCAAGTTCAGAGGAAGAAGAGATGGGTATGTCTACCCTTTCTTTTCACCCAAGTAGCTTCTCCGTGGGAGCGATATTTTTCTGCTCCATGTTAACACCATCTCCAGTGCCTGGTTCATGATCCATGTGTAGGACTCATTAACGTTAAGCAAGATGAATTAGGTAAACAAAAATAGCTGAATAATTGAACGAAAGCCACAGAGTCATAGAATGGGTAGGGTTGAAAGAGACCTTAAAGATCATCCAGTTCTAACCCCCCTCTACAGAGGCAGGTTAACCTTCACTAGATCAGGTTACTCAGGGCCTCAGCCAACCTGGCCTTCAACACTTCCATGGATGGGGCAGCCAAAACTTCCTTGAGCAACCCGTTCCACCATCTCACCATCTCCCCAGAGAAGAACTTACTCCTTATGTCCAACCTCAATCTCCCCTGTTCAAGTCTGTAACCCTTTCCCCTTGTCCTCTCACCAAGCATGTTTAGTCTCAATGCAGTAACACAGGTGTAACTGAATCAAACTTTTCTCAGTGCCCATAGTCTTGGAGTTATAATTTGAGCTACTAGAGCCCCAACCTACTTCAGAACCCCCCCGTTGGGTCATTCACCTGCAGCAAGAAGCAGCAGTTGATGTTGTGGGCACCCTGCAAACCAAAATCAACACCGCCGAGTATGTTTTTTCAGGGCAATCTACACCTATGCAGCAGTTTTCCTGGAATCCAAACCATCTCATACAGCACAGAACACTGAATCGCTGCCAGGAACGATAAACACATCCCATTTTTCTTCCCTTATCTGCTTGCGTTTTGCTAATATCACCTCTCAACCCCTTCCGCTCGCTTCCAGTGGCTACTATCAGCAGACAGCAAAGAAATCTTTCCCAACCAACATGTCTGCAGCTTTACTGTGGGAAATGTTCTTGTTCATGCTCTGTGTTCACATCAAATGTGATTTACATGAGCGGTGATATGGAGGTTGATTACGAGAGTTTAATTAAGATCAATCATGTAGCAGGTAAAATATTAGGGTGGACGATGACACAACTTCTTAGAACTCTGATTACATGAGGGTGTCTACAACATATCACCACAGAAATCAAGTGAAACCTTCCTTTGACTTGTTGAATGGAGGTTCAACATTGGTTGAAAGCCTTAGGCTAGTGTTTTCAAACAGTGATGTTTGTTGCTGAACAGCCTGTGTGTATTACAGTGAAAATGAAAACTCAAGAGGGAGAGACAGACCAGCTTGGCTGGTCAATAGGCTGTTAATTTTGAGTTCCAAACCAATTTGGTTTGTATTTTTTTTTATTAGGGTGTTTTCATGTCATGAAAAACCCCAAGTTAATATGTTCTATTGTATTGAATCACAGAATCACAGGACATTAGGGATTGGAAGGGACCTCGAAAGATCATCCAGTCCAATCTCCCTGTCACAGCAGGATCACCTAGATCAAGTCACACAGAAGCATGTTCAGGTGAGTTTTAAACATCTCCAGAGAAGGAGACTTCACAATCCCCTTGGGCAGCCCCTTCCAGTGCTCCGTCACCCTCACCGGGAAGAAGTTCCTTCTCATATTGATGTGGAACCTCCTATGTTCCAGCTTACATCTATTGCCCCTTGTCCTACCACTAGAGGACATTGAGAAGAGCCTGGCTCCATTCTCCTGGCACCCAACCTTTCCATATTTATAAACATGAATGGAGTCACCCCTCATTCTCCTTTTTTCCAAGCAAAAGAGACCAAACTCCTTCAGCCTTTCCTCATCGGGGAAATGTCTAAATAAATTGGAACGCTCTTGGGTAACGTCTAGAAAGAAATGTAAATGACTACATCTTTTTTATTTAATCACCTATATTTCGTATTCTGTGTGGGGGGAGGGAATTCACCATCAGCACTTTATTCAGTGTGCAAAATTAACTTGATAAATGCAGTCTGGAAGACAGTGCAGTTTTGAGCATGATAGGTTCCCAAGCTCGAGGCAAGCTATGAAGTCTATACATGATTAATAGTAATGCATATGAATATTAATACAAGATTTTTAATGCTTACAGATGCCATGGCGTTCAGGTGGGAATAAAAACATTTTAAAATAGTGTACTCCTGATAGAAACCCGGCTCAGTAATATTTGCTACAAACGTGGGAGTTGCTGAGGGAGAAGCCAATATTGCATTCCTCAGGTCTAGGGCAGAAAAAAGTGGAGGAGTTAAGATGAAGTACAGATTTTCTTCTAATCAAATCCAGAAGACCTGCCGTAAACCTTATTCTAAAAGATCTGATAAGTCTGCAGCATGAACATGACAGGCAGGCAAAATTGTGGATTTGATCATTTAAAAACCTGTGGATTCCTGGGGTTTTGGCTACGCTAACGGCTCTGAGAGAAGACACGCTGAAAACTGCTGAGGGCTGTTACCAAACCAACCTGCCAAAGGCTTCGTCTGCCTCAGTAATACAGAGAGCAGCTGGTTGAGCTAACTCCCAGTTAATTACCTCTTCATTTCTGCAATCACTCCATAGTTTGTTTAGGGCAAGGTGGACTGGAGCTCTTGGTGCCCAAATATTTCAATTTATTCTTTCGCTATAGAAAATAAAAAGTTGGAAAATAAAGACCTCATTATTGTACATATTTTTTCGTTTAATTTGTTAGGGGTGTATTACAAAATGGCTTTGTAATTTGGGTAATCACACACAAATGTTGGGTTTTGCCGCAGCGTATTCAGATCAAATACTCCTCTGGCTCAACCTGGCAGGCGACGCTGGTGTGAGCCCAGCTCGCTGAGAGTGTGGAGGTGATTGATTAATTGCTCCCGTAAATCTCACGGAGCCAGACCCTGATGTCTTTTCGCGCTCAGAACGGGGTAGGACTTTCAGTGCCCAGGATATGTGTTTTATGTGAAAGCCACCACATACACTCATTTGTCTGAGGAGGAAAGTAAAGACATGGCACACCTTCTTCCTGCCATTTAATGGGATCCTTGTAGGACTGCTTCATACAGTGGAGGTTTTCAAGTCCTTTGTCCCATCTACTTTATATAAATACCACATTGTAGATCTTAGGGTAACCGTTCAGTATGACAGTCGGTCCTAACTTGCACTGCTCAGTAAAATCCCTGTAGATTATCCCAAATAATCACTCTTTTTCTTTGACGGCTTTTATACAATACCAAATGACAATCTCCTACAGTGCCAGCCTTGTTTTAACTCTGCAGCACATCTAAAATCAGCATTGAAGGAATGTTTAAGTTGTAAAGTCAGGCTCTGAGAAGATTAGGAAATGCTTGGATCCAGAATACCCAAGCAACCTTAAATTGGCCCCATCCTATAAAGCCTTTAAATATCCGATTGCTACAAGTTCATGCCCCTTCCAACTACTGTGAAAAAAGAGGCGAGACCTGCAAAAACTAGTCCATTTTGAGGCACAGCCTGGACTCATTCCCACTGTACTTTCCATCCAAAGCTTTGAATGAAGTAGGGGGTTGTATGGAAAAAACACCATGTGATCAGGTAATTAACTTTCCCTTGTGTGGAACCACAGCAGCCCCTAGTAATGGGGAAGGGAAGATGGAAGAGGGTTCACATCCCCACTTTCACAGAATCACAGGACATTAGAGATTGGAAGGGACCTCGAAAGATCATCTAGTGCAATCCCCCTGCCACAGCAGGACCACCTAGATCAAGTCACGAAGGAACACATCCAGGTGGATTTTAAACACCTCCAGAGAAGGAGACTCCACAACCCCCCGGGAAGCTTTGACAACTTATTGCATGATATTAGCCCACCCTTCTCTCAGGAAAGGTCTTGAAAAGTTGTTACCTATTTATTTTGTCTTAGTGATGAAGACTTGTGAAGGGATGCCGAAGAGTCACTTAAAAGTCTGACACTTCATTGAGAATTTCTGTCTTTTACCCATTTTATTCCTTCACCCATATTTCTTTCATAAAATTCAGGCTGAAGCTCCTTCAAGAAAATGCATCTCAGTTCTTCAAAGGGTCCTGATGCCTCTTCCACAAGACTTTTCATCTTTTCTGCCTTAACTGAGAGGCATCAAATGTAATACCTGCTTCAAGATTTGTACCCACTTGTTCAAATACTCAGCTGCTTCTCCAGCCCCGGCCTTTTCCATCCTCTATTTTAGCTCTATGTTTAAATCAAAGAAAAATAAATCAATACAAAAAACAAAAAAAACCACACACAAAAAACCCTGTTTGGATTGGACTAGACGATCTTTCGAGGTCCCTTCCAATCCCTAATGTTCTGTGTGTGTGTGTTTTGTTCTAATCAACCTCTTCTAACTGTGATGGTGAGGAAGTCTTCCCTAGCCTTTCCAGAGCCTGACCTGACAGCTGTTTTCTGAAGGATTTACTGCAGTAGCCAGCCCAAAGGGCGATCCAGCTGGCTGAATGTTCCAAGGGGCTGGATTACAATGCCACAGAGGGGAAAGACAACCCTGTGTGTTTGACATCAGCACGGAGGCAGAGGATGCCATTTGATGTGAAGTGTTCCACTGTCACACTGTTTAGGAAACCAAGCAGGTCTTAATAAGAAAGACGACTATTTGACGCTGACATCATCTCCGTGTTCTCTGTAACCCTCCTTCTCACTCCCTCAAAGAGCACAAATGCATGCAAAATGCAGCAAAATGCTTTTTTATGTAGCATCCAACTATAATCTCTGATAATTCCAGGCTACTGCTGTGGAAGAAATGACCAAACACTACTCAGTTTTTGTTGTGCCATTTGTTTCAAGCATGTTTCCAGCTGACTTTCCTACTGCTCTACTTGCTTGGCCTGAAGTGGGTTTGGCTTTTGCAGCACGGATTGGTTCAACATGGCCACAGGGAGTTTACAAGACCTCACAGGGAAGACCTCCTACAATCAGTGGTGAACGCTGTCCCTTCAGTAAGAAAATATCTTCTTAGCTTCGAGTAGGTATTGCATCAGTGTCCCAGGAGAAGGATCTGCTCTTGGAAGGGTCTGCTTTCCTTGAGAGCTCTCCAGACCTTGACCAGTCTTTCACCAAATAGCTTTATGTGAGCACTGTGCCTATTCACTCCAATATCCTGTCAACATCTGAGGGTGTTTCCATGCAGAGCAGGGACTGTTCTTTCCAAAGCCGAAGGTTCTTTATGGAGAAAGCCTTACTCATTTCCCTTTGTTCACAAGTTATCCTTTTTTAAAGTCCGTTGCTTAAGCCGTCCAGAGCTCTAAATGTCAGAACTCCAACTGGAGCTGCACAGCTCACAGATCTCTGCTGTTACTGTATTGTTCCAGTGACCAACCTCAACCCGTCAAGTGGGTTGACCAGCTTCCAGTTGATTAAAGGTGTTCTCCAGAAGAACAGTCTAATTTGGAGTTGACAAAGGCATGGAAACTGTCTGCTTCCAATAAAGCTCCCTGCCTCCTTGCCAGGCACAGAAGAAAAAAGACCTGCCTTCAAACTCCTGGCCATGAACTCACTTCGTGTTTTAGCATTGCCATTCTCTTTGCTTTTGCGCTGCAGACATTGCGAAGGAATTACCAGAATATCTGCTGCATGCAAAAGCACTGTGTTCTTTGACTTATTTTCTCGTCCCTATCCCAGCAGAGCCACCTTAACGTGATCCGGGCTGTGAGCTGCCCTTCTTCTTTCATGCTAGTCCAGTAAACTCCAAAGGCTCGAACTGGAAAGCGCTTTGGGCAGAGGTGTTATTCTTTCCTCTGCAGACACCCCTAATAGCGTGTTGGCCTAGGTTTTGAGAAATGCTCTGGAAGAAGGTGACATGTTGAAGCTGGTTATTGCTTTCTGATGACAGTGCTGAAGGTGATGATGGCCCTGTAGTGCAGTGCATCATGCTGGATTCATTTGGCGTGTGTTATGCACCCTACAGCCTGTGATTCATTCGCTGCTCTGCAACGTGCTTTTTGGAATCACACTCCAGCAGTGACTTTCTGACACGCGGTTCAAATCCTCGCTGCTTTTCGGAGCACACTTTTATTGCAGTGAGTAGATCCGTATATAGCTTCAGACTGCTGCAAATTTCCGAGGGCCGCGTCCCAACAAGTATCACTTTCCAATTTCATTCCCCTCAAGAAATTCTGTCAACAGCTTCTCCCAGTTCCATTAATCTCCTGTTTTACCATCTTAAAGCCTCCCATTCTCTCAACTCCCTTAAAGATGTGACCAGTGTTTCTCCTTGAGTGCTGACAATCGCTTTCTCATTCTTATGTGGAGCCGCTCTCCCGGCTAAGAACCACATGCAGATTTCAATAATACCTATTCATCAGTAATGTACAGAGAGAGCCAGGTCTAGATTTCCACACCGAGGTACTGATGTGTTTTACATACCTTTCCTTTCTCAAAAGGGATTTGCTGTCTCTGAACACTAAATATGAGAAGTATTTTTCAAATACTTTGACAGAATGCTTTTAACATATCAGCAGGGTTAATAAATCTTTCCTAGCTGTTCTTTTCACTTTTGTTCATGGTGAAGTATTGATCAGGAACAAGTAGGAATTGTGAGGACAGTTCTCGAATGAAAGTGAGTTACATGTGCCGCTACCAGGATGCTGATAAAACCAGTTTTGCTTGGAGCTGCAGGCCATCGGTCCCAAGGATTTTCTCCTGGCAGAAAGGAAAACCGGAAAGAGAACGCTCAACCACACCAGACCACCAACCTGTTGGAGCCGCATTAAGGTTTTCAGATTTCACAGAATCACAGAACCACAGAACATTAGGGATAGGAAGGGACCTCGGATGATAATCTAGTCCAATCCCTCTGCCACAGCAGGATGACTTAGACCAAGTCACACAGGAACGTATGCAGGCGGGTTTTAAACATCTCCAGAGAAGGAAACTCCTTCTTCACCCCCTTTTTGTTGTGGTGCCTTGAAAAACATAAGCATTTTTTATCTCCAAAGTGCAAAAAATCAGTGCGGTAAGAGTGATCAATTTCCAGCAGGGATGGGGTGACACAGGGTATAATAATACTGATGCAAAGGGAACATCTTGGAAGCTCCATTTTACCTCTGTCCATGACTCCTATCTGGAAAATCCAGGGGTTTGTCCCTGTATTAACACCAGTTTCTCTATGGCTGTCGCCGTGTTTGTCTATCTGGAGATACCTTACAGATATGCAACAATGAAGTCACAGCATCACAGAACATTAGGGGTTGGAAGGGACCTTGAGAGATCATCTAGTCCAATCACCCTGCCACAGAAGGACCACTTAGGATTCTATTGGCCCTCTTGGCCACAAGAGCACGTTGCTGGCTCATGGTCACCCTGCTGGCCACCAGGACCCCCAGGTCCCTTTCTGTTACAATCCACCTGCCACAGCAGGATGACCTAGTTCAAGTCACACAGGAACATACCCAGGCGGGTTTTAAGTGTCTAAATCAATTTCTCCACAGACAGACAGGTCTATGCCTTTGTTCCTGCATGTCTTGTTTGAAGGATATTTTGTGGGTCCTGCAAAAGCTCATGTTAACAGGTGGTCCATGGGATGGTCCTCAGACCAGCATGAAACAGTACTGTCACATACATAGAGTCAAGCTCAGTCTTCTGAGACTGAGCCGGTGCCATAGAGGATTATCCTGAACTGGCAAAGAAATGCTCTGGTTGACCTAACTGATTTTCCGCTCTTCTAGTTTCCATGAGTATGTAATTCTGTGATTTTATTTTTGTTCCTCAGTTGCTTTTCTTATGAAAATTCTTCTCCAAGTGCCTCCCCTCAGAATTCCCATTTAAAATGTTGGTGACACGTTGTGTGTTTGTCAGCCTTGGCAAGGAGGCAGGGCCGGTGCATGCGATCCACCGAGGAGAACAGAATGTCAAAGCGAGGAGAGCCGGCAACGTTTGGAGTCAGAAGTCTATTTTTAGTGGCTAAAGATTGTTCCGAGGTTAAAGGAACGTACAATTCTGGGGCAGTATTTGCCCTCCCTGGAGGGAATCCAAGAGGGTTGCAGCATAAGAGGTCAGAGGAGCAAAGGGAGGGGAGGGCTATCTGTGACACAGCTGTTTTTGAAAACAGAGATGGGGGAAAAGAGGGCAGGCTAGATGCTAATCCCTCGCACCGCATCCCACCGAAGCGTTTTTCAGAGCGGGGAGTGGAACAAATGTACAGTCATATTTAAGGCACCAGACCACCAACGTCTTAACAGATCCACAAATTGACATTAATGAAGCCATTTATGTTAAAAAAGAAACTGAAATTCAGCTGGAAAAACAGAATGAAGGCTCAAACACTGGCTCGCTTGTTCAAACCAGCTTTCTAAAGCAGGATTTGATACGTTTGCTGAAGAAAAGAACAGAAACGACAGAGCTTCTGAGGAAGATGAACCTCAGGCAATACTTTCCTCCAGCGTGTTCCTGACCCAGCACAGAAGAACTTGGGTTGTGACAAACGCTTGCGCGCAAGAAGGGAAGCAGCAGTTTGGGTTTTGGCAGGAAAATTAGCACCCGAGCAGCGTAGGAGCCTTTCTGAGACATTTAGCGGAGGTGAAAATTGCTGACACAGCAAGACCTACCCACTGCAAATCAGCGACACCCAAACTGGAAAATACTGGGTTGTTATTTTTTTTCAGATTAAACCACATTTTCTTGTTGGGAACATTGTCTTCACTCACTTCTTCAAAAGGATAGGAAGCAACTCAACGTTTTAAGTGGGGAAAGGCACAGGGGCTGATTTTATCACCATTTTCTCTTCTTGAGTATCTGTAAGCCTTCTCCAAGGAAATGCCAGGTGAGCAATGAAGCTAAACACTCACAAGGACAAGCCAGCGTGTATTGCCCAGCACAAGTCAAACCGCATGGGATAAGAATGTTCTCAGAGTCATTTCTTTTCACCTGCCAGCCCATAGTTGCCCCCACAAGTCTCGGATGTGTGCGTGAGCCTTCCGACAGTTGTCCTCCTTGTGTAAGGCTCGAGCAGAAAGGCAATATTGTTCATTTGAGGTCTATTTTTAATGGCTGCATATGGAGAGCTCTCTAGAGTTGCCATAAATATCCTGTTTGCTTTCTTTGTTTTCTCTTTCATTTAGCTCCCCTGGTACCAACCAGCCCATTCTTTCTAAGGCGTTTTACTGTATCCCTGCTGCTCCCATCGGAGGCTGAAATCAGGGAAATAGATTTGTGGAGGGAGAGGTGTGTTTATTCAGCAATGAGTAACTTTTAAAAAGAGTTAAATCAATGCAGAACAAACTTCTCGGCAGCGAGCGCTCACCTTTGGACGGAGATCAAGAATGGAAACTCTCAGACCAGAAGGAATTCGCGCAGGATGTAACGAGGAATAAAAAAATATGTGCGTGGCTCTGGGGGGTGCCGGGACCAAACGAACACCGGGTCACCCCGAACTGCCGGGCAACACACTGCCTTGCTCCCTCTCACACAGCTCCCAGTCGTATAACATTTCGCTGAGAGTGTGAAGTGCAAATCCAAGTACCCACAAGGATTAATTTACATGCCCAAGTGGGGAGCTGCACTCAGACGACGGGGCTCTACTCTCAAGTGCTTCAGTCTCTCCCACGTGTGCACAAATCCACACGCAGGCACTCGAGTGCCTACAGAGCGTTTTCTTGTTGTAAAGGGCACGTGTGAGACCGGGCTCGTTAGCATGGAATCAGAGCCACCCCTCTTCCTGCTCTGTTCCACCTTACTTTCTGCTGAGTGCCGGGAAAGCAGACCGCACTGGTTCAACTGCTGCCTGCAGCATCGGAGCTGAGGTTCATCTTCTTTCTTCTTCTTTTTTTTTTCTTTTTAAAATTTTTGGCTACCTTATTCAGAAGCCCATGAAGCAGAGGAGCTCTCCTAGCGCAGAGAAGCGTTTACTGACTGGAGCAGAGGGGTTTGGGGTTTTCATACAGCAGATGTTATGTTTTTAGAATGGCGGTGCTGACCTTTTTTAACATGCACATTCTCCAGGTTGACACGTGAAGACTCCAGGAGCTCTGCTGACTACTGTCCCTCATGCCTGAAGCTGCAGGCCCTCCCCACACCACGGGGACTGCACATGAGCCTTACCGACAAGCCAGGGAAATGCTTTCCAGCAGCTTCTCTCACCTCATAAAACCTGTGGTGTCAAGTGTTGGTGCATATTGGGAAACCTTCAGGCTCTGGAGATGCCTAATTTCTTGTGTTCTTCTGCCACCACTGGCCCAAGTCCTTCGCAAATCCTTCCCATCGCAAATTTGGCAGCAGCATCTTTCCCTCCTGGGGTGCTCCTCTTCCTCTCATGATGAAACGTGCTGCTGGGGACCTGCAGGTGGTGACATGAGACAAGTGGATCAGTCCCAATGTCTTGTGATTATCACAGAATCACAGAACGTCAGGGATTGGAAGGGACTTGAAAAGATCATCCAGTCCAATCCCCCTGCCAGAGCAGGATCACCTAGAACAAGTCGAACAGGAACACATCCAGGCAGGTTTTAAACATTGCCAGAGAAGGAGACTCCACACTCACTCTGGGCAGCCTGTTCCAGTGCTCTGTCACCCTCACTGGGAATAAGTTCTGCATCAAAATGTTTGCTTGTAGCCCAGCCAGTCACCAAGTCTATAGCTTTTAGAGTCATCTTTGGCTCAAGTGGCCCAGGCAGGTGTTTGCACTAACCAAACCATCACGGTAGTACCTCTGGGTAGCTGCTGCCGAGGATCTCAGCATTTCTGGGGTAAAGCCAGCAATTGCAAGCAATGGCAACAGCCAGAGGAAAGGCACAACACAAAGTCATGTCCGTGCTGGATGTTTTGCTCCTCAAGGATTGATAGTACCTGCGTCCAGGGAAAGATCAAGGGGAATTGTAGATGCCTGTGCAGCGTTGCCTGCTGTATTAGGCAAAAGGACTCCTAGTTTGGCCTTTGCTCACAGGTATCCCATTTCCCTTTGCCCAGCAGGCACTGAGGTATGATTATGATCATATATTGGGATGATATATTCCCTAGACAGGTGGAGAAGGGAAAACCATGGTAATTAGAAAGATTCTGCTGTGTGGCAGCATAACAGCGTCATTAGGTACCAGGAACTTACACATTTATTATTATACCTCATCTCTAGGTGGATCTAGCAATCTAATCTCGCTAGATTATCAGAAGTTTGTTGATCCCTGTGATAATGAGGTGTATCTACACAGCTATGTTCACCCAGGATGGAAAGACAGTGAAGGGATGACATTGCTTGAATATTTTCTACATCTGCATGCAAAGAATGTCAAACCCCAGGTCTTGGACCATACAAAGTCTAGGTGTTAATGAGCTGCTTGGAGAGGGTGAAAGAATGAGCAAGGAAGGAGGGGGCACAAGGGGAAGATTCTCAGAATAGTTTGACCTTCATGTTTTATGCCTTCAGAGGCCAGTGACTCAGGCAAAGATTTCAGACATTGCCTACTTTATCTCCATTGGATACTCTGGTCCCTGGCCCAGCTGTTCCCAGCATAGGGAGGTGAAGAAACTGCTCTTAGCTGTGGATGGTGGGAGATGTTGGTGCTCCTTGTGGGTGGGAGCACTCGTTGCTTCAGAAACTCAGTATTCCGAAGAGTGAAGTTCCCCTGACGGCTTGGGAAGCTTGGTGGAAAGGACTGGGATGGTATAAGGGGACCAGATGGCTGAACAGGAGCATTTCTGGCAGCTAACCACACAGAATCTTGCCACCACGTCAGTGACCCTACCATCCATATCACAACAGAAAACTTGCTTGCTCTGCAGTCCTCATAAGGAAACCTGACAAACAGTCACCAGCATCCACCCATCATGTGTGTGGGGGAAAGACTCCCAGCCCAGACACTTTACCTCACTGTTGACGACCACCCCTGACAAACCCGAGGCTTCCACGAGACCAAAAACACAAAGCTTCTGAGTTCTCATCCTTGCTGTAAAGGGCTCCCAGTGAAACCTGGCTAGAGCGCTGTGTTTCCATGCTGTACGTGAGTGAAAATATCTCCCCTTGTTCCCCCAAAGCCATTAAAGCTCTGAGGAGTCAGCAGATGAACCGGAGTGGTTAAACTCGTTAACATCACGTTTACTCCCATTGTGAAGCTCCTGGCTTGACATCAGAGGGCAATAAAACACCAAGTGCAGCATGATGACTGTTATGATCAGGAAATTTGGGACATGTGTCATTAGGGGGAACAAACAGAGCAGCAGAGGTGTCTGGCAGTGCCGTGCTGTGTGCTCGCTGCCATTCGCTCCCCCTCCATGTTCCTCTGATGCCCTTTATCAGCTTCCCCCGATGCTGGGTGCAAACAAAGTCTGGCTCTTACCTGAGGGTCAGAGAGATGAGAGACAGTGTTAGGCAGGATATTCCCAGCATTTTCAATGCTTCCTTTTCGGTGCACTGTGAATGTCTGACTGACATGGCCAAGTGAAAGTGCTGTGGGTTCCCGCGGGACCCGTGTGGCCGTAAAATACACAAACATAATAATAACAAAGTCATAAATTCTGACCTATGGTACAGTCTGAGTCGAATAACAGCTCCCCAGCTGTGGAATATGTGCCCTTGCTGTGCGAAGGTGGCAGACCTGGGTGTAAAGTTCACCTCGTATTTGTCAGGTTGTGTAGAGCCAGACCCGTTTAATGATCTAAAAGCAGCCAAAGGCCCCAGCAGCAGGGCAGATGCCCAACAGTTTTTTTAGCCTGTTATGATTTACTGATTATTTTGTGAGGAGGAAAAGCTTAAAAAAACAGACGATGAGGGACAGATAATGGAGCCAGGGCAACAAGTGGTAGAGATCCTGTCACAAAGGATAGATTTATCAGCTTCAAAACACCCAGGACCTTTTATCTTCAGACCTTTAACCAGTTCCTCAATATCTTCAGGGCATGAGGACTGGATGCAGCCCAAGAGGAGAGGTGCAACAGCCCATGGCTGTTTCTCCTTCTTTCTGCCATGATTTCTTTCTGGCCACAGCCTTGCAGCTCCAAAATGCTGAAAGACATTAGGAAAGCTCCAAACCTTATGGAAAGGCGCAGAGATGCACTGAGTGAATGTTAGGGAAGTCTAACTGAACCATGAGCTCATTCAGATCCTTCTCAACAGAGTAAAAAGAGGTTGTGCTGCATGGAAATCCCCCAGGTATCCCTTGCCAGCCTCTGGGACAGGTTAAGATGGGCAGGTAACAGAAGAAATGCGCATAGATGAGGTTCAGGAGAAAGCTCAGTAGAGTCAGCCGTTCTCTGGAGTGGAATTTCAAGGGAAAAGTGACTTGGAAGATTTCTTCTTCATCCTCCCATCTCTTCTGTCAGACTGGGATCGTATCCATCTCAAGCATCAGTGACAAGCGGAGCAGACTGCTCGCCATCCGGAGAAGGAAGGACGAGATGATTTGTTTTTGTGTTTTTCTTTCCATGTCTGCTGCTTGGAAGGAAACATGTCTGCTTTTAGAGAACAATGCTGCCCAGGGCCGTGGGAGTGAGTTACTGACGTGTGCGAATCCTAACCCAGACCCCGTTCCCAGGCCAGCCCTCAGCACTGCTCAGCTCTTCTCCAGCCCCTTGCCAGAGGGTTAGATGCAAAATAAGGGGAGCTGGGGGCAACTGGGAAGTGCAGCCTCATCCTCTATTTACAGGGATGCAGTACCTGCTCTCCCTGAGCTGTGGTTGATGGGGATGCTATGGGGCTTCTTGAATTCCCCTCCAAATCCTCAGTCTCCAACCCATGACCTACCCTATCATCTATAATTCTTCTTCTCCTTCTTAGCCCAAACTTTTCTTATAGCAATTTCTTGTCACCCATCCACAGGCAAATGGATAGTAACATGGGAATTGGACAGCCACCAAGTGTCTTCCTTCTCTGGAAACAAAAGCTGTTAAGTCAGATCTTGGGACAACGTGACACTTCTGAAAGTTGTGGAACTCCTATCACACTTTCTTCATCTCTGTTAATCACATCAATCGTTGCATATCCCCCTTCTCCAAAACCTGCCTTTGGAAGTAGAGAGAGCTCCATATATTGCTGCAGAGATGTTTTGCTCCTACCAGCCTCCAGTCAGATAATATTTTTCTAGTGCTCTTCAGACATCAGACTTCGATGATGCAGCAATTTGGGCTTCAAACTGCTAACTTCGCTTGTGATGACTGCTTTGCTGTACCCCAGAGGTACGAATCAGCAGGTTAAGGATGCCCAGCCAGCTATCCAAATGTCTCTTCTGGCTAAAAGCGCTTGGCTCATGTTAGGTATTGCTCAGGCAGGCTGTAATTTCCATCTACAGCTGAGCAACGCAGGTTTGGGAGCAGGAGGTGTTATAGAGTCAAATAGTATGAAATTGGAGGCATCGAGGTGAAGGGAATCAACAAGAACTGCAAAGATACCTTTGGCAGAGTTTAGGGCAACTACCCATGATCTCCAGGAAAGTACTGAGTTGAGAAAATACATTCCAGCAACAGGGACTAACCAGGCATTTTACAGCATTTATCATCACCTCGTAGGTTCCCAGTCAGTACATTGCGGTCCTTTGAGTCCAGCCGTGCTCAGAGGTGGGAAAGGCTGCAGATGGAGGTTGTCCTCTCTCCCAGCCAAATAAAGCCCTTTTGGGATCCCTTATGGTGATCCTTAAGGTCTACAGCTCTCCTTTAATATAAACTGTTGCGCTGGCACTTCAGGGAGTACTTAAACAAGGCGCCTTAACATACACCCCGTCTTCGCCCGGCGCACTTCTGCCATCCGCCTGCCCGAGCTCGGCTATGGCAGCGTTGAATGGGACCTTAGTTTTAAGGATAAACACATCCATCACAAAGCTGTTTGGCGTACACCGGCGCTGGCACTCTCATCCCCTCTGTGAAACCCCTTTTGAGGGCTCTCTGTCCGGAGACCACATCTCTGCTCCAGTTTCCACTCCCCAACCTGCTTTTTTCCAACGCTCCCCAAGCACAATCCCGCAGTCTACCAGAAACGGGAAGAGACATGGGAAAACAAGGACAACTTTAACCCTTGTTTCAAAGCTCTAGTTCCCCCCTGGTTTGGTATATTTAGCTTGGGCACAGTTCTGAAACAAAAGGTGTAGAGAAGCCAAGTCGCTGGGGCAAGGGGAGGGAAGAAAGTTGGTTTGATTTTGAGAGCCTTGGAAGATCATTAAAATTTCATAACAGGCAGGGGAAAAAAAAAGATTGTTTGCTTATAAGGTCTCCAGTGTTTAAAGAGCTAGAGACAAAACTGCCGAGCAGTATATTCCAGTTTATCCTGCGGAATAGGAAGGAATGGCCCCAGACGTAATTACAAGTAAGTCGTGCAGCGAGAGGGGGGAAAATCTCAGGAAATCTGATGGCTGAGGACTTTTTTCCCGCTGGTGTTTCATCAGGTTGTTTGTTTGTGTTGGTTTTTTTTGCGTTCTGCCTCCGTCCTAATGTGTCGGCTCCTCTGACGGGGAAACCGCGGGATGGGAAGAACTTTTGCTTCTGCAATTTGGTGCCGCTTAGAGTAAAACCAGGGAACAAGGGTGAAACGTGAAGCCTGTTTTGTGAGTTTACGGAGCTGAAAGCCAGGGTGTGGGGTTTCAGTGGTGGTTCTGCTGCTTATTGAGTTTTAAGGGTATTTTATCCTCTGAACAAGCAACGTGAGAGGGATTTTTACAAAAGCAGGGAAATGATATCTCATTAATATTTCTACCTAGCAGGAAAAAAAAAAACCAAGAAGGGAATAATAACATTCACGGTTATAAAGCAGCAGGGAGACGATGATGAATGTTAGGCTGCAGATGAGAACTAGACAAAGCTGTATAGTTTTCAAGAAAGATCTGCTATTTCTGTTCTGCAGCTTCTCTCTTTAAAAATACATTAATAGGGAAAAGGAATTAAAATGCTGAATAACAACGCCGGCAAAACATTTCTCTGAAACACTGAGCTCCTGATCTGGAAAACAAAATCAGTCGTAAGTCACGGAGCACATTAACAGCAGTAATGTAGAGATTGAACCTCATGAAATGCTCTTCTCAGTGCAAAATAAGGTTGACAGCCAGGGCGTTACAGCGGGACAAACACTCCTGAAGGTATTATATTACCAGTAAGGGAGCAGATACCGGTTCCATTTCAAAATCACAGCGCAGTCCTTACACAGCAAGTTAACAGAGAAAACCTTTCTCTACGTTGCATCGTAGTAGTTGGTGAAACGCGGGGACTCATTCGCAGAATCACAGGTCATCAGGGATCGGAAGGGACCTACTCTATTACAAACCTTCTTCTAGCTGCCTGCAACGTGTACAGCACGACTGTAGGTAACGGGCTGTTTCCCACAGTAGAAGATTCATATCTTCATTTTCTATTTTGTTTTGTAAAGAAAAAATTCCTAGGAAAAAATGGCCCAGCTTATAATTTCTGGTGGTTAAAATGATTGCTAGGTGAACTCAAAGAAAACGCCTTGATTTCTTTCAAATGCATAATAACTGCTGGTTTTTTAATTAACATCGCACGCTGTCCTTCTTCTGTCTGTGTAACTAACATGCACACTTCATACCTACAAGAGCAGATTTATAACTAAGGGAATTTGTAGAGCTATATGGCCGCATTAAAAGCAAAGTCCTATTGTCTCTCGTGGGATTTGAGCTCCTGTAATCATTAAGCGCATGAAGTTAGCCCTCTGTTTTGAATTGTTCGTTCCACAAGGAAAATGAATTGTTTTCTATTAGGATGCAATTTTCTCCTTATTTTTTCTCCCTCCTGGGACTAGATCAGCTTCCTTCCTTTTTAGCTTTCACCTACATGAACACACAGATACAACCCTACGATTAATCCTGTAGACTGTATGTATGTAAAAATCTCCTCGTTGTTTTAAGGAGTTTCCCAGACAAGAGACAGATCCCGGTTGTGTTGAAGTCAATGAGTCGTTGTGACCTGCTGTAAAGGGACTGGGCTCTGAACACTGGACTCCTTACAAATTGGAGGCTGCGCTTTAGTAAAAATATTAATTTTATCCTTCTGCAAACTTGGGAATAGTCGCCCATGGAATAGATTAGTGCAGTTTGGTCTGATCATCACAGACACGCAGAATATTAGGGGTTGGAAGGGACCTCGAAAGATCATCTAGTCCACTCTCTGATAATGATATCTTCCTCCATGTCATTTGGACTTGTGACGGTCTTTGTGGCTAACAGTACACATGCCAGCTTATTTCTCATCCGGTGCTGTACAACACCGAGCTTTGGCATAGTGTCTGCACAGAAAAACCTCAAGGATTTTTGTTTTTAACTGATCTGGTTTTATCATTTTTCAAAATATAAACAGTTTTGTTACTCATGGAAATGTTCCTTCTGCATGCCGGCAATGAACGGAGCCGCCTGCCATCTCATCACCTTTATTAGAAAACAGAGAAGTCTCAGGGTTTACAGGAATTCTGGAGTCAAGGAAGGTTCAAGCATTTTTCACTTCCTTTTCTCTCTGGCTTTTACACTGCCGTTCCTTGCTGTTGCCCTGGTGTGTGCCTTTCCACAAAGCCCTCATTCGGAGCGGCGAGGAGGGTCTGAAAAGGGTTCACTTAGACTAAACACAGTATGGAAACAAGGACTATGTTGTCACATCAGGTTTGCTCAACACTCAAACCCTGACTTGGGTCTCCACCTCCTGCCGTAATGCAAATGAGAATGTACTTGCTGGGAACATGTCATTCCCATGAACGTTAAATGCTGTCATGCAAGCCTCGTGGGAGCTCGCTGCAGCAAGGTCTTCTGATTTAGGAGCTATTACTGATGCTGCTATTATTACTTTACAGGGGTACAGCAGGGATTCACAACCTCAGTTCTCAACCTTCCTGCATGGAAGGAAGCAAAGTGACAAGGCTCCCGGCCAGACACATTTGTCGTCTCAGTATGTAGGCGTAAGCGAAGGAAGGTTCCTGTTATGGGGTTTCACTTGAACAAGGAACAACCTTCAGGTTAATTTTCAGGCAGAAAGCTCTGAAAACGTGAATTCCTGTTTAAATCCCCCAAAAGAGAATCAGTGGCTGCCCTTATTTGCACGTGCTATCACAGAACACGGAATCACAGAGCATTAGGGACTGGAGGGGATCTCAAAAGATCTTCTAGTCCAATCCCCCAATAGCCCCATTTATGAGCTCAGAGCTGTCTTATTGCTGCCTGTGCCAGGGTTGCTGACACTGCAGCACTACTCTCCCTGACCACCTGATAATTCTCCAAGTTAGATGAGTCACCTCAAAAAATAAAATAAAATCACATGAAGAGGAACAAGCTTCTATGGAATGAGAGAAAAGTTAGATTCTATTAAATTCCTGTTTTCCCCGTGGGTTTATGCAGGCGTCATCTACAGGGCCCGGCTGGCTAAGAGCACAAAAGAGCCCAGGAGCATCGGGGGCAACATGTGGTGGGTCATTCCTGGCAGCATACCCAGTACCACTGACTTCCCAGTCGGCTCCCATCTCAGCACAGGAATCTTTGCTGGCTCAGGGATGCAGTTTGCAACCTCTCTGCTCTGATGCTTGTAAATAAAGACCTTTTTATCTCAGATGAACACGACCTCTGGCCATAAGAAGCATATCATTCAGTGGCTCTGCTGAGGGCACACCAACCCAAGTGTTCAGCGCGGCGTGGAAATGCTTTCTGCAGGCTTGGAGCTGTAGGCATGTCCCTTCTATTCCCTTTGCCCGTTGCACTTGATCCTGATGCAGCGCTGTTCTTTCTGGAGTGCAGCAGCTCGGAAAACGCCAAATCTCTGATTTATTTGTGGTTAAGAAAACAGTCCCTGCGCGAGCCAAGAGCTTCCCTTCTTTTTGTTGTGGTACCTGCCAAAACTCTGAAACCCTCAGAAAACCCCCTCAGCACCGGCGTTGTTATGGCAGCCCCAGCCCCTCGGCGGAGGCTGCAGTCCTTTATTCCTGCCTCCGCCTCAGCACAGCCGCTGTCTGCAGCGGGGGCAGGACAGGCGATAAATGAGGTTGTAATAGGTTGGGGAGCAGATGTGAAAGCCAGTCTGCCAAACTGAGCAGAGAGGCAGCCTGCTCTTTCCTGCCCCCAGTGCAGTCCTTCCCTTTCGACAGTTTGCTGAAAGGACATCCATCGTGTGTTGCTTAGCACATCTGGGAATTCACTGCGGGCTGGTGCTTTCTCTGTTTTATATCGCAGTGGCTCAAAATGAAGATGCGGAAGAACAATTCAGCTCAGATCTGTGACTCCACACTGCATCCAAATGTGGTAAAACCCCGACAAGCTCTGACGTAGGAGAGCCCTGCTTGTCCTGGACTGATCCTGAATGACACTGACACCCACTGACTTTTCCCGGTAACAGATGCTTAGTGGAAACGAAGAGAAGTTGAATAAATGGTAGAAGAAGGGGAAAAAAGAGGCTTATTTCCAAAATGCATCCTTTAAATACAGGACACTGTACATGTGTGGCAGGGATTGAATAAAACATGGACCAGCTTCCCCCTGTGTGCAAATTCACTTGTCCTGACTGTGCTACCTGACTTTTACCCTGATGGAGAATAAGGAGAAGGGGAAAGGATGAAACCTTCCCAGGCAGGAATAAAGCTCAAGTCTCTGCTTTTCCAGCTCCATAAAGGAACGAGGAGGGATGGTGCCCTGCAGAGAGTTTTGCCTTGGGCAGTTATCCCACCTGTACTTTTCCACTGCCTGCTGGACCCCCTGTGGGTACTGCCTGGCCAAGGGCAGTGCAGAAGGGGACAGCGAAGGCAGCAGGACCCGCCTGCCCTCCCCACACAGCAGTTGCACTAGAAGGCAGCTGGTGGTTGTGTTGTGCTCTAGAGGAGACACCTTTCAGCCAGACAGCGGGCTGCCCGCTGTAGGGCGTCTGTACCCTAACGCCTTCCCTTGCCCTTTACCTTATTTAGCCCTTTGCAATAGGCTGCAGTGAAATAGCGTCCACAGAACACAAAATAACTCATGATGTGCCTCAAACTGTGAGAAAAGTGTATTCGATCTTCCCCAAACACAGACCTGCTCACTTCAAAGGGGGCAATATTTAGATAGTAATCAACATTGCGTTCTGTTCCCCTTCCTGGCCCAATGCACATATTTGCTCAGCCATGCTCTCTGCCCATCGAGAGAACCTGCCGTGACCGATGCACAGGGAGGGCTGAGCTGACATGTGGCTCTGAGCAGCGCAGCCAGGCAGTGCCTGAGTCCAACAGTCTCAATGATTGAGACTGAAGGAACAGTCTCAATGGCTGAGACGCTATGGGGCTGCAAGCCCTGCCAGCCCTGGACCAAGGATTTATTCCTGGCTCCTTTTATTTATAACCACCAAGCTTGGGCAGAGCTACTGAAGACCCAGGTTTCTGTGTTTTTCCCTGCACTCTCTAATTTAACATTTTCTCCCTTGTAAGAGAGCAAAGAAACACCCTCCCTGCCTCAGGATGGGGAAATGTCTAGAAATATCTGCGACTTGGTCCAGGTGATCCTGCTCTGGCAGGGGAATTTGAGTAGATGATCTTTTGAGGTCCCTTCTGATCCCTAAAGATTCTACGATTCTATGATCTGAGGGCTGGGTGTCAAGAGGAAGGGGCCAGTCTCTCTTCTGTGATGCACAGTAATAGGACAAGAAATAATGGGGATAAACTTGAACACAGAAGGTTCCACCTCAATGTGAGAAGAAACCTCTTTACTGTGAGGGTGATAGAGTCCTGGAACAGGCTGCCTAGAGAGATTGTGGCATCTCCTGCTCTGCCAACATTCAAAACCAGCCTGGGCACAGTCATGTGTTACCTGACCTAGGGGATCCTGCTCTGGCAGGCGAGTTGGACTCTCGAGAGGTCCCATCCAACACCTCACATTTGATGAAATAGGAGCCAACAACAAAATCAGAGCCTCAAAGTGCAATATATAACTCCCAGGTGACTTGAGATATCCCTTCTTGCCATCTCTTTGTTGACTTCAACATCTTCGAATGACCAGCTGGGGAGAACCAAATATCTTCTGTTGTCAGAAGCTGTGATAAATATTTTAATAAAGAATCAGATTAAAACTGAATGCTGCTTGCATTGATTTACATTTTTTTTCCTATGTTGGCATCTGTAGCTTCTTGTGCTGTTATTTATGAAACTATTTCATTATCTTGTTCCAAAAGCAGGCATTTGTTATGCAGTAAATTTAAGTTTCACAGTCAATGGAAGATTTGTGGCCTGGGAAAAAGTAAACATGAACTGACAAAGTCACTTATTCCTATTCTTGTTTTGGCCCAACGAGAATTAACATCAGATGTGTAAATGGAGAAATTCCTTGAAGGAAATGAATCTCCTTTGTTAGTGATTGTTCGCTAGAAGCACCAGAGCCTCAGATGATGTAACAGCCAGACGACTGCAGACTTTAAGAACAATTGTAATATGTTTCCAGGAATAAGAGGAAATTTCTTTCTAATTCTCGTCCCACATCACTCATCCTAGTAGAGGAAGATGCTTTCCAAGGCATTTCAGCAGGCGCTAATGCTACAGTTCTGCATGGGTCGCTCCACTCGACAGATAAGCTGAAAACAGATTGCCCTGTAAACAGATGCCATTTGTAGCTCTTGGAAAGCAAAGTGAATGTTAGGAATTACAAGGAAAGAAGTGAAGAATATATAGATAAATAATAAAAAGTTATGTTCTTTTATAAACCTTTGGTTCATGTCTACCTGAAATACCTGAAAACTTGCAGCTCCTAAAGAAACTGGTCAAACTGGAACCAGCTTAGAGAAGGGCACCAAGGGTAATTAAAGTTTAGAAAGGCTCCAGTGTAAGAATGATTTCTTGAGCCAGAAAAGACATGACTGAGAGGATATGATGGAGTCCTCAGGAATTGTGAATGGCAAGGAGAGAACAGCAAGCAGCTGTTCATTGTTTTTCCTTCTGGTGCAAAAACTCAGAAGCATGATACGAAGCTGGTGGCTGGCAGTTTAAACCAAGTAGGAGCAACCCCTTTAGACACCATGCTTAGTCATCTCACCCTTTGCCACAGGATACTGGGAGGCTCAAAGTTTACTAGATACTTTCATGAAAGAAAAACTCATTGGAGTTTTTTTAAATCCATCTGGGTTTTGTATTAAAGAGAAAGACGCCACGTCTGGTTCAGAGAGAGCCTGAGCCAGAAACCGCTGTAGGTTGGGCAAGTATTTTGGGGGAAGTATTGCTGTGGAATTGACCTACATTTGTGCTCCTTCTGGGCTCTTGCTACTGCTGCAGATAGGAAGTTGTTTGGCATGGGCTTCCCGTCTGACCTGTTAAAGCTGTTTGTATCTTCTTCTTACGAGCCTAGACTTCGAAATGATAAGTAATTCCAGACAAACGTATTCCATATGTTCTCTCTTAAATCTAATAATAACGTTAACTATTAAGTCAGGTGATGACATGCCAACACATAGTCGTCTCAGGTTTTGGGCTTCTTCTTTCCCAGTTCCTAGTTTCCTTTGCAGGGGTTTAATACAACTCAGAGCAACCCACAGGTGTTGTAGGGGCTGGGCATAGCTGGACATCAACTCCCTCTGCCAGTCTTGATACCATGTACCTGTGGCAGAGCAACCAAGAGACAAGGTGATCTAGCCAATGCACCGCAAGGCACTCACAAGGTTGATGTAGTGTCTAGGCTCATTTTGACTTTACATCACAGGAGCAAAGGCTGGATCTGTCCTGTCCAGAGATGTGCTCAGATTTTCTCCTATTGCTAAACAACCCTGATGTGCTGATGCAGCACCTGTTGCTGAGAGCTTTTTAGCAGGGATGAAAGCTAGTTTAAAAACATCGCTTTTTGGCTTTAGACTAGCAGAAGAAATCCGTAAGAGATATTGACACTCTTGTGACCAGCTACTCCAAATTTAATTGCTTGGCCAGGAAGTTTAAAATGGGGTTCGGGCAAATCATAGAATCATTAGGGATTGGAATGGACCTCAAAAGATCATCTAGTCCAATCCCCCTGCCACAGCAAGATATATATGTATTTTAGTGAAGCATTTGATAGACTTCTAAAATCTTATTCAAAAGATTGACTCAATCTGGCCTGGATGTAAGTACTTGCCTGTGATCTCTGCATTGGCTGAAATACCATGAACTACAATAAATCTTGACATGTTAGGTTTGAGGAGATTAAAGAGGTTCTGGCTGGAGAGGAAAATGAGTTAATCCTAACTTCATTTTCTTCATTAATAAACTGGAAGACACAGTAAACAAAATGCTCATTGAGTCTGCAAATGGACTTGAGACACGTGTGAAAAGCACCAGAATTCAACTCTTGGCAAGCCCTCAATAACCTGGACTAAGTCATCTCCAGCAGGAAGCACCTACATGCACGTAGGGGCAGCAACCTGTATTGAAGGATCAATGGAGCAGCAACCTGTCACGTCTTGGCTCTCCATACATAGATTAAGCTTAATCAACTGGAGAGACAATGGTTTTTTGAAGTGTGGTAGTGGTGGTCGTCTAATTTTTGAATGGTATTCCATTCAGGAAACCTCAACAAGAACAACAACACAGAAAGAGTTCAGAATGGGGAGAAAAAGGAGAAGGAAAAAGAAAATAATAAAAGTTATGAAAAGCCAAAGGGGACTGACTTACGAGAAAAGATTACATGGTCTAACTATGCATTAAGTTGGCCAGCTTTTGACTAAGAGAGGATATGGTAACTGTCTGCCTGCGTATGAGGGCTGCAAACCGACTGGGAAAGGAAATATATTGTTTGATTGGCATAAGAAGAAATGTAAGAGAAATCAGACAAATTAAACAAAGGAAAATGTCGGCGGGGTAAACGACCGGCCTGGCTGAACAAGGAGCTTCTGCTGGAGCTCAGGAGAAAGAAGAGAGCCTACCACCT
>JAOXOE010000720.1:13481645-13508668 GCA_028565055.1 Phoeniculus purpureus
GGACCTCGAAAGATCATCTAGTCCAATCCCCCTGCCAGAGCAGGATCACCTAGACCAAGTTGCACAGGAACATATCCAGGCAGGTTTGTGCCTCACTGCGTGGGCTTACGTCACACTCGAAGCACTCAGTGGACTGGTGTCAGTGTGCCAACGTGTGTCTGTGCCATCCATAGGTGTAGAGGTACAGTGGTCCCCCCAAACTCAACACAAGCAGGATGGGTTGGATCAGGGGAATGGAGCATCTCTCATATGAGGACAGCCTGAGTGAGTTGGGGCTGTTCAGCCTGGAGAAAAGACAGCACTGGAGGGACCTTCTTTTGACCTTCCAGTACCTGAGGGGGTCCTACACGAAGGCAGGGGAAGGTCTTTACAAGAGGATTCGTACAGATAGGACAAGGAGCACTGGGTTCAGGATGGGAAAGGAAGGATTTAGGCTGGATATTAGAAAAATGTTATTCACTGTGAGGGTGGTTGATGGCTGGAATGGGCTGCCTGGAGAGGTGGTGGGGGCCCCATCCCTGGAGTTGTTGAAGGTCAGGCTTGATGAGGCTCTGAGCAACCTGACCTAGGTAGAGTTGTCCCTGTGTAGGGAGGCTGGACTGGATGACCTTTAGAGGTCCCTTCCAGCCTAGAACATTCTATGAGTCTATAATTGTATGAATTTGGAACCCTGCTCCCAATTATACTGATCAGACTTCTTTTTATAAGTGATTGGTTTTTGTCTGCTTTTGAGAGGAGCCCTATGCCCTGACACAGTATCCACAGTTCTGTTGATGAGTACTAGGGAGAAGCATGAAAGAACCCAGGACACAGCACAGCAGGGTGGGTACAAACACTCTCGATAAAAGCAGTGTTAACATTACCTCAGGCTCCCACCTGTCTTTGGTGTCAGGTATTGCCCAGAGTCCATATTAGCAAAGGACAAAAAGCCTGGAATCAGAGCAGACAAGTTAAAAGTACTAATAGGAGTTCTCAGCATCATCCTCCCACAGGTCTTTTTTAGGTGGTTTACAGGCTCACCATCAGAGGCAGCATCTGAGCACTTCTCATATAAAACTAATAGCAACGTAATGCTATTCATGAGCAAATCATTTAGGAAAGAATGAGGGGAAAACTGCATCTTCCCACACTCCAAAGATGTATTTTACGGGTAGTTGGAATATTTCTGCCTTGGCGTTTTGGCTTGGCTTCTCTTCAACCCCCAAGTTTTACAGAAACGTATCTCCATATCACTATGACCTTCCAAAGACATCAGTCTGGCTAGGAAATCCAGAGAATTTCTGGCATTGGAGGGTACTGACTCACTCATTGTTCCTGTTCATTGTCAGTTCAGGAATTTCCTCTGGTTTGGTTGGAAGGAAAAATCCAGCCAATGGCAGTTGTTGGTATTTTGCTGCTGTTTGCCAGGAGTGTAAACCCCAAAATATTTTCTCTTCTTAACAGCATCATGTTTCTGATTAATCAGGGTCAACTCTTCTTTTTCTCGCCTGACCTCTAGTAGTGACCCCAATGTTCCTTTTAATTTCCTTGATCTATTTGTTACATTCCCAGCCAGGTCTCTGGAGCGTTGAAGATTGAAAGTAATTTCCAAACACCTTCAGCTGTATTCTGGTTCCAGTTACACTGGTCAGAATCAAGACTCACTCTGCAGTAATCGCTGGGCAAAATGGACGTGGGAGCCAAACCACAGTTTATAACATTAGGGATTATGTCTTTCAAGGGGAAAAAAAAGGCTCCCACATAATCTCTACATTTGCCTTGTTTTACTAGTCCAGGTCTCTCTATCTTCCTCAGCAGAATATTCTCTTTGTGAAGGTGCTTGGTCAGGAGATACCAAGACTGGGGAGGAGCAGAAGGAAGGTGGTTATTATATCAAGAGAGGTTGTCCTCCCCCTCTACTGTGCCCTGATGAGACCACATTGGGAATATTGTGTCCAGTTCCAGGCCCCTCAGTTCCAGAAGGACACAGACTTGCTTGAGAGAGTCCAGCACAGAGTCACAAAGATAATGAAGGGAATGGAACACCTCCCTGATGAGGAAAGGCTGAGGGAGCTGGGTCCATTTAGCTTGGAAGAAAAGAGACAGAAGGGTGACCTCATTAATGCTGATAAATATGTGAAGGGCAGGTGTCAGGAGGATGGAGCCAGGCTCTGCTCACTGGGATCCATTGATTGGACAAGGAGCAGCAGGTGCGAGCTGGAACATTTATGTAGAGGTTCCACGTAAATATGAGAAAGGACTTCTTCACGGTGAGGATGACAGAGCACTGGAACGGACTGACATGGGGACTTGTGGAGTCTTCTCTCTGGAGAGGTTTAAAACCTGCTTGGATATGTTCCTATGTGATTTGGTCTAGGTGATCTAGGTACTGTGGTGGGGAAGGTTGGACTGGATGATCTTTTGAGGTCCCTTCCAGTCTCTAACGTTCTGTGATAGTGTAACTCTGGGAAGACAGAAGAATGGCTGTGTTGGATGAAGTACAGTCATGGGATCCTAGATCTTCTCCTGCATCTCTGGTGCTTCTGCCTAGCTTCTTCCTCACAAATCCCAGGCTGACAACAAGGTCTGTGTTTGAACCATGCTTCTGGGGGAAGGAATGTAGATGGTCTTATTCTCACCCAGAAAAGAAAGACAACAGAGGACTAATTAACATCTTCACCTATTAAAAACATGTTTCAGGCTTGATATCACCCTACATCAAATGAACCTTGCCTTGTCCTAGGGATGAGTTCTGATCAATGTCTGCTTTTTCAGTAGGTTTGCATCTGGGAGGTATAAACTGCAGCAGAGATGAGCTCAAGCTGTGGAGTTCGAAGAGGCTGGCTGGGTCTGAGCTTTTGGGGCTGTGCTCAGGACCTCAGGAGTCAGATGCTACTCAGCAGGGTGTGTGGGAGCTAGCTTTGGAAGACAGGGTTTCTGCACAGGGAGGCCCAGATGATGGATTTGGACTTGAAAATGTACCCATAATATATTTACACCATAATGTATAGAATAGTGAGTGTGTGTGTGTTTGTGAAGGAATGCTGGAACAGGGTTCATGAAATGAGATGTGATTTATGTTGGCTGCACCGAGGATCTAGCCTCCTTTTATTCCATCTGAAGACCCGTCTGGGAATTTCATCACAGTAGGAAAACAGCGAGGTGAAAGGCATCCTTGCTGTAGGTGATCTAACCCCAATCCATCTCGGTAGCATCGGAGAGCAGGTTACCACAAGGAGAGTTCTAGTGCCAGAACTCAAACAGTTTCCATTTCCCCATAAAGACCAGCTCACTCTATCCAACGGAGATGAACAAAATTTCCATTTGCCATGGTGGGCTCATTAGTTACAGGTAAAAGTTTGTTCTCCTGGCTGGTTAAATCCCTTAAGGGTACTTTGGGTCCATTCCTAGTCCCATTAAAGTCAATGGGAGCAGGATTGGGCTCCAGAAGGTATTATTCTTAATTTAAACATTAATAGTTTAACTCTCTGTTGTTAATAATAATAACCCCTTGGAAAATTCAGACTGAAATCCATTTCCTTGCTGAATTTCTTTTCTCCCATCAGGCATGCAAACTGGTTTGTTATTGTTGGGTTGCTCTTGAGAGCTTTGGGTTGCACACACTGGTTTGTTATTGTTGGGTTGTCCTTCGGCGCTGGGCTGTGCATACTAACTAATTTGTTATTGGAGTGTTGCTCTAAGCTCCACATTCCAGTTTATTACTGATGGGTTGTTCACTGTGTATTGGGCTGCTGCCCTTGTTTTACGACTATTATTACTGAGGGCTTTTGTGAAACTCCTACCCACACAAATAGATGGGCGGGAACTGTGGCAAATTTCATGCGATGGTTTGGGATTAATAGATTTTGCTTAACTTCTTAAAGGGGGGCTAATTAAGGCTTTCAGAATTAAGAAACCTGCTTCTTAGTTTAATACAGTTTGAAATACCATTTCCTTCCCTGCTTCCCTTTCTTCCTACATCCTTCTTTTGAAACGTAACTTCTTTTAGGGATCCGATCTTCCCTCTTAGTGGTCCTGTTAGCTTACCACTGGCCTTTCAGGATGAAGTTCTTTATGGTTCAGTGCAAAAGCAAATACTCATGATCCTTGATCTTAATACTCGCTTTCTTCTGTAACGTCTTCGTTTCATTTTAGTTCATATTTCGATGATCATCACGAAAATGAAAAGAAAAACGATTGGGAAATATTAGCTGGACAAGAATCTGGAGTGTTTATATGATATAGAATCGGATTCTTTGTTACTACCTTTACTGAAAAATGTAGTATTGAATTATTTTTGTGTTTTTCCCGTTCCAGAAGCACTGGTGAAGTGGTAACATGAATTTGCTGAAACTGAGCTGTTTTACCAGACTAGAATTAATAGTAGAAGAAGATATTATTATGAGGAAAGGCTGAGGGACCAAGGAGATTGAGGGGTGACCTCATTAATGTTTATAAATATGTGAAGGGTGAGTGTCAGGAGGAAGGAGCCAGGCTCTACTCAGTGTCATTTAGTGATAGGACAGGGGGCAATGATTGTGAGCTGGAACAGAGGAAGTTCCACATCAATATGGAAGGAACTTCTTCCTGGTGAGGGTGACACAGCCCTGGAAGGGGCTGCCCAGAGTGTGTTGTGGAGTCGTCTTCTCTGGAGATGTTTAAAACCCGCCTGGACATGTTCCTTTGTGACTGGATCTAGGTGATCCTGCTCCGGTGGGGGGATTGGACTAGATGATCTTTCAAGGTCCCTTCCCATACCTAATGTTCTGTGAGTCTGTGATAAAATAACTAAGACCTTTGAAATTACCACTGGTAGCCTCTTATTTTCCCTTGCCAAACATATCTGCATAACTGGGCTTGTGTGTGTTTCCAATCCAGTTAAACGAGTCCAAAAACCCAAATGTGAGCAGAAGACACAAATCCGAAGCGACCTCCTGATTGCTAAATCTAAGTGCCTGTTGTCACAGTTTTCCACTTCAGTCTTGTTGAGCTCTATCATGAAACCAGTTAGGGTTTGGTTCTACATTCCTTGCTCCTCTGGGCACATCTGGAGTATGGTCATGCACCAGACACTCGCCACAGACATGAAGATGGAAATGCCCCTGTATTAGTTTGCGTGTTGTCCACCAAACCCTAGAGAACGGATGCTTGCAGATCAGAAAGGGAAGTGATTATTAAGTTGGTTTGAAGAAGCAGCCAGATGAAGCAGATCGATTCAGCCCTCAGAGTCATGGGCAGATTGGGAGGAGAGCAACCAGGACTAAGCAGTAGGTCTCTGTCTCAGACCAGCTCTTCATCTCCTTTTTCATTTTCAAGTCAGTCAGAACTGAAGAAGCACTTCCACCGTCCTGTAGAAGAAAGGTCAGTGTGAAGCACTCACTGGTTGGAACAGTTGCATCACATCAGGGCTTCGTTCTGGGAAGGGAAACACATTGTAAACATGAATTTCCAAACAGCAACAGCCTGTGCTCCCTGCAGATGCTGCCTGCTCCTCAAAATAAAAATAGCAGTATCTTTTGATTTTCCTAACCCAAACACTACTTGCTTCAAGTCTTTATTTTCCTTCTGATAGAATTCATTTGCAGAGGGACGCTCAGGCATAGTGGGGCCAGTTGCCTTCAGCAGAGTGTTCCACGCCTGAATAAACGGAGCCAGGGGCTTGGTGCCAAACCCTGCCCTCAGATAAACACTCTCAGTGCTCATTGACTTCTCCACAAGCTGCTGCCACATATCTGAGGGCAGTGCTTGGCCTACGGATGTGTTGGTTTGGTTATTTTGCAATTCCAATGCAGAAATGGATTTTTTCCTCTCTGAAGAAAGGGAGTTCAGTGTCACATCCCAGCCTGGTAAGCGAAGCCCGGTGGGTTTATCGGCAATGACTTTTAACTACTGGGCTGTGTTGGGATTCTCATGTTTTACAGCCGGGATATAGGATCTCTGATATGAACACCCAAGGATTTATTGCTCCCACAAGGACTCAAGGTTTTGCTGGCAGTGCAGTTCAGAGAGTCAAGAGAAGTCAAAGGTTATCTTTTGTAGGGTAGTATGCGATTTACCAGCTGACCCTCCCCCCGGCTCCTCTGGTTCATCTGCTAAAATCATTAACGAGCGTTCCTCTACCCTCCAGAACTGTTAGTGTCTTTTTAGCGCCGAGATCAGGTTACTGACCTCTGCAGTGCCAATACACCCTGAGGATTTCAAGAGCTCTGGGGTATTTTCAGCGTTGAAAAGAACAGCGCAAAGGAAAAGGAACAGATGGGTGCTTTGCCCTAAATGAGGTCTCTCCCTTGTTATAGGGACCCCTTCCATACTTTTTGTTTGAGAAAAGGTTATGGTCTTGCAATGCAACAAGAAAAAAGGGTTAAAGAGGGCTGTGAAAGTGAGTGAGTGAATGATGTTACAAATGGTGAACTTGGGATGGTGCTTCCTATCATAGAGAAGGAAGATGCTGTTGTTCCCTCTCAGGAATGTTGGAAAAATCATTTTGGGGTTTAACTGCACTTCTGCAGGATCTCTTACCTTTCGCCTGAGCTTTTTACAGATCATCCCCAGGGT
The DNA here is from genome assembly GCA_028565055.1 of Phoeniculus purpureus. NCBI lineage: Eukaryota > Metazoa > Chordata > Aves > Bucerotiformes > Phoeniculidae > Phoeniculus > Phoeniculus purpureus. The sequence continues at coordinate 13,488,180 of JAOXOE010000720.1, forward strand.
CTGCCAAAGCCATTCCCTCTCCCTACCATGCTGGAAGAGCAAGGTTTTAGACAGAATCAATAGATGAGAGCTGCTGCTCTGCTTTCCTGATTGACTCTTCACCCTTCCAGGTCCTCCAGCATGTCTTTTTGAACAGGCTACAGCAAAGTTGCTTCTAGTCCAGCTTATTTTGGAATGAGGCCTCTGCAAAATTAACAATTAAATAGTAACAATCCTGCACCTTCTAGCTGGGCTTTCCTCACAGTATCAAAGAGCAGCCAATAGAGGTCATTTAAGGCTTCCCAGTGATGTCCCTTCCTCCCCTCATCCATCCCCTTGCCCATACATCAGTGATCTAATCACTTGTGAAACCCAAAGCAGGGGGCTCCAGTGTTATCCCATTACAAAAATCAAGACTGATCTGAACATGAGAAGCCTGGCAGGGTTTTATGGTTCGCATGGCGCCGATCCTCTCTGCTAACCTGTTGGTTACATCGATACTTGGGGACATTTTATCATTCCTGACACCCCTCCATCTGTTCCATACCAGGCAGTAGCTGGGAGTCTTGTTTCATGGGACAGCAAGGATGGAATCACTTCACCTCAATAATGGGTTACAGCAATTAAGTTACTGTTTGAACACTTGGATTTTGATCTGCTTTTGGGATAAAGTCCCTGGGCTTCCTTTTCTCCCCATCCTCGGTAGAATTTGACAACCCTATAGCTACTGCTCCACCAGTTATTGACTTTAAAATCTATTTTAAAATTTTAAAATTAATATTTAAAATCTATTTTCTTTTTTTATTCTAATAGCAGAAAGAATCTGAATATCATACTTCTTTCTCGTAGGAGTAAGGCAGGGGACAAACGTTCTCAGGCACTAATTACATCCACATTATCTAATACCAGGATCCAGAAAGTCGGTTTTTAATGTGCAGGATAAAGTGCAAAAAAGAAGACAAGGAAAAAAGAAAAGTCTTTGTTTTCACATCTGACCATTTGGAACCTGTTAGGTGAGCAAACCAGCTCCAAGATGCTATTGATTAATACCAATTACAGTGATGCAGCAACCGGCTCAGTGACACGAGCAACACCTTCTTGCCAACACTTCTAATGATCTAGTTAAGAAAGTTAAACTCTGTTTGTGTTACGTGGAACCCATCAGGAAACTGGAAAATATTGCAAGTGCTTCGAGTTCTACTGATTCCAGAGCCAGATCCTCTGTGCACGCTGCTTCACCGCAAGGCTCTATTGGCAAAATGCAAGGAAGTTCCCTCGTGTCGTTCCTTAGATGACGTTATCCACATGCATGAAGAAAGGCTTGTAGATAGAGTTCTGGACACATGGCATCTGCTTCATTAAATCTGGGTTGCAATTCCAGCCCAGCAGACCCTGAACCTTCTGTGGATATCACGGAATCACATAGAACCACAGAAACCATAGAATATTAGGGATTGGAAGGGACCTAGAAGCATCATCTAGTCCAATCCCCTTCCACAGCAGGATCACCTAGACCAAGTTGCACAGGAACGCATCCAGGTGGGTTTTAAACTTCTCCAGAGAAGGAGGCTCCACAACCCCCCTGGGCAGCCTGTTCCAGTGCTCCACCGCCCTCACTGTGAAGAAGTGCATTCTCATATTTATATGGACCAGTGCAGAGCACATCTCAACCTCATGGCAGTCGTCCTGCAAACGTCACTCATCACATGTTGGGATCTGGCTGGAGCAGACACTCTTGCAGTCCAAGATTTCTTCTTTTTTGAACATCTTAGAGGGATGGTAGAGCCTGGGCGTCTTCATCCCCCAAACCCAGCTCCACTCAAAGGATCTGGGGCGGGTCTTTGACCTTCAAAGTGGTTTTATTAATGTTCTCCCACCTTCAGAGGGAATATTTGTTATACAAAGACTGACCCCACCTAACGGTGGATGCAAATGTGTTGCAAATGATGATACTGAGAGAAGTAATTAGGAGTTTATAGAAGGAGGGATTAGTATCTTGGTTCAATTGAATGGAATATTTTAGCATTTCTGCTTGGTTTTAGTGATGTGGCTCTCCGCTGGCTTTAAAGCCTGGCTTAGAAAGTGATCATCTTCTGCCTTATTCAGACCCGGTGCCTCAGCCTTGCTGAGCAAGAGAGCTGGGAGGCACAATCACTTGGAGAAGTTCAAATAACTAAACTGGCCGTGACCTGAACTAAAACTAATAGTTTGTGTTTGTGATGGCTACAAGAGCGGCATCTGGCTTACATTTATATAGAAGGCAATTCAATAAAGCCACCGCCTCTCGAAACTGCACAGAAGCAAAGATTAATTATTGCAATAATGACATTTTGGCCATTCATGCACCCAAGGGAGAAAGACAACCCCCTGCCCCAAGACCCAACAACAACAACAACACCAGCAGAATCTTACAGAAAGCCCAACAAGGGAGAAACATCGAGAAGATATTGTTGTTCCTGATATTCTGCTCAGGCATCCTAAACGTGGAATTAAATACCATCTTTACCAGCAAACTCTTTTTGCTTGTTATCCTCCCAAAGGAGAACCCAGAGTTTCCAATGGGCTTTTAATAGCAACACTCCGAGAATCCAGCCTCTATGTCTTCCAGCGTCTTCGGAAGATCATGTTTCACATTTCACTCATTCCTCAGTGCGTTGGCACAGCCTAACACTGGCTTCAGACATTTGGTATTTGAAACAGAAAATCTTGGTGTTTCATTCCTCGCCTCAGTTCTCCCTGTGTTTCTCCAGCATCATATAATATTGACAACCTCTGCCTGTAAAGAAAGGCCAGGTTCTCTCGTTTATTCAGCTGCAGGCTTTAAAAATGTAGAATAGGGGGTTTGTTCATAGTAGAGAGCAACTGCCAGTGAACTTTCTCCTTCTTTACATAAAAGTAGGATAGCACAATAAACAATGGTAAGAGCAGTGGGACTCTAGGTATGTGCGGGCATGTGTGACATTCAGCTGGCTACCTTTTCCATGCCCTGGCTTAAGGGTACAGTTCTGCTCCCATTTGTCTGAGCAGTTTATGGACTTCAATAACCTCACAACTTGCACCTTCGTACATCGCAATCTACGTGGAAAGGTCTGGCCATGTTTATGTCTCTCATGTTTTGGTGGATCACACAAGTGAAGCAGGCCTGTAGGTTTGACCTCAGGGCTTTCAGGAGCAAGAGGATGCCCACATTTTGAGAATAAATGAGATGAGAGAGAGAAGATACAGAAACAAGTCATTTAGATAGCGAGTGGAAAAATTTTAACAATGATGTCTGTGTTAAAGACATCTTCAATATGATTTTCTCACAGCCTACCTGGAGATCTCAACCTTGTGGCCATTGTTCCTTGTGGGATGCTATTCCTAGAATGAGGAGTTACACAGATTTTCTAGCTTTTCCCAATGTAGGTCAATTCTGTAAGGACAGCGGATACCGGATTGTCTCCCCTTCCTCCTAGACCAAGGCAACCACAATAGGCATTCATGCAGGGAAGTACTCTTAGTCGAATGTTAGAATCCTGCTCTGGCAGGGGGATTAGACTAGATGATCTTTCAAGGTCCCTTCCAATCTCTAATGTTCTGTAATATCACACAGAATCACAGAATATTAGGGATTGGAAAGAACCTCAAAATATCATCCAGTCCAATCCCCCTGCCAGAGCAGGATCACCTAGATCAAGTCACACAGGAGCATGTCTCCAGAGGGTTTTAAATGTCTCCAGAGAAGGAGACATCTATACTTTTTAATACAGCACTTCTTAAAGCAGTGTTTCAGCATCAAGAGGATGATTTCTTCCATCATGGTGATGGAGAGGAAAATGAAACACTCTTTTGTACCCTCTGTGGGTATAAAATTGGAATCAATGAAGATCTATTGTTTTCCTTCATATGCAGGGCCCGTCCCATCTTCTCTAACTCCTGTCTTTAATCTTCCCATCCCAGCCGTTGCCTTCACCTCCGAATCCTAAATGAGCCAGAGTTGAAACATTGGGTCACCTAAAGAAGTCACCTGTTTTGGACAGACTTTGTGAACCCTTGCTGTTCAACAGACCTGACTTTGATGCGCGTATGAGCAGGCTGAATAAGCACGTTGCTGTAGCTGCAGTCCTTTTGATGGAGCAGGACATTGTCCAGCCAAAGGCGTGTTCGAAGGAATTAGGATATGTCCATCTGGAGGAAAGAAGAGATACACACTGTTGGTCTTAGAAGTCATGAGATCACAGAATCACAGAACATTGCAAGGGACCTCGAAAGTTCATCTAGTCCAATCCCCCTGCCAGAGCAGGATCACCTAGACCAAGTCACCAGCACAGAGACAGCAAGAATAGGAAATAAATCACTGCTCTGCCATGAGCATTGCTGCAACAGCCCTGAAGAGCTTGATTTGTGTATCCCCGTTCTCTTCAAGCAGGGAGGAGGGAACATGCTGACATCATCTCCCAGGCGTCATTACACATGATTAATGTTGTTTCCCTCTGCTTCTGATCTTCCTTTTGGGTATTTTCATACTCCTTTCGGCCCTAAGTACAGGAGGGATGTGAACGGGAAAGGGGATTCTGAATTGTTACTGCATCTGTTGCGATGAACGTACAGTGGAGCCGAGCTTTAATGTGAACTGTTTGCTTGCGAGAGTGTAATAGCTCTGGGGCTGTCATCGGGTGTAGTATTGTGTAAATATATATTCAGGCACTTCGTATGGAAGTGGATATGTGACCCTATAGGCTTTATTTAGCTCCTTCTGGTGACTGCAGGAATGCATCGGCTTTGGCACATCCAAGAGTAATCAGAGCAGATTCAGCCCTGTAGAAGTAAGAACCTGTGAGGGATGTAGAGATAATATTTACCTCATCTGGAGGATGGTGTTTTTCCCAAGAGGGAGATGAAAGCCTGAGCCAGTGTAGAAAATAAGGGCTTGTTATTTTCAAAGTGAATCAAGTTTTTCCTTCAGTGTTCAATGGAGCAAAATGATGGGATATTGCATCCTTCCAAACGCTTTCTACACAGAGGGTCAGTATAGAGAGAACTCAATTTGCTTTATACAAGTGCTTCAAAAAGGGAAAGAACTTGTGGAGGCCCATATCACCACTTAGCAACTCCTTTATAACCACAAAAGGGTCCAGCTGAAACACAGAGATGCCTTTCGGAGGTCCTGGGAGATCTGTTTGCCCAATGATTCAGGGCACTGGTGATGCAACAGCTCACTGACAGTGTCTGTGGATAGGAACAGTTTTCAAACGACACCTCAATCTGCAAGTGAGTTGCTAAATTTACAAATGCCCAGCATCCACTTGATACATAGTGATACATTAACACGTAACTTGATACATTAGTATGTATCCACTCCAAGCTTAGTATTTTTTACAAAGCACATCACAACTAGTTTCACATGTCAAGTTGCTACCTTTCCTGTCTCTTACTGAAAGCAGGGGTTAATTTAGAAGTGTCCTTCTGTGATAGCAAAAAATAAAGCACTTAACGGGTCCCAACTAATCATCTACTGTCAATAGAAATATACAAAAATAGAAAAATAAATAGGCGATCCTTCTGTGGCAGGGGGATTGGACTAGATGATCTTTTGAGGTCCCTTCCAATTCCTAATGTTCTGTGATTCTGTGAAATCCAAAAGCTCTTATTGAGCTGTGTCCAACTCCGTTGCACTTCCTTTCCTCAGTCTGATAACTCAAAATTAGAATGAAATAAACCCAACGATAAGCACATCCAAAAGGCAGGGCCAAGCCGTTGGGTCAAACACCCTGCTTTCTGGAGGTCTCTGTCTCAGATACGGATCAGATTTCCTCCTGTTTACATGTAAGAAGGTTGTGAAGATCTGCAATTTCAAGATACATCTGGTTCTCGCATCAGATTAAACAGCAACGAAAGCCCGAGCGCTGGGGCAGGTTTTCCAATGTAGGAATGAATGTGTGTTTATATAGTATTTGCATTAATGCTTCCTATGGTTTATTTTGAAAGTGAAGAAAGAACATTGCATGGTAGGCAACTTAACCTAAACAATATCGGTTTAAAGTTAGGGGCATGCTCCTTGGAATATTTTCCTAGTGTTTTGAAGTGTCCACTTGAAGAGGGAGTGGGAAGGGGGGTGGAGGGGGCTAAGAAAAGGATTGTTCTGTCTTCTGCTCTGTGTTTGGCCTGGCTCAGTAGGGCTATTGCTGTTGCTCATCTGGTACGGATTAGTCCTTCTCTCTCACACTCTGTCAACTTGGGTGTTCTGCATGCAGGCTGTTTCTGCAGGGGTCTTGGTTTTGCTTTTTTTAACGGCAGGAAGTGCCCCACTCAGACCACATGTGAAATTGTGTGGGAACAGTGGGGGGGGATGAAAGAGCCCCATCAAACATACCAACAGTGTGGGTGGAGAGACAGGGAGCGTAAGTGGAGAGATACCAGCTGAGTAATTTCACCTCCTGGGCTGGCCAGGCTGGGGACACGGTGGAGGTTTCCTGCCTTAAAAGTGTCTGTTGCTCGTGACATCAATTTCTAATATTTTACAATATCGGGGGGATGTTGCGAGTGTGAGGGATTACAGCTGCCGCTTAATTTGTTCTAAATTTCCTGCTAGCCTCACCAGACATGTACAGGAAATAGGCAGTAAATGTTTAATAGGTAATTCCTAACTGGACAATTAACAGGTGCTGTCACACTGAAACCTGTGTGTGTGGGTGCACCTTGGGCATGCGGAGCACCAGCAGCCCCAGTTCTTGGGCAGCATCGGATGAGTCACACCCCAGTGGCGTGATGCCCATGTTCCTAAATTCATCTCTCTTGTTCCCTCACCCATGCTTGAACCAAAGAAGATGACTTCTTTCTAAATCTCTTGCGGCTGATTTTGCTGTTTGCACGAATAAGTCATCACAGAAATGGGTCGAGCCCACAGTGCAGGATGTTGGGAAGACTCCTTGCAACTATTTAACATACAAACTTCACACTTCTTATTGGTAGCCTGGAACAGGCAAACCCAGTGCTCTGGAGATGTTTAAAGCCTGCCTGGACATGCCCCTGTGCAACTTGATCTAGGTGATCCTGCTGTGGTGGGGGGATTGGACTCAATGATTTTTGGAGGTCCTTTCCAATCCCTAATGTTCTGTGATTCAAGTAATCCAGAACCAGAACCTGGGGTTTTTGGGTCAGAATATATGTCCTGCCACCCTAGTTCTACCAGGGTCCAGCAGATGACTTCAGAAAAGAAATTGCAATGGGCAGGATATATTAAATGATCTTTCCCTTCTGGATTTTCTCAGCTCCTGGCAGTTGAGCAGGTATGGGGTTTCCTGCTCTGGAGTCTGTATCTGGACTTTAATGGTCACTGATGGATGTTTTTTCTTAGTTTTAAATTAATTTTCACTTGTGGTCTCAATAAAATCCTGTGGCAATGAGTTCCACCAGTTAATAGCGTGTTCCGTGAGAAGTGCTCAAGCTCGTTTTAAATCTCAATATTAAATGTGACTTTAATTCTGTGCTGTTTTTCTCAGTAGAAGAACATTTTAAAATCAATTTTCCAACGGATTTCCAACACCATGTAAATCAGGTAATGTCTAGAAGATACAGTTCCTAGGATGGACTTCTCTGCCTAAAGATGCCAGTTACACTCCAAAATTATTTTAGTTATTACACAATTTCTATTTTTTATGTTATTATTTCCATCCATCTATTGGACTCGATGATCCCAGGGGTCTTTTCCAACCAGAGTGATTCTGTGATACCAAAAACACTACTACGCCTCTGCTGTGGCAGGGGGATTGGACTGGATGATCTTTCGAGGTCCCTTCCAATCCCTAACATTCTGTGATTCAGCTGCTTTGCTGCACCAGTCACAATCTTTTGCAATTTTTCATTGATCAGCAGATAAAATATTCGAGAACGACCCTTTTTCAACCTTCAACCTCCTTTAATAGTCCTAAGCCTGCAATTAAGCTCTGATTGTTGGCAATAATCGTATTTCCAATGAAGGCAGAATGAGGTTAATTGAATTGCTATGATTACCTCCAGAGCAATATTGTTTTAATATGTTTGGCCAACATAAAGCAAACCTCTCCTTCGGAATTTTCTTTTATTACGTTCAAGTCCAATCGAGTTCAAAAGACCCTTCTGTAAAACTTCGCTGTCCCCTAATAGTGCATGACTAATGTCTTACACTTGGCTTTCCTATAAATTGCTCTCTTTACCGAGCAATTTCTGTGTCAATACTCAGACATCCTTATCAGCACTTGATGTTCGTGTAAACCAACCCTTGTTAATGACTACATGGACGGAGAGTGGGGCGGGCTGGGGGGAGAAAGTAACATTGCACAGACCTCAGGACTCTGGCTCCATCTGAACTTTGAAGTCCAGCTGTTAATAGCAGCGTTGACTACTTACATAAAAATGTGTAGTAAACTGAGCTGACATTGTCTGATTCCGAGCCATTGGTTTAAGCCATCACAAATGGCTCGAGCTTCCACCCTTTTTTCATCTCTCTGCGTCGGTGCCGTCACTCAGGATGATTAACGTCGCTTTGCGATACCCAGGCTATTGTCCTGGTCGGAAAAAAAGTAAACATTTTTACAGTTGGGAGCAAGAGCAATTTCAAACAAGTTCCTCTTTGCATGAAAAAGGGATCCCCAGCTGCTGTTTATTATCTCTCTGTTTACATCACACATGTGCATGTGGAGGACCAAGTAGTCCAATAAATTACTGCTCTACTATTGGGATGGCCATTACAGGCTGCCAGGAACAAAAGCGTTTAATGGTTTGTTGAATGCCTCTGAATGTTCCTACAGTCATTTGTAACTCTCACTAAGTAGTTGATCTGATTTCATCTGCTTTACTACTTTGTCCAGGGCCCCAGAGCGTTTTTCACATTGCTTGCAGTAAAATGAAATGCTCTGCTGTTAAAGCAGTTAATAGCTATCAGCCCAGACTCACTCACTGCACTGGGCTATCTGGCATTAAGGATGTGAATTCTCACCCTGGAATTGCCTACAGCTTGCATGAGACTTGATAAAGTTGCCAACACTTCACTTTATGTTCAGTGATTTACCTAGTATCTCCATTTCTGGGTTTCTTGTGCTGGTGGAGTAGTTTCCCTTCAAAGGAAGACAGACTGTACAAAGCACCTAGGGGTGAGGTACGAAACACAATTTCCCTAGTGGTACCACCTACATTGGTGAGACAATCTGGCTTTAAAAGATGCACTTCTAAGCTTGTTTTCTTTTTCACCTGGGTGACCCCACAGCTCCCTGTGCAACGCAGACCTCTCCAAGATATGTAAATGAAGATTTGGATGGGAACTTCTCATATCAGCTTCACCACTACAGGACATGCTCCATAGCCTGGTCTGTGCCAGGTCAAGGTGATACAGCAGCAACAGCTGCTCTCTGAGTTATCTCAGCAGATATCCTTTCAGCTGAAAGCCACATCCTCAGCTGTCACAACTTGAGGTAGAGCATTGGGGTTCTGCACCAAAGGATTCAGGGCTTCATATCCCCTTGGGTTTTGTACAGTGAAGTAGGCAGGAACCCATAATCTGCCTTCCTTTCACATCTCAGCAGCGTTTCCTGAGCCACAGCAGCCTGGTGGAAAAATGATGAACAATTTGCATAGGATTCCTCAGCTCCTGGCATGACTTCTGAGGCCCTGCAGCACTTAGCAATGATAGTTCTATCCTCCACCTCTCCCAGCCCTCTTGTGGGAGGGAGAGTGCCCCTATTAGTTTATTACCAGACATTAATGCACTTGTCAGGTGGCTGAAGTCATTCCCCTTTGCACCTGAGGTGTGCATTAAAAGTCAGTTAATCATGGTGTCATGTCTTATTGCTCATGGCTAAGGGAAGATCAGCAGAGAGGGGTTACCTTGCTTTCTTGCTTTCCCCAGCCAATACTGATGCTCTTTCGGTATGAACCAAGCTGCCATCAAATGATCCAGGCCCAGCATGCCCATCCATGCACTACTTGAAATCTTATCTGGGAATGTAAATGCAAATAAGCTGTTTTCACTTTATAGTTGGGGCAATTTGCACCGGACAGAAGCATTTCACTGTGTAAGTTTTGCTTCTAACAAAATCAGACAGGCAAAGCCCTGCCAGGGGAGTAGGCAGTGCAGCATTCTGAGATTCCCTTCTCCTGGTCATTTTTGCAGAGCTCTGCAAGCGAAATGTGTTAAATTTGCTGGGCATTTTGGATCCAGTTCGAGACCTGGGATCAACTACCATCAATAAGCATCTGAGCCCTACATCTTATCACGCAGCAAGTCCATCCAGACAGTTGGTGTGAGACTTTAACCATCCACTTCCCTTCGACTTGCTGTCGTCCCACTAAGACGCTGGAAAGCTCTGTTGATGGTCTTAGAGAAATATAGGCAGAGCAGCTGCCAAGTCTGGGATGTATTGGTTAATACATTTTAAACACTAAAAATGCCATTTAGGAACTCAAAACTCGCGATACCGTTGCAGAAGGAGGGTCACGTTAGCTCGAATTTGCAAACACTCACACTTACTGCCTGGACAGCATCATGTCAAAGCAATGCTGTCGTGCAAGGTTGTCCAGGCTCCCGCTGTCATTCTGATATGGGCAGAGGAAAGACTTGGAGGGGTTAAATCCCAACCAACAAGAGCTGCCTACAGCTTTATTTAAGTCTCAAAAGAGAAGCAGACAGTCTTTCTGACATCCTAAAATACTTGGACACCCTTCTTTGGTATGTGCTTGCACTCAAGTAGACATCAGGCTGCAGTGAAGAGAGCAGTTATCTTTGTAGCATCAGGAATGGATGCAATAAGGAGCAGGAATTTCCTACAGACAGCTTCTTCTGGTGCAATTTTTCCAGCCCAGGTTTCTTAACTTAAGAAATGTGAGTATTTATAACCCTCAGGAACCAGATGAAACCTGGGAGGATCCTCTGACTGAAACCCAACATTTTTAGACTTGCTGGTGACCGCGGTACACTGAAGTTGCACCAAGTCTGAAGTTACACAGTAGTTGTAGTCAGTCAAATAGAGACACTGACTTTCTTGATTCGTTCTTGGCTAAGAGTAATCTCTTGTACATTCCTACCTTTCACCCCTTCTTCATTAAGTGGAAAATCCAAAGTTTCCTTTAATCAGGTTTGAGCTTGGACTGATGTGATGTTTACTGACTGAGACAGTGGTTTTCAAACGACGTCAGGAACATCTGGCCTCGTGGCTTGGCAGAGAGCCCAGCAAATTGCCAATCCAAAGGCCCAAGTTCACAAGCAGCTTTGGGGCTTTCATCCTGTAACAAGAAAGCCCTGGGGGCAGTGGAGGTAGTACTGCTCCTCCTTGCTTAATCATGCTGCTTGACTACCTGTGTGCTCCATGGCTGACTTGTGTGCTGTCACAGTGCTCAGATGAAGCTCCTGCAGATGTCCATCCAGGCTATATCACAGTGGCCATGTCTGTCTACATTACCACTGTGTTCCACCTCTTTAACTAGCTCCTACTTCCATGGTTGGTGGGAGCCATGGGGCAGATGGGCAAAAGAAAGCTGTGCTCCCTCTGAGCAGGAGCAGCATATCTCTGTGTCTTCCCCAGCAGGTCCCAGCCTACCACACTTTCCACATTTCCATCTGCCACTCCTGCCTTTGCAGTCTGCTTTGCCCTAAGGCACCTGAGAAGCCTGTGCCATGGAAAGGGTTGAACTGAGGTCTCCAGCCTGCTGGAGAAGCAGCCTGCCCAGAAGCCCAAGATGACATTTTGTCAGCAAAGACCTCCTGGAAAGCCCAGCAGCAGCAGATGCTCTGCACACGGAAAGAATTGGCATCTAGTGCAGTTTATAGCTCCACACATGTTTTAGAGCTAATTCTCTAATACTTCACTTCTGTGAGTGGCCTCTGTTCCAACAACTAGATCCATTCACTCCAGCAAATGGGTTAAACAAGGCTTCAGATGCAGCTAATGGTTGGAGCTCACTGTGAGGGACCTTTAGTGTTGTGACCTGGGCTCATCTGGTTCAGATTGCATCCTCTGTAATGGGTTGTTGGCTGGAGCATGAAAGGATAACCAGCGCTGCACTGCTGAAGCAGTGCTGCTGTTGAACACCAAGCAGGAGGTCTCTGTGCTCTGCGCCTGTGCCATCCCAACATAACTCGTCTAGGGAGGTAACGGTGCCTAAAATGTGTTAGGAAACAAAATAAAACACAGTCCCTTGGGGCTTTACACCAATTGTCTTGAATCGGTTAGAGAGGTGAGGGAGACAAGCAGCCAAGGGGAGAAAGGGTTTCCAAAAATCGGTGACCAATCTCCAAGAGAATAATGTGTCTCCATCCTGACCTCCTGTGAGCTCTGAACTCTGCTGGCAGTGTCCAGCCTCCTTCCCTGAGAAAGGCAAAGCTGACGGAGAAAGTCATCTTTGTTTCATGGAATATTTACGTTGGAGGAGGGAAGGTCTTTTGTATGTTGTCCCTGACCTTTGGGGGTGGGGGAGGGAGCTGTAATCAGGTTTCACGATCACCATTTTCACAGCTGCACACAATAATTCGATTCAGGTATTTGGTTCATGCACTGAAGGTCTAAATTCATCTAGGACTAACTATCACTCTACTTTCCCACAGACTACTCTGCAGAGAGGTGCCCTCTGCCTGCCCATCAGCAGCCATTGACCCGAGTGCTCACTGTGCATGGAAACATCTCGTGCTGGAAGGGAAAAGGAATGAAGAAGTTCAGTGAAAAAGCCTGTGCCTGGCACTTCTCTTGTGTCTGATGATTTCTGTTTCTTCTTCCAAATGGTCACAAATGGGAAGGAAGAGCTAATAGGAGCTTGGCTCCATCTCCTCTTCCTGAGAGAGAGAGAGTGGGGGTCTACAGAATTTCCTGCTCCTGTGCAGCTATCTCAGAAAGGCTGAAAAGCACAACCGGCTCCAAGAAAAATCAAAGGGCCGTCTCTGAAAAGGGATACAGAATTTCCAGATCCCAGGGTGGGTTTTGCATTGATGTGGCAAATTACACGGTGGTGGGAAAAGGAAGCAGGTTCAGTGTAAGATTTGACATGTATGGCCTTTAGTGCCTCTAGAGCGTAACGGGGAGACAGGGTCGGGGTGTCTGGATGTGGGAGAGGAAAAATTCAGACTCCTTATTTCCTCCATAATAAAACACAATCACTTACTCCTTGGAGCGCTGCCTTACATGACAACAACATGTCGTGGCGTTAAAGGTCGTGGTAGGCAGATTTGTCCCTCATGTGTTGAAGCTGTGGAGATGCTGTCATGTCAGCCTGCTTTGGCTGTAGGATCTCTCACTGAATCCACTCTGTCAGGTACAGTGGGTCAAAATAAGTTTGGGTGAATGGGGGAAATCTTGTATTTCCAAAAAGGCTACAGCTGCCAGTCCTAGCTGGAAAACTATCCATCACTCATGTATTGACACATGTGCGTTTGCCTCATTTTCACACCTCAGCTAGTTGTGTTCAACTGTGCAGCTGCAATTGATCACACTGGCGTTTCAGGATGAGACTGGAAGCAGAGATTCACCCTTTATTCAAGCAGCTCTCATATCCCAGTGATGCCAGTATCAGGCAAAGTGATTCGTATCAATCTGAAAAAAAAAGAGCTGATCAGAAGGGACTGAAGCAGAAGCAAGATCTGTGCTCACAGAAACCTCTCAAGGACCTTGATGCGCTTTGACGTGGGTCGTGACAACAGAGCAAAGAAAGAACAGAGACACCAAATCCTCAAGAATAACTGAATCACAGAGTCACAGAACATGAGGGATTGGAAGGGACCTCGAAAGTTCATCTAGTCCAATCCCCTGCCACAGCAGGATCACCTATACCAAGTCACACAGGAGCATGCCCAGGCGGGTTTTAAATGTCTCCAGAGAAGGAGAATCCACAACCTTCCGGGGCAGCCTGTTCCAATGTGTCACCTCATCCACTTCTAGCTCTCCTGCTGTGACAACATGAAGATATTTTTTAACTAGAGGTGATTCTGCAGTAATATCCCTCATTTTTAAAGAAACCTTATGAAAATGCTCCCACATTGGGAGTGGGTGGGAGACAGAGAGGTTAGGTGGCCGGCAGAGGTGTGTGGAAAAGCCCTTAACTCTGAGCAGACAGTTCGCCATTTGTGTCACTGCCTTTCCACACTTTAAACATCAGAGATCATCTGGAATGCACTCCTCTGGCTCCAGAGGCAGATGGCAGCGAGGAAGAGAGTTGGGAGAAAGGAATAATAAATATCTGAAGGTGAGTAAATATCTGGGCTGCAGGCAGCTGCGCCTGTGGTTTTTCTCAGGGTGCACAAATGTCCCTGCGTTCACAGCACTGAGTGGTTCTAGTAACTTTTTTATTACGTGTTTCCTGTACTGTCTGGCCAAGGGTCAGAGACATTAAACCTGGGAAATCTGGACCTGAGTGATCAGGCTGCGATAAGGCAGATTGACTGGTTGGTTTGTGGCAGGAAGGCAGAGCTGGCTTGATGGAGCCTAAAGTCCTGTGGAAGGATCCTTTGTTAGCAAGAAGAGGTGTTTATTCCAATCTTTGGAATGGGGTACTTGGAAAAGGACATTGATTCCAACAAAAAGACTGTTTACTTCCTTTGCCACATTGCTGCGCGGATGAGCAGCAGCTGCACGCTTCTACTCAGGGGCTTGGTGAGCATCACATACATTGAGACTCGCCATTGGATAGGGGAGAAGTTTTATCCTGTGTGAGTTATCTGGTGGCAGAAGGCAGATTTCAGGTCTCTTATTTGGAGGCAGCAACATGCTGTAATGTTCTCCTGGGAGGCTCTGAACGATGGCTTTTGCTAAGAGCGTTACAGAGCCATCCATCAACTGAAAATACTTGGAACAGGGCAGCCAGCTTCCCAGTCCCATCCATCCTCTGTCGGGAGGCAGAGACCCAGTGGAGAAGTCATGTCTCCACCGTCTGAAGAGCATTATGTACAGTGAGAATTTGGGAAGAATCAGTTGTTCTTTGTTTCTTTGTGGGGCAAAGTTTGCACCACAAACTGGACAACCACCGTAGGTGGTAGAAGACTAACTCCACAAAGCAGTGCTGTGCGAGTGTTTAGGAAAGAAGAATGGAGAAAAAGTGCCAGAGCCAAAGTACACTCGAGGTAGTTGACATAGGAGGCTGAAATAAGATAGGCAGTTTGTAATTACTTACATTGGAATTTGGCCAGGACAGCGAGGTTAACATCACAACTTCACAAGGACTTCAGAAGCGGCTGAGGATCTCTCCGAGTTGAGAAGACATGCAGGGAACTTCCCCGAAACCTCCTGGCTTGGGCCATCACGTGCGATGTAGGCGAGCTCTTGCCTGGGCCAAGGCCAGGGAGGAGAACAATGGGTAGGAGCAAGAGCTGATGTGTCTTTCTTGACATTCCAGAACCAACCAACCAAACGACAACGCTGTTGCTCCTCAGCCCAGGGCTGTTGGTCTTCTGCCACAGAGTTGTCATTCTTTTGGAGAGCGTGCATCTGTCAGGATAGTCCACCTCTGAGAGATAAGAAAGCGTAAGAGGGCCATGAAAGCACAAACCGCTGCAGCCCACAACATCTCACACCACAGCAAATAGAAGGGAGAGTGTAAAGAAACTCCACACAGCTGGTTTCAGGAACAGTAAGGGCCATCTCTGGGCTCATTCCATCTGCAAGACACGCTGGAAGCACAACCTACTGGGTGTGTCTTCACCAACACAACACATACAGCAGCTCTTAGTTTGACTCTAACCAGACTCAGAGGTAGTAATTTTGGAACATTTCTCTCCAGAAGAGACCACCCCTCAGGTTTTCCTTTGAACCCAGTTACATTGAGACTGGACTTTCTTTTTTCTACTAAGAACTCAGGTGTTTGAACTGTGAAGGAAGATCAATGAGTCACACATTCACAGAACATTAGGGGTTGGAAGGGACCTCGAAAGATCATCTAGTCCAATCCCCCCACCAGAGCAGTGCTCTGGTCACCCTCACTGGGAAGTTCCTTCTCATATTGATGTGGAACCTCTTATGTTCCAGCTCACACCCATTGTCCCTTGTCCTATTACTAGATGACGTTGAGAAGAGCCTGGCTCCATCCTCCTGACACCTGTCCCTCACATATTTGACAATATTAATGAGTTACCCCTCAGTCTCCTATTTTTCCAAGCTCAAGAGACCCAGATCCCTTAACCTTTACTCATCAGGGAGATGTTCCACTCCCTTCATCATCTTTGTGGCTCTGCACTGAACTCTCTCAAGCAGTTCTGTGTTCTTCTGGAACTGGGGAGCACAGAACTGGGTACACTATTCCAATGGTTCACCTTCTTGCTTTAATTTAAGCAGGCTGCTTCTTCACAGGAGAAGCCTGCAAAATGCTGAGGAAAAGCAAAGATGGCATGTGGAGATGGCATGGGCACAAGGACACTGCTTCTGGCCATTGAGTCTCATGAAAGGAGGGCGAGAGACAAGAATGCTTTGGCAAAAGGTTCAGCACACGTTAATAGATGGGTAGATGAGGTCTGTACCAGTCAAAATAGGAAATACCACCCATTAAAGCTGGATGTTGGACTGACTGGAAGAGTTTTGTGAAACTGTTCCGTGGAGTGCAAAGTCAAATGGAAAAACCATAATTCCTAAAGCTTGTCTTTGGAGATTTCTGAGAAAATTGGCTTCCCCCCTAATTTTTGCTCAAGTCTTGACGTGATTGGTCTTAACCCTGGCAAGGTCTCCAATCTACTCACTTAATCTGGCTGCAAAAACAATGCCGTACTGCAAAGGGCTGGGATGCTGGTTAGGTAATTCAGCTTTTTCTTTCCCCTGCTGCAAGCCAAGCCAGCCCTTTTTGTTCACTTGAACCGCTGCTTCTTCACAGCGACTGTGGAAAAGTCTTATTTCTTCCCCCAAGTGGCAGAGTTTTAAGCAATCTCAAAGATACCTCGTCCAACAGGATGACCCTCCACGAGTCTGCCCCTGACAGAGCTGAGGTAAAGTGTGATTTTTAACTTCAAGCACTAAAACATGTCAGGAAAGTTGTAGTTGTAGCGGCAAGACCTTGAGGTGTCTGAAATTTATGGAGAAGAGATGTTAAAAGTTTTGAGTTCCAGATGTCTGAAGCTCCAGCCATTTGGTAAGCGATCGTGAAGTTTTGGACCATTTCTCAAGCACTGATTTCTGCCTCAGAAATCTGTTCAGGATGGGATCCAACTATTTAATTGTCTGCTTTCAATTTGTTCAGATATTTGATTCATAAAGGGTTTGTTGTTCCTTAGGGTTGTGCCCCATTTCCCAAAGGAGCACCCAGGTAATTTTATCTACAGAATGTCTCTTTTGTAATTCATTGAGGAAACCTGTGAGATGACGCATTGCAGAGCTACTAGAGAACGTGTTACTGTTTGAGTCACGTTAACCTCCTCGGGGTCTTTAGGCTAAACATGAGGGATAAGGACTGTCAGTGAGGCTACACTGATTTGTTTCAATTCCTGCCTGAAAAACTGAAGTTCCCATGATTTGTGTTGTAAAGTCAGATTATTCACCCCCACTCCATCCCAAACTGTGGGAAAAGGAAATCAAGGAATCTAATAAGATGGGAACAGTCTGTATCTAGATGGAGTGTATTAATAGACTAAAAAGGGTAAAGAAGAATTAGGTAGACAAAAGGAAAAATAATTTGAGGAATGACTTTTTTATCTTTTAATCTTGACAGCAGAAACATCACTCTGCTGGGACTTGGGCTCTTTCCCAGACCAGTGACCTGACGCTCTACATCACGGAAGCAAACTCTGAGGCGGCAGAGACAGACAGACTTTGTCTTCTTGATCTTCTCCCTCTCTGTTGCAATAAAGTAGTTTGTCTCTAGATGATGTCTCCTCACATCACAGCAGCCTGAGGACGTGCCTTCAGAACCAGCTTTGTTTGCCGTGTGGAAACAGGTGAGGGGGGATTTCTTGCAGCAAACAATGGTGGCAGAAATGCTTCAGGCTGGGTCAAATCACACAGAATCACAGCACATTAAGGACTGGAAGGCACCTCAAAAGATCTCCTAGTCCAATCCCCCCCGCCACAGCAGGATCTCCTAGACCAAGTTGCACAGGAACATATCCAGGAGGGTTTTAAACATCTCCAGATCAAAAAGTAAGTCCTCGCGCTCCCCCATTCTCAGCCTGCTTGGGAATGACAAATTGGAGGAATGGAAATGAGTGGGGACTTGACAGCAAGGGAAGGGGAGGAGGACCAGGGTGCAGTGGATGGCTTAATAACAGGTTGCACTGATGGACAAATTGCACCTCTGGACTGTTTGCCTCCTTGTGCCTGCAGAAGGCTGTTTGGATCTTTGTCAGGGAAAACTGAAGGATGGTTCCCAGTTGGACCACGCAAATAATCAGCTGGCCCCAGCACTCAGCACCAGGCCACGGACCTACAGAGAGCTAACCCACTCCTTCCCAGGAGGCCTATCAGTGGAAAACCAGAAGGATGCAAGGGAAGGGCTTGGGCAGGCTTCAAAGAGGACGTGGAGTTGGTTTTGAATTTAACCCCTTTGTAGTTTAAATTTCCTCCCGAGCTCCACGTGGCGAAGCGCCCCTGTTTGCTCAAAGCAGTCGGTGGGACCATCTGCCATCAGCAGCAGACACTCAGATATCTATCACGTAGAGGGGATCTGGGATTTCTCTTCTGATGATCCTCAAGCAGATGGTTTTACAAGACCCAAAAGCAGCTCCCAGGGAATACTGTTCTGCAGAGACATGAAATGCAGCAACGTGGAGCCTGTGGGAGTCTGCCCGCCGTGCTGCGGGTTTTCTGTGCGGGCAGCTCCCACTCCAGCGACCCATTTGTACTCAGCATTAGATAAACTGTCACCCTGAAACACGCTGACACCTTAATAAATAAAGCTTCCTGAAGCAACCTGTGAGGTTTCTACAACACAAGCTGTATTTCCTCTGTGTTGGGTGTGATGTACAGCACTGACTGCAATCTGCAGCTCCTGACAGCTCTGACTGAAGGTCTGCAAAGCTGGTTTGGTCCTACTTCTTTAGTGCAACAGTTGGGGCTGCTCTGTCCCTACTTGTTCTTTCTCCAGCTTGTCCCAGAACATTTTACTCCCTTTGCCTTCCCAGTCTACCCAGACAAAAAGGTCACAGCCTTCCCACATGGCTGGCGAGAAAGAAATTCATGGGGGAGAAGGAAATGCTTCAGGCAGATGAGTGCTCCTGGGGCTGCTGGTGGTCCCTTCCTTGTGAGACGTTCACGCCATGAGTCCCTGAAGCGAGAAAGTTGGCTCTAAGGCCTCATGCAACACAAATACCAAATAATGATCATAAATTGAAAGAATGGGCTTGTGGAATGACCCCCAAATGGCTTGGGGGCTGGGAAGAAAATACACCCTGTAAACTTTGGGGAAAATAGAAGCGTCTCCTTTTCACTGAGGTCGTTTGCTGCGTTTTGAGGGACGCTCTTTAGCCTTCAGCTGGGCATTTGGGGTTAGCACGGATGCCATCTTCCAGGGACATCATTCTCCCCTGGAGATACAAACCAAAGAAAAAGAGAGAAAAACGTATTTATCTTGACACTTGCCCACAGGAGTTTCCTCCCAAGTGAGCTGTCATCAACAAAATTATTACCTAAAATGAAATCACTCAGCAAAACATTTCCCATCAATGTTATGTCCAAGCATCCAGGCTTTACGGTTTGCAGCACCCATTCTCATGCACCCTATAGGTGAGGGTGTTGTACCAAGAGTATATCATCATGCCCCAAATAAGCTGCTGTGCAGCTACTCTCACAGCATCACAGAACATTAGGGAGTGGAAGGGTCGTCAAAAGATCATCTAGTCCAATCCCCCTGCCAAAGCAGGATCAGTTCTTGGCTCTTCTACCCTCTCTACTAATTAATAGTCAGTGACACAGCCACCTTAATGCAACAAAAAAAATTATAAGGGTGGTTTTTTTCCTATTACCATAAGAAAATAATTGGTTTCATGCCTTCACCATTAGTGAATCACTGAATCACCATTTTTAATAATGATAATAATCTGTTCGCTGTATTCATAATTAAGGAGTCATAATTATGATTGTGGGAACCTACACTCCTTAGGGACAATCTGAACAACTCCCAAGTGGTCAAAATCTGTAAGTCATCCCAGCCTGGACAGATGAACCCAGTGGAGAATTAGGGTTTTGGTCTGTAATCAATGGCACCAGGACAGACACGTGAGTGCCTCGAAGGGACAGTGCAGGACCGGCATCATCCTTTAGAATCATAGAGTCATTCACACTGGAAAAGACCCTTGGGATCATTGAGTCCAACCATCAGCCCTAGTCTACATGTTCACCCCTAAACTACGTCTAAGCGGCTTTTAAATTCATCCAGGGGTAGTGACTCAACCACCACTCTGGGAAGCCAGTTCCAGTGCCTGACCTCTCCCTCCATGAAGAATTTCTTCTTGATGTCCACTCTGAACCTACCCTGATGAAGCTTGAAGCCCTTCCCCCTGCTTCCGTGGCTAAGTATCTATGAGATGAGACCAGCACCAACATCTCTACAATGTCCTTTCAGATAGCTGTAGAGAGCAATGAGGTCTCCCCTTAGCCTCCTCT
>JAOXOE010000720.1:13535556-13552118 GCA_028565055.1 Phoeniculus purpureus
GGATTGGAATGGTGTAGAACCTGCAATTAACAGAAGTGGGTCCAATGGCTGAACCAAACGTGAAAGTTATTTGAAGGTTTGGGAAGTGTGTTTGAGTGCATTTGGATCAAGCTTTTATGGTAGGAGTTGATCTTTTGCCCTCTTGAGGGTGCATGTGCCACAGGGCATAGAGAGTGGCTCTGGGAATAAGCCGAAACTAAAACAGTCTTCTGAACTGTGTTCAATGATCGTAGAATCATTTAGTTTGGAGAAGACCTTTAAAATCATTGAGATCTTGTTGAAAGGAAGGAAAATGGAAGATGTAGGTTTGTGGTTTGAAATGTGTTTGCTGTTACATTTCAAATGTCTGTTAATCCCTCCCTGTGTGGCTGTTCAGCCATCCAAATGACAAACTGAACTCAGAGCTTCTTGAAGATAATGATGATGATGACTATGCCATCATTAAAAGGAAAGAATCACAGAACATTAGAGATGAACGATGGTGATGCCAGAAACTGTTTTATTGCTGCTTATTACTGGTGGGAGCTACTTAAAATGTAGCATGATCAAGCATCACTCACTGGTAATAGAATATATGCTTCAAATCTTTGTGTTCTCAGGTCTTATGGCCTCTTGGGGTGAGGAGGTGGGTTCTGTGTTTATCTGTACGTAGTATGTCTTTGCTGTTATAGCGGTACTCAAAAAAAAAGGCAAATTTGTTGTACCTCAAGAGCGTGGAAGGCGTTTTCAAGTGAAGCTGCAGTGTAAGTCAGAGGCTGAAAAAAGATGCTATACTCACAGTTGTGACTGCTACAGGAAGCGTTACTGGGGATTTATGCAGTGTGTCTGAAAATCCATGAGACTGGAGCGCTTGAGGGAGGCTTCAGTGTGAGTAGCAGTTTCATGTCAATAATCTGGGAAGTTGTAGGCTTGTACCACACTATCAAGCACACAGAGTTACCTCTGTTCTGGTTTTGAAACCACCCATGGAACTGCTGTTTCATGGAGGCTCTGGATGAGTTATCTGTTCTTTTTTTTTCTTGATGATGCTGTGTTACTGCTGTGTGAGGAAGACACAAGTATTTTGTCTTAGGAAGTGACCCTAAAGCTTCTGAAGTGGTGGCAATGTTGCCTGAGCAGAATGGCCTGATAGGTCAAAGAGTTTGGTATGCCGCATGGCTGCTCCACTACGTATTTATCCTGGATTTTCTTGATGTGATGAGCTTCCAGAAGGGACCATGGTCTACTGTGGTATTTCCTGCTGGTTTCCTAACAACTCTGCAGTTAAAGTTAATGGACATATGCACACAATAAACCTACCTGTAATTCTATTTAATCGTGAGGAAAGCGTTTCTACAGCCTGGCCTCACGCAGCCCTCATAAATTAGCTCAAAACAGTGTTTCTAACATATCACCCTTCTTCATCTTTACAGGGGAGTTTTCTGTAAAGCTATTAGTGAGTTAAAGGAACCTGTTTGGCTTAGAAAAGATACGATTTTCAAACCTTTAATTTCCATCTTCTTTACACTGGGAGACTGCTGAGGCAGACTGTGAATGCACTGCCAGTCTGCATTTATGAATGAGGTCTCTGTTCTTTTTGACTAAAAACAGCAGAGAGGAAAACACAGCATTTAGACTCACCATTGTGTGTTTCATCTGCTTCATAACTGTGAGAACTGCTGTTTCAACTCACCTCTCTGTTTTTGAGGCTAAGGGGGTGCTTGGAGCCCGAGTAGCACTGTACCCCTGGGTGCAGCGTGGCCTGTGAAGTGCTGTCTGGTGAAGGTCTTCTTGGCACCTTGTGGGTATTGTAACATTATTCATTTGTATTTAATTTAAAAGAGAAAATAGCAAGGGATTTGGAGGTCGATGTGTCTAGTTCTCCAAGTTCTTCCCAGGAGATAACACCAAGATAAAAGTAACACGATAGAGGCTGGAATGCCAGGAGCAGCAGCGCTTTGCAGTGTGACTTTCCCTAGGTTTTGCAAGATTTATGAGTCTCAAACTATTTTCATTGAGCCTGTTTCTGCAAAGTTCCCTCCTATGCAGGATGGGTTTCATTACATTATGCTAGCCACACCTTACCCAGACTGTGTAAAACCTGAAGTGGACACTGCAAGATTTTGAGTCTGCTTAGACCTATGGTCTGCTCAGCACCTTGTGCACGCAGAGACAGTGGTTGTTGTCCCAGGACCTAAAAATGCATGGTTAGGGGTGACAGTGAGTGGCCTGGGCAGCTACCTGTCCGTAGTGTCACCATGGTGTGTTTTGTGTGGGGTCAGGGAAAGCATGGCAGTCTGCCAGATGTTAAAAGGCTCCTGTGTTGGGTAGTTTAGGGAACAGTGCAAGTAAGGAAAGCTGAGTAAAGGTAAGCTAAGGAGAAAGGTGAGCCCCTTGCCCTATAGTTGTCTGATGCTGGAAATGTCTACAGAGATTACAATCTAATGGTTTTCCAGAGATTTGCTTTTGTTTAGTAACCATTTTGTGGCTAAAACAGTAAGCTCTGAGGAAATGAGCTCGATGTGGACTGACGCTGGGAGCTTTGTTCACATCCTTAGCTGCAGAACTG
Organism: Phoeniculus purpureus; assembly: GCA_028565055.1. Classification (NCBI taxonomy): domain Eukaryota; kingdom Metazoa; phylum Chordata; class Aves; order Bucerotiformes; family Phoeniculidae; genus Phoeniculus; species Phoeniculus purpureus. The sequence goes on from JAOXOE010000720.1 coordinate 13,538,105, forward strand.
CCTGCCCACGTTACATGAAGGCACCACTGCGTCACCTCATTTGCCTGGACCCTGGGCATAACACATCAAAATATGACACTACTTCATGCCTAATCGACAAAAATGTGATTGCTGTGTGGTGAAAGGAAGAGACTGGTTTAATGTAATTTTTTTCTTTCATATTTCACTTGTGTTACTGTGGATGGAGCCTGCTTTGCATGAGCTCCCAGCTTAGAAAAGATTTGGCATCATGCGAGTCGAGTGCCTTTTGTTCAAAGGATTGCAGTTTGCATACTCAACGAAAAGAATCTTTCTTCTGTTTGGACAAGATCAGTGAAAACTTCTTGAATTGCCGCCTTCTCAGCCTTTTAAAAATCTTTTTTAAAAGGAACTTGTCAAGCTACCAAGGGGAAGAAAAACCAGCAGGTAGAGCATGCAACAAAATATAAAGAAGTAAAAAATAACTTCAAAAGCTGTGTGTGAAATTGTCAGTCTTTGAGCATCTTTTTCATTATTTATGTGACAGGAAGTCTAGTTTGGTTTTCTTACCCCCTCCCCTCCTCCTCTCACCACTGGATCTATGGGGAAAAAAAGATGAAAAGTTGGCTCTGAAGAGTAAATTTTTAATTATGTTCGTTCGTGAACTCTGTATTAAAGATAACAAAATTAAGAAAAAAATCACATAATAGAGGATTTTTCCACCTCTTTTGGTGCAAGATATATGGGTATCATTTACCATTTTCTGTGGCACATAAGAAATGAAAATACGTTCAAGAAATTTCTGTAGAAGCCATAAAGAAAATATTGTGTGGTGGTCAGGTTTGCAATGAACTGAGGCAGTTCTGGGGTCCATCAGTCAAAAGCCTTTTCCATATGATTGCGTCTAGGAACTCCACAGAGCTTACAAATTAGAGTAACTCTGTGATTAACCTCTTACCTGGAATTTACTTTCTCATTATTTCTACAACAACTGACTGTCAGGTACAAGTCCACAGCAGTCTGGTTCAATATTGTGAGCTGGTTTGAAAAATCACTTCTCTGCCAGGCTCTCAGGAAAGCAATCGCCTGTATGGAGCCGTGGGCACTGACAAGCTGGGAGGATAGCTGAGCTAAATGAATTTAGGATTTCTATCAGGTGGAAAAGTCTGGCATTTCAGCTGTTGTTTTTCATCCTAAGTTAAAACTAAGGTTTGGAAGGAAAAGACCAGACCTTGAGGTCTAGACTGACGCAGCTATGGAGCAACGCCTACTTCACAAAGGCCATGCAGCATCTGTTTCTCTTGCTTTTTTGGGTTGGTAATGTACTCAAACCTTCCCATCATCCAAAAGTAAGCTGAGGATACAACTATAAGTAAGTTGAAGTAGGTTCCGAGACTTAGCCATTGTTTATTTTAAAGACTTACAAATTTTGAACAGTCTCAACAGTTCTGAAATGCAAATGCTTTGTTTCAATAAATGGGATGAGCAGAAGGATTCTAACAAATCAGTTGAAAAATGAAGTACTTCCTACTGTGGGATGTATCTCTGCTGCAGATCAGAAAATTAAGCCATGCCCAGAGGAAAGCTTGGAGTTGTAAGGCTTCTGTGTGATTCGCATAATGTTCCAAAGTCAGGTAAATCCATATGATTTGTCCAGAGCACAAGGTACGTGCACTGTGATAGCTCAAGTGCCTGCAACGAGTGGCATGAGCTAGTTCCCATTCAGTAAGAGCGATAACTGTAAGAAAGCGATGTGATACAACATGAATTGGTTCAACCCAAAATGTCTTAGGGCTGTCAAAACATATTCTGCTGTAGCAGGAGAGAATTTTGCTTAATTCCATTCCCTCAACAGGAAAATTTGAGGAAATAGTCCTATCTGAAAAGCTAGAAATTTGTTTTGTTTCTTAAGACCTGCAGGTTCTGGCATGGAGCTAGAAATTGTCTACTGATCATGCCTTCTGCTTCAATTCCTGATGGACGTGGTACCTTTTGAGTAACTAGTATGTGGGATAACTCTAAGAATACACAGAAAGGCTTGTGTCTCCTTGTTTGCTTATGTTGGAGTTTAACTGAGCTTGAGGACTGTATTTCAATTTTTATTCATGTAGTTCTCTGATTGAAATACTTGAAATGTACTGCTGCCAGGCATCACCCGATATTATATCTGTGTTGCTGCTGGGATGATTGGTTGCTTCTCATCAGGCTACTGAATGTGGCCTGATCATGTATTGTCACGGCATCTGCTGGACCAGACATGCACAAAAATAATACCCATAATGTGTTGATTCCTTCTGCTTCTTCGTACCCTTAAGTTTCTTGTGTATTTGCTTATGATTGAAAAATTAATTCCAATATTTAAGTGCAATGCAAAAACTCCTTGGACAGAGAACAGGCTACTCAGGGAGAGAGTTGAACCACTCGTCCCTGTGATTCTGTGAATCTGCGAAGCCATCCCTGGACATGTTTAAAAGTCTGTAGATCTGTAGCATAGGAACAGGATTTAGTGATGACCTTGGGACAATTCAGTTAATGGTTAGGCTCGATAATCTTTTCCAACCTAAATGATTCTGTGATTCTCTGAGTGCGGGTGGGAACATACTGGAGTAGTGCACTAGTATATGAGTCACAGATGTGACTTGTCTCATGATGCAGAACCACTGTAAGCAAACGCTAATTCCATCACTGGCTGAGTCGGCTGTGCCATACAATGAGATATGTCAACTTCTTGAAAGTTGACATACTCGTAATGGAAGATAAGTTTTAAAGAGATGGATTAAACCTCTGTTCTCCTTGTTTTGGTTCCAAGGGTATCATTGCTCATCCTGTCCTTTTCCATTTTGCCAGGCATCAGATGATTCAAAAGATGGGTTTAATTCATTTCAGTTTTGCTGTTGTACTTTTGATGTTTTCTGACTAATAGGGCATTTGACAGAACTTGAAGTGAAACTTTATTCTACAGATAACTTTCCAGTCTTAGTAAAGTGAAAGACAAGCTCCAAAGGTGATTGTCTTGAAAAGTTTTTCCTTGTCCCCTCCCTTCTGTCAACCCATGAACACAGAGCTGAGCTGTATTTGCTCTGCAAAACAGCTATCACGGCATCTTCAGGAGATGAGAAGACATTGTGTGATGAGCTTCACTTCTACCCTGGCCTGTGTATTTCCTTTCCTTGTGAGTAATTTAGGACCCAATCCCACAAATCTGCTGTGACATGAACATGTACCTCAACAGTAAGGGAGTGTCCTCTGAGAGGGGGAATTGTTCAAAGGTGTAAACATCTGCTAAAGTGAGTATTTATTTGGTTTTTTTTCCTGTCTTCATGACACGCAAGGTACCTGTGTTCTTACAAGAGGAAAACACAAAATCTGTGTTGTCAGTGATCTTCCAATGGCTGCAAATGCAGTCATGCTCCCCCTGTGGAAATTTGCCATGCTATTGGGAGTAAACATTGGTTGGATTTTTTTTTTCCCCTCTGTAGACATCTTTTTGCCCCTGAGGTCTTCACTGAGGTGCAGCTGGAACCAGCTGGCAGTAGCTTTGTTTTTGTCCTTGCTATGTGTTCTTAATCCAGTCAGTCCCAGCTGCTCCATCCTGGTACACCATCTCCTGCCTCCCTTACTCACTACAGTTTGATCCTTGTTTCCTTCCTGAATCCAAAACGTGCTTTTCTCATTCTTCAGCACATCCACCTTCAGCTGCTCCCTGACCTGAATGAAGCTGTTGCCACTTTGTGTTATTTATTGCTTGCTTGCTAAACAGCCGGCGTCACGCTGAACTGTGAAATGATTTCTCCTTTCTTGCAGTCACAGTCTGTAACGTGTCATGTCTTTGAGGCAGCTTCATGCTCTAGATCAGAGAATTTTTAATATTGTGCTCCTGTCTGGAGTTTTGCTTGAGAATAAATCTCAAATTCTCATGGACATCACCTACCAAAACAACCCTGCCTTGGGGCAAGAGGACACTCTACCAGTGTTAATGATGTAACCAAGTACAGTGTGGGTCATGGTCTATATGAACCAGCCACTCTGCTGTGGCTTCCCATGGTGTGAGAGGTGCTGGCTCACTGCAGCCACTTGCATTTCCAGCAGACCCAGCGTGCAGTGCCTGCATGTTCCTGGGCAAGCAAAGGATGAAGTCTACAGCTGCCCATACCCTGGGCAGAGCAGCCATGTGGGAAAGCTGAGTGTAAGGAATAGTACGTAATTCATTTCCTCGGCCTAGTTAGTCCATGAAAAATCACTGACTGATGACAGTATTCCCAGACGCGAAAGAAAGGAAAATACGTCCTTTAACATAATGCAGCAGGAAACCCTGAGGATATTTGAAACACTTGGCAGCTAATAGGCAGGGCAAAGGTACAGAAAAATCCAGAATGCTTGGCTTTTCCCAGGCCTGCAGGGCAATGGAGGTAGCTGTCTTGCTCTTTACTTAACCTATATAAAGAGTTACGAGAGAAATTAGGGAAGAAACTGCTGACACCCCTTGGCTGCGTTTTAGTCTTTGTGCCCATGATGGGAGGGCAAAAGCATTATTGAGACATTGAGGAGAGACTGGTTAATTGGCTTGTGTGGAGCCTGGGGTCTGCTAGCTTTTGGTTCAGCTGGAGGTAAGCCTTCTGTGGGGTCACTGAAGATCACTAAAATACAACTGAGTGATGAATAAGATGTTTTAAGGTGAGGGCAAAACCAAAAAGGGCTGATGCTGCTTTCTGTAGTTGGGTGTGCTGGTTTTTTAGGTGCAAAGTTGGTGTCAGGATCTCCATAACTCAGGACTGCTTTCCTCCATGTGCACAAAGGCTGTCTGCTATTTCTCCCTGAGCAGAGCTTTTGTCTTCTGCGTTTTTGGCTGCTATGAAGCCATCTGGAGGTGTCAGCGTGCACATGCCTCCTTGCCAAGCCATGTTTCATGCCGAGACCAGATAACACCTGTGAACCATTCTCTGCATAAACTATCAAGTGTTTTGCAGGTGGCACTTGAAGTGTTGATGTTCACCTGTGATGGGCTAAATGGTTTGTGTCGTGCTTGCCCCAGGAGCTTGTCTTTCCAGGTTACACAACAGCATACAGTGACTTTCAGATCCTCTGGCACCTTGAGCTCTTTGGGAGGAGACCAGCAGTCAGAGCTCCTTAACAAATTGTCCCAAAGCAGTAAATTCAAACCTGGCAGAGTTAGCTGGAGACCAAAGTTTTTATGATTTTGGAAGAAATTAGAAGCTGCCTTAATCTCTCAAATTATAATTTGAGGATGACACTGCTCATAGCTGAGACTAGATGTGATAGTGACGGGGGTGTGCACATATAGAAAAAACACAGTAGAAAAATAAAACCAGCGGCTTTAGAGTGCGTGTTGCGGGGTGCTGTAAGAAAGTAACGAAACAGCGCTTCAATTTCTGTAGTAATACAAAAGTTACCTTTTGTTTTGGTGCAATGTCAGGGGCTTTATGAGTCTCTTGGGAGAGCAGGGCCTTGATGCTGAACGTGGAATAGTGGAAACTTTGTGGAATAAAATTTTATACTACCAGTATGCACCTTAGTTATAATGGCTGGGAAAATAAGTGTAAAATGATATAAAAAAAGTCTGGTCTTGAGAGTAAAAGACAGAGTGAGATCACCTAGAGAACTTGAGCTTTTGTTGACAGTTATTCTGGTTATCAGTTGATCCATGATACTGTGAGGGCATAACCAGGTGGATGGATGATGGCAGAGCAGTGGATTTGATCTATCTTGGCTTCAGGAAGGCGTTTGACAGAGTCTCCCACAGCATCCTCACAGCCAGACTGAGGCAGTGTGCTCTGGATGATCAGGTAGTGAGGTGGATCATGAACTGGCTGCAGAATAGAAGCCAGAGAGTAGTGGTCAGTGGGACAGGCCTAGTCAGAGGCCTGTATCTGATGGAGTGCCCCAAGGGGTCGGTGCTGGGACCAGTCCTGTTCAGTGTATTCATTGATGACTTGGATAAGGGATTAGGGTGCACTGTCAGCAAGACTGCTGATGACACAAAGCTGGGTGGTGTCGCTGACACCCCAGCAGACTGTGCTGCCATTCAGAGAGACCTGGACAGGCTGGAGAGCTGGGCAGAGAGAAATTTAATGAAGTGTAACAAGGGTAAGTGTAGAGTCTTGCATCTGGGCAAGAACAACCCCAGGTACCAGTCTAGGTTGGCGACTGACCTGTTGGAGAAAGGGACCTGGGAGTCCTGGTGGACAGCAGGATGACCATGAGCCAGCAATGTGCCCTTGTGGCCAAGAGGGCCAACGGCATCCTGGGGTGGATCAGAAGTGGGGTGGTTAGCAGATGGACACAGGTCCTTCTCCCCCTGTACTCTGCCCTGGTGAGACCACATCTGGAGTATTGTGTCCAGTTCTGGGCCCCTCAGTTCAATAAAGACACAGAGCTGCTGGAAAGTGTCCAGCGTAGAGCAACGAAGATGATGAAGGAAGTAGGACACCTCCCTTATGAGGAAAGGCTGAGGGAGCTGGGTCTCTTCAGCTTGGAGAAGAGGAGACTGAGGAGTGACCTCATTAATGTCTATAATTATGTGAGGGGTGGGTGTCAGGAGGATGGAGTTAGGCTTTTCTCAGTGTCATCTGTTGATAGGACAAGGGGCAATGGGTGTCAGCTGGAACATAGGAGGTTCCATACAAATATCAGAAGGAACTTTTCACAGTGAGGGTGACGGAGCATTGGAACAGGCTGCCCAGGGGGATTGTGGAGTCTCCTTCTCTGGAGACGTTTAAAACCCACCTGGATGTGTTCCTGTGTGACTTGGTCTAGGTGATCCACCTGTGGCAGGGGGATTGGACTAGGTGATCTTTCGAGGTCCTTCCAATCCCTAATGTTCTCTGATTCTGTGATTCTGTGACCTGATAGATCTAAACCATGTCTAAAGGATACAGAATCTATTCACCCCACGTGTAATGAACACACCCCCAAGGGTAAAATTAGAGGTTCACCTCCCTTCACTCCTCATATAAAGAGGAGATAAAGTTTGGTTCCTACGAAAAGAGACTTTAAGCAGCACAGCTCTCACCTGTGATGTCTGGAAGGGGTATTCACTTGTATTTGCTGAACCACGCTGTGCACTGAAATGGGTGAATTCCTGCCTTCCCTCCAAGTATCCCAGGGAAGACACTCAGCATTAGAACTGTGAGAAATGCATCCTAAGATGAAGGTGACATCAAGGGTCTTTACCTGACAAGATATTGGGAAAATTTTTTTGACAGAAAGGGTGGTCAGGCCCTGGAATGGGCTTCCCAGGGAGGTGATTGAGTCGCCATCCCTGGGTGTGTTTAAAGACCGTTTGGATTAGGTGTTGAGGGATGTGGTTTAGGGGTGAACTTGCAAGGTAGGGTAGATGGTTGGACTCGATGATCTTTTTGGATGGTCTTTTCCAACCAGAGCAATCCTGTGACAAATTATAAGGCAACAGGTGATGCTCAGGAGCAAAAAGTGGTCACGTCCCTCAAAAACCCCAATATTTTAGCCACAAAGAATCACAAAGGAAGCAGGGAAAACCTTTGCCAGAGCGTGTTTATGGAGGAGCACGCCATCACACAAATGTCCTTGGGTATGTGACCAACTGTTTAAAACATTGTGGTGGATTTTGCTTCAGAAGAATTGTTTTGTTCCAGCCATATTTATTTTGGGGGGCTTAAGTAATAGCTGAAAGCTCTGCTACTACTTCTTCTAACACACTATTAACAGTGTAATTCATCCTCAGCACCAGGAAGCAGAAACCTTTCTTTTTCCCTTCATCATCTGAGAGTCAGCCCTTCTGTCTTCCTCCAGGATCCCTATCAAACAGATGGCTTTTATACTCATAAACATGTTGAGCTCGATTCTTCTCCTGCTGAGCGAGAGATTCAAACAAACCCAACTTCCATACTACTGCTAGGAAATTCCAAACATCTAGAAATACTTTTGCAGACGCTTCTTGGCAAGAGACACTCAGAAATGCGTGTGGTTCAAAGAAGCCAGCCCCAGAGCAATGAATTTCACTTATGAAAATCACTGATTAAAAAAAAAGCGGGGGGAAGGAAGGAAGGACAGAGAATAAGAGAAGAGGCAGACTTCTGTCTGGATAACCACGTTAGGGAGACCTGGGGTGAAGTGTTTTGTAGTTCATGCTTGTTTGTAAGATGGAAGCTTTCAAGCTAAACTGGGTTGACTTTTTAATGAACAGTGTCCAATTTTGAGAGAGCCTTGGCAAATTTATCAGCTCGGGGATGGAAGTTGGTGGTTCAACCACACTTGGCGCCTAAGCCAGGCGAATTTTTCGTGGTTAAGACTAATTTTAGAGGGAGAAATTTAAGGGATGCAAATCCATGCAAGACAAAAATCCTCTCAGATATGAGCAATCGCAGCTTGGCGGTGCTTTTTAGCAGAGCTCTCATTGATTTGAGGTCTATTTTTCCTAAAGACTGCTCTCACTCCTGTTTACGAGACCTGTCTCCAGGGCCTGGAGAATAAATCTCATGAGGAGAGATTGACAGAGTTTGGGCTGTTTAGTTTGAAGAAGAGAAAGCTGAGAGGAGACCTCATCGCTCTCTACAACAACCTGAAAGGACACTGTTGGTGCTGGTCTCTTCTCACAAGCAATTAGTGACAGAACAAGAGGGAATGGGTTCAAGTTACAACAGGGAAGGTTTAGACCTGACATTAGGAAGAATTTTTGTCACAGAAAGGGTGGTCAAGCACTGGAATGGGCTTCCCAGGGAGGTGATTGAGTTGCCATCCCTGGATGTGTTATCATTTGGATGAGGTGTTGAGGGATGTGGTTTAGGGTTGAACTTGCAAGGTTGAGTAGACAGTTGGACTCAATGATCCCAGGGGTCTTTTCCAACCAGAGCGATTCTGTGATGCTGTGATTAACTAATACGTGGGCAGAGCTGAAGGTGATACATGAACATTGTGACAATCATCCAGACATTTCACCTAGTAAATACATGAGATGTTTCGCCATCTGCCAAGGGTTGCATTGGCAGGCACAAATCCTGTTCTCTCACTGATGAAAATGAGGGAATTTCCAGAGGGATTTGGCCATCAGCAGTGCATGAAGTGGGTGAGTAGTTGTGAAAATTAACGAAAGTCAGACACAAGAACCACACAGTCCAGCATTGGCTGGAGACTCAGAATCACAGAATAACTCTGGTTGGAAAAGAACCCTGGGATCATTGAGCCCAACCGTCTACCCTACCTTACAAGTTGACTCCTAAACCAAATCCCTCAACACCTCATCCAAACGATCTTTAAACACATTCAGGGATGGCGACTCAACCACCTCCCTGGGAAGCCCATTCCAGTGCCTGACCACCCTTTCTGTGATGAAACTCTTCCTAATATCAAGTCTAAGAAACTATCTAACTCCACAGAAAGTGCTGCGTACAGGTTTGGAGGCGATGTTTTCTAGAGGCAAAATGGCAACCACGGGCACGACTCCAGCATGAGGAACTATCCCAGTGCTAACCCCAGCGTCTGAGCTTCGGGCTGCTGGCTGGATGAGTAAGATATATTTAATGAGGTTTGGAAACCTGTGATGCCACTGCTTCTTCCCTCTCGTTTTCCAAGCATTAACCTTGCCCACAGTGTTTTCTTCCCTCATAATTGCTCTCTGGTTTGGTGGGTTTCTCAGTACCCGGCGCTTTCCTCGGTGCTCCGAGTTCACGTTTGTTACACATGAAACCATCTCCAGACCCCTGGGAAAGGCCTCATAAAAATTCAGGAATTATATCGTCCCCGTGCTGTTTTTAAGGACAAAAACAATCTGGTTTTTTGGAGCATTAGCAGCGCTCTCTCATCCATGCTCTGTGTGTGAGTGTGTGTGTGTGTCTGGTTACCTCGCCCTGAGCCAAACAGCTTCATTAAACCTCGTTTAAGTGCTGGCTGCAGTCGGCTGTTGTGACTCCAGCCCAAGTTAGAGCAGAAAATCTACAACCTTTAAACACAAAGCACATCTCATTGGGCCAATATTATTTTCATCTTCCTGAACCTCATTGTCTGATCTGTACAACCAATTAGAGTAGCTGTTTGGCTTGGCCCCGCGTCAACCAAGTTTTGTGGATCAGGCAAATCCAGGGCTCCGAACGCACGGGCGTATTTTTTGGCTAATACTGTCAGATAAGGCGGCCGTTATCTGCCCCCTTTTCTCTGAGCTGGCCCTAACCCCACTGAAACGGGTCTATTTTACAAGCTGTATGTCAACAGTACCTGTTTATGGAAGGTGACACCGTCTCCCCCCTGCTGCTGGTGTTATCGATGAGGAAGCACTAAGTGGGCGTGTGAGTATTTTTGAAGTACGCTGCAAAAATAAAATAACAAGGGACTGCTTGATTTTTATCCATCCGTTAACAAAACAATGAGCCCGACACCTCCAAACATATTGTTCTGCACAGCACTTCTAGCTCTTCTCTACTCACTTGTAGAAGGAATCCTCGTTCCTTCTTGCAAAGGAAAATATTGACTGTACCTTGGAAATCACAGAATCACAAAACATTAGGGATTGGACCTCGAAAGATCATAGAATCATAGAATCGTTAGGGATTGGAAGGGACCCCAAAAGATCATCTAGTCTAATCCCCCTGCCACAGCAGGATCACTTCACTGGAGAAGTTACAGAATCAAACTGTTTCTTTTGGTGGCCAGCTTCAGCTACCAGGCTTTTTTTTCCCCATTATGACGAGTGATGCTGGTCCTATGTGTATCACAGAACCACAGAACGGCAGGGGTTGGAAGGGACCTCAAGAGATCATCTGGTCCAACCACACAATCACAGAACATTAGGGATCAGAAGGGACCTCGAAAGATCATCCAGTCCAATCCCCGCGTCACAGCAGGATCACCTAGATCCAGTGGCACAGGAACATGTCCAGCTGGGTTTTAAAACTCTCCAGAGAAGGAGACTCCACAGAGTGGAAGATTGATATTGCCATCTCCATCTGCTTCTGCTTTCCTGAAGTCAGTCACTAAATGCCTGAATGAGTGTCAGAAAACAGTGAGAAACAGCTTCTCGAGCTCCCACCTGCAGTGTCTGCACGAGAAGCAGACATACTTCCATTGTCTTCCACACTAAGACCCTTAAGTCAATACTTTACGCTACTACCTCACGCTCATACGTATTGGACTACGTATATGCAGGAATTAAACAATTCCCGTTTTGAAAGGCTAATGCTGCTGGGTTGATAACCAGCACAGAGCCTTTTGAATCCGCTTTAAGGCTGTGTTAACTATTTCTGTCCTTGCCTAAAGACAAAAATCCCAGAGGTGTGTCGCACGCTCCCAGATGTGAAGGCAGGCGCTTGGTAGCAGCGTTACCATGCCCTGCTTTGGGTTTCCAAGACTCCTTATGCACTTCTAACAGTGACAAAAGCTGCAAACAGTTCTTGGAAATTCAGAGCTTCAGCTTTCCTCTTACGTGTATCTGTGGGTGGGGGTAGGTGGGCACATGGGTGTGTATGCACTTCGGGGGGCACTGTTAGGGCACTTGGCACACGGGCAGTAAGCAATTAGCTAATACAGCTAGAGAGACATCAGTTTCGCATTCTGGGGTCAGACCTTCGAAAGAAAAACTGTGGGTATTATTTAAGCAACAGACAGATAAATAGGTATCCATGTTGATCTGTAGCACCTACGCGTGTGAATAGGCAAAATACATATCGACGTGGTGCTCAGATGACCTAGAATAGGAAACTATGTGAAACCAATTCTTCAAAGATGATGAAGAGAATGGAGCATCTCCCTTGCGAGGAAAGACTGAAGGAGATGGGTCTCTTTAGCTTGGAACTGATCCTGCTGTGGCAGGGGGATTGGACTAGATGATCTTTCGAGGTCCCTTCCAATCCCCAATGCTCTGTGATGCTGTGAACAAAGGAGACTGAGGGGTGACCCCTTTAGTGTTTATAAGTACGTGAAGGGTGGGTGTCAGGAGGATGGAGACAAGGGGCAGTGGGTGTGAGCTGGAACAGGGGAAGTTCCACATCAATATGAGAAGAAACTTCATGGCAAGGGTGACAGAGCACTGGAAGGGGCTGCCCAGGGAGGTTGTGGAGTCTCCCTCTCTAGAGACATTTAAAACCCACCTGGACATGCTCCTATGTGACTGGATCTAGGTGATCCTGCTGTGGTGGGAGGATTGGACTGGATGATCGTTCAAGGTCCCTTCCAATCCCTAATGTCCTGTGATTCAGCCACAGTTTTTGGTGAACATCCCAGCCAAATGTACTGTGGGACTTGAGCACTACTAACATCTCAGCTTTTCTAAGCAAAGGAACAAACATCTTTGGGCATATGATTTTGTATTCCAACTCCATTTACTCCATACATGTTTTTCCTATTCACACTTGGGTGATCTCAACATCTGTATCAAGACACATCTGTTCTTACTGGGAAAACTATGATCTTGGAGTGAGGGACAAAACAACTCCTACTACAAGCAACTCCAGGCTTGTCCAAAGCTAAGGATCAATAAATCAGCAGTTCCTTGACAAGTCGACGGTATGTTCGTATTAGTCACAAAGAAGAAAATGAGTTTGGCCAAGTAGTTACCAAAGCAAAACTGATTTGCCTTTCTTTGCTTCGTGCAGGATTGTTGACACTGAATGCCCTGCATTTGGAATATCTGATGCTCAAACTCACAAAGTTCCAATGCTGTTAGATCTACGTTGGGATGAGACGAGGCACTAACAGCAGAATTGTTCTTATTTTGCAATAAAACTCCTCGTTATTGCACCTTTAGGACGATGCTTTAACCTGCAAGCTCTTAAGGGCATTCACAGCAATGGAGATTTCCTCACGACAGCAGAGGATGGTGTCAGAAAACCTTTTCATCAGAGATCCCTGCTCGTTTCGCTAACAGAGTGTCCAAAAGTGTTTTTACAGAGCAAACAGCGTGCGTGCGAGGTTTGCTGTGGTCAAACAGCGGTAGCCTCTTGTTACAGGCTTAATGAGCTAATAAAGACAAGCAATGAAGAGACCTGGTACCAGACATAGTCCAGCTGTCCCAAAATCATTCCTCCCCCATCCTCCTGTTACCGCAAGGCTGTGTTACAACGGGACTACCGCTCACCCTGGCCCAGATGAGGCTCTCCATGGACCACAATGGGATTTGGGTCAGGCTCACAGTAGCTGAAACCGAGCAATTGCATTAGAGGGAGGAAAGGAAGGAAAAACAGTTCAACAGCGTGCACTGGGCCAAATTCAGGAGATGCACGAGGGAAAAATCGCCCCATCGTTGCTTTTCTAAGGAAATGAGCATCCAGCGCAGAGACACGAAGTTAATTTCAGAATGATTCAAAATCAGCTTTCTGAGGGGGTGTGTGCACGTGGAAAAGCCGGCCTGAGACATAAATACACTCCTTTTGTTGATAGTGGAAGAAGCACTGTTTCCTTTGGTCCTGGCGAAGAGCAAACAGTTACTCTGATAGTCTTGGCAGATGAAAACTTTTATTTTTATCGAACAGCGAAGGAAACACGGTGCAACCCCCGCCAGGACGTTCGACGCTACGTGACGTGTCCCAGCCAGTCCCAGCACAGCATTCTCACAGCACATCCTTTTCACCATGGCAGTCTCTCGTCGCTCTCCTTCCCCCACCTGAATGTCCAGGACAGTCTTCCTTGGCTCATGGTGAGAAGGAAGGGTTCTTGCAAATAGTGTGGCCAGCAGCATTGTACTCAGCACTGGTGTGGCTGTGCCTCAAACACTGTGCAGAGGACAGTGGTGGAAGTGGTGATGTTCTCCAGGTCATAAACGTGGGGCACTACCCCTGGACTCAATGCTGCACAATTAGCAGCCTCTTCTTTGGTTTCACTGGAAAAGAAAACTTTGGTTTCCTGCTTCTTTATGCATTTCCTTAATCTAATATTAATACAGAGACCAGTGTTTTAAAACACCCACATTCACCACTTTGTAATGAAATCTAATAAAAACTGCAGCTTGCCACTGCGGGACTTCTGAAAGCCAGGGCTTTTCATAGGGGGATTTCTCTTTTCTTTTCTTTTCTTTTCTTTTCTTTTCTTTTCTTTTCTTTTCTTTTCTTTTCTTTTCTTTTCTCTTTTCTTTTCT
>JAOXOE010000720.1:13557196-13567288 GCA_028565055.1 Phoeniculus purpureus
TGTCCTATCATTGGGTGCCACTGAGCAGAGCCTGGCTCCATCCTCCTGACACCTGCCCTTTCCATATTTATCAACATTAATGAGATCACCCCCCTAGGCTCCTTTTTTTCCAAGCTGAAGAGACCCAGCTCCCTCAGCCTTTCTTTATAAGAGAAGTGTTCCACTCCATTATGTTGCTCAGCTTATTCTTCCCTCTGTTGGGTAAAAGGCAGAAAATAAAAAAAGAAGTAACCAAAATCCTCCTCTCTCATTCTGTAGCTGTTGTTGGTTTATTTTCACATCAGGTTATCCTGATGTGGCTAACTACCAGCATTGCTGGAGGAGATATGTGAACACATCCTTAGGAGCTTTAATGTGCACTAACAGCAAAGTGAAGCCCCAGGGGTGTGTCTTGCTTCAGAATGAAAACTGGGTAGTGAAGCGCTAGTGGTGGTGGTTTCAGTGACAAATTTCTCATGGACTTCCCGGGGACAGCATTTCAGGAGCAAAGGGTGTAGTCATGGACTGGCTGAACTTTCTGCTGAATAGCAACAACAAACAAGCTCAAGTCTCCCAGAGAAAGAAGTGAGGACAATGTGAGCTTGCACTTCCTCTGGTGTTTTGCAGCCTGGTCAAGAGCCAGATGAGTAGTTGCCTTCTACAACTACCTGAAAGGGGGTTGTAGAGAGGTGGGTATTGGCCTCTTCTCCTTAGTAACTAGTAACAAAACCAGGGGAAATGGTCTGATGTTGAGGCAGAGGAGGTTTGCGTTGGGTATTAGGAAGACATTCTTTACAGCAAGAGTGGTGAGGCACCGGAACAGCCTCCCCAGGGTGGTGGTTGAGTCCCCATCCCTGGAGGTGTTTAAGAAATGTGTAGACACGGCGCTTCACGCCCTGCCGTAGCAGCAGGCATGGAAGGGGTAAGTTTGTGTTTGTCAATCGATCAGGTATTTAGGGATTTTGTTGTTGTGGGTATGGTTGGACTCAGTGATCTAGGAGATCCTTTCCAACCAGGATCACTCTGTGACCCTGCGACTGTCTGAGTGTTATCCGTGCTCAAAAAGGGGTAGAAACCAAGGGGCACAAACCCTTCCTTCTCGGCTCCTTAGAAGAAAGAATTAGCTCAGAGGTGCAGCACCATAAACGTGCTGTACAAACAGCACGCAGAATCCCGCATTAGAGAAATCCAAATAATCGGTGCCTAAGGAAATAGCCAGGATTTAGAGAGCTTAAGCCCAGGCCCTGCTGTGATACAATAGCCTTATTAAGCCTGATATTTTATATACGCTTTTGAGAGTTTGAAGGTTTTGTGCTGTGTTTGGGTAAGGATCAGTGGGATTTTGGAAGCTGTGACCTCATCCCGCATCCGATGCTATCAGAGTTCAGAAGCCGCTGTGCGGTGAAGGACTGAGAGAGATTTGGCCAGCTCCAAGGCAGAGCCCAGAGCAACGCCGCAAGCCTCAGTATTTACCAGCCTGGAGTCTATAATTGTTTCTCCGTGGGGGAAGTTCAAGCCCACCCAAAGAGCATTTCATAGTGCTCACCAAACCAATAAATGTTATAGTTAGGAAAGGCCACATACCATAGCTGCTGGCCAAGGCTGAGCTCCGTGGCTCCTTTTGACTTGAAAGCAAATCGTGTGGCTGAAACCTCATGCACCTCTTGGACAGCTTTGGGCTTGACCTACTCGCTGAAGCCAAAGAATCTGGAAGAGAAGAAAAGGTCCACTGTGGGTAGACATGGCAGTTTTCCCCGAAAAACTGAGGTCTTTGCAAGCTCAGGACAGTCCTTTCACTATCACACCTTTCAAATCTCCTTTTGTTTTCCATTTTGGAGCATCAGTCTATGAAACAACCACGCTGAGCACGGAAGTATCTTCATCAGAGTCACTGAATCACAGAACATTAGGGATTGGAAAGGACCTTAAAAGATCATCTAGTCTAATAGCCCTGCCAGAGCAGGATCACCTAGACCAAGTCGCACAGCAACATATCCGGGCAGGTTGTAACAGAGGTTTTTCCTCACACACTACTATTCGTCAGAATCCTCCAATGTGTATCATATGCAAAATTCTGGTCTAATTTAATTCTCCAGAGCATTCCATTACTAATATTGCTAGTATAAATACAAAGTATTATATACTATGATTACAAAACTGCTAATATTAGTAATATAATATTAACATATTAAATATCTAATAGATCTAATTATCTAATAAATAATATCTACTAAAAAGAAATATCTAATATATCTAATAGATAGATTAGTTAGAGATATATATCTAAGTAATCTATCTAGTAGATTAAATATTTATTTTTAGCTGTATAGATATATATAGATATATACTATCTAATATATCTAACTAATAGAAATAAATATGTAATATATCTAACTAGTAGAATTTAATATGCAATATATCTAACTAATAGTATCTCCAGAGTAATATGTTAATAATATAGTTCCCAGAGTCTGATATTACTCTAGATGGTTTTCACCTATCTTTACAGATATTTCTGTTGTCAGATAGGTCCAGCAGAACTTCTGATCACAGAAACAAAATTGAGCTTTTGCAATTGTGATAAGCACCTGGTCTCTGAGCAGAGTCTTGGGTGTATTGTCTCAGAAACCTGCCTTAATCCTGACACCCTCGAGAGTCACTGTGCTCACGGGTGCTTTTTTAAATCAAGGAGTCACCAACCAACTTACGTACTTGGAAGGTCAATCTGCTAAAATAAGGTTACTAGAACTGCTTTGAAGAATTGAAATGCCTTCCCTGGGGTTTGCTGAGTGCAATCGATGACCATCTCTTCACTGGCTTTGATGTCCATTGGGTCAGGCTGTATCAGCACAGATAAGCCACAATGTCTTGAATAAAATGTCCTTTCTCCCTGAACATTAAATTAGCCAAGTCTGATATATTTTATAGCCTTTGATGACCCAGCATGGCAGGAGCAAAGCAGGAATACACAAGCCATCTGACAAGCTTTGTCTTCTGCCGTGTTGGGAAGCCTCTCAGCTGACAGTGGAAGCAAATGTTCTGCAGCGTCATGGGATCTTGCTTAGAGCTGGCTGGTTTATAGCTGGGAAAAAAGACTCCTCAGCTGGTTTTAGTAGCTATTTGTTACCATCTTAAAGATCAGGTTCTTCAAGGTAAACTGAAAATGACAATTGGAAAATAAACATGAGCCACTTGGTGTGTGTCCTCTATTGGACTGAAATGTGACCCATGTGCTGAGAGGTTAAGGGGTTAAATTGTGCTTCGGTCATTACAGACCACAAAAAAAACCCAAACCCCTGGGTAAACTCAGAGCTCATAGCTCTGATGGAGGGGTGAGGTAGCTCTGAAACCTATTGTGCTACTTCACATGGCTCTCGAGTGATATGTGATACCCAACTCCTGAGTGTCACGGTTATCAACTGCTTAGGCTTATAAGAACTGACGTCAAAAAGTGTTGAGCCGCTGCTCTCTTCTTGCTCTGGTTGTCACTCTGAGCTCATAAGAAAAGCATCGGGCTTGTTTACACAAGGCAAAGTTATTAAGGACCCTCACAGAAGGGTTTTAAAGGATGGAGTCTCACCTGGAAGATGGTTGGTTTGATCTGAGCCCTTTTCTTCTGGCTGGAATACCTACCTCATACAAAACCAAAGTGGGCCCCAGAGAACATTTACCGTCCCCAGCCTCATCCGTCCCTCTGATTTAAACCAGCTCCCAGTAAGACCACCCTGAATACAGCTGCTTGTCAGGCCGCTCACTTACGGTCAGAAAGCAGCAAAGCATCTCAGCACGTGCCCAGAGTTTGGGCACCTGTTCAGTCCTATTGACTAGTGACTCTAAGACGCTTCAGTCTCACAAACACAAAGCACTTCCCTAAGACCGGCACTTCGACACACGTTTTCACAAAAATAGAGTCTAAATATATGTTCACTACAGAAGCTGAACTTCAGATGTGGATTTCTGAGACCTCAGACAGCTCAGATGCTGATTTCATAGTCAGGGTTTGGGAAGAAAAAGTCTCCTCTAAGAGCACACGTTATTTTTCTTCTTCAGCAGAAACAGTCTCACTTGTAAGTTAGTTCAGAGAAATAACTCACCGAAGGATAGCACACGCTGCGGCTCAGGGGACCCACGTCATCCCTGCTAACAGACATCCAGAGACAACGTTTTGACTACTGTTCCCAAGCGGGGAGCTTTGAGCAACGTCTTGGAGCACATGTGAAACATCTGCTTGCTGCGGTCAAGTTTTCTTCCGAAACACTGCCCGTACCCAGCTTCCAGCTGTGGTTTGGGGACCTCACCTTTTCTGACAAGTCCCTCAAACTGCCACAATTTAAAATGTCAAATTTACCAACACGGCGCTTCCGGATCGCTCTGTTTCACAAGAAGCAATATTTTCCAGTTGTTTTGATCTCCCCAAAACCACATTTTCCAGTGACCAATTGATTTGCCAACAAAAAAAAATTGCCTTGCTCTGGCCATTAGCTAATAGTGGTTGGATTCTGGGATGCACATCCTGTTAATGCTTTGCACATGAGCCTCCTTGACTTCTTTTCAAGAAGAAGCCACTGGATCTTGGAAAACATCGTCGAGCTGTCAGCATTAAGTGTGGGACAAGTTAATAAACACTTGAGTAAATCACGCCGAGCTCGTCTGCTCCTCACGGCGACTGGTGAAACACGTATTTTCGGAGGTAATGAAATCCGCATTCGCAGCACAATTCCATTATTTAAGTGCAGCGCTGACTCTTCGTCAGCTTCAGTCAGACCCTTTGCCTCCTCATTTTTCATTTGTGTGGTGCTCCTGACTGTAGCTGCTCAGAGCAGATGTGGACTGGGTCCGAGGTGGATGATGAGGGATCACAGCTAGTGTTTGTGCAGCGTGTCATTCCTTCCCTCCTTATCTTAGCAAGGTGAAGAACCGAGTGAGAGCCTGTCGGAAGACCAACAACATACCCTTGAAGTCACACTCATACCTCTGAAGTCTCTTCAGGTTCTCATTTAATCAGAGGAGGCAGCATAGTTTCAGTGCTGTGGTGGGGGGGTTTGACTCGATGATCTCTTGATGTCTCATCCAATTCCTAATGTTCTGTGGTTCCGTGAAGTAGGAACCTTGCTTTGTCCTTGTCTGTGTGGATTAACAGTGAAATCAGCCCACTCAGAACCAGGGTACTTTGCTTCAAGCTGTGACTTTGTCACTGACTCTCAGAGCAGCTGCTGAGTTTACTTTTCCCTCATTTTGACTGTCTGTAAAACAGGGTTTGGTGTCTTGGCTGTCGGTCTATTTAAGGAACACATATTGTAAGATCTCTTCCTCAAAGGGAATGTCACTATTTTAAGTGCAAGTGCTGTGTTCCAAAACCATTGATTCCTCACTGCAAACTGTGCACCCAGCCAACTGCTTGTCACAGCCTAAGCCGCTTTATCAGCAGCGTGATCAATGGCCTCACCACGCTGCACATTAAAGGCAACAGGCAAGAAGTCTTCTCCTGCAAGACAGGGCTGTTTTGCTCTGCTACTGCTCTATGTGGATAATCCTTTAGAGGGAAGGTCCCACGCTCTACATCTGCACACTTCCGCAGCAAATCACTCACATTCACTAAAGTTTTTTGGGAAGATCCGATCCCAGTATTACGGTCTAGACATGTTCTTGTGTGACTTAGTCTAGGGGATGCTGCTCTGGCAGCAGGATTGGATTAGGTGATCTCACAGAATCACAGAACATTAGGGATTGAAAGGTTCCTTGAAAGATTGTCTAGTCCAATCATCATAGTATCATAGTGCATTAGGGATTGGAAGGGACTTCCCAAGATCATCCAGTCCAATCCCCCTGCCACAGCAGGATCCCCTAGAGCAAGTTGCACAGAAAAATGTCCAGGTGGGTTTTAAACTTCTCCAGAGGATCTCTTGAGGTGTCTTCCAATCCCTAACATTCTGTGATTCTCTGATTACCTGAAAGCAACAAGAGCTTTTCCAAGTGCTTGGAAGATCCTTACAGCAAAGGAAAATGAAGCAATCTGTATCTGGAGGGTCAAAAGCAGAGATTAAATTATGGCAGCACTCCTTGGAAATCATTTGGCATTCACAGAACCACAGAACACTAGGGATTAGAAGGCACCTTGAAAGATCATCAGGTCCAATCCCCCTTCCAGAGCAGGACCACCTAGACCAAGTGGCACAGGAACACATCCAGGCGGGTTTTAAACCTCTTCAGAGAAGGAGACTCCACAACCCCTCCTGATTTTGAACTTTTCCCTGTGGAAAAATGGCCAGGGTTCAAGTGGAGGAGCAGAGTTATCTGCATCCATGTAAAAATGAAGTGTGGTAGTGTGACCTTTCCAGAAGGGATCTAAACTTCCTGGGGCTATCCCATATCTGTGAGGATCACGTTACCCAGAAGCATTCAACTAGGTGCATGTCCTTAACGTTCCTCCCTTCAGGGTGACAGCTTCTAGAGGTCCAGCCAAACCCCTCCTCAGTCCCGCCACCGTCTTTCCTTGCACAATTGTTTAAATTATACCGTTTTCCTTTTTCAAGTTGGAGGGGGTTATGTATTAAAATTTCTCACGCCTGTTAAAGCCTTATACGGTGTCACTTACAAAGTCAATACCCGGGAATGGAAAACATCTTATAAAGTTTCAAACAAATTCTGGCCATATTTAGAAGGC
Source organism: Phoeniculus purpureus (assembly GCA_028565055.1). Taxonomy (NCBI): domain Eukaryota; kingdom Metazoa; phylum Chordata; class Aves; order Bucerotiformes; family Phoeniculidae; genus Phoeniculus; species Phoeniculus purpureus. Next base: position 13,563,840 of record JAOXOE010000720.1, read on the forward strand.
AACGTGTGCCTTTGCTCCCCGTCTATAAACTACATGCTAATAGATAGAGTTTGCTACGCCCTGATCCTGCCTTGGCTGCGATGGTAGATAAGTCTGGGCCGAGCGAGGAGCCGGTGATTGGCTTACGCTGCAGTTATACCCTCTGACCTCTGACACGGCGCACATACGATAACAAGCATGAGTGAGCTCCCCGAGGGACGGTGCTAAGGGCTGCGGTGGATTAAACATTCTCAAGCATGACTTCTTCCAAAGGCAAGAGCAAGGGAAGAGCTCAAAGCAAGAAGCCGAGACCACCGATTAAGGGCCTTGAAGGATCTTCCAATCCCGTCTTGTCGAGCTACTTGCTGTATAACCACCCAAACCCTGCTTTGACAGAAGATCGAGTTTGCTATTTAAAGATCAGCAGCAGCGGAGAAAGGCTGAGAGATGTTTGTTTCACTTTGTCCTTTCACTCAGGCTGGATTTTTTTTCTGCTGTTAATGTTTTAGGAATGTTTCCTTATCAGGATTATGAAAAATAAATATAGCTAGCGCTTTGGCAGTCAAAAAGAACCATTTAGATTAGAAAATGATTCAGTGCCCTTATTTCGTTGACCAACCTAGATTGTCCGATCTTAGGAGCAATTGCCCACATGAGTAATTCTCCTGTGAAGATCTCTGTTGAAATTAGTGGAAATGCTCACATAAGCAAAGCCACTCCTGTGTCTTTAGGTTGAGGGCTTAATCTCCTCGTGCTTAAGTTTGTTTCCTTTAAAACTTATTATTCGGTGAGAAACAGTCCTCTTCTGCAGAAATTAAGTTAAACGGTAGTATTACTTTTTGGTGAAAGTTCTCTGTATCCCTTAACTACACGTTAACAGGAAGACTCGGTCACATGTATCTCCTCCAGCAGCCTTAACTGTGATTATAACCAATTCTCAGTAGATTTATGGCTAGATTATATACGAGTATCACAGAATCACAGAACATTAGGGATTGGAAGGGACCTCAAAAAATCATCCAGTCCAATCTCCCTGCCAGAGCAGGACCATTGCTCTTCCTGACCACTTCTATAAGCTTTGAGATCTACATAGATCACTAATGTCTACAAATATTTGAAGGGTGGGTGTCAGGAGGATGGAGCCAGGCTCTACTCAATGTCATCTAGTGATAGGACAAGGGGCAGCAGGTGTGAGCTGGAATGTAGGAGGTTACACACAAATATGAGAAGGAACTCCTTCCCAGTGAGGGTGACAGAGCACTGGAAGGGGCTGCCCAGGGGTGTTGTGGAGTCTCCTTCTCTGGAGACGTTTAAAACCTGCCTGGACATGTTCCTGCGTGACTGGATCTAGGGGATCCTGCTGTAGCGGGGGGATTGGACTAGATGATCTTTCGATGTCCCTTCCAAACCCTAATGTTCTGTGAATCTCATGAAACCAACGGATCTTCACTAATTCATGAGGTGCTATCACCAAAGGTCAGTAGCCTAACTAGAGCAGAAAACCAGGAAATAACATATTAAAGAAATGGTTGGAAAGCAAGCAAAGTTCAAAATGAACAGGTGAAAGCTGCATAACTAATAAATCAGTTAAACAAAGCACAGTATTTACTCAGGAGATACAGGAAACAGCTACTGAATCTACCAGAGACATCACTGTTGCTACTAATATAATTTAGATTTCTTCTATCTATCTATCATCTTTATTATCACAACATAATTTGTGGTTGGATATTAGAGTGATAGGCACAGGACCCCTGGGTTTTTAGGTTCAAATACTGTAAAGATGTGAATTCTAGCTCTTACCTCATTTCATTTGTGAATAATGCTATGGTAGCTACTCTTAAATCTGTCCTTTGACAGTGTAAGGGGGAACCCCAGGTACCAGTATAGGTTGAGGACTGACCTGTTGGAAAGCAGCATAGGAGAAAGGGACCTGGGGGTCCTGGTGGCCAGCAGGATGGCCATGAGCCAACAATGGGCCCTTGTAGCCAAGAAAGCCAACAGCATCCTGGGGTGGATCAGAAAGGTGGTGGTTGGCAGACTGAGAGCGGTCCTCCTCATGCCGGTCATTTCGGTACAACCCTTCCATGCAGAATTCTCTGATACTCTGGTTTAAAGAAAGAAAAACAAATGTTTAAGTCCCTTAGCAATAGAAGAAGGTTACACAGGATCATTACAAAGTCCCACCTGTCTTGGAAGTGCATAAAGCTGTGTGCGTGCTAGCATCACTTTAGGATTTCTGTGAAGTCTGAAGGCACACTTTGAGATAAGTGCTCTGAGCACTTGGCAAGCCCCTGTTAAACATGCCGTAAGATTTTTAGACATAGTGAGTATTTATAAACCACAGAAAATACATTCTATCTCTTGTTTTATCTCAACAGCTCTGTCAGATGGTTAGATGCACTGGGAATGTTTAGAAGAAATCTCCGCCACTTTCTGGAGGGCAGATCTGGGAGTAGCAAGTTCACCGACAACTTTTCACTTCGATGGCTTCAGATTTTCTCTGGTTGAAAGCAACAAGAATCACCTGGAAAGTGCCAGCAGATCTTATTTGAACACTAAAGCTGTATTTCAAAACCTTCTCTGCCGTGGCACAGCAGAGTAATACAGATGCCTTTGGGGCTCTCCAGCATTCTCACAGAGACACTATTAACTTGGATCCCGAACTGTATTTGGCCAGACATTTCCAGGCCACAGAGGAAAGATCTGAAAAGCTTTATCTGAGCCTGATAACCATCACAGCTAAAGTATGGCTTTACTCCTGATTTACATCATTGCAGAGGAAGGGAGAACCGGTCCCGTTGTGCTGATAATGTTCCAGCAAAGTGACACTAATTAAGCCCTTCAGATGCCATCAGCGTGTTTGTTTGCTTGTTGCCTGATGACATCAGCCGGATGCCCAGATTATCTTTATTTTTACTTGAATTGGATCCTTGTCAGGATTTGCCAGAGCTGTGCCAAAGGCATGTAGCAAAACCACATAAAATTCATCTAGTTTGATGTTTTCTTTGTAAATGCTCTAAAATGGGCTTGACTCAGTCCCAAAGGATTGTTAAAGTTCCTGAACTTTCTGGGGCAAGCACGACCAAGTTCAAAGCAAATCTGGGCTTCATTTATAGTTCTGATTGGAGACCAAGGAAAAGTCAAATTCACAGTCTGAGTTTTATGTTGAGTTTCTTGTGCGCTTTCAGTCTGAAACTTCAAGAAAACATCAGGGGGTTGGAAGTCCATGAGCACTGAAACCATTGCTGGTACCATGCTCAGCTGGTGAAAGCTGGCAGAGTCCAGCCAGCTCCCTGGCAGCTTGTGCATGATGAAGACTTTGTTCCAGTACCAAATCACAGAATCACAGCATGTCAGGGACTGGAAGGCACCTCGAAAGATCATCTAGTCCAATCCCCCTGCCACAGCAGGATCACCTAGACCAAGTCATACAGGAACACATCCAGGTGGGTCTTAAACGTCTCCAG
>JAOXOE010000720.1:13581167-13595222 GCA_028565055.1 Phoeniculus purpureus
GCTGTGGCAGGGGGATTGGACTGGATGATCTTTCGAGGTCCCTTCCAATCCCTAATGTTCTGTGATTCTGTGATCCAAGGGAAAACTAAGGGCTGTGAGCTAAGGTTGGGACAATTTTCCTGAAAGGAATACCCAGATGTGGGACCATGCATTCACATATCTGGGCACAGGCTCACTCTCCTTTGGGCAGAAGCTCTGCCCTCTGCAGCCCACATGTGAGAGCCTATCAGCCAGCTGTTTGAGATCTTGCAGAAGAGTCATGAGTAGGTATCTCCCCCTACTTTCCACCATCCATCACAGAGCCTTACTGGCTACTCGCCTTTTTGCTCTCTAATTAAAGCTTCTGTCAGGCACTTTTAAATTATAGCCCAGATTACAGACTTTAGATCAAAATTGAGCAGGCTTTGGAACCTGCCATTTTATTTAATTACTCGCTGTAAATTATTTTGACACCCTCAATTAACAATGTCCATCACTCCAGCCCTGCGACGAAGAGTGCGAGGAATTTGCCATTTGATCTGTTTTGTCTGGTGGAAGGGTGCACAGAGGGAAAAAACACCCACTTTTGCTTAAGCTGAGAATTCTGGTAGCTTCTGCTACACAAGTTAGAAAGTGTTGATAATTTCATACAGTTTGTTAACATTTTGTTGCTGAAGTCTAGGGAGCATTTCGACTGGATTAAAAAAAAGCTTTGCTGTATGGACAGGAATGGAACTGCCCGTTGGTGGAAGGACAGGATGGTCCATCATACAAGGATAGGATGGTCCGTCATACAAGGACAGGATGGTCCATCATAGAAGGACAGGATGGTTCTTCATACATAGGTGTGATGATAAGACCAATCACAGAATCACAGAACATTAGGGATTGGAAGGGAACTCATCCAGTTCAATCTTCCCACCACAGCAGGATCACCTAGACCCAGTCACACAGGAACGTGTCCAGGAAGGTTTAAAACTTCCAGGATTGCTCCCTGTAAAGCACGTTTAGGTGCTAAACATTTAAGCACCCACAAGAGTGCTTGACCAAACTTTCAGTGCATTAATGCACGCCCAGCCAGTCGAGGATGTAAACTGTGTCTCCCCACACTGATTTGGGGAAGAGTCGCTCTCTGAACCCCCCAAAGAACAACCTGTGTGGACCATCCTGTGAACCAAACTCTTTTCTGCTTCGCTGGCTGGAGCAATATTAAACTCCTGCATTCTCAGTCACTTTAATAGCCTTGTGGGTGTTGATGATGGAGCTAATTAGCCATGCTCCTCAATTTATTAAAATCATAAATATTTCACTTCAAGAGTGATTTTTCTGGAGGGGGGATAGAAGAAGGGGGTGGGAAGGTTAAAGGGAGACAACTGCATGAAATTCTTTGGATGATTAAACTTTCCATAAGATGCAGCAGTATTTTAGCTCCTAAGTGATTCGATGGCACATTAGTCTTGGTATCTCCTTCTTTGCCTTGTTTATTTTTCATTATGACTATGATTTTATTTACCATGGATAACATTTAGGGCACGGTATGGTTGGCTGGAAAAGCCAAAGAGCACAAAATCATTTCAGCGTCAGAAGCTTAAATAAAGAGTGAATGAGCAGCAAAGCCATAAACCAGATGGAGTTAGAAATATGTAATATATTGCTCTCCTGTGGAAGCTCTAAAGTAATTTTTAGTCCAGGACGAACACAGACCCGTGCTGCTTTTTGAGATGGAGTAGCCTTATATCTAAACCTTACTTCTACCAAACAAATCTGCATATCAGCATTTGCTGTCTTAAGTAGACCATAAGCACTTAAAGAACTTGCAAAGTCTTGCTGTGTCACACTCACCTCAGAACAGCTTTGTGTTCCTCATGTAAAATTCATGTCATGGCCATCGCAGATCTCACCAGAGACAGTTTCCCAAGCAAAGGCAGAAGGTGAGAGAGGCCAGATCCTGGTATGGAATGAAGATTATATTCCATCCCTCACCATAGCTACTGCTGCCTGAAGTCTAACAATTAATTTAGACTATCAGAGAGATGCATTTTAGTCCTTGCTGTTCTGTGGGTGCCTTCTGTGCTAGTGGACTCGTTAAGAACATTGTCCGTGGGCAGACATAAGTGTGATGTAACCGTAAGCAGGCTGGCTGGATTGACCTGGTGCATGCAGTGAAGCTGTTAGCTAAGCATGCCTCAGTTTCCCTGCTTCCCAGTGGAGATGGATCCTTATCTCAGGGGTTAGAGTGAGAGAAAAGGGAGCATTTGGGAAAAAAGAAGATTGTGGGGCGCTCAGGTGTCCCGGAGCCTTTTATCAGCTGCAAAAGCCTGTGGCTGTTGTAAATCATAAAGGAGGAGGATGAGAGGAGGAACTGATCCTGGAATGTGAGAGGTGAGATAAAATAAATGGAAAAAGCCAGAGCTAAAATCCCAGCTCATTCCAGCCCAGCCCTGGCTCAACCCAAAGATGCGATTTTCCTCAGCAGCAGATAAAGCAGAAAATGATGCTAAAATACCTGGGATTACCTGTCCTCCCCTCTCCCTTCAAAATATCTCCTCCCTCCATCCTCATCACTGCAGATGCCAGAGATTTGTGGTCCATTGTTCAGGGATGCTTCGGTAGATGCAATCTGTTCCTCATTGTCCGGTAATAGCTTGATTATCTTGGGGGGGTGAAAATGCAGAGTGGCTGTGCCCAACGAACCATGAAATTGCCACTGCTCAGAGGAACCATTTATCATCAGCCCTTTAGAGTGAGGAGGGCCAGCAACTTGGTGGGAGATGTGGGGCAGGTATTCATCCAGAGCCGGGATGTTGGAATGCGCCCGGGATGGTCCTGCACTGAACTTTTCAAGGATCAAGTGAACCCTGGAAGACGATGAACAGGGAGACCTTCCTGGGGAATTGAGAGCTCTGCAGTGCCGTGAGATAAATGGCTGCAAAGTCTGAAGAACACATTAGGAACGTTGCCGGAGGAACATGGCTGAGGCTTATTTTTTTTGCTTCTTCTTCAGCAGAGAGGAAATTTGGGTAAACCCATTAAGCTTTAATTTCGCTGGGCTGGGGCCATGCATTTTGTGTCAAACCCATGGTTCAATTAGGAGTGAGTAACTTTGAGAAGTGCGCGAAGAATCTGGACACAGACGGGCCTCCCGGGGGCAGATTCCTCTTTTAATGACCCTGGGCCCTAGCTTAGGAACTAATTTATAAACTAAATCTAATTCCTTCTTGGAAACTGCTGTCCAAAGATGTTCCTGCCAGGAGTTCCCACAGAGCTGAGCAGAGGACAGGATACTACCCCACTCACTAAGCTCGATGAGTGAGCCACCCCACTGGGTTGAGTATTCATTCCCAAATCCTGAGGTTTATCTAAAAGCCGTTGCTATCATCATCGGATGGGAAGCAGAAGTCCGATTTCACACTGCAGGAATAGGTCCAGAAGATCTAACATGGGCATGGACGTGGCCCTGCAAATAAGTCAATGTATTTGCACCTCAAAAGAGAAGAAATGCTTATTTCAGCAGAATTTTTCATCCCAAGTCAACGTAACTGATTCTCCCACCACTGGTGGCAGGGACTTGTCAGCTGAACCAGCCCAGCAGGAGCTTACTGGGCTAGATAGATTGGGAGAGCTGAAATTTGGGAGGGGGGCAAAAGCCCTGCAAATAAATAAGGAGAGTGGATTTTGTGAGCTCCTCCCTTCCAACTCAAATCCAGCAGTTACGAAACTTGATACATGGAATCCTACGGGGCCTTAGAGGAAAGGAATTTACTCCCACCCATCCTGGGCTCAGCCTAACTCCTCGGGTTTTTTGTTATTTGAGCCTATGGGCTGGAAAAGCATCTGCACATTTCCTACCCAGAGACCCGACCCACCCTAACCCCATGCTCCTCTGTCCCTCTCACAGAAAGGCCACCTGCAGCACTGAGGCTCCCACGGCTCCAACCCAGGAGCTTCCCCGCACAGCCCTCTGTGTGGGTGTATAAATAGCAGGGACACGAGGATCCTGTGCAAAGGGATGTTCTGCTCAGAAATCTCTACAGACTTCCAGGAATTCAGTTCAATAAGTTTTCTCCACACCTCATTATTTACTGAAATAAAGTGCCTGGGGCCACCGATGGCTTTTCGTTAGTGGAGGTGTGTAAATAACCTGGACACTACTCTGGATTCTGCTCTTTATCAAAAACATTGGTGTGCGCTGCCCTGTGAAGTGGCCGGTCATTGCCGGATAGCTGACTGCGTTGTAACAGTCCCTTCTGGTGAGGGTTTTAGCAACTGGAGAAACGATGAGATTTTACGGTCATTCCAAGTCTCGTGACGGTTTGTTGGGTAAGTCAGATTTTACAAGACCTGGCATCTGTTTATCCGGTTTCCATCATCCCAATTGTGACAGGATGGATTTTACCCAGAGGAGATGCGTGAGGTAGATCCCTTAATTTCTCTTTAGCTTTTCAGCACATGGTGTTACACTTGCGCTGGAGCCTGCTGCTGTGTGATGAAGACATGCTGTAGTCTCTGGATATAAGAATACTGTCCTCTGTTGATCGGAAAGGAAACGACTGCTGCTCATACACAAGAAAGCACTGGCAGAAAAATCCCCTTGGAGGTCTCTCTGGCTTCCATAATTCCCCTTCAGGGCTCTCTGCAGCCTGAGATACCTTTGCAAATCCACGTACTCTGGGAGTACGTGGGGGCTCCTGGGTCACTCGTGTCAATCACATGTTACAGCTAGTCACGTGTTTTGGCAAAAACGGTGGTACATGGGATTAATCCTGAGCTCTCCAGTTGTTGATAGTTAAGGATTTAGCGGGCAAAAAAGAAGCACCCCACTCCCTGAGCATAATCCCCGATGATGCTGCGAAGAAGGAGCATGTGTTCAAATGAAAAGAGAGGGGAAATGAGTGAGAAGGAACAGAAGGAGGTGCCTTTTGAATAATCCAGGGTTCAGATGCTGCAGGGGATGTGCTGGGTACTGCCTTATTTGGCGACAGTTTGCACCTCTCAGTTCATCCCTATCTGCATCCCCACCAGCTCCAGCAGCTCGCTCTCTCCTCTTGACAAGGAACAAACCCAAATGCTGGATAATTTGCTGGGAAAAGAAGTGTGAGCAGCTGAGTCAACAGCTAGGTGTTATCGCCACGACCTGTCACGCAAAGCGTCAGCGCTCATCGGCTCCAGCGGCTGCATCTGCAGGAGGCAGAGGCAGTGCTGACCGCTTACCACAGCAGGGATGCTCAGATAGAAGACTCCTGCAGTGCCATCCTCAAAAAAATAAAAGCATCAGCCTGATCCCTTCCAGCATAAAGTCCCCTTTTCCCAGCCAGCAGCTGATGATGCAGCAGGACAGGCAGCGACAGGCTGTTTTCCCAAGAGTTGCCCAGTGGGAGCAGGAATACAGCTGCTGCCTGGAGCCAGGAGAGGAGCCTGGCTGGACCCCAGAGATGGTGAACTAGCTGTGCTGTGAGGGGCCAGGGAGAGAAACACATGATTCCTCCTGCCTTCTCCAAATTTCAGGCATGCAGGGGCTACTCCTATTGACATTAGCCGCAGGTTGTCCGCTTAGGGTGTTTCTTGTAAACAGAATCGCAGGGCGGCTGAACTACTGCCTAAATCCTCAAGAAGGGGAGGAAAGCTGAGATTTTAAAGGGAACCCCAACTTGTGGGTTGTTTTCCTTCATCACCTGATCTCACAATGTCACATTTTGTTCTGTGAATGAAAAAACACAGAATCACAGAACATTAAGGATTGGAAGGGACCTCGAAAAATCACCTAGTCCAATCTCTGTGCCAGAGCAGGATCACCTAGACCAAGTTGCACAGGAACATGTCCAGGTGGGTTTTAAACATCTTCAGAGAAGGAGACTCCAGCACTGGCTTGAAAAGTGTAATTGGATAAAATCTGGGGTTGTGACCACATCCAAGAGCTGCAGCTTGAAGACGGGTACCATATGCTGCAAGGCTTGTTAATTAAATCACACAAATCAGTCACATCGCACATCTGAGGTTTGGAAGCTCCAGGTTTCAGAGACGGTTGCATCTCAGGATTGTGGGTTGGCTGAGGCAGAATGTTTGCAAGACCCTGATCTGAAGCTGAGTTCAGCTTTCAGGCACCACAAGCCATGAACATGCTGACTGTGCTTTTCATTTCAGCCTGTCCCTGGATAAAATTAAACATCACCTGTGACTTTAGCTGCTGATCTCTTTCCTTTGCAGGGTGTCACTGAACCTAGCAGGTCTGCTCAGCCGTTGGACACAGTCTGAGCTTGCCACAGCTCTTACCCCTTGGGTTTTACATGGATGTCGCAAGGAAGCCAATGATGCCATCGCTTAGGGCTCTCTAGTCAGGTCTTGCTCTAAATTAGTCACTTGAAAGCAACAGCCCAGTCAGCCAAGCAGTCAGCTGGCAAGAAACTCTGGGAGAAAAATTTTCCATCTGCTATTTTTAATATGAAATGGGTCTGAAAGCAAGGACTGGGATAGGCTTTTGTAGCAAAGAAGGAGGTACAGATGCCAACTGTCCCTATTTAGGAAGGATAGTTTCTATTTTGTTTTTTCTTTTGAAGCAAAATAGGTCCTATTTTTCCATTCTGTCCTTCTTCGAAAGCTCTCACGGTCCAAAATATGTCAATTGGCTTTAAAGGTGTGTCTCGATTTCTCTCTCCCCTAAATGTGCTTATTTATAGCTTCACAAACAGCACCAGGAAGACTCCAAAGGCTCAAATACGGGATTTATTTAGTAATATGTGAATTGCAGAATGAAATAGGGGCATCACAGAGTGGAAGGTAGGTAGATCTTGCCATGATGCTGCACAAAACATCCATAAACCCCAGGGTTAACCTTCTTATATCAATAGTCTATGAAATTAGTGACAGGCACTGAAGTCCCTACTTCATTGAGACTTCAAGATACAGGAAAACCAGATACAAGGTAGAGATACAGATGCAAGAAAACCAGATACAAGATACAGATACAAGAAAACCAGATCAGCATCAAGGCCATAGAGCCCCAACATGGCTCCCACGCAGGACCAGTCAACCTTCTCTACACAGCCATTGGTGCACATTTCCCACGAAGGCTCAAGCATTAAGAGAAACCACTTTGATTCCCCTCATTGGTACTGCTCCCCACTGTCAGCTCTGGGCTTTCTGTCTCTCTGACCCCAAGGCACAGAAGAATCTTTCCACCTCCTGCTACCAAGCAGCGAAATGTCTCTTTTTACCAGCTGAAAGAGAAGAAGTTTTCCCAGTTTGCTGCAAATGCTGGTTTGGGTGTCCTTGTGCTGAAATGTGAAATTTGAGCTGTTTTGACTGGACAAGGAGGTCCCCTGGGGCTGTCTTGTGTTCTGATGGAGTGCAATCGCTGAGGGGAAAAAAAACATTCCTGATGCAAACACTCTCGATTGTGAATGTGAAACTCTTCCTCCGTGGAAATCCCATGGCTGCTGGAAATGTGCAGCTCCCACAGACTTCACTGCCAATAAACTCCTTTTAAGGAACGATAGCCAAAAACAAAAGCGAGGCTGTAAGCATATTTATCTCCAACGTCAAACCAACGGTCATGTATCACTGTGGTTGGATTTGCCCAGCACTGCCTCACAGTGGATCTGAGCCAAATTTGGGAGTAGTGGGAGGAACAAGAATTCAGCTCTGTTAGCTAAGTTAGATGTAAAAATATGGGAGAGATCGTGGTACTAAGGATCCGTGAGGAAAAAGAGAGGAGAAGGAAAAGGAGGAAAAGGAAACAGAGGAGAAGAAAGATAAAAAGGAGCAGGAGAAGGAAGATAAAATAGAACAGGAGAAGGAAAAGGAGAAAGGAAAAGGAGAAAGAAAAAGGAGAAGGGAAAAGAAAAGGGAAAGGGAGAGGGAAGGGAAGGGAAGGGAAGAGAGAGGGGAAAGGGAAAGGGAAGGGAAGAGAGAGGGGAAAGGGAAGTAAAAGGAAAAGGAAAGGGAAAAGGAAAAGGAAAAGGGAAAAGGGAAAAGGGAAAGGAAAAGGTAGAAAGATTTTTGCAATCTTTTGCTGTGACCAGCAGCTAGAGCAATGACTGACCTGAGGTCCCTCCCTGTGGCCATCAGCTGCTCTGTTCATCTCGAAGGACCAAGAACCATCTCAGAGTGGGTGTCTAAGGATGCAGACTCACGCCATCAAACCCTGGATATGTCCAGTAAGGGAACACAAACTGCTGTCAGAGCAGATCCACCCTCACGTCTGCCGATAAGCCATGGTAGCCCTATTGCTCAGCACTCCCAAAATGCTCAGTTCTCAGCATGTGGATGGGTAGAAATCCATTCCTCTTCCTACACAGTAGCATTGTGAAAATCATAATAAAAAACTTGTGCCTATGACACGGAGACAAGCCAGATAAACCTCCTCTGACACCATATAAGCCCAAGGGAGAGCAAAGTCTGTGAATCATATGCAGCAATTTTAAGTAGCTCTGTCATGGGATAGACCAAAATACCAGGCAACTCTATTGATTTCAACAGCTCTTCCTAACCCAAATGACAGAGGTAGCAGAAATCCCCTGGGAACATATCCCAGTACGGCTTCTGATGGCACCGCGTCGCGCCGGGCACTGCACACGTGCGGCAGGGGATTTCTCTCTGTGACTCAACAATATGAGAAGCTGATGCACAGTAGTGCTGTGATAAACCTCAGGATCCATCAGCTAATTTATTTGTCACTGTTTCTTCCTTTTCATGAGAACAGGTCATAACACAGTGCCGTTGTGAAGCTGCAAGGTTCCCATAAATCACAGAAACGCTTCTTTTGCTTCTTTTGCCCTCTCCTTTTTTTTTTTCTACATTCCTCTACAATAAAAACAGCCAAATGTAATTTTTTTCTTAATCTGCAGGGAGAAATGACCAACTTTGCTCACAGGCTGAGATCTCTTGCCAACTTTCAGCTGGAGTGGATTTGCACCACTTTTCTTAACCCTCAAACCAGAACTCTGTCCTTTTCTCAGTGACTTTCGGAGAGGAATAAAAACCCAGAATGTATTTATAAATAATTTATTTATTTTTATTGGAATTTAATGTTATTTCCAGTGACAAAATTCTGATGGATTATAGAGCTAAGAGGATGCAAGACGCTGTCAAAGAGTCACCCCAGAGCTTCACAAGTCTAACATACAGTATCTTTTTCAGCTGTGGTTCCAGGGCAGCCTTTACCAAAAGCTGCAGTTCAAGTGAAATATTTCTACGCGCTATAGCAGCTCCTCTGTGACATCCAGACTTGTGACCAGTTGGATATTCATTTAGACCGGCGAGCTAACAGTTCACTTGCTATTTCTGAATGCACAAGCAGTGAATCGCTGCCAAACTCATTGCAGCCTAGCGCAGTCCAAGGGGCTCCTGGGTTATCGTTCCGCTGAAGGTGGGAGTCTGAAAAAAACCCCACTTTTTGCCTTCCCCCAGCCTTGAGGCCAGGTAAGGGGAGAGCTTCTACCCTCGAAAAGATGGATCGAGCCTGAACTCTGCTGAATTTTGCACCGGTATTTCATTGCAACCAGTCATCTCGCTGACAGCCACCGTGTTTTGAGGCTGCTAGAAGGGCTTTTGCACCACCAAGGATCCCAGAGTGACCTCCTCCTGGCAGTTGTGTGTCCAGGACTTGCTAAGGTCTATTTTGTCCCTTTGGAGATGTGTAACATTTATAGCAGCAGGCGCAGAGAAGGAGAGCAGGGCAGCCATAAACAGCAACATTTGCTGCGCAAGGTACAATAAAGCACCAGGCAAACTGCACTTTATGGTGCTGTTTGCTGGGGAAACTCAGCACACATAAATTCTCCTGACGTTCGTGAGATCTATTTTATGATTCAGCAAGATGACATGAAAAAAAAAAAGCCTAAATAACTCACCCAAAGCTAAGTCAGTGGCAGAAACGAAAACAAAATCCCAAGGACCCAATTCTAGCTCCCTCCTCCAACTATTAGCCTGCGTGTTTTTTCATTGCAGAAGATGTTTTCTTAAGTATTCTGAATCGCCTGCAAGTTAAAGCCTAGGAAATCTACGGTTTTCGTATTTGATGGAGTGAAATGCACCGAGGGATAGTCAAAGCTTTATGTACCAGCCTTAGAGAAAAGCGTTTCACAATGCTGAAAAACCTTATTACTTTCATAAGGGGGTAAACGACTAACGATACACACATGCTCCCTCCCTTCCTCCGGCTAAAGCTGCGGATGAAAGTGCATGGAGTGTGATTCAGAGGCACGGATACAGCCAGAGGGGACTTGCAGCGCTGTTAATCGCCGTGACACGTGGTAAAGCACGGCCAGGACACCTCGCGAAGCAAAAGTAGCCACAAACTTTCAAAGCAATCTTTTTGTTTTAAGGAACTGATGCCAAACTACCTGTTGACAGCACAAGCGACAGGCAGAAGAACTCCCCTTTTGCTGGTGGATGGTCCTTGAGCTATGGTGGAAGTCAAAGTGAGGAAAATCCAAAACTGAGTGAGCATCAGGGTGACTCTGCCATGGGAAGGATGAGGCTGCTGTGAGTGGAGAGTAGTTTCCCTTTCCATAAAACACCATGGCCTTGATACTTCCACATTCCTCCTAGGAACGAGCAGGGATACCTCTAACAGACCAGTTCCCTGCAGCACTGTGGTCAGGCACTGGAATGTGCTGCCCAGGATGGTGGTTGAGTCCCCATCCTAAAATGACCTTAAAAGTGACTTAGATGTAGTATTGGGGATCTGGTTTAGGAGTGAACTTGTAGAGTAGAGTTGATGGTTGGACTTGATGATCCCAAGAGTCTTCTCCAACCTGAATGATTCTGTGATTCTGTGGCCGTCCTTGCCACTAACAGAATGTTAATCTGAGAAAAAGAAAGCTTAATATTAAAACCTTTCAAACTGACCTCTAGTCACTGGGGTAAGTTCTGTAGTTATTAGCACTAATCTAGAAGGAAGAGATCCTTAGAAACAGGTAATGGTTTGAAAGGGTTTACGATCTGGTGTCTGGAGCAGGGCATAAAACAAAGCACAGGTTTCCCATGTTCTGCGCCTTGCAGCCCGTGCCAGCAGCCCTGTAGCGTAACGGGTGTTGTCTAAATAACCCTCAGAAGAAGAATCTACATGGTCTTCACAGAATCACAGAACATTAGGAATTGGAAGGGACCTCGAAAGATCATCTAGTCCAATTCCCCTGGCCATAAAGAACCTCTGTCTTCCCCTCATATAAGTTACCTCACATATGAGTTACCAAAAAAAAAGGGATATAATCCCCGGGATTCTCTTTGCTGGGATAAATCAAAACTCATGACACCATTATGAGGGGTGGGTGTCAGGATGATGGAGCCAGGCTATTCTCAGTGTCATCTGGTGATAGGACAAGGGGCAATGGGTGTGAGCTGGAACAAGGGAAGTTCCATATGAATATCAGAAGGAACTTCTTCACAGTGAGGGTGAGAGAGCACTGGCACAGGCTGCCCAGGGGTGTTGTGGAGTCTCTTTCTCTGGAGACATTTAAAAACCACCTGGATGTGTTCCTGTGTGACTTGGTCTAGGTGATCCTGCTGTGGCAGGGAGATTGAACTGGATGATCTTTTGCGATCCCTTTCAATTCCTAATGATTCTATGATTCTATGATTAAAAGCCAGCTCTTCAAGAGCTCTCTTCTTTTTTTCTTGCTGATCTTTGCTGTTTATCCAAACCATTTCCATTGGTGACAGATTGACTTCTACACCATTTGGCAACCAGAGCTTTAGACAGTGTCAACCAGAAACTCTTCCAAACCACTTCCTAGAGGCCATGAGCATGGTCCATGGGGTTTCTCTTCATCACCATGCGATAGGTAAAGAGAAAATCTTTCCCTTGTACCTCTTAGATAACAGTGAGACTGCAACGGTTCGAAAATTTCCTCCCCTTGGATTTCCCTTTATTAGGTTAATGGTTGTTTGGATTTGGGTCTGAAAAGCCCTTTCACACTATGGCTGCTTCTGCTGCTCAAAAGCCTCTGCCAACTCTTAATGCAGTAAAGGGGGGGAAAAAATTTAATAAAGTTCCTTAAATCTCAGGAAATGAAGCTTTGCCTCCTTAAGTTGCTTTTAAGAATGAATGTTCCACTGTGGCCGGCTGAAAGTGTGCTGAGGTTTTGCATACGGCTCCTCTGCGTATAGGAATTTATTGATAACGCGTTCCTGCTCCCTGCGAGTTCCCGGTGAGAGCCCGAAACTGCTGACTGCGCAGGCAGCTCGTCTCCTGCTCCCACATCGGCATTTTGGGGTGCATCCCGCACTTTGTAAAGTTCACAGGGACCACAGAACAGAATAACGACTCTGTCAGCTCGGTTCCTCACCGCGGTGGTCACTGGTAACGCTAACGAGCTGGGCAGACACGACAGCTCCAATAGACCCCCCCGGCTCTGGGTCGCAGTGGTCACCTACGCCCTGAAGTCCCAAATTCCTCCCTCTGAACTTAACCCCAGCTTTGAGAAGTGGGAAGGGAAAGATAAGAAGAAAAGCAAATCCCATATAACTGTCTTCAGGAAAATATAGGCTGAAAAGGTTCCTTTCTTCCTTTTGCCTCTTTTTTTTCCTGCCTCTTTTTTTTTTAACTGCTGCCATTTGTTCCCTTGTAAAAACACAGGGTCGAACCTTTCAAGCCTCGCAGCCCTCCAGCGGGAATTCCACCTTTTGAGTAAAAGTTCAGGGATTGCTCCCACAGCATTTAGGAAAAGAGAAAATGGGGAAAGACGGTTACTTCTGTCAACACCTAGGAAATAGCAGCTATTCAGCAGCCTTTTGAGTTCCTCCTGCTTTCAGAGCACGGCGGAGCTAATCGCCGTGAGGTTTCCCTCCTGTAGGTTTTCCTTGGACCGCGGCAAAGAAGTTAACTCCCTCCTGCGTTTCTGCTCGGCTTATTCACGGGGGTTTTTCCCCATAAAAGTCTTTCATGGACTAGCAGACAGAAATGCCCTGTTTCTGGGCCACCCGTTCGTGGAGCTGCGGCAACGGTGGGATTACTGGAAGCACAGAATCGTGCTCAGAGCTCTGAGATCTGGTTATAGGACATGTGTTGTCTCCTCAGGCTTCCTATGCACAAGGGAAAAACCTTGAGGCTTGTTTCTGACACAGAGAAGCAAACACCTGATGGCAGCAAATAGAAGGAACATTAAGTGCATTTGTAGCATCTCCACACTTCAAGTTATTGGGGTGGCTGTAGGGACCGCTTCTTTTTATGGTGTTTGATACTTGGACAGCGTGATTCACCAAGCCGCTACAAAGACCCAAGTCTTTGTGACTAAAATGCTGCTTTATAATAATTCTCTTTTCTGCTCTTTTTACATAAAACCCTTGCACTGGCTACTTCAGATTCCAGTTAAGGAGAAAAGCTCCTCTTGCCTTCAGTAGGACCTGGATGATGGCTTGAGAAAGGAGGTGAATGAGCAGGAAAGGGTTAGAAAACAATCTGAAGCAGCAGAAGTACAGGATCTCAAGCCAAAGGAGATCAAGGTGAGTTGCAGACCTCCAGTTCACACTATCAGCTGATAGTGTGACACGAAGGTTACCCTTGCTGCACAATCCATACAACCTGCTAGTTTGGAAGCCAGTTCCTAATAGAATTTGGCATGTCTAAATAAAAAGACTTGATAGCATCATTTTGGCTGATGCCCTCATGAAAACCCCATTGCAGAATGCATCTGGCAGCTGAAGGGCAGTTCCCTGCAGCGGGCCAGTACCCAAAGCACTGCTGATTCTCAAGGAAGGTCCACATGCATGTCTGTCATCTCCATGCTGGTGAGTAAACAGCCCCTTTAGCACTTCAGCTAAGGCGTGTCTAAGAAACAACCACAGCTTCTCTACTGATTTTTGGCTGCGATAATGAATAGATCACCCTGGGATTTGGTGTGGAGATGGTGTGGCCAGGGAGGGCAATTCTTTGCAATCTAGGACACCTCTTGAAGCAAAGGCATGAAGAATGCGGGCGAAGTAATCGTTAATATCTCTCAAATTTGCAGACATAAGATCATTCTGATCCCCAAACGCAGGAAATCTCTTAATGATGAATAGGGTCCAGCGGAGGGCTACGAGGATGATTAGGGGACAGGAGGGCATGGCTTATGAAGAGAGGCTGAAGGACTTGGG
>JAOXOE010000720.1:13595322-13608907 GCA_028565055.1 Phoeniculus purpureus
CAAGCCTGTAGCGTTGCTGGGGGTTGTTGTGACCAAAGTGCATGACCCGGCACTTGGCCTTGTTAAACCTCATACAAGTGAGCTCAGCCCGTCGCTCCAGCCTCTCCAGATCCCGCTGCAGAGCCTCCCTACCCTCCAGCAGATCGGCACTTGTGCTTAAATACATTGCAGGTAAGACTAAACCTAGAGGCAGTGTAGGCCCCCTGCTGAATGAGATGGGTGCCCTGGAGACAGAGGATACAGGGAAAGCAGAGATACTGAACAACTTCTTTGCCTCTATCTATACTTCTGGGGGCTGTCCTAATAACCAAGCCCTAGACTGCTGAGTTCCCAGAGGAAGTTGAGACAAGATAGGAGTTTGCCCTAGCTGATGAGGACTGGATTAGGGATGAGTTGAGCAAACTGGATGGACATGAATCCATGGGCCCGGATGGGATGCACTCATGAGTGTAAGGAAGACAGTGGAAGTTGTTGCGAGGCCACTCTCCATCATCTTTGCTGAGTCAAGGGGATCAGGGGAGGTGCCTAGGGACTGGAGGATAGCAAATGTCACTTCAGCCTTAAGGGTAAGAACAATCTTCAAAAAGGGTAGGAAGGAGGACCCAGGTAACTGGAGACCGGTCAGCCTCACCTCCATCCCCAGAAAGATGATGGAACAATTTATCCTTGATGCTGTCTGCAGGCACATCAAGGACAAGAGGGTCATTAGGGACAGTCAGCATGGCTTCAGCAAGGGGAAGTCATGCTTGACCAACCTGATAGCCTTTCGTGAGGGCATAACCAGGTGGATAGATGATGGCAAATCAGTGGATGTGGTCTGTCTTGACTTCAGTAAGGCATTTGACATGGTCTCCCACGGCATCTTCACAGCCAAACTGAGCCAGTGCAGTCTGGTCAATAGGGTGATGAGTTGGATCATGAGCTGGTTGCAGGATAGAAGCCAGAGAGTAGTGGTCAATGGGACAGAGTCTGGTTGGAGGCCTGTATCTATTGGAGTCCCCCAAGGGTTGGTACTGGGATCAATGCTATTTGTTCTGGTCATTAATGACTTGGATGAGGGATTAGAGGGCACTGTCAGCAAGTTTGCTGATGACACAGAATTGGGAGGAGTAGCCGACACCCCAGCAGGCTGCGCTGCCATTCAGCGGGACCTGGACAGGCTGAAGAGCTGGAGAAAAGGAGTGACCTCAGTAACGTTTATAAATACGTGAAGAGTTGGTGTCAGGAGGATGGAGCCAGGCTCTGCTCAGTGTCGTCTAATGATAGGACAAGGGACAATGGGTTTAAGCTGGAACAGAGGAGGTTCCCCGTCAATGTGAGAAGGACCTTCTTCCCAGTGAGAATGACAGAGCCCTGGCAGGGGCTGCCCAGGGGGTTGTGGAGTCTCCTTCTCTGGTGACGTTTCAAACCCTCCTGGCCATGTTCCTGTGCAACTGGACCTAGGGGATCCTGCTGTGGCAGGGGCATTGAACTGGATGATCTTTTGAGGTCCCTTCCAGTCCCTGATGTTCTGTGATTACTTATGTGGCAAAGAAATAGAAATCCTTGAAAGGAAGAGCTAAATGATCATCAACTGCACAATTTCTTCTCATTGTTTTCTACCATTATGAGTCTGAAAAGTGTTGTGTTTAGACAACAAGTTTTCTAGGATCAGTACTACCACTCTACTCTGCCTAGTAAAACTGGGTAGAGGGTTTTGTCACTGAGCTGACAGTGAAAGCAGCAGTAGTGCTAGGACATGGGCCTCTCTGGAGCTTCTCCCTTTCCCCCCATGATTTTAGTCAGTAGGCCTGCTCTAGTCAGGCAGATGCAACCGCAAAGAAGCACTGCTATGAGATAAAGAATTAAGGAGATGTGAATGAGCACCTTTTCAGCTCTCTCAAGAGGAGCTCGGCATAGGCAGTGCAAAGCAGGTCACAGGCTAATGTTTCACCTAATGAACTAATGAAGTTGTGGTGTTTTGCCTTTCTATGCTCAGGCGGCCAGCTTGTTTAACAGCACCCTCTGCTGAGTCTTAAAATGCAATAAATAGACCTGTATGACAAGGTCCTGTCCCTTATGGTTAAGGCAAAGGTACCCTGTTATCTATTCAGTAGTTTATTCTGCATATACGTATGTAGCAGCATATACTGTATCTGTGTGTGTATGTATCCAGCACCTTGATGTGAAGAGTACTCCAGAGCTGCTTTCTGCCTGAGCTAAAGATTTTGGTCAGGAGTCTTGGAAAACCTTGATGGGTAATAGGATGCCATACTAAAGGGGTGTAAATTTAGCCTCTTAAAGCGTGATAACTGTAGATTATAACTGCAAATGGTGAACAGGTATTTAAATACAGATAGAATTAATCTAGACCCGGTGTGAGAAATCAAAGGCAGTTTGCAGAGAAAATTCGGTGAGCTGGAGTCAAGCACTGGAAGTTGCCCTAGAGCAGAGTCTTACAGATGCTGCATTTTGATGCGTAATTATTCATTTTATTGAGATGTCTCTGTGCGTATTCTGTAGAAACATCCAACTTGCTCAAAAAGGTAGAAGATAAATACTAAGTCCTGAAAATGGGTGTCTACTTAGTGCTTTTCTTTGATATTGCACTTTTTTGGGCAGTTTATATCGTACTGAAGAGTAGCAAAAGGCTTTAGCTGCAGTAATTTGACATGTCTGCTTATCTCGAGCAGACCAGTTTAGGCACAAGTTACTGACTGATGCTCACGTTAGCTTGTCTGCTGTTGGCACATTATTGTCTGCAGCGGTACTTGGGTGGGAGTGTGAGCGAGGAGAGGTCTAAGAAGTAGTTGAGGCAGGTGTCTATTTAAAAAAAAAAAGCTTTGGGTTTGACACCTACATGTTTTCATTCCTTACTCTGCCATCCCTTGCCAAGAAGCCATAATGGCCAGTTTGCATGTGCGTCTCTGCCGGGTGATCTTGATTACACAGTGGTTGTGTGCAGCTAGAGTAGAAACGTGTTCGTTCTTTGAAAGGCATCATTTGCTCCCTAAAAGCTGTGTCATGTGTTAGACTGAGGAGCTGCAGGGTTCAGTCTTAGTACAGAAAACTAGTAACATTCTGCAGACAAGATCTGAAGGTGGCGGGCTTTCAAGCACAGAATATGTTTCAGGGAGAGTCAAAGTCTCAAATGCAACTGCACTTCCACTTTTGCTTAGATTCTTTCTTCACCTCTTTTTGGCAAAGAGTCAGGCAGGCTACTAGACTGAGAAATTCTCACAGCATGGAGAAATCTGGAGGTGCAAATATTCCCATGTCCATAACGCAGTGTGCAGAGAGGTTTGTCACGAGTGATCGATGCAATGAATTCTTTCCATTTTCCTGGTTCGAGCAGCCATGAAGATGTTTTTGCAGTTGCTGTCTCCAGCTAGGTTGTGATTTCCTTGTTCAGGAAGTCTCTTCTTTGCTGAGGAGTAGTAGTCACTTCAGTATTCCTTCAGTAGTCATTGACAGTCTTTGTGTTTGATCTTCACATCTTACTCTGTTCTGCTATGCGGTCTTCAAGAATGACTGTGGGCAAGGTAGTATGTGACATACAGTGCACCACAAGTAATTGGTCCCGTGTGAAGTCAGAATGTGTAGGCATCCCAGTGGGGAGATCCTGGGGTCTGCTGTGAGCCAAATAATTCCGCAGTTAACATTTCCTAGTTTAGTGTAGTGCTAAGGTGTCAGTTTATAGAGCAGATCTACCCGCCGTTCTTCAGTTCCCCTTAGCGTAGCTTGCTCGGTAGGAAACGTAAAAAACAGTAAAAAAGCATTTTTAGTTGAGTGGGTATAAACTAGGCAGATGCAAAGACTGTACAGAACGCTTGCGTCCAGAAAACAGCAAGTAAGCTGGTGAAGGATCTGGAGCACAAGCCTTTTGGGGAACAGTTGAGAGAACTACAGGAGGGCCGAGGCAGGGCTACAACTGAGTTTGATGAGAGATGTAAAGAAAAACAAGAAGGGCTTCTACAGGTATGCAAACAAGAAAAGGAAGATTAAAGAAAGAGTGCTCCCTCATGAACCATGATGGTGAACTGGTAACAACAGACAAGGAGAAGGCTGAGATTCTCAATAACTTTTTTGCCTCAGTCTTTACTGGCTCTCCTTGTGGCTCTTAAGTCAATGGCCCACAAGACGGAGACAACAGACATGAATTCACCCCCACTGTAAGTGAAGACAAGGTTCATGACCATCTGAGGGACCTGAAGACAAGGTTCATGACCATCTGAGGGACCTGAAGACAAGGTTCATGACCATCTGAGGAACCTGAAGGTACACAAATTCATGGGACCCTGGTGAGATACATCGCAGAGTCCCGAGGGAATTGGTAGGTGTAGTTGCCAAGCCACTCTCTATATCTGAAAAGTCGTAGCAGCCAGGTGATGACCCTGGTGACTTGAAGAAAGGAAACATGATGCTCATTTTTAGAAAGGGTAGAAAGGAGGACTCTGAGAACTACTGACTTGTCAGCCTCACCTCAGTGCCTGGGAAAATCATGGAACAGATCCTCCTGGAAGAAATACTGAAGCACATGGAGGACAGGATTTACCAGAGGGAAATCCTGCCTGACCAACCCAGTGGCTTTCTACAACAGCATGACTACATCAGTCGACAAGGTAAAAGAGGCAGATGTTATTTATCCCGACTTCTGCAAGGCCTTTGACACAGTCCCTCCGCAGCATCCTTCTCCTGACATTGGATAGATATGTTTTTGATGGGTGGACTGTTGAGTGGATGGTTGCATCCAGAGGGTAGTGGTCAATGGGTCTAAGTCCAAATGGAAAACTGTGACAAGTGGTGGCCCTCAGGAACAGTGTGGGGGACCAGTGCTAGGACCAGTGTTGTTTAATACCTTCATTAATGACATTGACAAAGGCATTGATTGCACCCTCAGCAAGTTTGCTGGTGACACCAAGCTGGGTAGTGCAGTCGATAGCCAGAGGGATGGAAGGCCGTCCAGAGGGACCTGGACAGGCTGGAGCAGTGGGCCAGGCGAACCTCATGAGGTTCAGCAAGGCCAAGTGCAAGGTCCTGCATCTTGGCCAAGACAACCAGAGATCTCAATACAGACGGGGAGGACACACTTGAGAGCAGCAATGTGGAAAAAGACCTGGTGGCTCTAGTGGACCAGAGGCTGGACACGAGCCACCAATGTGCAATTGCATCCCAGAAGGACAACCCCATCTGGGGCTGCATCAGAAGAAGTGTAACCAGCAGATGGAGAGAGGTGGTTCTGCCCTGATGAGATCTCACCTGTGTCCAGCTCTGGAGCCCCCAACACAAGAGGAATGTGGGCCTGTTGCAACATGTTCAGAGGACAGCCACAAAAATTAGCACCTCCTGTATGGAGACAGGCTGAGGGTGTTGGGGTTGTTGGGCCTGAGGAAGTGAAGGCTCTGGGGGGACGTTATAGTGGCCTTTACAGTACCTGAAGGGTGCCTACAAGAAAGCTGGGGAGGGACTTTCGCAAAGGCCGGGGGTCAGAGGACAAGTTAAACTGAAAGAGGAGAGATTTAAGTTGGAGATTAGGAGGTTCTGTAGTGTGAGGTTAGTGAGACACTGGAACAGGTTGCCCAGAGCAGTTGTGGAAGCTCCATCCCTGTAAATGTTCAAGGTCAGGCTGGATGAGGCTCTGAGCAACCTGAGGGTTGTGGAAGGTGTCCCTGCCTATACAGTGCAGTTGTAACTCGAAGATCTTTAAGGTCCGTTCCAAATCAAACCTTTCTATGATTTCTATGCTTAGTCTGGAGAAAAAGAGGCCCAAGGGATACCTTCTCACTTTCCACAACTCCATGAAAGGAGGCTGCAGTGAGGTGGGGTGTCAGACTCTTCTCTCAAGGAAGAAGTGGCAGGATAAGAGGAAACAGACTCAAGCTGTGCTAGGGGAGGTTTTGGTTGACCAGGAGGAACAATTTCTTCCGTGAAAGGATCATAAAGGCCTGGTACAGGCTGCTCAGGGCAGTGGTGGAGTCCTCATCCGTGAAGGAATTTAAGACCTACAGAGATGTGATGCTGAAGGACCTGGTGACCTTTCAGTGCGGGGTTAACAGTTGGACTCGATGACCTTAAAGGTCTGTTCCAACCCAAATGATTCTGTGATTCTGTATCTTACAAGTGAGAGGTGGTACTTTGGGACAAAAACTTCTGTGAGCAAGTTAGCACCTTACTTATGTTCCTTAATCTCCTTACAAGATGCTGTATGATACTGAAGGCAGATGGTTTTATCGACTCTTCTCTCCTACGCATCTCATGTTCCTGCTGTTTTTCTTGGCTTACAAACAAACGTTTAGTGGCAAAATTGTGTGAATTTAAGATAGAATGCCTTTTTCTGCTTTATGAAGAGACATTTAGGCAGTGGAAGGAGGTAAGGTGGCCTATTTCTACTGTTTCATTTGACCATTTATTTCAGCTTTTTGTATTAATTCGTGGTCTTTTCCGTGTTTCACTAGGCCAGTGCTACGGTCACGTTTATTGTGTCAAGCGTGCATTTGTATTCACGAGTCTGCATGGTATACCTGGGGTCTAGAGTGTGTTGACGTGTGTACCTTTCAATGTAAGGAGGAAACCATTGCCCAAAAGCTGCTAGATAGCAAACTCTGAAACGGAATCCTCAAAAACACGTGGGGATTTCTGTTTTGGCAACGTTTTGCCTACTAATGTGCACTGACTGCCTACAAGTGGGATCTGCAAAGTAAGGTCACGCAGGGACAGGTCCCAAAAAACCTCCAATAAAAAGTACTGGACTTTGACTTCAAAGTAAAACACAAGTCCACTTGGCGTTGAGATGCCTGGTTTTCTAGGAGTTAAAAGCGAGCTAACGCTGACTCGCAAATCTAACAGTTCCTGAAGTGCAAACTGGGGATGTTCAGTCACGGGGTAGATGCACTGCAGCCCAACGACACAAATTCTCTGCCTTTTCATTTTAACACCTGCAGCCAGGCGCAGCTTCAGTTTGCAACTTTTCACTTGTCTACTGCGTTTTGGAAAACAGAGGGTTGTGCACAAGCGCCAGTCGGTGTAGTGGCAGTCACTGCGGGTACAGCACTCGCATTAGATAAGATGATTTTTATTTCAGTAGCCGCAGCTGCTGATGTCCCTGCGTTCTCCTTTTAAGGGATGGAATCCCTTGTAATGTTGGACTGAAATGGAAATTTGCTGCAGCAGTTCAGAAATGTTTTGTTTCCCTCAGCAGGGTTTGCCAGAACTCAGGGTGAGGGCTTTGTGTATTTTGTAGAAATTTATTTTCTCCAACAGTTGAGCTGCATCAACCCAGTGTTCGCTTCAAGCATCAGACATTTGCTCCAAACTTATTTCTGCCACACAGTCTTTCTGTCTCCAACACCTGCCACCTGCAGATGATAATCTCCCAGTGCCACTGATTAAGGAAGCAGATAGTGCCACATACTTAAATGCATGTTCAAAGACTTATTTTATTCATGCGAAAGTCTGTACTGTGTAAGTTTTATCATTACCCTGCCATGGGAGCAATGGTTCACCAGCATTTTCCCTTCTCTTTTTCAGCCTTTTTAACTGCTTCTCCTCTGTGAGAATGGCAAGGATTCGAATTCCTAGTGCAATGGTTATCCTTCTTGTTACGGTTCAAACCGGGTTCTTACTCTTCATGTACACCCGGTACAGCAGCTTCATGACTCGGTCTGATGAGAAACCCTCTCAAGTCCACGTCCTCATTCTCTCTTCCTGGCGGTCAGGATCTTCTTTTGTTGGTCAACTTTTCAGCCAGCACCCCAGCGTCTTCTACCTGATGGAGCCTGCCTGGCACGTGTGGGTTACGATGTACCAGAACAGCGCTCAAGTCTTACACATGGCAGTGCGGGACCTCGTCAGGTCGGTCTTTCAGTGTGACATGTCTGTGTTCGATGCCTACATGCCCTGGAAAAGAAACTTGTCCGACCTTTTCCAGTGGGCAGTGAGTCGAGCTCTGTGTTCAGTTCCTGCTTGTGACTCCTTTCAGCGTACTGACATAACCAGTGAAATGGCATGCAAGACTCTTTGTGGACGCTACCCATTCAGCAAGGTGGAGGAAGCCTGTAAAACTTACAGCCATGTTGTCATCAAGGAGGTTCGGTTCTTTGACTTGAAGGTCCTCTACCCGCTTCTCACTGATCCATCCCTGAATCTTAAAATTATTCACTTGGTCCGTGACCCCAGGGCAGTTGTCAAGTCACGGGAACAGTCAGTCAAAGCATTAGCCCGTGACAATGGAATTGTTTTGAGTACCAATGGCACGAAAGTGGAAGACAGCAGGTATAAAGTAATGCAGGAGATTTGTAGAAGTCATGTTCAGATTTATGAAACTGCTACTTTAAAACCACCCAATTTCCTTAAAGATCGCTATTTAATGATCCGTTTTGAAGATCTGGTTAGAGATCCTTTATCAGAAATATCAGAAATGTATAAATTTGCAGATCTTAGTTTGACCCCCGTGCTCAAAAGCTGGATCTATAACATCACACATGGACAAGGACCAGGAAAAAAAAAAGAAGCCTTCAAAATCACATCTCGAGATGCAGTTAGTGTGTCACAGGCCTGGAGAAATGTGCTTTCCTTCCAGAAAATTAAGAAAATACAGGAAGTTTGCAAGGGTGCTATAAACATGCTTGGCTATCAGCTAGTGGATTCAGAAAAAGAACAAAGAGATCTATCATTGGATTTAGTGTTGCCAAGACGACAAAATCAATTCAGCTGGTCATCATTTAATGCAAAACACTGAGATGTTATTTCTGAGAGCTCTAGGGCGGGGTGTCGTAGGTAGCTGCCTATTTGGGTACTCTGCAACGTAGAGGCAACTTGAAAATCTTTGGCTGGTAAGTTTTAACTCTCTTCCTGTCACCTGTATTTCCATAATGGAAAGACGGGTTTTTCTTCATTTTTCCACTGCAGATCAAAATGACAGATGCTGTGAGATACGTGTTTGGATTGCAAACTTACAGCTGAGCTGTGCCATTTGCAGCACTGTTTTAAAAATATAATTTAAGTACTTTCTATTAAAACACGAATTGTCAAAAGTGCCTCTTTATTGATAACATTTCATTTCTGATTTCATGCTTTAAATAGCTAATATACTGTTATTACTTTGTATAAATGCGACAGAGCAGAAACTAAATTTTTTCACTTCCAAAATTGTTTACCTTCATTTATTTACTTTCAAGTTTTGTAGCTGTTCTTTTCAATTTTTTTTTTACTTTTGAGTGGTTTAAATTTTAACACAGATGTTCTCTGAGAGCTGGGGCAGCTGCAGCAGTTCCTTTGTAAAAGGCTTAAGCAGAAACTTGATTTGCTTCTAGATTCCTTAGCGCTTTCCCTGGAATGGCAAAGTTTGCCATCTCACGCTTGAATGCAGTGTTGGCACAGCCTACGACTGGGGCTGCTCCTGGGCATTTTCCCTAGTGCTCGTAGAGCTATCATGGGGTCTGTGGAGCCACATTTTTCTGTCTTGGACTTTTCCAGCTGAGCAGGATGTTTGGGCTACTGTCTGTGGCAGAGCAGGTCTTTTGGACTCCCCAATACAAGAGAGACATGGAGACACTGGAGAGGTAATGTCTCTTGGGCCCCAAATCTTTGCTGCCTCGTCAGAAGCCTTGGATGTGTTTGCAGCCCCTGGGTGCAGAGGGCTTCTCGTGGCTGTGGAGGGATGCAAGGCAAGGGGCTGATGTGCTGGTGCAGCTGCGATAGCCCGGGAGCGGCTGGGCTCGGGGTGCCGCGGAGACGGAGGCGCGATTCGTGGTCGGTGCTGCCATCGTGTGGCGAAGTCTCGGTACTGCAGTCGGGGACCCGCGCGGGCCGGGCGCCGATGGGGTCTCCTGTGTCCGGTGCTGCCGCCCTGTGGCCGTATTTCGGTACTGCGGCGCACACTGATGCTTTCATCGCCCGGAGCACTTCAGCATTTGAAGGGAAAAAAAATAAATAGACGGCCCTTTGTTGCACTCCAAAAGCTAACGACTGAGGTTTTGCACTGATGAATGCTGGATTCACATATTGGTGGATTACCCAGAAGTGAAGGCATTGCCCGGGCCCAACGCACAAGTAGGGTCTGGCATGTGTTGGCGCGTGCAGAGACGTTTGTGCTGGTTGTATCAGTGCAGGAGCAGAAGACACAGGTAACCTCTAGCCTGCTTGGCATGTGCATATTATCATTTCTTGTGTGGATGCGGTTCTGCCAGAGATCCAAAATCGGAGTAGCGTAGATGGGAACAGGACCTCTGGTGGGTTCTAGTGTAACCTGCTCAAAACAGGCACAGTCACATCAGCTTGCTCATGGCCTTCTCCAGCAAACCAGGGCTTTTAAATGTTGAGCATCTCTGATTCCCCTGTTCCAGTGTTTACCCACATCCTTAGTGATGTTTGCCTTGTGTAGCTACATAGAAATTATACCGCAGTATATTTACATGCATTTATTGTAAGAGCGTATGTGTTATCTTCCTCAGGTTGCTTTTCCTTAAAGAATACTTATACTCAGGTCTCACCTTTTGTGGGGTGAGGACGTGGCTAGGGTGGCTGTTGGCAGCTGAAGAAAAACAGAAGGCTATCACCGCTGCATTGCCACACAAAAAATTCCTTCTGCTGTCACCCTTTGCAGCCCTCCAGGACTGGCTCGTGTCACCTTTTGATTCAGGTGGTGCATCAGATATGTGTGTACTTCAAATGAAATAGTGTCAAGAACTGCTTTCTGCCTTCAGTCTGTGCAGTACAGACTGGACACATCCCCACTGCTTGACTCCTGTCTCTGGATTTCTGCTGACTTTCAGGTGAGAACTATCTGACCATCAGATGCAGGAGGCACAGGGAGTTTTTTGTATCTGTGCTTTTGCTGTTCAGAGTGCCTGAAACAGAGCAAAATTGCTGTAAACTTGAAGAGCATGTGTTGCCTGCTGCACAGGCTGGTGGTAGGTTGTGTAGCATGGTGTGAAGCAGAAAACCTGCAGGAGGCTGAAAGGGAGCGAGGGAACAGTTCTGGTGATTCTCATTTGTTCTGTCCATCACCAGTGGTCCCCATTATGTGCTGTTTCTCTGTGGTGCCCCAAAGCCCATGGGGGTCCAAAAGCTCTCTGACTTCTGCTTATTTTCCACTGAGACCGTGTCATCAAGTCCTCTTTCTGTTACAGGTCACCCAAGAATAGTGTGTGTGTGATTTACTAAGAGCTAGCTTAAGTCTAACCGTTATGCAGGGACTGTGTTTGTTTGTGCCACACGAGGGCCGTAGTGCAGGGAGTTTTGAAGCAATGTATGCTGTCAAACCTGTGCTTCCCCTAACATTCACCCCCAGCTCTGTTATTCCAGTGACTGAAGCATATGCTCAAGAAGCGTCCACTGCTCTCCTTGTCTCCAGGAAGTATGCACACTTTAAGTTACCACACCATGTCCTAGGAGAAAGGGGAAGTTCTCCTGAGCACCGTGCAGACCCGCTGTGCATGAGAGCTGTGGCATATTCCTTGAGAGTTGCTGTTGGCTCCCACTTTTGCAGCACTGAATTGATGGTGGGACTAGGCAATGAGTTAGGTTAAAAACAGTACACTCTGCTTTCCTCTTCTTTGAGAGGTTAATTTTAAGTTTCTTGTTTGAGTTCATTGCACTGTCCCTCCATCCATCTAACAGCACAGCTGCACAGGCAGGAAGCAGAAAGAGCAGCAGAGAAGTATGAAACAGCCTTGAATGGGTCTTAGCCATAGATGGAGATGCTGTTCTCTCCGTGAGCAGGAATTTAAAGCAACTTTGAGGAAGGACACACAGCTGAGGGGTGTACCTTTGCCACGCATTTATCAAGAAGGATTCTTAAGGTAGGGCATTCCATTGTAAACTGGAGGTGAACAATTACGGGTCCAAGCTCTTAATATAGCAGAGTATGTGTTAAACTAATGTTAAGACAGGGTGTGAGAGTGCCTCCTTCTACTGTAACAACCTCAGAGCTGTCTGTGTAAAGGTGACTTTTACAGTGTGAAAAGTGGCATGTAATGGGGGAGGCTGAAGCAGCCAGGAGATTGCGTTACAGTACTGTGAGAACAGCACAAGGAGAAGCAAGACACTTGAGCAGCTATAGGGCAAAAAGGTGACAGAATCTCTTCCTGGATTGCCTTGGCCTGAAAAACATCCAAAGTGTAATATTGGTACCCATCAGCTCTTCTGTCCACACAGAGAAGAGCCGATGCTGAAGCAGAGGAGTGTGGAAGGTGTTTTTACTCGTTGTTTTGTTTACATTTCTCATCCTACTCTGAATTTGATTGCCACTGCATTAAAATAATTTCTCCAAATTCAAGTTTGTTTTTCCTTTGACAGTGATTGGTGCTGGATCTGCAAGTTTTTTCCTAGTATTTTCTCCACATCTTGTGGAGGAGTGTAAGCAACAGAGCAGCTTGACCTGTTCAACCAGGCAGAATCCACCCACCGCCATTTCCATCTATCGGGATTCCTGTTCTCATCTTTTAGTTCTTGCCTAGGTCTCTTGTACCCCATCATTTTGGAAAGTTTCTACCTCTCCATCCCTATTTTTGAAATTCTTGCATGTCTGTAGCACAATCTGCTTTTTGGATTTCCTTTGTACGTCTCCGTCTATCCATCTCCGTGTCTTATGATTTCTTTCTAGATCTCCCTTTTTCTCTCGGTTTGTCAGTTCTTGCCTAAGTTTCTTTTTCCCCAATCATTTTTATGTTCTTCACCGTCCTTTGACTTGTCTGTAGCTTGTTGTCCTGCAGGTTCCTTCCACTTACCTTTGGTGCTTTGTGCCTCTCTGACTGATTCCTCCCTCTCTGGCCGTTTTTTTCTGTTCAATCTCACTGTTCTCTCTCCCCACCATTACCCTGCTCCCTGTTTCCTCCTTGTTCACAGCATCCCTCCCGTTTCAGCCACCTCTCCCCTGTGCCCCTGTTCTTCCTTCTGGTTGTTTCTTCTCGTTTCCCCCTCTGTCCTTCTGTCATGAGGCACTGAGCCGTGTAGTAAATGACCTTCCTGCAGGGGTGCGGTGGGGGGTCCCTGCAAACGGGCCCACTTCAGGTTGGTATCGGGGACCCCAAACCACCAAACATTTATATAAGGCTCTGGAAACGCTACAGGAGAGGATGGGCCCGGAAGAACTCGGTGAGGGGTTGTGGTAGGGATCCCATGAGGGGGTTTAGGCCTCGTACTGGGGCGCGGATTGGTGGGCTCTGAGACGATGAAGGAGGTCCTGAGGTGCGTTTTGGGACACCTCAAGTTCTTCCAGGACCCCCACCGGGAAGTACATTCCCCAGCATCCCCTACTTGCATGGGCGGAGGGACAATCGCGCCCCATAACCCTTCCGCTTCTGGCTCCAGGCCTAGTTCCCGCCCACTTCCGTTTTGTGGCTCCCGGGGGCGCCGGCTGGCCCCGCCCACTTCCGGTCGATGTCCCGTCTCCCTTCCTCTCGTTCCCGCGCGGCGCCGCCATGTTCCTGCAGTGCTACCGCGATGAGCGCGGCGGGCGGGTCTACACGCTCAAGGTGACGGGGCTGGTTTTGCGGGGGGATCCTGGGAGGACTTGGGGTGGGTCCTGGGTAGTTTCGGGGGTTCTGAGGCGTTTGGGGACTCGGGTCTGATTGTACGGGATTGGGGGTGAGTGGAGCGGCCTGGG
>JAOXOE010000720.1:13622181-13638119 GCA_028565055.1 Phoeniculus purpureus
GAACAGGCTGCCCAGGGGAGTTGTGGAGTCTCCTTCTCTGGAGACATTTAAGACCTGCCTGGATGTGTTCCTGTGTGTCTTGGTCTAGGTGATCCTGCTCTGGCAGGGGGATTGGACTTCGATGGTCTTTCGAGGTCCCTTCCAATCCCTAATGATTTTATGATTCTGTGTGTCATCTCTGACATCTTGAACAGCAGGGTGGTATCATGACAAAGAGAAGCTGTGAAAATTTTCTTTAGAATTAATGCAGCTGCAACTGTTCTACCTGTTAGAACAGAGAAAGGGGGGAACTTACAGAACAGACTTTGTCTCAAGGTAGCAGAAGTTACAGAAATTCTGGTAAGAGCTGTGAGTGGATAGATGGGTTCTGTCAGCTGGTTTTACTTCCATTAACTTGCTACTGCTGCTTTGCTAGTTGTTTATGAGCACATAAGGCACGGTGAGCAGGGTTTGAGCGTTAGGACACTTACAATCTAAGACTGTGATAAGTTGTCAGCATGGGCACAGAGGATGACAAGGTTGTCATCTCTTCCAACAAATTGTGTTTGACTGGTAGGCGATAACGTATTGTAAGTGAGGCCTGCAGGTGCCTGGTGGTGTCACAGGACAGAGAGAGCGACATAGACAATGCAGCACAGTGATGGCACATAGTAAATTAGTAAGGAAAACATGGTGTGACTGGTACAAGTAGCATGAAGGAGTGTTTCACAGCCTAATGTGGAAGTAAACTGCCCAAGTTGTAAATGGAATTAACCTGAGCCTTCCACACCCCAGAGAATCATGGTCCTCTTTCTATTTTGAGTGGCGTTGGGGGGCAGTGTAGTATCATGTCAACACATAGAACATGAGGAGCTGTGAAGTTCCGCCTTTGAAGCGTGTCCCTTGTTGATAATCACTTCCACAGCAATCAGCTGGAGCGCCGTCCCTGAGCAACCTCTGGATGTCACCTCCGATGGCTTCCGGCAGGGAACAACAAAGAAGGGGATTGGCAGCCGTCAGAGCAGGTGCGGGGAACATTGTGGTAACTGGACGCACGTGTCTGACTTGTCAGTGCCCCTGTCCGTTGAGATGATGTGCAGCACGCTGTCGGAGGAGAAGGAAATCGAGGGAATGGGGGGGAAAAGGGGCAGGTAGGGAGTGGAGGAAGAGTCACTGTGTAAGAGAGCAGAGGGGAGTTAGAATGACAAAAGCTGAATGAGGATGAACAGGCTTGAACTATTTATCGCTACTGATTAGAGAGAGCATTTTGGATAATGGTGGTGGGAGGCTGTGATCCATCCTTATTAACAGCCAGCTGTTGGTGAGGTTAGCAGGATTTTTGCTTTGCATTTTTGGGTTGATGTCTGTTACAAAGTGCTTGCAGCAGATTCCTAACACAAAATGTGTTGCCTTGCAAACTGCCTTGACATTGAGCTCTTCTGGAAAATGCACAATCCTCCATGAGCTATTAACGCTTAAAAAAAGTTACACACCCCTTGCGGTTGAGGGGAACTCCTGGTAAACATCTGCACAATGGGGCAGGAAAAGGTGAATTGTGGAGGACTTCTTGAGTTCTTTGAGAAGTGGATGTGGTGGATTGCTCACAAGCCTTCGGCTGGAAGGTGCTGCTGTGGACTCCACGAGGAGTGTGCGTTTTGCATGACTTCCTTCCGTCAACACTTCTGATGAAATGT
Source organism: Phoeniculus purpureus (assembly GCA_028565055.1). Classification (NCBI taxonomy): domain Eukaryota; kingdom Metazoa; phylum Chordata; class Aves; order Bucerotiformes; family Phoeniculidae; genus Phoeniculus; species Phoeniculus purpureus. The sequence goes on from JAOXOE010000720.1 coordinate 13,623,855, forward strand.
TTGGGGTTTTTTGTCAGATCCAAGATCTGTAAGGTGGAACTCTTCCGTTCGTTCCAGAAGCTGGTGACAAGTGTTGCACAAGAGGACCTACCAGACACTCTCCGGTAAAGATTTTTTCTCTTTAATTAGATGAGTGAATGGATCTCAATGAGACACGGCCATTGCTACAGTCTGGTACTTGAAATGCATCACGTGTGCTCAGTGGCTTGGGATTCTCTTTCTTGGGTCTTTGGTTGCTCCCTCTGTAAGTCTCTTCAACTTGCTGTCTTGGCCAGAACTCCACGTTTTGGGGGTTTTTCTGAGTGAAGGTGAACTTCTCTGAAAGCGGCAGTTGACGGCTACAGCAGGAGGAGTGCAGTGAGAGATGATAAGTAGTAGTTACCTTTTCTGAGAACATGAGCTGTTAGACTGTAGCTGCTGGCAGCACTCTACCCTTGATGGGATTCAAACGACCCCATTGTCATTGGGTTATTGATTTGTTTGGTGTTTGGCGATTCTGTCAAATGTACCTTTTTGTGTCAAGGACGGGAAAAGCTGCAATAAAAAGAACAACTTTTTTCTAAAAGTGTTGGCTGTGCTTTTCCTTCTAAGCGTAGGAGGGAGCAAGAGCTGGTGAGATGAGATGAGATGGTGGGCAGGACTCTTTCTGCAGCGCACACATAGAGCATGGGTAGGGTGTTTCTGGAATGAAGAGAAAGAAGCTTTTGTCTGAGGAAGCCCCATGTGGAAGTTTGTTTTACACTAATACAAACAAGTTCATCAGGCTGCAGTTTCTTGCCCGAATCACCAGGTCTGGCTGTGTGTTCGGTACTTAGCAGCACTCCAGCCCAAACGGCTGTGGCTGCCTAGAGCAGGGCAGAGTTTTGTCTCTGGGCTGTAATTAGATGAGCTGTTGAGCTCCCTTGTGTGAGAAGCACTTCTCCAGCCTCATGGTGAGCCAGTTCGACTGGCTAATAGGTCAGGAAACAATTTACTTGTTTCCTGTGTTTTCCATTGGTCTTAGAGCAGAACTAGGCTTTGGAAAGCTAAAACAGAAAATAATGCCTATGTGAGAGAAGGAGGAGGAGGTGTGTGTGGCTGGAAGCAGGGAGGATAGGCTGTTTCTGCCTTTCATGGTGCTAAGACATTGGATGAGATTAACTTAGACAAAATGTGTGCACCCTGGATCTCTAATTACTAGATCTTGCTTGCTGTAGGGTTTTGTGAATTAAAGGTTGACATTACCTTGTGTCTGTGGAAGTGTCTCAGCTGCTTGAAATGCTGGTGTCAGCAGGAGATACACTATTGCTGAAGTAGTTCCAGCTGATTCTACAAGTCTAGGGACATTTTCTCCTTCATTCAGTTTTTAATATAATGTTACGGGCCTCTCTTAGGTGGGAGTTTGTCCTCCCTTGTTTAGCCATCGTAATTTCTTCAGCATACACTGTGAGCTGGTGCAGGTGACTCGCTGTGCTGGTCATGTGCTGCTTACATAAAACCATTTAGCCTCAGGGCTTTTCCAGACTTCAGTGGCTTTGTAATTTCCTTTTGACTTCTCTGTCCTCTACCATTTTTCATCTCCTCTTCTCCTGACAAAGCCCAGCTGATCTGCAGATGTGCTGTAACTCCTAGGCTGTATTCACAAACGTTGTTCATGCAGTGGAGGTACTAACTCGCCAGTCATCTTGTCCAGCTTCTTTCCTTTTGAAGTCTTTGTTTTTCCTACTCTTCACTTAAAAAGCAAAATTTAAAAAATACCTTTGTATTGCTGTTTCCTTATTGTTTCCAAACGATAGTCAGCTGTGCTTTTTCCCCTCCCTTCCTGTCCCCTCTATGTATTTTCTCTTTTCAAATGTTCTTTCTTGTGTCCTCCCACAAGTACTTGGCCCAGTGCTCTGCTGTTATCCAGATTTCCCTAAGTTTCTGCCCTGCCTCGTCTAGACCACTTTTTGGTCTCTTACTTCCTATCCTTTCTGCTTCATCAAGGGAATCTCATTCTGTAGTCCTTTCAGATTTGCTGCACAGCTGGTGTTGGTGGTTGTAGGGTACATTAGGACAAGGATCTTTGCTTCACCTTCCCTTTACCCGCTATTGACCACCGTCACACTATTAAAACTTTACATGGGGCTATTAAGATTTTCCATGAGACAATTCTACTGGTTATGGTGGTGTTTGCTTTCCCACGTCTAAAACTGCTTCCCCTGGTTTTTGTGCCTTCCTCTTGCATTCTTCGTTTCTCTCCAGACACCATTGTGTGCCTCCTACAGTTAGAACAGGTAGAGAGTCTGCAACAGGACAGAACATTGCTGGCCCTCTTAAGAGAGAGCTGGAGGACAACAGAGCGAGCTGTCTTCTGAGCAACTGGTGTAGGTCAGACAGTTCACCTGCAGGGACTGCATTTGGTCTGAAGCACTGAAGAAGATGCTAAGAGAATTGGGCCAAGGACAGCTTCCTGCTCCCCTATCTGTGGATTCACAGCAGGTTTTTATGTGCTGGAGATGGGGGAGCTCTTGCTCTCTGATGTAATTCATTCTTCACCACATATCTCACATGCAGTGTGTCTGTAACTTTACAACTCTGTTACGAGTCAAACATCAGTTGTTGAAGCTGCACCTGGGGCTACAAGCAGGGCTTGTTACTGAAAGCATTGCAGCAGTGTTGTGCTTGCTTGTTGCCAGGCTGCCTTGCGTGCTGGCTCTCTGTGCTCAGGTGGCTGAGCACATGAACGTTTTCAAGCATAGCGGTGGTTTGTGAGTGCGATACTTCTCAGAACACGGTCTGTAGAGAGATGAGCCTCTCCTGTGCCTGGGACGTAGCCATGGAGTCACTGTGTCTCTCTCACGCAGTGGTGAAGGCCGCAAGATCAAAACGGTAGAGGGGAAGCAAAAGGAATGTAGTCAGGCAGACATGGGTAGCCTGGAGATAGCCCAGTACAAAAATTCTTTGCCTTAGGCAGCAAACCTAGTGTTCACCTCTGCCAAAAAAACCTCACAGGATTTTATTACTGGTGCTCTGAGCCTTAGTGACCTGACCAAGGATAAGATACTGCAGATCACAGGAGGATTTTGGGCAGATGTACTCTGTTCTGGATTGGAAAGCATTGTGCCCTTACACGCGTGGAAGACTTCCCAGATGCTTAATGCAGAAAGTGAGCTGCTGTTTGGCAGCGCCTTGAGGAAGCTGTTTAAAAAGCAACTTTGTGCTGCACTGACTGAAATTCCGTGGTGATGTTATCTGCTTGGAGAATGGGCCCCCAAGAGGCTGCGATCACATGTGTTCTTGTAGCTTCTGTTGTGGGGTGGAAACAGCTGGAAAAAATTCCATGTGTGTTCTAGTCAAACGGACTCAGACTGCTGTATGTGGACTGAAGAGTCGTTGATTTGCCATTAGAATCGGGAAAAGAGTGACATTTAGAAAGAACCGAAGACCAGCCAGGCACTGGAGTATTTCTCTCGCGCTAGTGGCAGGCAAAATACGTGTATCTGCCTTTATGTGGGTCTGTATCAGTGTGTGTGCGCCCACTGCCTGTGCAAGGTAAACAGCTGCCTCACCTGTGGCAAGGAGGAGCTGGTCAAAACAATGATGTTGGATAGTTCCTCTGTGATGTCAGACCATCCTAAATGTCACCTCATAAGTGCCGGTGTCTGTGTTTTGAAGGTGTAAGTAGCATCTAGTATTAGCTGTTCATTGATACAGGGCAAATGTAAGTTACTACACTCGTTCATAGTGAAGAGAGGCAAAGTCTTAGACAACTATCAGATGTACTTCAAGTGAAAGAAGCATGCCAGCATAAGAGAGTTTCTTCCTGAAGAGTGATTTGGCCATTACCTTTCAGTATAAGCATGCACACTGCTCCCCAGAGAGTGGTGCTGAGGTGGAGGAGGCAGTGCAGGTGGTTTGTTCTGGGTCTGAGGTGTGTGTTGTAGTCTGTGGGAGAGAAGCAGCTTGCCTGTTACAGGAATTTGAAACTGGCTCTTAGACCTTTGTTGGTTCCTGAGTGCTGCGTGTGCAGGTGGTTGCTGATCTTCTGCCTGTTCAGTGGTGCTTCTGAACCTTAACCCACCGTTGATAATGGAGTTCTGAAACCGCATCATGGCCAGGTGGAAGAGGGCTGCAGCTAACCCTTCCGTGGCCTTTTCAGAGCAGCTTGGCGGTTATCTTCACAGAGGATGGCTAATGTGAAAGAGGTGAAGAAAGCCGAGTGAATGAGCTGCAACAAGAGTGCAAGCAGGCTTGTCAGAGAGTGTGTGATCCCATGTTCAGCTATGGCACAGACAGGTTCTCCTGCGCTTTGAGTTCTTCCCCAGGATAGATAGTTAGCATCTCATGGCTCATTGTGCTTGGCACAGCGTTCCAGAAGTACATCTGGGGCAGAATGCTGAGTACCTGAAACATAGCTTCTGATGGTCTGCTGGTTTTTTTTTATTGTGGGGGTGGGCAAGGGGTGGTGGCAATCGATGTTGCCTTGAAGCGTGACAGCCAGTTTTGGAAGTTACTGCGATGGTTTTCAGCCTTTTTAGATTAGTGTTCCCGTAGTAATTTGGCTCTTGCTCTTTCTTGATGAAAGCCATGTTGCCTGTGATCTCCCCTTCACATTCAGTCAAATGTATAAACACCGCGTGCCACACGTGGCTGACAGGCTGGCAAAAGAGATGGAAACCTGGAAACAGTGTAAGGAAAGGAAGGGAGTGACTCAGAGGCACTAGTGTTTAGATACTGCAGACTCAACTCTTCCTGCTTTCAAAACCAGAGGTATATTGCACTCAGCAGCGACCAGCGATTCTGCTGAGATCATGGGGAGCAGGTGCTATGTGAGGAGGGAGAACAAGAGAGCACCAAAACTGCTGAGGCGCTTTTGCTGTAGGGAGAGGATGAGAAAACACTTTCTCCTTTGTCTCACTCTTCCCTGTTATTTTACGTCGGAAAAGAAAAACTGCCTTGTTCATCCTTGTCCCACTCCTTCACAGACAGCAATCATTTTGTAGGGCTGCTGACAGTGTCTTCGTGCACTGCATGAAGGAGGTGGGTAAACAGCTGGGGAGAGCTCCAGGGCCGGGGCCTCTCCAAGTCTCCCTGAAAGCACAAGAGAATTTCATCTTGTAGGACGAAAGGAAAGACCCTCACAGGGCAATCACACTTGGGTGTCTGATTGCTTTTTTAACGTTGTGACGTTGCATCCGGTAGGGTAACAGAAATGTTCTTGTTGTGCATTTTCTGTCAGGATGAAGACTCTAGAAACCTACTGGGACTACAAGGAAGCTGCATTAAACTATCAAGAAGCCTGGAGAGTGCTGCGCACCCAAGCCCTGACAGGATGGGTCAAGAATGACAAGGAGTACCTGCTCTTCACGTGAGAACACGTGCAGCTCCATAAATCCAGCAGTAGGCTCTGGTGCACAGCAGATAAACCTGCAGTTAGAGACAGGAAAAAGTGCTGTCCAGGTCATGTGCTGTAAGGAGGCAGCAGTGAAAAGGAAAGCAATTTGGAGAAGTCTTTATTTGGTCTAGCTGAAGCCCCCTTTTCATTGAAATACAGAGAAGAATCATTGCAGACTTAAAGTTCTGAGCCACCACCAAAAGAAAGGAAGCGGTGATCGGCTGCTGTCTGTTGTCCGCGGATATGACCTGTCCGTACTCCCTCGCAAGGGAAGCGATGTTAACTGAAATCGAAGCGGCACTGTGGGAGAAAAAGCGGTCGTTGTACAAGTTTAGTTCTGTTTTTCCTTCTACTCCTCCATAATGTTAGGTCTCGTTCCGTGTTGCTGGAGCGACTCTGATGTAGAGTTAGTGGTGTTTTTGTAACTCTTTGTTCAACTTGTCTGGTCTTCAACCTTGAAGACTCCTCTGACCCCCCAGCCCCATTGCTTCTAGTTCTATTAAATGGTCCTTTTTCTGGGACTCTTCAATATCAACTTCTGCTTACTAAATAAAGGCAAAGCAGAGGCAGAAGAGTCCTGGGGAGAAGGCTGTGTCAAATAATGCCACTAATGATGTCCTGTGCATCTCTTGATTTCAGGACTTTGCCAGCTACACCTTCAAATGCTTTGCTTCTTTGGGCAGAAAGGAAACTTCCTGAATTACCTGCTCCAAACCTGTCAGTCCTGTGTGAGTCCAGGCAGACATTTACCCATTTTTCAGTGCTTCAGACACTGTCCATCCCGTGTCCTCCTATGATAAGTGCTTGATTAGAAGGAGGGGTGCCATAGGCACGTGTGACCGCTTCCTGGCAAGCTTGGACTAATAGCCTGGCGAAGGAAGAGCTGCGTTGTGGGGGGCTGGGTGCATTTTCTGGCAGTCTTTCACCTTTATGCTGTGGTACCAAATAACAGTTGCGTGGCAAAGCAGTCAGTGTTGTGAGCGAGGGGGAAGCTGCCGGTGATTCTCCGTAAATCCTCTCTGTCCTTATTTCAGTTGAGAGGAAATGGCATCGAATTGTACTGGGGAGGTTTAGCTTGGACATTAGGAGAAAACCCTTTACTGAAGGAGTCATCAGGCACTAGAACAGGCTGCCTAGGGAAGTGCTGGGGTCACCATTCCTGGAGGTGTTCCAAAAGCATGTGGATGGCACTTCGGGACATGGTTTAGTGGGCAGAGTGATGTTGAGTTGATAGTTGAACTTAATCTTTTCCAACCTTAATGCTTCTGTAACTCTGTGCGTTCTGTGAGCAGGTTCAGGACTGCTGCTGAGCAGACTCCCCTCTTGTGCTTGTTCTACACTGCAGTTTATAAAACACTTGGCCAGGCAGTGGCAGGATGAAACAAGTGAGTAGTTTGGAACTGAAGAACTCAGTTGTGGTTTTTCCGTTCCTCAGTATCTTTCTACAGCTTTGGAATTGAAAACTCGGCACGGCCAATCTCCAAGGAGCCTTTACAGTCAGCCTACTACAAGGTACACGTGGGGCTGAACAGTGCTCATCATATTACAGTCTGAAATCTGATTGCAGGAAATCCTGGTTCTTACTGGCTGAAGAAGTAACAAAGAACTTGAATTCTGTGTGTGAAGCCTGTCCTCTCAAACCCAGCACTAGCCTGCAGAAAGACCAGTTGTATTGGTAGGGGATTATGGAGAAGGGTGATTTGCACTAGTCATCAGAGGATGAAAAATGGCCACAAGCTATTGCAAGTGGGCTACAGAATGAACTGCTGAAGAGAAGTGGTGGCAGCTGTTGTGACTGAGCAAATAGCAGGAGTCTTGCAGTGGAATTAAAGAGAGAACCAGTAACTTCCCAGGCTTCTGACATTTGCAAGGTTTCAGGGAAGGACACAAGTAGAAATAAAACCTTAACGTACTAGGTTTTCCTTTTGTTAACTAACAGGGCCTGTAGCAAACCTCTGACCAGACTGGGATGTTCCTTTTTCCTGTCCTGCTGCAATATTAAAATAGGTTGCATAAGGCTCGTTGTTCCCGTAGTCATGGCATCAGACTTGTTTTCAGATGAGCAGTTACACACTGTGAATGCTTGTAGCTCTTTCCTAGAAGTTTGGCCTGTTTGGTAGGAGAAGGTGTTCCCAGTAAGACTTTTCTGTGCGTTTGTAAGGTGAACTGCAGGCTGTGGATCTGTGCTCTGTGTCATGTTTAGAAGTAGTTGCAGAGGTGCCTAACGCTGATACTAACCGAGGGGGCTAAGCCTGCAGGATCTTACACCCAACCGGATGGCGTCTCTGCTTTTGGAAGAGGCAGCAAACTAAACTTCCATCATTGTCAGCAGATCTTGAGAAGAATTGATCCTGGAAAGTAGCAGTCGATGTCCTCCTGTCTTCTCTCACTCTTTTGCACTGAAGTAGCTGACGCACTGGAAAATGGTGATAGGCAAGGTGTAGGGTGGAGAGAGGACTGCAGAGACCGTGTCACAGGAGAGTGGTGTTGGTGGAGGTAACGTGTGAGTGAAGTACCCCCAGCCCATGGTTTGTGAGGACAACTGAACTCTTGGTAATGGGAGCCACAGAGCATGTGAGGGCATCAGGAATCCTAGGGCAAATGTAACATGCTCTGCAGAAAAGTAAGTAATCCTGTGCTATTGGAAAAGTCACTCTGATTTCAATCACAGTAAGGAGACAGGGCAAGACTGCAGACTTAACTTTAGGGAAGTCAGAACCAGAGCTTAGAGGCAAGTGGTTTTGTCCAAGTGTAGCAGTAAACAATCTGCTTGAGCAGATTGGCTCAGATGGCTGCAGTTCCCTGAGACAACCTGCCAGCATCCCACGACCCTTCAAAAAGCAAGGTTTTGATCCTGTCAGTGTGCTCGCTTTACACAGGTTGGAGTGCTTGCTCGTCGTAGTACCTTCAGAGTAATCTGAAGACTATTCAAACTACTGTCTTCATAGAAAAACAAACCGGGAAATGGAGAGCTGGGGCTCTGCTGTGAGGGTGTAAGGAGGTGGAGCCAGGCTTCTTTTCACAGTCTGCAAACTATTAGCTGGTTATGAAATAGCCTTCGGACAAAATGCTGGAGGCCTCTGAGTGGAGATGAAGTGCTACTGCTGATTTGGAGAAAAGAAAAAGAATGGAGTGAAACTGGGAGCCAAATGTAGTTGAAGGGCCTAATTAGGATAATCTTCTTCAGATGTAACCATCCCAAGAGTCTGGTGGTGTGGGTATAAGAGGGCTGCAGCAGTTTACAGGTCAGGGTTAGGGTTATGAGCAGAAGCAAGATAATTTTTAAGGAAAGACCAACTAAATCTATCTGGTGCTGGGTTAGTTATATCCAAGATGCTGTTTCAAGTTGGGTTAAGGACAGGTAATGTAGAAACACGGCTGTAGGAATCGTAAGGTATGTCTTAGTTTCCTGTTCAGTATATAAATTGAAATGCTGTGCCAGTCCTGAAGGTTAACAAAAAGTAAAGCTCACATGGGACCCAAATGCTTTTGATAACCTGAAAAGAGGGACTGTACTTTCTGAAGGGATGCTTTTCAAAAGGAAGTCTCTTGGTGTTTCATTGCCATCTGAAGTGTTTCTGCAGATGTGAAGTTACTGCTGTAGAACATTTGTCCTTGTGTTCTCTGAATTATGTGTGTCAATCTCCTAAGTCTAATGATTGCAGAGATACCACCACAGTACTTGTGTAGGTTTTTTTCGGAGGCCTGTGAACCGTAAAAAAAGTGACCTTGATCACAGTATTTAGCATTAAACTTTGCCTTGTGTTGTTCAGCCTTTTCTAGCCACTAGCGTGTAATTAGCTTTATCAAGGGATCATAAGTTGTATTTCTTGCTGTCTTCACAGCTGGCAAAAAATGCTGCTCGATAACCAGATGAACTGTAACACTTCAGCTTAAATGAAAAGACTTTCCAGTAATAAAAACTAATGGTAGTAAAAAGGCGCAGATTAAAGCCCTTTTGTTTGTTCTGAATAGAAATATGAGTAAACTAGTGGAAAATGCATGGAAAGAGGGGGGTGGAAGCACATTTTTGGATGCAGGAAGCACATGCAGTGCTGTTACAGTAAGAAGCCTTAACCATACAGAGTTGTCAACAATCCACAGGCTTATACCTACTCGTTTTGGAGTCCTTCCTTCCCTCTTTTCAGTTTAAAACCATCCAAAAGCTTATCCCCATCCTTCTTGTAAGCTCTCTTAGAGTATTGAAAGGGCACAGTAAGGTCTTCCTGAAGCCTTCTTTTCTAGGCTTGAAAACCCCTACTCTCTCAGCATGGCCTCACAGCAGAGGGTTTCCAGCCTTCAGCTCATTTCTGTGGCCCCTGGATGCTCTCCACCAGGTCCATGCCCTTGTGCTGCAGAACCAGAAATGGACACAGCATTGTCAGTGTGGCATCATGAAAGCAGAGCTGAGCAGGGGAATTCCCTTCCCGTACTTGCTGGCCACATAGCCCAGGACATGGTTGGCTTCTGAGTTGCAAATGTAAGTTGCCAGCACATGTCCAGGCTTTTTGTGTACTGGTACCCCCAAGTCCTCCTCTGCAGGGCTGTTCTCAATCCCTTCATCTTCCAGCCTGTGTTGATACCCTGACCCAGGTGCAGGAGCTTGAGCACAGCTTGTCGAGGTCCTTGTGGATGGTTCCCATCCCTCAGGTGTGTTAACCACACCACTCAGCCATATAGTAAAGCTGTTGTTTCATGAACTTGGTTCTATACTGTCCACATGATACTTACAGTTGCTTTTTTTAACTTGGAAAGGACATCTGTTTATGTGACTACCAGTATCACAACTGTCATTTTGTTCATGGCTGCTCGTGCAGCTGGCTGAATCTGAGCTCCTTACCAATTGTTTCTCTCTGCAGTACCTCGCCATAATCGCACCTTCCAGTGTCCAGCTCTCTGGTCACTTTTATATCGGTTTCCTCTCCTGGGTGCCCTTTCCTTATGTGCTTTTGTCACACAGGTTCTGCTTTCCAAAGCCCGTGGCACTTACTGGATACCGTGAACGACCTGCAGACAGGCCTTGCTCTTCTGACAAGATCTAGTAGCATTGAAGCAGCTGGTTTTGGAACCCTTCCTTGTATCACCCTTCACATGTCTAAAGGCTGAGAAGCTGCACAGTGTCACATACATAATACAAGCAGCTGTATAGTGTCTAGTAAATGTGATGAGTGACTTTCTGACCATAATCAAAGAAACGACAGTGCAGCCCATTAGTGACATGAACTTTTATTGTACTTGTTGAGAAAGAGGAACATACTAGCTCAGCTCAACATGATCAGCATCTTGCTCCTACTTAAGGTAAAGCTAGCAAATCCAGTGCTCCCAATACTAACTTAATGTTTTTATTAAACTAACACCTCAAAACAGAACAAATGCTGCATCTTCTCTCCATGTTTTAGTAGCTCAACTACTTCACTGCTTTATTTAATCAGTGTCATCAAACACAACCCCCAAAGGAACGAGTCCATAGCCATAAGGAAGGAAATGCACAAAACCTCTGATAATTTAAGAGTCTAATAAAACAAGGCCTATCAATATATTAAGAAATAAATCCAGTTACAAATGCACGTGTGTAGAAGGAACTTCTGTGGGTGTCAGGACAGAAAATCATCAGCTATCTATTTACAAGATACACAGCAGGATGGCGAGTAGCCAAGAGCCACCACTCAGAAACCAAATGTGTTCTCTCCACTGTAGGCAACATACAAGAATCCATCCTCATCCTTTTCCTTCTCATAAAGCTGTCCCATGGTTAAGCTTGAAGGGAAAAAAAACCAACAGTTTGCTTGGATGGCAATGGTTGCAAACGGTAACAGAACCACCACATGCACCAGGACTAATACAAACTGAGACTTGCAGGTGTGTGTAAGCTAAAATAAAGATGAGGATACTTGAAAAGCAGTTGACTCCTGAGTTAGCAAGATGATCCTGGGCTCTCTGCAGTGTCTAGGGTTTTGTTACTTTACAAATGTGTTTGTCAGAGTGTCTCCTTATTTTATTGGAAATTAGTCACCCAAAGTGTTTCAGGTTTTGAATCCTCCATTGCTGATGCCATGGCTAATACCAGGACTAATACAAACAGCACCTTCCTTGAATACAGCTGCGTTCATGTCTTGCTTCTTGAGCAAACAACCTAATTTCTCCCTCCACCTGAGTAGCTGTGAATGTTCTGCTGGTCTCATCTCTCAAACCTGTGCTTTTGGGCCTGTTTCTCTGACACACAGGCTGTTTTGGGGATAAATGCTTTGTTTTCCACACTGTTAAAAAGTGGTGACTTAAAACAGCGCCAGTGCCAAATGCAGTGAATGTCAACTGCTTTTTGCAGTTCAGAAGGTTTTGAACATTTCATCAAACAAAAATTTTCCTAAAACTGAACAGGGATGCAGCCCCTCACAGTCCAAGCAGCTGTGGTCTTTAAGGGCAGTGTCTGCATTTTGAACACAAAAAGAAACCCAAGCAGTTACTTGGCCAGAACTGCTGCTACAACCATCCAGCTGCAGACGAAACAAGCAGCTGACATTTACAAATGACATCTCCTCACCTTATCTTTCTTTGATTTCTGAAGACTACAAAAAGGCTAGTGAACTCAAAAGCTGCTGACTGAGCGTAGGTGGTAATAAAAACATTCATGGCTGCCCCAAGAGAGGTGTTAGGACAGGTTTCGGGCAGCACTTGGAAGGGAACTGGTGACTGGTGGATTTTACCAACTTCTGCGTGAGAATGATTTCAGGCATTAGCAGTCAATACAATAAACAGCCTGAAAGAGGAGCACAGCCACTAACAGATGAGGTTATTGTTTATCTGCTCACAAGTTACCATGTTTGCACTGGTCTGGAAGTTGGTTCAAAGCCCTATTTTCTCAGTGGATGTGTGACATCTCATCATCATCTCATGTGCAGCGAGACAATATGCCCTTTCTTTTCCTTTCCTGTTCCTAGCAGCTCTACAGCACTGCTAAGATGATGACATAGAGGCATTCCTGTACCCCTAGAACAAATCCAGCAGAAATGATGGTTCTCATGGGTCCCTACTGTGTAAAAAAACACATCATTAATTCCTGAGTCTGGAGGGACTGTTCCTGTTACACACATCAGGATTCATACAGAATGGTCATGGAGCGACATGATGTGTCAAATGCTAACACAGTCCCAGCTGCGGTAGTTGCTTTGCTCTGTGCACAGCAGACAACAATGAAACAGCCCTCTATAGAAGCATTGTGGAAAAAACCTTACTATAGCAGTTGTTAAGGGTTTTATGTTTCTAGGAGAAAACAAGTAACAGCAACTGGTCCATAACATCACTACCCCTTTGTGAGCTGACAAGCGAGTGCTTTTCTTCAGAGTAACTTACAGCATTTGCTTTTGAGTATTTAACATGCAACTGTGTTAAACTAAGAATGATTCCTTTTCTCATTGAGGATGTAAATGTTCTTGCACTCCACCAAATGTATCACTGACTCCAGAGCTCACCCTCTGGCCATGGAAGTAACTCCTGTTTTCCAGTCACCTTTCCTTTCAACCTAGCTCAAGAAATCTTTCCAAAACTCAAGAGAAAAAGCCCCCCTGTCACGGTGGAATTAAGAGGTAACCAAATAAGCCTCAAAGAAGGGACCTGCTGTCCCTCTGATATGCTAAGGCTTGCTGAAACAGTTCTGAATACCAAGTGAATGGCCTCTCACCTGGACTGTGGGACAGTCTTGTCTACAAAGAGGAATATTGCTTTCTCGGATGGCAGTTGAATTCTCTTCCTGATGATCCACATGAACTGGGCAACGGTGATGTCAGACGGAACTAAGTACTTCCTCTTGTCAATGTCAACAATCTGAGATCCTGAGACCTTCTCCACTATGACCTGTAAAGTGCAGGTATGGAGGTCAGGCTTTTCCGGACTGCTATAAACAGACAGCTTCAGTAAATCACTTGCTGGTACAGACTCACAACAGTGAGCAGAAGTGAGGCACAAAAAGGTTTCTTGATCACAGCCAAAGGAGAGGTCAGACTGGCTCAGCACTCTAAAACCTGATTTCACCACTCTACTGAAACCTACGTTCATATATACAGCGGCTCAAAACTTCCTGTGCCCAAGGTTGACAGTGCTGGGGTACAGTGATGAAATCTACCTAAAGAAACCTGAGACAGGACAGTTTACACATCCTCCAACTTTTTGCACACTAATGACAGGAATTAGTGTGTTTGCAATCCGCACCCCAAGTTGAACGTGACCCAGCAACGAGCCCTGGCAGCAAAGAAGGCCAATAGTTTCCTGAGCTGCATTAGGCAAAGTGTTGCCAGCAGGTTGAGGCAGATGGTCTTTTCCCTGTACCGGCACTGGTGCAGCCACACTTGAAGTGCAGTGCCCAGTTCTGGGCTCCCCCGTGCAGGAGAGACACAGACATGCTGGAGAGAGTCCCACGAAGGGCCTTGGAGATGTTTTAGGGATTGTTGCATCTCTCCTGTGAGAAAAGGCTGGGACAGCTACGGGTACTCCAGAGGACAGAAGGCTCAGGAGCATCATGTCAATGTGCACAAACGCCTGAAGGGACAGTGCAGACACAGTGAGCCAGGCTGATGAGTAATTTTTTTCAAAGATGAAAAAAAGACACATCAGGCATTTTTGCTTCATAACAAGGAAACTGTCATAACCAGAAGTCAAAGCCACTGGTGAACTGCTTCTAGTAAAGCTTCCAGATACCTTTAACCCTCTGACCACTTGATTGCCCAGAAAGATTTAAAACTGCAGTGTTTAGCAGGTGGGAATTTGTTCCACCTGCCATTTTATTCCTAAAAGATCCACCCTAGGACAGCAGCAGGCTGTTCTTATATATATACACATATATAGAATCATTAGGGATTGGAAGGGACCTCGAAAGATCATCTAGTCCAATCCCCCTGCCATGGGCAGGGACATCC
>JAOXOE010000720.1:13640906-13655049 GCA_028565055.1 Phoeniculus purpureus
CCCCTGGGCTCACAAGCGCGGCGGCGCCGAAGGGGCCGGCAGACGCCGGGAAGATGGCGGCGGCGGCGGCAGAGCGCGCGTGCGAAGCCGCGGAGAGTGAGGCGCGCCTCAGCAAAAAGTGAGAGAGGCGGGCGAACGGGCAGGCGGCGGGAGCCGGGCTGGGGAGGCTCGTGCCTGCTCGCCCCCGACTGACGACTCGTCGGAGCGCGCCATGCTGAGCTCCGCCGCCGCGCGGCTCCGCGGCTGGGCCTGGACGGCCGCGCCCGCTCTGCGGTGGTGCCAGGCGCTGCACGACCGGAGCAGGTCGGTGCTTGCGGCCTGGCCGGGCCCGCCGCTTTCCTCGGGAGAGCCGCGGTGGGGGCCGGGCCGCCTCGGGGTAGTGCCCGACCCGGGCGGTTCGGAGTTGGCCTCACTCCGCCCTGTGCCGTGTGAGGTTGGCTGCGGGTAACGCGGCTTGTGGAAGGCTCGTGGGCCCACGGGAGCGGGTCTCGGGGCGCGTTATCGTAACGTTGAATTCAGTTTTAATTCCGTGCGTTTATATCTCGGAGAGGAAAATGCTTGTACGTGCCTTGGGATTATTTTGACTTTGAGGCAGAGCGGGAGAAGGGGTACGGTCATTTGTGAAGTTCTGGCAGCATCCTGCCAGTGTCTCCCTGCAGAAGTTTAATAGCACCTGCTGCATCTGGTTTACTTTTTCTTTTGCAGTGAGCTGAAGAGACGTTTAAAGGCTGAGAGAAAAATAGCTGAGAAAGAGGCAAAGCAGAAAGAGCAAAGTGAAAAGCTTCCTAATAAGACTTACTTGGCTTCTGACTCTGAGGATAACATCAGGGCTGATGACGAAGGCTTGGATCCAAATGTGAGCTGCTGGCCTTGTGCTTATTACTGTTCTGAGAAAAAAACTAATTGATTTTCACTGGGTTGTTTTTGTTATTTGGGGGAACTGAATGGTTAAAAGGGGAGGGACCTACATATTCCTAGGTAATTGCCGCTGTGTGTTGTTTTATAACCACTCAAATAGACTTTCTAAGAGTATAATCTGGTGGTATTTGTTTCTGGTGACAGCAATACTACAAGATCCGTAGCCATGCAATCCAGCAGCTGAAGGGCACTAATGAAGATCCGTATCCCCACAAGTTCCAGGTAGACCTGTCTCTCTCAGAGTTTATAGAGAAGTACAGTCACTTGCAGCCAGGAGATCACCTGACGGACGTAACACTGAAAGTGGCAGGTACAGGTTTATCTGGGATACAGAAAGATTTCAGTGGGTGGATCTGCTTTTAGTGATGGGGTGGTTTCTCTGAATTTTGCTGATTCCCCCGTTACTTGGTCACAAAGTCCATAGCAGTGTTGCAGTCTTCAGGACATGTCCTTTCATACTGAGTGGACCCACTCAACATGCCTCATCACGGTGTGGTCTTGTAGTTGTGTGGGCTCTAGTTCATACAGTCTTTTGTGCATGGGTATTAATTTTGAGACTTAACTTCCTCTCTTTCATGGTTGGTGATCAAATCCAAGCTGATAAGCCTTTGTCCAAGTGATAGTTGTAGAATACTAGAAAGGTTATAGAGTTGGAAGGGACCTTAAAGATCATGGAGTTCCAACCCCCCTGCATGGGCCAGGACACCACCCACTAGATCAGGCTTTTGCCTACATATCCTTTCTGTTAGGGGCTCGCTTCCCATTATCCTGCGTTCTTTGACGTTTAGGTCGGATCCATGCAAAGCGTGCCTCTGGAGGGAAGCTGATTTTCTATGATCTTCGAGGCGAAGGAGTCAAGTTGCAGGTCATGGCAAACTCCAGGTAAGGAGACAAATTCCCAGTAGCACTCTAAACTGAACCACGTTCTGGGGTGTTGAGATCTATTTGGCTATTTATTCCTTCCTCTCTGTGAATGGGTTGGGCAGCCATGTAATATTTTGCTTAGGATGTTGTGGTTGACTTCCCTGCTGAAATCATACTTACTGTTTTGGTTTCTTTTTAAAGGATTTGGAGTGTCACTGGTCCAAAATGTTGAATTTTAAATGAACGTGCTGACAATGGGTTTTGTGATTGCAGGCTCTACAAGTCTGAGGAAGAGTATTTCCGTGTTAACAACAAGCTGCGTCGTGGGGACATCATTGGTGTAGAGGGGAATCCTGGAAAAACAAAGAAAGGGGAGCTGAGTATTATTCCTCACGAAATAACTCTTCTGTCACCGTGCCTGCACATGTTGCCTCACCTTCACTTTGGCCTCAAAGATAAGGTACTTGTCACACCTGCCACTTGTGGAGGCATTTTGGCAAACAGGTCTGAGTTGGGGGTGACCATTTATATCTGCGGATGGTATCGGTCAACAAACAGCAGTTTTGTTTTGATGTGTTTTCATGCAGCAGCGTTTATGATCTAGCTTGTTTTAAAGATGTTTTTTCCTCTTCAGGAAACTAGATATCGTCAGAGATACTTGGATTTAATTCTTAATGATTACGTGAGGCAGAAATTCATAACCCGTGCAAAGATCATTACGTACATTCGGAGCTTTCTAGACGAGTTGGGCTTCCTTGAGGTAAGGCTTCAGGAGGTGCACACTTGTACCTGATTCTTAGTAGTAACAAATACTTTTAAGTAATTGGTCTTTAGTTGCCACACACTGAAAGAGACCTCCAGACAGTGGTGATCTGAAGGCCCTTTATTTTACAGCAAGCTCCCTTTAATAGGGTCTTTTGTGTAACCCAGTAAATTTCCATGTGCTATTTTTGGTTAGTATTTGTTAGTAGTTTAGTAAACTATTAGTAAAAATGCAGAGCTTTCTTGAGCTTCCTTCTAACTTTCTCAGGCTTTCTGTGCTTCTTGTTCTCTTAGTGCCTTCTTCCTTACCTGGTTACCATGACACCTGGTTCTTCTCAGGAGCTAATGCATTCCTTAGCTGAGGTGTTTAACCCTGCGTTTGCTGCTTCTTGTGGCCTAGAGGAGAGAAAGGAGAAACTCTGGTCTCTTCCCACATTTACTGATTTGGCATGAGAGAAGTGTCTTTCAGTGCAGAGTTGTTTTCTTGTCTTGGAATGTCAAACAAGATGCGAAGAACAGAGGTTTTTCGTCACGTGTACCTGTAGTTGGTTGGTCTGCGTAGTTCTGCTTTGGAAATAGACTAGGCTAGCGCACAGCATTGAGGTAGGAGTCTTGAAGTATTTATGCCACAGTTAAATAAATTATTTTGTGGTTTATTTTACAGATTGAAACTCCCATGATGAATCTAATTCCGGGTGGAGCTGTGGCAAGGCCTTTTGTCACATACCACAATGAACTGGATATGAATTTGTACATGAGAATTGCTCCAGAGCTTTACCACAAGGTAAAATCCAAGCCCCTATGTTCTCCAGGCTGCAGTGATCTTATTCTAAAAACGTAAATGCTGCTAAAGTGAGGTTTTGTTTTTGAAGAAAGGTGGGTTTGTTGCATTAGAAGAAACGGAATGTATCTGAATGAGACTCATGAGGTTGCATTGCAGTTGTGTGTGTTTGAGCTTGTTTTAGTGCTCAGGTTAGGTGTTAACTAGGATTTCTCTTTGTCTAGATGTTGGTGGTTGGAGGCATGGACAGAGTGTATGAAATCGGGCGTCAGTTCCGGAACGAAGGAATTGATTTGACTCACAACCCTGAGTTCACCACTTGTGAATTCTATATGGCTTATGCAGACTACCATGACTTGATGGAAATTACAGAGAAGCTGCTTTCAGGTGATGTCTGCAGTGTTACCTTTAAAAAAGAGTACAAACTTCTGGAAGAACTGCATATTGGGTAGTGCTCTCCTGAACTTCTGCTTCCTTCTATAGGGATGGTGAAACACGTTACTGGGAGTTACAAGATTACTTATCATCCAGATGGTCAAGATGGACAAGCCTATGAGATAGATTTTACTCCTCCTTTCCGGCGAATTAGCATGGTGCATGACCTGGAGAAGGTCCTCGGTGTGAAATTTCCATCAGCTCAGTGTTTTGATACTGAAGGTCAGATGCTGAGTACGAATGTCCTGTCCTTAGTAGAAAGACAGCAAAAGGTCTTGTGTTCTTAACCTGCAGTCAGCTGCCTCTTTGAGTTGATCCGAACGTGCTTTTCTCTGTTTTTGTGTGTTACATAAGAGTCCTGTAAGAAGCTTTAATGTCCTGCAGTCTTTGTCAGGGTCTGACTGTTTTGCCTCTTCCTTTCTTGGGCTTTTTGATACTCTGTACTAAGAAGGCATCACTGGGTGAGCTGATCTGTTGGAGATGGCCAACTTTGATTCTTTTGTCTCCGGTGCAGTTGAGTCTCCTTCGAAGCGCATATATGTGCAGTTCTATTCCTGGTGTCCAGTGCTGTTCTATTCCTGGTATCCAGAGCCATGAGCGAACAAGTTCAGGCACTTTTAGATTATATTTTTAGTATTATATGGGGGGGAAAGTGTAAATCTGCAGCAGTTGTGTGGGGTTGTCTCTAACCGGTGCAAAGTTTCTGAAATAGTTATTGAATGTCAATGCAAACTGATGAAAAACAAACACTTTTATGAACTGGTGTTTAAGCTCGTGTTTTTTGTGACGTATACCATTAAGATCTTACAAGCCAGTCCCAAGTCACTGTAAGACTTGGATTGAAAGATGCAGAGAGAAACTGGGTTTCTTGTGTGGCTTTTCTAATGTTTGTGTACAACTTCAGAAACTCGCAGGTTCTTTGATGACCTTTGTGCAGAGAGAAATGTTGATTGTCCACCTCCCAGGACAACAGCCAGGCTTCTGGACAAAGTAAGTAGCAGTAAGTGTTCCCGTAATCCCAGTGTCTTTCAGGAAAGCCGTACTTTACATAACAGTTTCACTTCTGTTTTCGCAGTTGGTTGGTGAATTCCTGGAAGTCACTTGTATCAACCCGACATTCATCTGTGATCACCCACAGGTCATGAGTCCTCTGGCCAAATGGTAGGAGTATGAGTCACACCCTAACCCTAAAGAGGGGAAAAAAAAGGGTCCCATGTGAAAACAGAGGTTTTATGTTGTGTACTAGTTTGTGAATTCTGACACCAACACCAACCAAGACAAGCATCGGTTCCTGAGCTGTGAAACTCATAATCTAGGGCAGAGGTGTTCTGATGCTTAGTAATTGTGTTAGCTATTCCCTGCTGAGCAGGAGCAATCCTCCTGCAGTAACGTGTTTGCTCTTCTGTGGATATGGTTACGGTGCAGTTGTTTTGTCGTCTTTGCATAGGCATCGCTCTCATCCGGGACTAACGGAACGCTTTGAGCTCTTTGTGATGAAGAAGGAAGTGTGCAATGCATACACAGAACTTAACGATCCTTTCCTGCAGCGGCAGCTTTTTGAGGATCAGGCCAAGGTATGGTGTCTTGCTAGTAGTGAAGCCGAGATACAGGCACATGAGTAAAGGTTTCGTAAATCTGTTTCAGTTCTGTCATTAGTCCTTGCTGCTGAAGAGGGTGCTACTGATTCGAGATTGTATTTCTCATTCAAGTGAAGACCTGTTGTGAAAACTTAATTCCTTTGAAAGAGACCTTGCTCTTAGGTAAACAAGTCCAAACGGAGCTTTTGATTACGTTTTGAGTCCTGCTACTTGGTTTTGGAATCTGTTGTCTTGTACTCCCCACAAAGGATTAATCTGGAAAAAAGGCAGTTGGAAGTGGGAGGAGGGAGGGTGGCTGAGGTCAGATGTTGGCAGAAACAGGTTTCCTGTTCTTCCTACTCTAATGGCTTCCCAGTGCCTGAAAAAATTAAACAATTGTCAAACCTGGAAAAAACAGGCTTTGTGCTAACTGACTCAGGTTATGGTAAATGTCAAACACTTGGTCAGAATGAATGATACTACAGGTGTCTTTCATCTCTGATCTGTCGTGGATGTGTTTCCTGGCATTGTCCCTCTAGAGTGTATCCAGGCTTGGCAGATGTGTGGTTGTATCTATTGAATCGCAGAATGTATTGGGTTGGAAGGGACCTCCAAAGGTTATCTATTCCAACCCTCCCTACAACAATCAGGGACATCTTTAACTAGACGGCTCAGAGCCCCATCCAGCCTGACTGAATGGCTCCAGGGATGTCAGGGCCTGCACCGCCTCTCTAGGCAGCCTGTTCCAGTGATCCTCCACCCTCAGATGAAAACTTTTTCATAACGTCCAGCCTCAATCTACGCTTTTCCACTCTAAAACCATGGCCCCTCATCCTATTGTTCCCTGCCCTTGTGATCTGTCATTAAGATAACAATTTCAACCCAACTCACTGCCCTGTTTGGGGACTTTCATTTAGAAATAAGCCCAAATTTCAAATGTGATCTTTGTAATTAAATATCTCAGACGCTCTTTGTGTTTTTTGGTCAAAACAATGTTTTGAAAATCACTTAAGAAAACCTGAATCTCTTTTCCACCATTATTGAAAGAAAAATGATGCTTACTGGTAAACCTAAAGATCACTGGCGTTAGAGGCTTCTGTACATTGTTATACTGCACACCTAAGTCTGTTAGTCTCTAGTCCTTCTGGCACGGGCTATAATATACACTTTTTCTTTGCTGTATCTTCCTACATGTCCGTGAAAACCTAAGAATGAGATAGAAGTTAAGGGTCTGCATGTCAGGATTTCAGACTTGGGCAGAAAAGTTTGCTTGAACGCTCTTTGGCAAAGCCTTCCTTGAAGGTGTGAGCAAAAATGTTATCTCAATGCCTCAGACTGCGTTTTCTAAACAGGACAGGTTTGGCTACTTGGCATTTTTATCAAGTGCTGGTTGCGGGCCAGTGGGGCCACATGCATCGGTTACCATGTCAGTGTGGGGATCTTGCATCTTTGGTTTTCTCCTTCCCAAATACAATCTTCAGACTTTGTTTCTTGGGTATCTTGGATTGAGGCTGGGCCAGACGCAGAATGAATGACAGTTACTTTGAAGATGCAAAAGGTAAAATCAGTGAACAGAGTTAGTTCTGTTGTAACTCAGACCAGGGCACCGTTTAAACAATCAGTGCTTCTTGGTTGTTTCTTCAAACTTTAAGGAAAGGTTGCAAGCAATAAAGAATCTGAGAAGGATTTGTAAGTGATATATTCCACTGCTATCTGCTCCCCTGTGGACCTGGAAATGGCTTGAAGAGAGGAGAGGGAGCCTTTGCCTAGAAAGGAAACTTAACAGATCAGAAACGAACTGATCTGTAGCTACTTCAGAAGCACCTGGACAAGTGAAGTCCATGGTCCTCCAGGTACTGAGGTTCCTTCATCTGTTACTTTGGCAGCTTTGGTTTCATCAGGTACGTGGTGGCAGCAAATACTGATAACCCTCCTCTTTGGTAGAGGTTAGCAGAATGGTTTTACCTTGCTCTTTACCACCCACCTTTTACTATGGATTGTTTTAATTTAGGCAAAAGCGGCTGGTGATGATGAAGCAATGTTTATTGATGAAAACTTCTGCACTGCGCTGGAGTATGGCCTTCCTCCTACAGCTGGCTGGGGCATGGGCATTGACCGCTTCACCATGTTTCTTACAGATTCCAGTAACATCAAGGTAAACACAATGGGTGGTGCCTGCTGCTTGCTCTGTTGGAGAGCAGGGAGTGAGGCTCTGCAGAGCAGCCACCTCTCCAGTGGGACAGGTGACCTATGCTGCAGCCTGAGGTTCTGTGGGACCAGCCGTTCCACTGCAGAAGACCCGATGACCTGCCCTTTGCTGTCCCTGCTTAGACATCTCTGCAGGGCCTGCATGGCAGCGACCCTGAGCCCGCCCCTGTCGCGCACGGCGTGGGGTTCGGGGGTCCCGACAGCGGGGTGGGCGCTGTGGCGAGAGCTGTGGGCCCGGCGCCGCCGCTGCTGCTAACGCGGCTCTCTCCGCAGGAGGTGCTGCTGTTCCCCGCCATGAAGCCGGAGGACGGCCGGAAGGAGGCGCAGCCCGACCCGCCTGCCGAGGGCACTTCCGTGTGACGCGAGGGGCCGTGAATAAAGCCGCTCCTTCCTCCCTTCTCGTGTCCGTGTCTGCTGGCGCCTGCGCGGCGGGGCCGCTCCCGCCCGGCCTCTGGTGCCGGTCCCGCGCGGAGCGGCGGCGCTGCCGCTGGCCGGGAGGGGTTGGGGCCTGCCCGGGGCACGGGCATCCGACTGCGTGCGGTGGGTCCGGGCGCCTGAGCGGGGCTCTGGGGGTGAGAGTGTCCCTTGGAGCGGGGCTGTCTGCGCTGCTGAGCCCCGCACAGTGCGGCCCTTGGAGCGGGGCTGTCCGCGCTGCTGAGCCCCGCACAGTGCGGCCCTTGGATCACTTCAGGCCCTTGGGGAGGTTTGTGTTTGGTGCGACAGATCCCTGCTGTTCAGCGCTGCTGCGAGTACGCCCCGACCGTTGGGATCTGGTGTCGGGAAGGTGTCCTGCCCAACAAGGCAGTAAGTTCTGAAGAGATGGGGGTTGCTGATCAGCGTTGTGATGGATTCCCATTCTGTTTAGGACCTACACTCCCAGCGGGAACCATGTGGTCAGCTGATGAGATCGCTGAACTGTGTTACCTGCATTATAGGACCAGACTCCCTAAGCAGGGGAAACCGGATCCAAGCCGGGAATGGACTTCACTGGCAGCTGTTGTCAGAGTGGAGTCTGCAACTCAGAGAGGGGTTCCTTCTAGTCCAGGGGATGTGCAGGGTAAGAGCGAGTGGGCTTGAGGGTGGGAAGGGAGAGAGGAGGTGGCAGTCGCTGATGTTCCTGTTTTTGCTCTTTTTTTCCTCACTCCACTTACACATTTTTAAAAAGTCACAAATTCTTTGCTGTCCTGTTTCTGCCTTCACCCAAGGTCTTTCCTGTGTCACCTTAAAAGAAAGAAATTGTTGTAGTGAAGCTTCCCAGATTTTAACTGAGTGAAAGCCCACCGTTGGCTGTTCAGTGAGTTGCAAATGTTGAGGCAGGACCTGGATTCCAGATGTGTTTTGGCTGATAGGTGAAAGAATCCCAGAAATTGTGTGTTTGTGTTAGTTCACCATCTTCTTGTGTCTGCTGTGTGTTGCCTGGTGCATCACCTCCTGTCCTGGGACTGTAGGCTTTTCCTAGCACTAGTGCTTCTGCCTGCTGTGCCACGTTCTCCACCTGGTGCTGTTTTCTTTCTGGAATGTCGCGAGGCCTCTCTTCCTCTACTTTCTGCATAGAGTTCTGTGTGTAGTTCTACCAGAAAGACTGTGAGAGCAGTGCTACTGGTGACAGTTAATTCTGGTTATGTTTTTTTCAGGAACAAAGGAAGTTGTTGCTTTGGGAACTGGTACGAAGTGTATTGGCCAAAACAAAATGAGAAAAACCGGTGAGTATGATCTAAACTCCAAGAACAGAGTATCTGTGCTGCCTTTGTTCTTGCTGCTGATAAAATCGATGGAAATATCCAAGGTGTTGGAGCTCGTACCTGTGGATCAGAGCCAGAAACATAAGGCAAAACTTGCCTCCTCAAGACAGAAAGGGCCCTAGGTAGTCAGAATCGCTGCCCCGGAAGTTTACTGTGCTTGCTCTCTTAAAGGCAAATAATGTGGAAATGTGCAATTTAGGCTCTGAGTCTGCAGACCCACAGACTTCATGAGTAGAAGCAGAATAAAGCATCAGAATAGTTGTGCTCCAGTAACCTGTTACATTTTGTCTTTGTTGCTGTCTGATGTAAAAGGTACTGCTGCCAAATGAGGGTAGGGGTGACCTCAGACAGGTGCGTCAGGCTTTTTCACCCTTACGGTGTGTTCTGCAGCTGGAGCGCTTTAATTGTACAGTAAGTGCATGGGATAAACACATGACGTCTCAGAGCTGCCACCTCTAACATCTTATTGTAGCTGTAGTTCTTCTCTTGCCTTGTGTGTCTCTTTTTTAAATTCAGAATGTGTCTGTCCCCTCTCCTAGAAGAGAGGAAGAGCCATGGTAATTATTGCTGAAAAGTGACTGTGGAGAGGTGTTGGTGAATGCGTAGGTACAGGGGTTTCTGACTTCTTTAGACTTCAGAAGAGGAGTAGCCGAGACAGGAGAAACAATTTTGCCTGCATCAGTTTTATACTGCTTTGTGTTCTGTGTGACGTCCCCGTTGACCTTTGTTAATGGAGCAAAAGGGAAGAAGCACGATTCCACATCTTAACGTTTCTGTGGGTGTTGCCTGTGATGTAGCTGTCGTTCAGAAAAATGTCTGTGCTGACACTGCCTGATGTTAGGAACATTTTCACTAAGCTGTTGCACTGCTTACACAGCCAAGGTATGAAGAGCCAAGATAGAAATGTGACGAGAAAATTAAAGCTAGTCCCTCATACTTGTTGCTTGTTTTTACTGATCTTGAGCTTAGAAACTATACTCCTGTTACAGTCATCTTCATTTCCTCTTAAACTGGCTCTGTTAGTCGTTTAAATGCTGATCTACTAGACATCTCCTAGACTTTGAGCTCCTAGAGCTGTCAAAGAAGACTTTTGTTTCAGAATTTCTGAAAAGCTGACCTATGGTTCCTGTTCCTTTCAGTGTTGCAGCAGGCAGACACTGCAGGAAGCTCAAGGACAAACAAGCACAGCAAATGCTTGAAGTCTTGTAGATGTAACGCTTAATCAGAGAATGTAAAGATAGGCTGTTAAGGACAAACGTCAGAAAGGTGTTGGGAAAAGCCAGTGTTTATTCAACTGGAAGGGTTTCAGATGGCCCTAAAGATTTGGCATTTAAACAAACCTCTGACTTACTGCAGAGCAGACTGTTATTTTTCATTTGTGGAGGCTGTTGCACTTCTGCCATGACTGGAATTTTAAATGCTGGGCAATAACCTGATACCTCCAGTTGCTAACAAGCCTGGAGAACCATCTTCTGCCAAATCCTTTTTGCTTCCTTGCAGTAACGGTGTGCGTTGTTCTCATTTGGTTGTTGTTTCAGGAGACGTTCTCAATGACAGTCACGCTGAAGTCATTGCCAAGAGGAGCTTCCAGAGGTGAGTGGCGAAGGTCACATGCTGTCACTCAGTGCCACTTGAGGTTGGTTGTTGTGATACAAATAACCTAGAGCTGAAGTGACCAGTTTCAGAGATGAGAGTGTAATGGAAGAGACACTGCTACTGTTGTGCAACACTTTTTTTCCTCTTTTGCTAGCAGCAGTTTAACGTACGTTTTGCACTTGTAGGTGGTGTTAAGGCCCTTTCAAAAAGCTCCATTCTTGTAGAGCCTCTGTACGAAGGAGGATCTGATTTAGTGTGATGTCAGTGCTAGCAGGATGAACACCAGTCAGGGCAGCCTTTGTACTGTTTCCCACAGACCACAGGATCACTTGTGTTGTAAGAGACCTTTTAAGATCCTCAAGTCTAACCACTGACCCAGCACTGCCAGGTCATCACAGAATCACAGACTGTTAGGGATTGGAAGGACCTCGGAAGATCATCCCGTCCAATCCCCCTGCCCCAGCAGGATCTCCTAGATCTAGTCACACAGGAACATGGCCAGGAGGGTTTGAAACTTCTCCGGAGAAGGAGACTCCACAACCCCCCTGGTTGTGGGCAGCCCCTTCCAGGGCTCTGTCACCCTCACTGGGAAGAAGATCCTGCTCACACTGATGTGGAACCTCCTATGTCCAGCTCACACCCATTGCCCCTTGTTCTGTCATTAAAAGACACTGAGCAGAGCCTGGCTCCATCCTCCTGACACCCACCTTTCACATACTTATCAACATTAATGAGGTCACCCCTCAGTCTCCTTTTTCCCCAGTGCAAGAGACCCAGCTCCCTCAGCCTTTCCTCATCAGGAGGAGGTTCCACTCCATTATCTTTGTGGCTCTGCGCTGGACTCTCAGGCAGTTCCGTGTCCTTTGTGAACTGAGGTGCTATCACTAAACCGTGTTTCTAAGCATCACATCTATATGTCTCTTAAATGCTTTCCTGGATTGGGACTGTCACTGCAATGGGCAGCCTATTCCAATGTCTAACAACCCTTCCAATGAAGAAGTTATTCCTACAGCAAATCTGAGCATCCTCTGGCACAACTTGGGTCTATTTCCTCTAATCATCTTGCTCACATGGGATGAGCTAGTTCAAAGAACTGAGCCAGGAGAATAGTAGTGCTGGTTTGATGTCACTAAGCTGGCTTTCACAAAATCGTATGAGTTGCAGTGCTGGTAGCAGTATAGAATGGGAGGAGGAGACCTTAGGGGATAGGATTGGAGAAGATGGTTGTCTCCACTGAATCCAACCCTTTGAGGTCTATTGTTAAGGTTCCCATGCTGTGTTTGTGCTGCAGTATGTTAGCTCCCATCTGTCTGCAGAAGCATAACTTACTGGCTCCTCACAGACTTCTTCAGGAGCAGACAGGCCATAGTGGACATCTAGTTTTGTTTTTCCCAAGCTGTCACATTAAAGTAAATGTTTCATGAATAATTCCTGTTGAATAGGTATCTTCTCCACCAGATGTGGCTGGCAACTTCCCGTCAGCAATGCAGTATCTTCGTTCCAGCAAGTGAAAACAAGAAATGGAGTCTCAAACCAAATATCACATTTGTTTTCTTCTCCAGCCACACCCCATGTGAGTATGCTGGAGGGAATCCATTTCATGACTTCTTGGAGAATCTTTCCTGCCCCGGGTCACCCTTTAATTGGGAGTGAGAGTGAGCAAGAATACTTTCCTGACTGCCTCTTCTCATGCACCTGTAGGGCTTAGTTTGCTTTAAACTGAGCAGCAGAGTTGTGGGTTTGAGCTCGTTTTAGTGATACAAATACTTACTTTATAGGGTTATTCTTTAATTAATTTGTGGTTTGTGTTGTTTCGTTAGATCAGAGTAGTTATGCAGTGAGTCATGACCACCACGTAGAGTCTGTCAGATGCTTTTGACCCCTTCTGCTTTGTAATTCTTGTTTCAGATTTTCCTTTTTTGACTTTCTTAGGCAGAATGCATAACTTAAAATTAGACTTCTGTTGGCTCAGATTTCAGTAGCAGGCAATGTTCTTTGAAAAGTGTGTTCTGATCAGCAAGTTCTCCTGCCTGCAGATCTCTGAGAGCTAGTCATAGTAGTGCTGGTGTGATGTGTTCCAGTTTTGTCTTTCTTTTTGTTTGAGGTGGAGATGCTTCCATTATTCCAGTTAGTGAGCCAGAGAACCAGCTTCCTAAGACCGTGATTGGACAGGATGCAGCTTGGCAGCAACCAGAGTGTAGAAGTCACCATGATCACTTGAGTCTGGAATATAAAAGGAAATCTGAGAGAACAAGAAGTGACCATGGGATCAAGAGAATGAAAACTGATGATGACGGCTGTTTTCCTGTAATCACTGGAGGCCTGGCTGTGAGGCATATGTCTGCAGAACAGGAAGATGATGAACATCCAAAGAGCGGTGAATGTCCTGCAGAGTTGCAAACAGCTAATGAGAAGACCAGCTTAGAGAGGTCAAAGGTAGTAGATGTTTATAGAACTGGAGCAAAATGTGTACCTGGAGAGCTATTTGATTCCCTAATCCCTGGTCTAGAGTATCACTGCGTGGGATTATTGAGAGTCAAGCCAGGTCGTGGGGACAGAACATGCTCTATGTCCTGCAGTGATAAACTAGCTCGCTGGAATGTGCTAGGGTGTCAAGGAGGTCTTCTGATGCATTTCCTGCAGCATCCAGTGTATTTGTCAGCAGTCGTGGTTGGGAAGTGTCCATACAGCCAAGAAGCTATGCGGAGAGCAGTTATTGAAAGGTAAGTGCTCTCCTTTGGAAACCAGATACTGTGTGTGAAGACAGCGTGTCCACGCAGGTATTAGGACTTGACCTCAAAGTCATCTGTAGAAGTCACGTTTTCAGAAAGCAGCCCTGTGTGGTGTGGAGAGAAGGTGACTGAAAGATAGACCAAGCAGGTTCTGTTAGTTTCAGGGTTCCCCTGGAACAGTGAAAAGCTGTTGCCCACCTGAGTTTTTACCATAGGAAAAAACAGAAGAAACAGCTGGAAGGACAAAAAATTGAGCCTAATCAAGCTTTGTTTAGCATAGCGAGCCTGAAAGGAGCATCTTACTGATGTCTGTGAATCATAAGGGATTGGAAGGGACCCCGAAAGATCATCTAGTCCAATCCCCCTGCCACAGCAGGATCACTTCACTGAAGAAGTTACACAATCAGAATCACTCTAGATTGGAAGGGACCATCTGATCATCCAGTTCCAACCCCCCACCATGGGCAGGGACACCCCACCCTAGATCAGGCTGGCCAGAGCCCCATCCAGCCTGGCCTTAAACACCTC
>JAOXOE010000720.1:13655149-13666893 GCA_028565055.1 Phoeniculus purpureus
TAAATATGTGAAGGGTGGGTGTCAGGAGGATGGAGCCAGGCTCTGCTCAATGTCATCTAGTGATAGGACAAGGGACAACGGGTGTGAGCTGGAGCATGGGAGGCTCCACATCAATATGAGAAGTGGAACTTCTTCCCAGTGAGGGTGGCAGAGCACTGGAAGGGGCTGCCCAGGGGGGTTGTGGAGTCTCCTACTCTGGAGATGGTTAAAACCTGCCTGGACATGTTCCTGTATGACTTGATCCGGGTGATCCTGTTGTGGCAGGGGGTTGGACTAGATGATCTTTCGAGGTCCCTTCAATCCCTGATGTTCTGTGACTGTGACTATGAGTGACAGGGGACTCTCGGCCCTTGGTGCATCAGGACTGTGGTGAGGGACTGTTTCCAGGCTGGTGCATTAATTCCACAGGAACCAAGGACCAGGTCCCCCAAGGACCACATCCACCAAGGAGTACGCAGCCAGCGTTATCACCCCTTGTCCCATGTATTACTTCCTGAAACAGGGGTGCAGACCAAGCTTTAACAAAGGTGGCTGCCAATACTTCAAGTGAAGCAGGTGGTGTGCGAAGAGATAAAACAGCTTCTGAAACCAGTCAGACCTGGGCAAATGAGACTTGCAGAGTAGAGAATGAGAACAGCAGAGGCTGCAGTGGAAATTAGGGGAGTGAGGAAAGAAAAGCTGCAGGGGTGCAGAGGAAGTAAAAGGGAGAAGGGCTCTGTGGAAGGTGATACTAGCAGTTGGCGAAGTTATACACAGACACATTCATACACGTGAACTTGGGGAAATTTTAGCCAGCACTGCAAATTCAATCACTTCTGAGATGTTTTAAACACACAACACAGAATTGCCTGATTAAGGAACCCTTTAAAAATCTTGGAGTATCAGTAGTGTGAGGGAGCCCTGATGTTTTCTTTTCAACCATTAGTCTGTCAGAGTGGAAAAGGCACCTTGACGCGTAAAAAGCCATTTCAGCTCTTGTGGATCTTCATGGAAAAACAAGAGAAGCTGTTAAAAGGTAGAGAGGCACAAACCAGTGAGCACAAGGGGATGATTTTTCACACTGGAATGGTCTCACAGACATACTACTGGAAAAGGAGAGTCAGAGCCAACTCTTGGTTATGAAGGTGAGTGATGGAATCATAGAATCGTTCAGGTTGGAAAAGAGCCTTGAAATCATCAAGTCCAACCAACAACCCTAAACCAGATCTCTAAGATCTAAATGATCTTCGATCCATCCAGAGATGGGTGTGAGCTGGATCAGAGGAGGTTCCATATAAATATCAGAAGGAACTTCTTCCTAGTGAGGGTGACAGAGCACTGGAAGGGGCTGCCCAGGGGGTTTGTGGAGTCTTCTTCACTGGAGACGTTTAAAAGCCGCCTGGCTGTGTTCCTGTGTGTCTTGATCTAGGTGATCCTGCTGTGGCAGGGGGATTGGACTGCATGATCTTTTGAGGTCCTTTCCAATCCCTAATGATTCCATGACACAGAATTAAACAAAAACTATACACTTCCCTTAAAAGAAAGGAAAAATAAGGAAAGTTGTTGAGAAGAGCCAAATAGCAGAGGATGATGGATGTTGGGCACAACGCAGTCATTGCTATGTGCAAAGACAACCCAGACATTGTGGTGGTGAAAACTATGAAAGCGCTTGCTTTGTGGCAGACTGAGAAGATTAAATCTTTCTGTTAGTACAGCTGTGTTAACA
The DNA here is from genome assembly GCA_028565055.1 of Phoeniculus purpureus. Classification (NCBI taxonomy): domain Eukaryota; kingdom Metazoa; phylum Chordata; class Aves; order Bucerotiformes; family Phoeniculidae; genus Phoeniculus; species Phoeniculus purpureus. Next base: position 13,656,855 of record JAOXOE010000720.1, read on the forward strand.
CAGTGTACGCTGCTCCTGCACAGATTACTGAAGATTCTGGCTAGAAAAGATAGTACTCTTGTATGTATTAAAGTTTGTCAGATAAATTTCGACAATCAGGCTAAAATTCTCACTCCTAATCGTAAACCAAAGGCAACGGAGAATAACTTTTTGTGTTCATTTGCGAGCCTCATTCCCTTTATCTACTAAATACTCTATAAATATCGTGTTTCTAATGTCTACGTTCTACCAACTCCAGAGTGTATTTAATATATGAAATCCAGTTAACAGAATTTTAATTCTGGTAAAACAATCCTCACACACCGGTAATTATGATTAATGCACTTGGGATACAAATTCTAGTCATACTGACAGTAGTACAGACTATTCAATATAGAGCAGATGTAATCACTTTTCTTAGGCTACTTAAAAAATGCCAGCGTTTGGACTCGAAAACGTAGTGCTTCAACATCTGTTACTCTCGTTCGATACTCTCCCCGATGTGTGTCTGTGCACACAGTCGTGTGTGCACCAACAGGTCTGTGTGCAGTGGTGTGTGAATGTGCACCCATGTCATCTTGAATGAAGCAAAATATAAAATAGTAATATAAATAATATAAAATGGAATAATATCATCTAGATCACAGTGTTGCTGCCTTGCAGTGAGGTACATGTATGCTGTTTTCATGTGTACTCTTGTTTGAGTCTTGAGGTGAAGGTTTGTGTTGTGTTTGGAGAGCAGCGTAGGAGAAAGGGACCTGGGGGTCCTCGTGGCCAGCAGGATGACCATGAGTCAGCAGTATGCTCTTGTTGCCAGGAGGGCCAACAGCATCCTGGAGGGAGTCCAGCCTACGCAGGACATCCAACAACGAGGATGATGAAGGAAGTGGAACACCTCCTTTATGAGGAAAGCCTGAGGGAGCTGGGTCTCTAGCTTGGCAGAGACTGAGGGTTGACCTCATTAATGTCTATAAATATGTGAAGGGTGGGTGTCAAGAGGATGGAGCCAGGCTCTGCTCAATGTCATCTAGTGATAGGTAATGGGTGTAAGCTGGAACATAGGATGTTCTACATAAATATGAGAATGAACTTCTTTACAGTGAGGGTGACAGAGTACTGGAAGGGGCTACCCAGGGGTGTTGTGGAGTTTCCTTCTCTGGAGACGTTTAAGACCCACCTGGACATGTTCCTGTCCAACTTGGTCTAGGTGATCCTGCTGTGGCAAGGGGATTGGACTAGATGATTTTTGGAGGTCCCTTCCAATCCCTAATGATTCTGTGATTCCATGATCATCCTCATTGATCTACGCTGGTACAGTGCTTCCAATTGGCCTTTTTTCATCATGTACTTACCTGTATTTGTTTCTGAATTCACATTTTATTGGCGTTTTAATTCTCCTGATTGGCTGATACTTTATTACTCCTATTTTGATGTTCTATGTATTTTCCTTGCTATGTCCATTTAATCTTGATTAATTAATGACAATAATCGAAGCTCTCTAGAAACTGATTTTGGCACCCAGTCTTACTGTTGAAGTCTTAGTGCTCTCAGATGACAAAATGCAACCCATGTTATGAGGGCAGTTTCAGAATTCAGACAATTCAGTTATTCCCTTCTGCAGAGCAAGACTCACAATGTGTTAATACTCTCCGACGGTGGGTTTTAGACATTGGCAATACATCACAGTAAAGCTGCAGCTTTTCAAAACCTGGCAAAGTAGCGGCGAGTCGCCAGATGGAGTCCTCAGGTAACACGCTGAAATCAATGTCGTGTATTAATACAGAAGTGTTTGGGTAGGCTGTGTGTTAATCTAACCTTCAAAAGCAGACTGACAGGGACTTGCCAGATTTTGGAGTTCACAGAAAATGGGACCCTGGTAACTGATGAAGTTATTTCCCATATTTGCCTAGATTTATTTTAAAGAATCTTTGACATGTTTATCTACCATGTGCCGCTCTATTCCTCTGACTTCCCAGCCAAATAGATAGAGTTCAGCCTACCCATTTAAAAGAAGCCCAGACTGAATAATTATATACTCCAATTGTTCTCCATCTGCTGCTTGCTTGATCTACAAATGCCTTTTCTTGTACCAGGAAGCAAACAGCAGAAACTCAGCTGTTCAGAATTTCCAGCTGGGAAATAGCAATTTGCTCTGTTCCAGCACCTAGACGAAGAACCTCTGTCTACATATAGTTAAATATAGGTTGAAATGTATAGGAAGGTGAAGTAATTTTAAAATGGAATTGATGCGGTTTCTACTGGATTAATACTAAAGGGTAAGTAGAAAAAGAATTTAATATTTTATAGGTTGCCTATGACACTGTTTTCTAAGCTTCATAGAACACATGCTGCAGCCTTGAAATGCAGGTGATGGCTGCATCCATATGGTATCGAGGAATTCTAGGACACATTTATTAAGGGTCAGGTCCACATTTCTTCTGGATTCATTTCCCTGCAGTCTTTGTACATGAAGGATATTTGTTAAGACCACAGAGTTGCTCCTCCATTTTAAAAGCTAGGCTTCCAAATCTGGACAGGACAGTTGCAACTAAAGCTTTGAACAATAGATGATCTTTCAAGGTCTCTTCCAATCCCTAATGTTCTGTGATTGATTCTGTGATACTTATCTGACCTCTTTTAAATGTTTATTTAGCATAAAACAAAGAACTACCAACAGAAATAGAACTATGGGCTGTATTTTTTTTCCTTTATACCATCAAAATAGACGATGACAAAATAACCCAAAAAGAATTTTTGCTTTTTGAAATTGATTATAATTTGTTTTATTATTGTAGAAACAGAATTTTCCTAGCTCAAGTATACATTTTGTTGTAATGGGTCCTTGCCTGGATCCTCATGTGTCCCACCTGGGTCACCTTTAATGCTGGGGGCTGGAGACACTGACTCTGTTCTAACCAAGAACTTTTAACTGAAGTGCAAGACACCAAGTGAGAGTTTAACAAAATCACTTAAGAATCAGCAGGCAATGAAAGAACTTGCTCAATTCAGAGAAAAAAGGCCACAATCTATTGTAATTCAATCCCCTCCCTCACATCCCACACAAAAACCCCCACACAAGACATAGACACAGACACACAGTTTGGTCACAAAGCTCCTACACGGGACTGAGACGACGTGTCCAGAACAGCTTCATTTGAAATCACTGTGGTCATCCATCTTCTGAAATCTTGACGTCTGTGGCCATTTTAAGAGTCAGTCTTGATCTTCATAAATCTCTAAAGTTCAGAAATTTTGATAGCCTCTCTGAGCAAACAAAGATAAATTAGTAGACCATGACAGTTCCTCCTGCCATAAATTTCCTTCAGAAGTGGCGAGCACCTTCTCTTAAAACAAAGCAGCACAGCTCTGAGCGCACAAGAAGAAGGTGGAAGTGGCTGAGGCTGGAGGAGGTGGGGGGGGGGGAAGAGGAAGGAGTGTGGGGAGCAAAAATTTTCCAACATTTTAACCTCAAACTTTTCTGCAGAAAACATGAAAATTAAACTTACGGATTTTGCTCAGCTTTTAAAGCCTAACAATTGCTTGAATTAAAAGAAAAGGAAGGAGTTCTTTAGTATTACAGAATGTTAAGGATTCGAAGGGACCTTCAAAGATCATCTAGTCCAGTCCCCCAGCCACAGCAGGATCCCCTAGATCCAGCTGCACAGGAACATATCCAGGCAGGTTTGAAACATCTCCAGTGAAGGAGACTCCACAACTCCCCCGGGTAGCCCCTTCCAGTGCTCTGTCATCTTCATTGTGAAGAAGTTCCTTCGCACATTTTTGTGGAACCTCCTATGTTCCAGAATGCATCCATTGCCCCTTGTCCTATTATTAGATGACACTGAGAAGACCTGGCTCCATCCTCCTGACACCCACCCTTGACATATTTATAGACATTCATGAGGTCACCCCTCTGTCTCCTTTTCTCCAAGCTGGAAACACCCAGCTCCCTCAGCCTTTCCTCATCAGGGAGATGTTCTGTGGTTCTAGGCTGGAAGGGACCTCTAGAGGTCATCCAGTCCAACCTCTCTACACAGGGACTACTCAGTCTAGGTCAGATTGCTCAGAGCCTCATCAAGCCTGACCTTAAATGACTACAGAGATGAGGCCCCCATAACCTCCACAGGCAGCCCATTCCAGCCATCAACCACCCTCACATGAAGAACAACTTTCTAATACGCAGCCTAAATTTCTCCTTTCCCAGCTTGAGCCCACTGCTCCTTGTCCTATCCATAAAAAACCTAGCCCTGCCTTCATGTGGGCCCCTCTCAAGTACTGGACTTCTTCTTCCAATCTCAGCCTTAGAAGGTGGCTTAATCATTGTCATGATTAAGAAAGTGCCAGCACTCCCTTGGTAAAACCTCTACGTTCATGGGATTAGAATAACATGACCTGAAAAATTCTTTTGCAGCTGAAACTGAGCATATGGTAGGTAGGTGGCAGCGGCAACTCGGGTGTTACATAAGGCTCTCCTGGTGTGACTGCTAGTATTAATTCCTCAGGCGTTCAGTTCTAATGATCCCAGTGCTAGACCTTCAAAATGACGTGGGTGCTGTTAACACTGAGTTTTACAGTGCCTCACTCCCACAGAGAAATCCACCCATCATAGCTCCCTGTCAATGGACTGGAAAGTTAAAACACTCTGAAGAAGGAAGCTTGTAGCCCAGTGAGCAGAGAACTGCCAAGCTCATCCCTGGGAGACACTGCAGTGAGGGTCACTTCTGTCTTTCAAGGTACACAGGAGGTGTGAACTAGGTCTAGGTGATCCTGCTGTGGCAGGGGGTTTGGACTGGATGATCTTTTGAGGTCCCTTCCAATCCCTAATGATTCTATAATACATGACACAGAGGGTTGATAAGGATTTTTGTTACAGCTATTTTGTCTGTGTTTTTCTCCAAGACATTCTTTCCTCATCCTTGAAGTTGTGTGTACAGTTCTCCAAAACATTTGAATTTGCTTCAAGTGAAAACAAGAGAAAGCGGGTTTGATTAAGAGGTTCATAAGAGGTGTTGATACGTGGTGAAGTTACAGTAAGAATGTTAATTAAAGTGTTTTATTAAACTTGTTCTCGGTCTCTCAGCTTGTCAAGACAAATTATTGCTACAGGTGTTTTCGTTTTAGGAGTTAAACAAAAATTATGGGGGATTAGAGAAAAAAAACCCTTCTCTAAATGTATCTTTCAGTAAAATGTGTTGATCACAGAATCACAGAACGTTAGGGATTGGAAGGGACCTTGAAAGGCCATCTAGTCCTACCCCCCTGCAACAGCAGGATCACCTGGACCAAGTCGCACTGGAACATGTCCAGGTGGGTTTTAAATATCTCCACAGAAGGAGACTTCAGCCCCTCTGGGAAGCCTGTTCCAGTGAAGAAGCTCCTTCTGATTGGAACCTCCTGAGTTCCAGCTCGCACTCATTGCCCCTTGTCTTATCACTATATGACATTCAGAGGAGCCTGGCTCCATCCTCCTGACACCCACCTTTGACATACCTATAGACATTAATGAGGTCACCCCTCAGTCTCCTCCAAACTCAAGAGACCCAGCTCCCTCAGCCTTTCTTCATAAGGGAGGTGTTCCACTTGCTTCATCATTCTCATTGCTCTACACTGGACTCCCTCCAGCAGCTTCGTGTCCATCTTGAACTGAGGAGCCCAGAACTGGACACAGCGCTCCAGATGTGGTCTCACCAGGGCAGAACAAGTAGCATCAACACTAACCACTAAATGTACCGTAATACATAATGTTGGTAAACATCAGTTCTCACCCACCTGTGACCATGAGTCACTGTTTCAATCGATACAATCAAAGGATTACAAACCCTACCTATTAAGAAATGGTTTTGCATTCAGTCCAGTAATCTTGCAAGGGTTCAGAAAGGACGTAATGATTTAAAACATTTGCTAACAGCAAAACAGACATTCTGAGGAATATGAAGCACAAAGAATATTGCACATCTGGAATACTGTGTCCTGTTCTGGGCCCCTCAGTTCAAGAATTATATGGGTCTGCTGGAGAGAGTCCAGGGCAGAGCCGCAAAGGTGATGGAGTGGAGCATCTCCCTGACAAGGAAAGGCTGAGGGAGCTGGGGCTCTTGAGCTTGGAGGATACTGAGAGGTAACCTCATTAACATCTATAAATATGTGAAGGGTGGGTGTCAGGAGGATGGAGCCAGGTTCTGCTCAGTGTCATCTAGTGAAAGGATAAGGGGAAGTGGGTGTGAGCTGGAACAGAGGAGGTTCCATATAAATATGAGAAGGAATTTTTCACAGTGAGGGTGACAGAGCACTGGAAGGGGCTGCCCAGGGAGCCTGTGGATTCTCCTTCTCTGGAGACATGTAAAACCTACCTAGATACGTATCTGTGCAGCTTGATCTAGAGGATCTTGCTGTGTTGGGGGGATTGGACTGGATGATCTTTTGATGTCCCTTCCAATCCCTAATGTTCTGTGATTCTGTGAACCTTCAAAGCTAGCTTTCAATGAGGTTCAGCTCTCATGGTGGGTTGTGGCTGAATCTCACCAGGTCCAATAGCTGTGTAAAGCCGTAGATATCCATGATCACTGGTTCCACTGCAGCTCTCAAAAAGACGTTAAGTTCCCTTTATATTCAGAAGCATATTGTCAATTAACAGAAAGCCTAGCTCCTTCTGTGCGAGAAATAGGTTGGCACAAACAAATCCTGTCTCTCAGTCTGTGGTCAAGCAAGTAGCACACAATTACTTGGATCTTATGTTGTTCATTGAAATTGTCCCTTTCTTTTAACATTAATCGCATTAGTTGTGCGAAGACTCATTTCCAGCTTTTGCCGAAGGGTTCCTCAGCAGAACGTGGCTCTTGGCACGTTTTGTGCTATGAACATTGGTGAGCTGTGGAGTTCAGAAACAGTAGTTTTGAAATTAATTAACATGGACTTAATAATTAAAACAGCAGTATCAGCACCCAGTAATTTCTGCTACATTAGTCAGTTCGTGGATTTTATTTGGTTTATCTGAATTAATTTATTCTCCTTTCAGCACAGTCATTTATTTGCAAGGTAACTGCTGTTTTGAACTGCTCAGCCATCCCAGTGAAAAACAATCCAGTTCGATGCTAGGGAATTGTATTCTCCTCTCTTTTGATACTAAAAGCCTCTAGGTGTGTGTGGAGTTTGCAGCTGGGAAAATGTGTCTGTTTTCCTTGCAGAATGACATTTCCTAGGGCACATTTCCCTGGTTATGAACAGTACGTTGCAGCTTGTATGGCAGAAGCTGCTCAGACTGGCACATCAAGAGGTTTTGCCTGTTTTGCTTAGTCTTTGTGTCACTCGAGCTGGATCCTGAACTGCACCAGATCTTCACCCACTGCAGCTGAAAAGAACACAGGCAGAGGGAAATCTTGGCCACACTTCATCTTAGAATCATTAGGGATCGGAAGGGACCTCGAAAGATCTAGTCCAATCCCCCTGCCACAGCAGGGTCACCTAGACTGGATGATCTTTCGAGGTCCCTTCCACTCCCTGATGTTCTGTGATTCTGTGATTCCTGATAACTAAATAAAAACCCATTTTTTACTGCAGTATTTAAAAAAACCACAAAACAAACCCAACACAAAAACTTTATTATTTCCCATGTAAGGCCTGAAATACACTCCAGAGTGCAGAAAAATAAATAGAGTTTATAATAGTAGCATCACATAAATATAGTTTATAATAATAGCATCAAATAAATATAGTTTCGAATAATAACATCACATAAATACAGTTCACAATAACAGCATCACATAAATGTAGTTTATAGTAATAGCATCACATTCTAAAATTTATTTAAAATTATTAAAATTATTTTTAAAATACAGTTTCTTCAAATCTGACTATTTTTCTCATAATCAATGTTAATTACTTGCCCTTTAGGTGTGTATTTTTTGGTTTGGTTTATTAACCGTATAAATAATAGGTAACATTCATTTGTGAGCGTGTCCTTGAGGAAGCGCAGAAGTGTTTCCAGCTGGAACTGATTATGTTTAATCTTCTGTGTTACAGAGGGAAAGTAATCCAAAAGACAACAGTAAATAATTGTGTTTCTACCTCGGTTTAAGTCTGTGTTATCAGTGTTATGGAATAATACAGATAAGCAGAAAAAGATAGATCATGTTGTCCATATAAGTGGTTCTTGATGTGAGCAGTACTTTCCTTTGTGAGATAGAATCATCTTCAGTAGACGGAAGGTTAACAGTTCCAAAATTCTCTTAAGGAGTCAATGTCTGTTCCTTTGTGCCTCCAGCAAAAAGTTTTTCTTAAGTGGTATTTAAAATAAATTAGAATTCTAATCTTAAAGAAAGAACTGGGAAGTTAAGTATGTTTCTCTCTTTTTTCGCTCTGTTTTGGTCTTGGTGAAGGTTTTGTATCAATAACAGATTCACGTATTTGTGCTTCAGTGAGGAAAAATATTCTAGTTACACACTGTTGATAGAAAAGATCAGCCAGGTCACCAAGGCCACAGCCACTTCAACCATTCTCACACTGTGTGTTATGTTTTCCTCATGACATGATTATCAACTAAGGCTCATTTACCTGGAAACCTCCCATCAGTATGAGTGGGAGATGTGAACATAATTCCCAGGACAGCCAAAAGGGATTGACCTGCTAAGCAACATCTCAGTGTTCAGGAAAAAGAGAGAAAAGCAAGGGGAAAAAAAAGGGAAAAAAAAACACCCCACAAGATCAACCAAAAATCCAAGCAACAGGAAAAGCATAGAAATAGGGAAATTAAGAACTGGTTTCCATAGACATATAGAGTCATACAATCATTAGGGATTGGAAGGGACCTCGAAAGATCATCTAGTCCAGTCCTCCGCCAGAGCACGATATAGGGTAGTTATAGATAATAATCACAGAACATTAGGAGCTGGAAGGGACCTCAAATAACAAGGTGTATGTCCTCACACTTATCTTTGATAAACTTTACCCCTTAGCAACTACTTTTGCTAGACTAGGACCTACTAAGAACACCGCATTTTAAACTTTAACTTGTTTTGTTAAACTCCAGAAGTATCCAAGTTTGAAGATACCAATGCTTTGGCGTATTATTTCAACTTTAGATCAATTAATTGTGGCTGACAGGAGGATGGAGCCAGGCTGTTCTCAATGTCATCTAGTGATAGGACAAGGGGCAGTGAGTGTGAGCTGGAACACAGGCGTTTCCATGTAAGTATCAGAATGAAATTCTTCCCAGTGAGGGTGATGGAGCACTGGAAGGGTCTGCCCGGGGGTGTTGTGGACTCTCCTTCTTTGGAGACATTTCAAACCTAACTGGATGTGTTCCTGTGTGACTTGGTCTAGGTGACCCTGCTGTGGCGGGGGACTGGACTAGATAATCTTTCAAGGTCCCTTCCAATCCCTAATGATTCTGTGATTCCCACAAGAAATTGCCCTTAGTAGAAGTCAACCTTTAACACAGGTCACATTTAAATTTGTGTGTCCAAGCCGAAATTCAGTGCAATTAGCACTTCCACACTTCAGACCTTGATTCAACCCAGGTGATCATAGTCACAACTTTTAACACTTCCTACAGAGATACACAGCTCTGCTTATTCAGCGGCTGCAAAATACTCTGCTGCGGCATGGCTCATTATTGCCCTAGAGTATAAAGTGTTTCCCTCAGAGATTGCATTCATATGGTGTTAAATAGGAAAATATTTTCAATTTGACACTTCCAGCCACCTGTCAGTGCCATCTAGTCAATGTTAGATGGCAGAGCTCCTTGGAGACAAACCTACGTTCCCACAAAAGCCTCCAGAAGAGGAAATATATCTGTTAGAGTCAAACACTACATGCCTAACCCATTTGAAACTGCACATAAGTATCTCAGTGAAGTTCTGTATTAAACAATGCCATAGGCTTGAATTTCCTATTGGAATATTCCCTGCGGGCCACTTGGGTGTGGTTTTAGTATGTAAAACATAGCCAAGGGATATATTTGAAATTGAGTCCACATCCATCCTGCCCAGGGGCGTTGTGGAGTCTCCTTCTCTGGAGACGTTTAAAACCCGCCTGGATGTGTTCCTGTGTGACTTGGTCTAGGTGA
>JAOXOE010000720.1:13666993-13685648 GCA_028565055.1 Phoeniculus purpureus
CATTAGGGATTGGAAGGGACCTCAAAAGATCATCTAGTCCAATCCCCCTGCCACAGCAGGATCACCTGGACCAAGCTACACTATAATTCCAGGTAGCTGGAGAAGGGTAGTGCCTAAGAGCAACAACATCCTGCTCTGTACCAGCTGAAGGCACAGCATAAACACAACATAAAACCAAAATCCCAAGTCTCTGCAAAGCCATAACAGCACCCTAGGGTTTGAGAGTATGAGGTTTAGATTGGATCTTAGGAAGAAGTTCTTTGCTGAGAGAGTGGTTGGGCACTGGAACCAGCTGCCCAGGGAGGTGGTGAAGTCCCCGTCCCTGGAGGTGTTTAGAAAATGAGCAGCTAAAGCACTTGAGACCATGGTGTAGGGGTTAGGGAGCTGTTGGCATGAGGGCTGCACTGGGTGATCCCAGCAGTCCTTTCCAACCATGAATATTCTATCACAGAACTTTAGGGATATGATCCTATGATTGGAAGGGACCTCAAAAGATATCCAGTCCAGTCCCCCTCCACAGCAGGATCCCCTAGACAAGTTGTAAAGGAACCCATGTTCCTCTGAGCTGACAGCTTGCACATCCAGGAGCAATCCTTGCAGGAACACACCAAACCCTGAGCACCAGCACCACATCACACGTTGCACCTTGCAAACACCCAGGGACTTGCAGAGTAGGGCTGATGGTTGGACTTGATGATCCCAAGGGTCTTTTCCAACCTGAATGACTCTATGACCTGTTGCAGAGGTGAGCTGCTCCCCTCAATACCATGGTGCAGGCACCTTCTGGCAGCAGAAGCAGACCCAGAGATCTCAAATCACAGAATCACAGACCATTAAGGATTGGAAGGGACCTCAAAAAATCATCCAGCCACAGCAGGATCCCCTAGATCCAGTCATTAGGGACTGGAAGGGACATCAAAAGATCATCCACACCAATTCCCCTGCCAGAGCAGGATCCCCTAGATCAAGTCACACAGGATCATGTCCAGATGGGTTTGAAACATCTCCAGAGAAGGAGACTCCACAACCTCCCTGGGCAGCCCGAATCACTTGCAAATACAAAGAATTCCAGCACCAGGACTTGAACAGCAGCTAAAAGAAACCAGGTACCAGCTATTCTTTACACTGTCACTACACCTTGAAGCTCCTTACAAAGCACAGAGTAAGTCAGTAGTCCCGCCCTTGGTATCACCAAGCAGACACATGGGCAGTAAGGTCTCACTTTCCTACCTCCACAAACCTTTAGGTTTTACAGTGCTACTTTTACAGTACTACAATAACCATCAGCTTTTGAGCTGCTCAGAAGTGTGGAAAACAAAGCTGAGCCTTAAAGGAGGCTTTCACATGAGTAAAGAAATAGCATCTGTCTTCCCACCTCAGTGCAACTAATGCTGGGCTCAACAGGGGAGGAATCCATCCCACCCACAGTGAATAAAGCTGTGTGTTAAAAGAGGAGGGTTGCAAACCAGTCACAGTAATGACCCACAAAACTGGAATCACAGGAACAAAGCTTTACCCACTCTGTGATTTAAACCTCTCTAGACTGGTAAATTAATGGGGACTCTTGCTGGGTTTTTTTTACCTTTCTTGTACAAGAGGTCCCATTATTGGAGCCAGGACTGAGAATGCAAAGTGAAACAGATGTTTTTCAGTGCCCTGGGACTAAACCTCTCTGCAGCTTAAAGGAAAAAAGGCAGTATTTTCTGTTTAAGAAGTTGTCTGTAGAATGGGATTTGTACTAAAACAGGAACCTGTTAAAAGCCTTCACCAGGAGCAAGATGCTGCTGTGTCATCCTGTGCTCAGGGTAACTCAAACCACAGGTTGGGGAGCAGCTATAGGTCATCCCTGCTTTGCATCAGGGCTTTGGGGAGATCACAGAACACTAGGGATTGGAAGGGACCTCCAAAGATCATCCAGTCCAATCCCCCCATCACAGCAGGATCCCCTGGATGCAGACATTGGGGATTGGAAGGGACCTCCAAAGATCATCCAGTCCAACCCCCCTACAACAAGCAGGGCCATCTCTAACTAGGACAGATTGCCCAGAGCCCCATCCAGCCTCACTGTAGATACCCCCTCACATTTCCCATCCTTGAAAGCGGCACAAAAAGAGGACCACAAAACACCACCACAGATACCTGCTGGGTGCCGCAAGAGCCAGCTGCTCTGCAGGAGAGGCTGAGATGGAGTCGCTGGCACACGTGAGCAGGGAGAGATGAGCAGGTCCAGCAGCCAGCCCAGGAGAGTCCACAGGAGGTGAGGCAGGAGCAAGGGTGGGTTTAGCACGCTCACAACCCTGCCTAAAGAAGGAGGTGGGTCACAGAACTGAGCTTAAAAGCAGCCTCTAGCAAAGATATGGAGGTCCACATAAAGCTCAGCAGGACAATTAGAGCCTATTAGTGCATCCAGGGTCCTCATGATCACACCTCTGACTTATTTGCAGCTGACACAGCTGTGCCTCATCCCAATTTGAACCTGGTGTGAAAGTCCCTAACAGGCTGGAAACACATCTCTCTTCTCAGATGGACATTTCATGCCACCAGTGCTGCTCAGGCAGTATAAAGTAGAAGGGATTCACTTCAGGATCATCAGGGCTTTGGGGAGATCTGATGACTTCCAACATCCTTTGGAGAACAGAGTGAGAAGTCCAACTGATGTTGGACATCCAACAGATGTTGGAGGCCATGTGAAAGAAAAAATATCGCCTTTATGATCAATTTAGCGTAGGATGAGCAAGAGCCGCAGGCTTAGCACCACCTGGGTTTGGGGGTTTATTCCAAAATGATGTCACTTGACTCACTGGGACTCATTACCCCCTAATTTGTCAGTTAGGCTTCACCAAGTGACTAAAACCCACCCAGAAAGTACAGAGTCAGTTGCTGTACATCACAGAATCACAGAACTGTTGAGGCTGGCAAAGCCCTCTGAGCTCATCCAGCCCAGACCAGCATCTAACATCACACCAGTGGCCAGATCAGACAACTAAGGGCCACAGCCAGTCCTTCAACACCTCCAGGCATGGGGACTCCCCCACTGCCCTGGACAGTCCAGTCCAGGCTCTGATCACCCTTTCCACGAGGAAGGGCTTCCTGGCATCCAACCTAACCCTCCCCTGGCAACATCAGGTCTTGACCTCTTGTCCTGGTGCTGGTTGCCTGGGAGAAGAGCCCGACCCCCACCTGACTCTAACCTCCCTTCAAGGAGCTGGAGAGAGGGAGAAGGTGCCCCCTGAGTCTCCTCTTCTCCAGGCTGAACACCTCCAGCTCCCTCAGCCTCTCCCCATCAGCCTTTCCCTCCAGTCCCTTCCCCAGCCTTGTTGCTCCTCTGAACCCGACCAGCTCCAGCTCCTCCATCTCTTTCTTCAAGTGAAGGGCTCAGCACTGCCCCCAGTACTGGAGGGGAGGCCTCTCCAGCAGCCAGTCCAGGGGGAGAATGAAGTCCCTAGTCCTGCTGGCCACACTATTGCTGATCCAAGCCAGGATGCCATTGGCCTTCTAGGCCACCTGGGCACACTGCTGGCTCCTGTTCAGCCGGTTGTCACCCAGTGCTCCCAGGCCCCTCTACGCCAGGGCGCTCTGTAGACGAAAGAGAATGGCAGCTCTTCACATCTATTGTTCCCAACTGACATTGAACACAGAATCACAGAGCATTAGGGATGGGAAGGGACCTCGAAAGATGGTCCAGTTCAACCTCCCTGCCACAGCAGGATCCCCTAGATCCAGTCGCACAGGAACGTGTCCAGGTGGGTTTTAAACCTCTCCAGAGAAGACGACTCCACAACCCCTCTGGGCAGCCCCTTTCAGGACTCTGTCACCCTCACCAGGAAGAAGTTCCTTCTCAGATTGTTGTAGAATGTGACCTGGTCTAGGTGACCTGGTCTAGCAGTAGACAACCTGACCAGCTTGCCTGTTAGTGAATTGAAGTGAACTTTCTTTTACTGGATATAATTGTAAACTACATCCAACAGTGGTAAAATAAACTTTAACTCACTAATAGGTGAAACAGACTTGATCACTTCAATTTTATGATCACAGACTCATAGAATATTAGGGATTGGAAGGGACCTCAAAAGATCATCCAGTCCAATCCCCCTGTCACAGCAGGATCCCCTAGGTCCAGTCGTTAGGGATTGGAAGGGACCTCAAAAGATCATCCAGTCCAATCCCCCTGAGACAGCAGGATCCACTACATCCAGTTGCACAGGAACATGGCCAGGTGGGTTTGAAACATCTCCAGAGAAGGAGACTCCACAACCTCCCTGATCAACCCCTTCCAGGGCTCTGGCACCCTCACGGGGAAGACATTCCTTGTCATATTGACATGGAACCTCCTCTGTTCCAGCTCACACCCATCAACCCTTGTCCTATTATTAGATGCCCCTGAGCTCCATCCTCCTGACACCCACCCTTCACATATTTATAGACATTAACAAGGCCACCCCTCAAGATGCCCTCCCTTGCAACAGTTGGACCAAAATCTTCTACAAACTCTTTAGGCGACAGGTACCTTCCAACTCCAGCGATGCCTTTGCACAAGCCTAATTGCTTTTCCAGCAGGGAAGCTGCTAGAGAGCTGGGTCCAACTGTCAGGTGTCTGAAGATCTGAATGTATTGCCATGGTTAGGAACCGACACGATTATGCAAAACGAAGCTCTGTGCACGTCTGGCAGTGCGAGCGGGTGTCTGGATGAGCTGAAGGCAGTAGCTGGAGGCAGAGACGTGACTGCTTTTGCTAAGATACTGAAGAATTTCTGCTGTCAAAGAAACGCTCCCAGAGTGCTAATGGAAAGTGGAATCTGGGCAGAAATTAAGGTTCTACCAGATTGCCCAGGCTGGGTTCTTAGTTGGTATAAATTGGTGCCTACAGCGCATCTGACTGCTACTCTACTCTAGGGTAGCCTCATACACCCCACTTGTGTGCTTTCCACATGCCCTCCAACACAGAGGCTGGGTGGATGTCTGCACAATCAGGTTCCATCCCGTTACTGAGCTGCCTGGAGACATGAATCCAAAAATAAAACACTCTTTACATGTTGGAGCAGCCTGAAGTCGACACAAGCGAAGGCTCCTTTACAGGTCACACTCATTCTCATGGTTGGGGGACATCTTAAATAATAGGTTTTCATAGAATCAGAGTCATCAAGGTTGGACAAGACCTTCAAGGTCATCATCAGCTTGTCTCCTTCCCAGTTTTCCTCCTCCTCCATTCTCTCTCTACCTACAAAAATGCCTTGGTGGGGCTAAGACAACACAATGTGGAGTTGGAAAGTCAAGACTGCTTTAAGAAGAGATGATGAGAGACAGAGCAAGGTGTGAGGAAGTGGTGAGTCCGAGGAGACCACAGACACAACAGACTCATCTTAGCAGCTGTGCCGTGGCAAAAGTGATTTTCCTTTGCTGAGCAGAGTAGATGTGACAGTCCATGAGAATGAGAGGGAAGTGGAACACACCAGGAGCCAAACGATCAGAAGCAGCCCAACAGGTCCCAAATGAGTGAAAAATGCCAGCAGGAGGAGAGGAGATGAGCCAGGATGCTTTTAATTTCATGGAGAGCTTGCTCTGCTGGACAACCACCCATCAGCGGTGCTGCTTGTGCCCTCACTGCTCCCAGCAACTGCACGTGGGAGGGGGGCAAAGCAGGAGGTGGGGCAGGAATGGAGGATGGAAGTGAGAGAAGAAGTGGGGCAGCTTTAGAGGTCCATGTCAGCCCACTTGGTGGGATATCCATGGGTATCATTTCACACCAGTATTCTTACACTGGATTCCCCAGTATAAGAAGGACATGAAGCTATAGGAGGGAATCCAGAGAAGGCTGTGAGAGTGATCAGAGGGCTGGAGCCCCTCTGCTATGGGCACAAGCTGAGGGAATTGGGGCTGCTCAGCCTGGAGATGGTTTTGGGGAGAACTCAGAGCAGCCTTCCAGTATCTGAAGAGCTGAGGGGCTCAAAATAGCCGCTCGTCCCAGCTTCGTGCCACCAGCAAGCTTGCTGACAGCACACTCTAATCCCTCACCCAAGTCATTAGTGAGCACAGCGAATAGCAGTGGTCCCAGTACAGACCCTTGGGGGACTCCCCTAGATACAGGTCCCCAGGTACCAAACATTAACCTACCCGCTTCACAGCGATCCTTTACAACACAGGGTGATGACCTGACACACCCAAGAACAGAATGAGTTGGTAGCTGAGGCAAAGCAGCCCAGAAAGCTCAAAGCCAGACTCCAGAATGTGTTTAATGGGGTGTGAATTAATGCAAAATTAATGGGCATCCATCACCCTGCAGCAGCATTTGCTAACGGTGCTGTAGAAGCTTGTAAATAAAACACAACACTACAACCTACATTATGTTAATGACCAAAAGCTTTCCTAGTGACAACAGCTCCTGCCAGGAGAGATTTTGGCTCTCTAATTCCAAATAAGCACAGTTAAAGGAGATCTGTAAGGAAGTGACAGCTCAGCCTCTGAGACTGGACCATTCTCATTCAGATACAGGTTGAATCACAGAATATTAGGGAATATCAGTCACTTTTTTTTTCCAAGCTCAAGAGCCCCAGCTCCCTCAGCCTTTCCTCATCAGGGAGATGCTCCCCTCCCTTCATCATCCCTGTGGCTATGCCCTGGACTCTCTTCAGCAGCTCTGTGTCCTTCTGGAACTGAGGGTCCCAGAACAGGACACAAGATTCCAGATGCAGTCTCACTAGGGCAGAGTAGAAGGAGATGAGAACCTTTCGAGCCATTCCATGTCCTTCTGGCACAATCAATTCAGCTATTAGGGATTCCTGATCTTGGGGTACTTTCAGGATGGAAAGTAAGGCGAAGGGAAGGAGTTATGAGATAAGAGAAAAATGCCAAGGGGTAAGAATAAAAATGAAGATATTTTATTCTTCCTTGACACCAAGCCCTAATGTCGGTCATATTCCCCACAGTTCCTACCCCAACCCAGGCTCACCGTGCTCTTTCCACAGGTCTTATCCCTATCTCATTCAAAAGAGAAACCAATCACATCCCACATCACCCTCCCTGAGCACCAGCAACTGGCCAACTTTTTGCCCCAACACACACCTTTGGGCTCTGTGGGTTTGCAGCACCTCACACACACCCACCCCACCGCAGCAGCAATTCCTCCTCCTCCCACATGTGAGCACCTACAGGCCGAATGAAACCAGGACACAGCATTTTCAGCCACAAAGACCTTGCAAATCCTCATTTGGAATGCACTGCCCTTTTTCCAAATGCATGAAGGGACCGATTTGATGGAGTCTGAAGACAGAGGCAAATCCCCAACAGAGAGCTGAAATCCCAGCTGTAAATCAAGAAGCATCAGAAAGGAGAGGTGGCTGGGTGTTTATTTTTCTTCTGCTGGGTTGGGTAGAACAGCAGCTTTCTCTTGATCCTTTGTCTTGGAAGCTCAAAAATTCTTTTTCCTGAACTCTTCCCTAGCCAAGACAGCTGGAGGGAGGCACTTGCTGCAGTACATTCGAGTCCAGTTTATGGAGAAGCAGATACACAGCGGGGACCTTCTGCCCTTCTCTAAAATGCCTTGAAGGGAGGCTTTCCTTGAAGGGGGGGGGTCAGGCTCTTCTCCCAGGCAACCAGCACCAGGACGAGAGGGCAGGACCTGAAGCTACCAGGTAGAGTCAGGTTGGATGTTAGGAAGTCCTTCCTCATGGAGAGGGTGATCAGAGCCTGGACTGGACTGCCCAGGGCAGTGGTGGAGTCCCCATCCCTGGAGATGTTGAAGGACAGCCTGGCTGTGGCCCTGAGTGTCCTGGTCTGGCTGATGGGGTGATGTTAGATGCTGGTCTGGACTGGATGAGCTCAGAGGGCTTCACCAGGCTCAATTATTCTGTGATTCTGTAATTCTGCAGTGAATTATAATGGGGCTAAGAGACAGGCAATACCCCTGCACAAAGAAAGTCACAACTAGATCTAGGGGATCCTGCTGTGGTGGGGAGGATTGGACTAGATGATTTTTGAGGTCCCTTCCAATCCCTAATGACTAGATATAGGGGATCCTGCCAGAGCAGGGGGTTGGACTGGATGATCTTTCAAGGTCACTTCCAATCCCTAATGACTGGATCTAGGGGATCCTGCTGTGTTAGGGGGATTGGACTAGATGATCTTTCAAGGTCCCTTCCAACCCCTACTGTTCCGTGATTGTGTGAAGAATGGATGGAGATGGAGAGACAGAAGTCAAAGCAAAAGATTGATTTTACCAGTAGTTCTAAGGGATCAGGAAAGATTAACCTAAAAAAGAAGGATGTGACTGAGGCCAACATGGCAAACAAATTAATTCAATATCTAGATGCTACATTTGAAAGAACCAACCGAAGAAGCAAAACACAGATGAAGTCACCTCCAGCGGAGCCAGCTCCCCAGCTTGCCAATAAATAACAGAATCTATCAGAAAAGCTTGTTCACACATTTCTAATTCAGGTACCAATTTCAGCCGAAGAAACAGCTCCTGACACTTAATTAGGTGAATTGAGGACAGAGATGTTTCTGCTGATTGAAAAGTCACAGGAAGGAAAAACTCACACCATTACTCTTCTATGCAGATGGAAGAAGCCTCGTAAGGCACAGCGGGGTCAGGATGCAGGCTGGCACCGCGCAGAAGGGAGCCCCAGCCTGTCTCAGCAGGGATGCTATAGGATCACACAGCTGGCAGCTGCTGCAAACACCCAGCTCTTGGAATTCACCTGCTGCAATGAAGGAGAAAGGTCACAATATTTTTCATCAAACAGCTGCAAACACAAGTGATAAGATAATGATTGTTAAACTGGGAATACGAGCTCTGGAGGCTGGGTTTGGCTTCTCCTTGTTGGTGGTGCAAGATGTGGGTAAAAGACACCAGCCAGCTTTTACCTAAGTGCTCCCCACTCAAGCACCGCTCTATCAATTTCAGCAATTAGGGCTGAGGCTGCAGATGGATCTGCACAAATGGGCCCTGAGGGGCAGGTTTTCACAGGCATTTATACTGTTTGTTCCCTTTTCAATCGATAGGACTTGGGCATCACTTTGCTTTGGTGTTTCTTCTGCAAGATCTGAGCGCTAGCTGGTAAACAGTGAAATCAGAGAGAGTCTGACTATACAGAGCCAGGAGCACTGGGAAGATGGAGTAAGAACCACACCGTATTGATACTGCCAGCAGCTATTGGGTCCTCATAGAATCATCATGGCTAGAAAGGACCTCCAGGATCATCAAGTCCAGCTGTCATCCCAACAGCTCCCTAACCCCTAGACCACAGCCTCAAGTGCTCGAGTTACTTGGTTTTTAGACACCTCCGGGGATGGGGACTCCACCACCTCCTTGGGCAGCCTGTTCCAGTGCCCAACCACTCTCTCAGCAAAGCACTTCTTCCCAAGATCCAATCTAAACCACCCCTGATACAACCCTTTATCCAATCATTAGGAATTTGGGAGAAGAGACCAGTACCACCCTCACTATGACCTCCTTTGAGGGAGCTGTAGAGAACAAGGAGGTCTCCTCTCAACCTCCTCTTCTCTAGACTTAGTAATCCCAGCTCCCTCAACTGCTTTCCACAGGCCCTGTTTGCCAGCCCTCTCCCCAACCTCATTGCCCTTCTCTGGCCCCACTCCAGGGATGGTGACTCCCATGAGCTTGGTGGCACCTGAAAACAAGCAGTTAAGCAGATGCAGCCCAGGCGTTTTGTTCTGAGCGTGCAGTCAGCTCACGTCCTTCGAGCCCAGCGAATGCTGGCAGCGATACAGCAATTACCTCAGTACTTACACAGCCCTGCACACCACCGTGGGATCCGGGGAGACAGAGATGGAGCTCTCTGTAAATGCTGAAGTACCATTATCCCCAGGGTGTAGATGGAGAAACTAAAAGATTGTTAGGGGCACGAGATTGCATCGCAGCGAACAGCGGCAGCAGGAGCAGAAAGCAGCGGCATCGATGCCCAGCACAGCGGCTGTTTGCACAAGCTGGGAAACCAAACACTGCTTCGGAATACCCTGATGTTTGGGGATGTTGTGCCAACCGACGTCTGTGAACATCTTTTTCTTTGCAGTGAATAAAGTTTCCTTTCTCATTTTGGTGAAGAGTTCCAGGGGTGATTATCAGGCTTTTGTATTATTTATAGGGAAAAAGAGTGACTAGGGGGGGGAAACAACAGGGTTACCGCAGTCCAGATTCCAGTTTCCTACACATTTGGAAGCTGTAATTACCCTGGGTCTGTTTCAGAGCTCACAAAGATGATCAGATCTCAGTTAAAACTTCTTCAGCTTGAGTTTGTGTCATTACACCCAGTTTTGTATCTATAGAACTGCTGCAGAGAGCCCAGTGCAGAGCCACAGAGATGATGGAGGGAGGGGAGCACCTCCCTAATGAGGAAAGGCTGAGGGAGCTGGGGCTCTTGAGCTTCGAAAAAAGGAGACTGAGGGGTGACCACGTAAGGTTGATCAACATGGAAAGGGTGGGTGTCAAGAAGATGGAGCCAGGCTCTGCTCAGGGGCACCCAAAGACAGGACAAGGGGCAGTGGGTGTGAGCTGGAACAGAGGAGGTTCCACATCAATGTGAGAAGGACCTTCTTCCCAGTGAGGGTGACAGAGCCCTGGCAGGGGCTGCCCAGGGGGGTTGTGGAGTCTCTTTCTCTGGAGACATTTCAAACCCTCCTGGCTGTGTTCTTGTGTGACTGGATCTAGGGAATCCTGCTGTGGCAGGGGGGTTCGACTGGGTGATCTTTCGGGGTCCCTTCCAATCCCTGATATTCTGTGGGAGACTCTAACACGGTGACACTGGGACATCAGGTTTTTCAGCAGTTGCCGTTCCTCGTTCTTTATGGCTTGAGACGCCTCCTGTTCTTCCTGCTGCCAGCTGAGTGTTGGCTCCTCTCTCTGACAACCGACAGTCCCAGTTCGGCAGCGGAGACTGTTTCAGCCACCCTGGGCTGAGATTTACAGGGCAGCCTCGCCAGGGCTTCGTGGTTCACTTCTGTAGTGTGAAAGACACTGAATCGCTGCGACGCTGGATGTTGCTGTGGGGGAGATGTAGTTAAGCTTAAGACCTCAGCTGGCAAACAACCCCGCTGCTGCGGCCGAGGGGCACCGTGGGGAGACGCGAGATAGCGTCGTTAGCGTTTCTGTCGCGATGGAAGACGTCTGCTAAGGCTCGCTCGGCTCTCTGCTGCTCGCCTCTTCCCCTGCGCCAGGCACCACAGAGCTCCCGCCCGTGCCCCCCGCCTCCCTGCGGCACAACCGCGATCAGGTCGCTGCCGCTCCCTGTGCAAGCGTGAGAGCGTTGAGGCTGTGACCTCGCAACGGCCTTTGCTGCCCAGGGCAGTGACAGGGGTGGTCCCTGGGATGTCTGAAACGCCCAGCCGCCCACGAGGGGCTTGAGTCGAGGCAAAAGCATCCCCTTGCTCCCCAAAGACCGAGCGCCTTCTCTGTAGCTCAGGGTTCGCTCACACGCGGGCCCCAGAGCAGTGGCAGCTCCTGCGGTTTCAGACCCCCGTGGGTACCTCGGTCCCAGCGCTCACATCCGCGCCACAGAGTTTTCTCAAGAGCTGCTGGCTGTAGCCCAGGGCTTCTGTCAGGAGCCAGAACAATGACGGTAACCGTGCCAGAGAGAAGCGATACCGTCACGGTTTGTTTGGAAGGCAGGACTTGTGGCAAACACTGCCGTGCTCCCTTGTGAGGCGGAAGCTGGTGGGTTGTTTTTACAACAGTCTTTGTTTGCGGCTCTTCCTAGAATTAGTCATCATGAACCGGCTGCTTTTCAGACCCCAGCACTGCCGTTTGTTCGTGCAACCAAGGAAGTCAGTGGGCTTCCTCCTCGGGAGACCAGGAGCATGCGGTCCCTCACTCAATACCCAGTAGTCCCATTCTTGCCCAGGAGACCAGAAGCATGCGGTCCCTCACTCAATACCCAGTAGTCCTGTCCTTGCCCAGGAGACCAGAAGCATGCGGTCCCTCAATACCCAGTAGTCCCATCCTTGCCCCGGAGACCAGAAGCATGCAGTCCCTCGCTGAATACCCAGTCCCGTCCTTGGAAGCCCTTACTGAAATACAATCTGCACTGTGGTAGCACTTAGTGCCAACAGCCTGGCTCACCCTTTGGGCTGAGTATTGTCCTGTCCCTGAGAGCTTACAGTTGCTGCCTTAGGAACCCTAAGCTCAAAGCCGGCGAGCAGGTCAGATTTGCAGTCCAACGCGTGTGTGTCTGCTGCAGTTAAGATGAGGCTGTTTCTAGCTGGGTAGCAGCAGTGACTGTAACTGGAAATCTAATCATTAGTGGTGCCTGAACTGAGTTAACAAGAGAAGGGAGGAGACGTGAAGTCTTCCCTGCAGAGGGAAATTGAGGCAGGGTCTAAGGACAAAGTTAGGGAAGCACTGACTGGGAATACTCGCACGTTGCCATGGGCCTGGAGGCTAAGTGGTCCACACGCAGCGCTGATGCGATGTCTGCGCTGTGGCTGGGTGAGGTTCTGCTGCTCGAGCAGGAGGAGAGGTGCTCTGCATGGACACAGCTGCCTGAATCCTCTGCACTGAAGTGCTAGGTTTCTACAGAGGTGCAGACAGCACTGGCCAACAGAAAACTCTCAGCGCTGCAGCATTTATGTGTTTTCCAAGGCTACCTGGTGCTGCCTGCTCACAGCATCACTGACAGTGGCAGCTTTCTGAAGCTCTGAACCTGCCAAGGGGTTGGCAGAAGCCTAGTGCACACATCCTACAGCTTTCATGACTCTGTGATGCTGAACCTGCTCTGTTTCTCCAGGTCCCTGGCAACCATGATGAGTTCTAGAAGTGTGCACGTGCTCCTGATTCTGGTAGTTCTGACCTTCCTTCTCATTCACTTCCTGCCCTGCGGTAATAACACCCCTGTGGAAGAAAAACCTTCTCTGGTCCACATCCTCATCCTGTCTTCCTGGCGGTCAGGATCTTCCTTCACTGGACAGATCTTCAGCCAGCACCCCAGTGTCTTCTACCTGATGGAGCCTGCCTGGCACGTGTGGGTCACTATGTCCCAGAACAGGGCTCGAGTGCTGCACATGGCAGTGCGGGACCTCGTCAGGTCGGTTTTCCTGTGTGACATGTCTGTGTTCGATGCCTACATGTCCAGCCAGAAGAAGAAGTCTGACTTATTCCAGTGGGAGACAAGCCGAGCCTTGTGCTCCCCCCCTGCCTGTGATTTATTCAGTCGCAGTGACATCATCACTGCAGGCAACTGCAGAACAATCTGCGGCAAGTACCCATTCAGCAAGGTGGAGGAAGCCTGCAGAACCTACAGCCACATTGCCATCAAGGAGGTTCGGTTCTTTGACCTGAAAGTTCTCTACCCACTTCTCACTGACCCGTCCCTGAACCTCAAAATCATTCACTTGGTCCGTGATCCCCGGGCTGTGTTCAGGTCCCGAGAGAATGCGGTGGCAGACCTGAGACGTGACAGTAACATTATTGTGGGGTCCCAGGGGACACAGGGAGAGACGGGGCCCTACAACACAATGCAGGTCATCTGCAAAAGCCACGTGGAGATTTACAAAGCAGGCAGGAGGGCTGTTCCCAGCTTCCTGAAGGACCGATACCTGCTGGTTCGCTATGAAGACATCGTCAGGGACCCGCTAGCAAGGGCTGCTCAGATGTACAGGTTTGCAGAGCTCCAGTTCACACCAGCACTTCAGAAGTGGGTGCACAACATCACCCACGGGAAGGGGCAAGGAGCACAGGCCTTCGACATTGGGTCTAGAGATGCTCTGGGAGTGTCCCAGGCTTGGAGGAAGACACTTCCTTTCCAGCAAATTGAAAAAGTGCAAAACGTGTGCAAGGACGCAATGGACTTGCTGGGCTACCAGCTCGTTCGGTCTGAGGAGGAACAAAAGAACATGTCTCTGGATCTTCTGTTCACCCGGGACTCCTCTGAGTAATGTCCTGAAGGCAGGGAAGCTGCACTCCGCACCCACTTTCTGAAGGCCGCAGAGTGGAGAACTGTCTGCTAGAGCAAGAGAGGAGAGAGCTGCACACCTACACGTGTGAGATGCGTGTGGACAGCTGCACAAGGGCCAGCAGCACCGGAGCCCTGGCTGCACATCTGGAAGGTCACTCATCCATAGCACAAGGTCACTCTCCAAGGCCCATGGAGGCTCAGCCGCGGTGCTGGCTGATGTGATGCGAGCCTGCTTCCCAAACTACACCCACGTTTCGTGCAAAAGAGGGAGGGGGACCAGATAGCAGAGGCCAAACTTCTCACAGACCGCAGCTAACCGCTGGTGACACCACGTGGAGCAACTGCAGCGGAAGAGGAGACACAAGTGTGAGCGGAATGAAGAGCTTGTTCTTTCAGGACCTGCAGCACCAGCTGGGAAGCCCAGCTGTGCCAGTTGCATTCTGGAAAGAACCTTTTTGTTCAGAATGGCCCTGTTCTCCTTTTGCTCCTGTGCCTGGGCATCCAGTTCGAGTGACAGTGGGGAAATGTTTGTGTTCACTTGCTGTGTGATGGGTAAAGGGAATAAACCAGCTTTAGCTGAAAAGGCAACCAGCTGGGTTTGCAATGGAACTCTGGGGCCTCGGGATTCGGTTTCTGGGGCTATGTGAACCGATCTGTTTTTCAGCCGAAATAATTCTGTCTTCTAGCTTTCAAAAGCAAGGGAGTTACTCCCCTGGGGGTGTGACTGAGAATTCCCGCTGAGGGTGAGGCCGCAAAGATGCGCTAAGGACGCAGATTCCATTGCTACAAATACTGGCACTAGGAGGACAGGCTGATGGCGGTAGAGGATGTGAGGTTGTCCTACTGAATTACACGGGAGACCATCTCCTGTCTTAGACCACAACAAAATCGTGTTTCAGAGACCATGCTGCTCTCCCACCCCCAACAGGAGTGCAGCTCAGACCTGACCCACAGAGCTCCTTTCACCTGGTTTAAGTGTCCCCTAAAATAAGGAGAAAAGCTCGTTGCTGGAGGTGGTGAGTAAAATGCCTAGGACCACCTCCTTCCAAACAAACTCTTCCCTGTGTAACGTGCAGAGACCCTTCACGGCACATTTAGGTGCTGCTCTAGAGCTGGAGTGTTTCCACCACCCTGCATGCAGCAAGGCAGCTGTCCTAAGGCAGCATCAAAGGCATCAGTGAGAGATGAGGCTTGATTTTTGAGACCTCACACTGGGAGACGATTGTCAAGCCGAGGCTGGATGTCTGAAGGTGATCTGAAGAAGCTCCAGGGCTGAGTATTCCTTCCCCTCTCCACCAACACCCCCACCCCATCCCCAGTGGCAGGAGTGTTGTCATCCTGCTCACCCTCTGGAGTTCACAACTACTGCTGTTCCAAGTGGTAGCATGAAGATCCCGGTGGGTGCATGTTCCCTCGGGCCACGCTGTTCCTCACAGACCCTGATAGTGCAGGGACCTGATGTGAATGTGGAAAGCCAAACTGTCTCCAGCGAGTTGGAAGGATTCTAGCTTTCTTTGGTGAGACAAAGAGAAGGCAGTCAGAACACCCTGGGGTAAAGGCAGGTGAGCTGCTGGAAACCGTACAAAGAAGGACAATGAAGCTGGTGACCGGTCTGAAACACAGGTCTCATGAGGGGACTGGGGGTGTTTAGCCTGGAGTAAAGGACAGCCAGGGGAGATCTCTCTCCCTACAACTCCCTGAAAGAAGGCTGGAGTGGGGTGGGGGTTGGTCTCTTCTGCCAGTGAACAAGTGCCAGAACGAGAGGCAACAGCCTCAAGCTGTGCCAGGGAGGTTTAGGCT
Source organism: Phoeniculus purpureus (assembly GCA_028565055.1). Classification (NCBI taxonomy): domain Eukaryota; kingdom Metazoa; phylum Chordata; class Aves; order Bucerotiformes; family Phoeniculidae; genus Phoeniculus; species Phoeniculus purpureus. Next base: position 13,682,698 of record JAOXOE010000720.1, read on the forward strand.
GGCCAGGAGGAACAGTTTCTTCCCTGGAAGGATCATAAAGGCCTGTTACAGGCTGCCCAGAGCAGTGGTGGAGGTGTTTAAGATTCATGGAGATGTGGTGCTGAGAGACCAGGTTTAGTGGTGGCCTTTCAGTGCTGGGTTAACAGTTGGACTCAATGACCTTAAAGGTCTTTTTCCAACCTAAACAATCCTGTGCTCTTACTTATTATCCTTATTTGCTACGTTGGCTTGTGCCCTCTTGTCCAGTACTTGACGTTCCTGGACGTGTTTAATCGTGGTGCAGATATGGGACATGGTTTAGCAGTGGGCTTGGTACAGTTAGGTTAGTGGTTGGACTCAGTCCTGAAAGTCTTCTACAACACTAACAATTCTGATTCTATGACTGGTCTTCTGCACATCCCACGTAACTGATCTGAGCAGCACGAATGTACCGAGTGATTCTCACTTCTTCACAAGGAGTGACCTGTCCAGTAAAACACTCCGTAGTCTACAACAGGGTTTGGGCATTTATTTGGTTACGCTGGTTAACGCCCCAGGTAATCAGCTGGTGTCTCAGGACTGGTTTTCTGAAGTAGCAGACTCATTAACTTTCAATATAACTTTAATTTGGCTTAAAATTGGCAATTTCCTAACCTACCAACATGCTTTTGTGTGCCAAATGCCACAGGCAAAACTCCCAAAAGCAAAAAACCAGCTAAGGGAAAAAAAATAACTGAAACCCCCAATGTTTGCTTTTACCAGCCCATTTTCCTCCACCAAAAGGATGATTTCTAGATTTACTGGACAGACTTCAAACAATAACTTAAAATAATGACCAAAGCAGGTGCTTTCCAGATCGTGACTGCACGCTAGCAACACCGTTCCCTCTCTCTCAAACATGACTTGGGTGGTCGACACCCAAATAGCTGGTGAGCACTCCTCCTTAACTTGCATCTCCTACCTGAACTATCGCACGGAGCCCTGAATGCTGGTCTGCTTTTTCCATGAACATGGCCTGGTACTGGCATTTCTTCGCTAGGTTAAAGAACTCCTGACTCTTCAGTCTACAGACGCAGGTTGGGGCAGAGCTATTAAGTGTTTCCGACACCATGAAGTAAGATGGTAAAGTTACTATCATTAAACAAACCCTGGAATACCGGCAATGGAGAACACCTGCTGCAACTGGCAATAAAAGCTGAGATGCCTAGCAATGGGCCCGAGGTTTTAACTAACCGAACTCTGTAACGTGAGATTGAACATTACAGCATCACCGTGATTTCTTTTAGGTGCTTGCCAGTACACATGGCCACTGGGAGACCAAGCCCCTCACCTTTTGGCACGGATGGTCTTAATCCCTCTTTCTGAACAGGTGCATTTTCATTCTACCATCTCCAAATGCCTGCTGCTGATCAAAGTTCATAAAAACCACCCAAAGCAGAACAAACAAAAAAGGCAGCAAAGTAACTGCAAGCAACTGCCAGAGCAGGTTTGTAAATGACAATCCGCAGTGGTCTGAAACAAGAGAGCAGGCTGCTGTGGGGCACCAGTACCACATCTGAGGACTCAATATTACTGTCAGACTTTGGTGCCAGAACCACTCGAGACCTTTTGCACGCAGTGACACGCTAGCAGGACTGCACAGAGACGCACATTTTAAGCGTAAAACTGACACTACACAGAACCTTTCTCTTCACCATGTTCTACTTTTAAATGTTCAGTGTACTCTGTATAACAAGTAAGAATCATATATAAAACAGACCTTTTATTGAAGGGTTTTAAAGACTTCCTGAAACTTCATAATATTGCATCAAGTTTCCCACTGCACTTGCACATCTCAAATCACGAAGTTCCTGCCATAGTCACGGGATAGACAGCAAAGCAGAGGTGAACGGCTAACTTCTCCTAAACAGCACCCGCTTCGCTACATTCTCTGCTCCAAATTTTGCTATCAGGTTATTTCTAACATGTTCATCATCTTTCTGCAGTTCCAAATCGTCCTCTCTGCTCCACACAGGGTACCCATCCAAGCGCTGCCCTGTCTGCAGAAAGTGTAATGTAGTTTCCACCTCACCCATGTTTTTCAGAAAAGCCTGTGTAACAGTGAGCAGATCCAAGCCCAGCTCCTCCATGAAGTGCTGCAGTGTTTTTACTGCATCACCCACCGCCCTGGAAGAAGAGCAAGTGGTTGTTGGTGTTTCTTCCCTTTGTAGTCGAGTGTCAGGGACAGCAGAGGGCTCTGGTCCAGCCTTTGAACTAGAGGCTTTTTCTTCTGAAGACTTTCCTTCTCCATCTTGAATAGAAGATTCTCCTGAAATGTCACTTTCTGACTAGAAGTAAGAGAAGGGGAATAATCAGATGCGGTATGTCCTGGCAAGCTTCTGTTATCACTGTACCCGACTAACTTCCCCTGTGCCTCTGCGGTGCATTAAAAGGCTCAAAAATCACCAGACATAGCAGAGTCTGGCGACTGAAAAGAAGCCGTCTATGTTAATGGCGCCGTTCAGGATCACAGACAGGCACCAAGTGAGGAACCTGAACAAAGTAAGTAGAAAAGGCAGAACTAAGTATTAATGCACCAGCGGGAACATGTTTTCGCTTGAGACGAAAGGATGGCTTCTGTCTGCCACCACTGCTCTTAGCGTGACAACTCACGGTACCTCGGGCAGAGGGTGGACACAGCCAGCCACTGCTCGCCGTGAGCCACGTGGAGCTCCCGCCTGGCCACAGCGGAATGGCTGTCGTTCGGCAAAGTGGCTTCAGAGGTTAACTGCGAGTGACTCGTGTCCTTCTGTGTCACTCGGGAACGGCCGCGCAGATCAACGCGCTCCCGGCCGCTGCCTGCCCTGGACACCCACCTCCGTGCTCTCGAACTCCCGGTTGTTCGCCTCGAAGATACCCACGGTCCTGCCGGCCTCCTCCGGCTGCCCAGGCTCTGCGGGGGACAGGTGGGTGTCAGCTGCCGGGCCGCAGGC
>JAOXOE010000720.1:13685748-13715710 GCA_028565055.1 Phoeniculus purpureus
GGGCCGCTCCACTCCGCCATGGCCCGGCGTGGTCCCCGGCGCTGGGGGCAGAGGGCCGGGCAGGACCGCCCGACTCAGGCCCGGTGCCGGTGCCGGTGGCGGTGGGAGGCAGCGCCGGGCCCCGCCCCAACGGCGGGTGAGACGGCGCGTTCGTGCCGCTCCCTTGGGCCCCGCCGGCGGTGGGTGCTCGGCTGTCGGTAACGAGAGCTGCTGTGGGAGCTCCTGGGGAAAACTGAGCCGCAGCCTGTTGTCGCAGCGCCGTGGGGGCTGCTGGAAGGGCTCTGCACTCGGCTGCTCTGCGCCTTTCGCCTCTGTAAACCTCGGTCTGACCCGCTGTTCCCTGCTCTAACCCAAGTCCCAGTCTGTTCCATCTCTCCTCACACAGCAGTGGCACCAGCCCCTCTGTTGTTTCAGCTGCCCTGCCATGGACCTTCCTGATTCCCCTGAACCCGTGCTGTGATGCACTAACTAGACCTCCACGCCAGGGTAGATCACTCCTGCCGTGAGCGGTTGTACCTCTGCGGGACTGTCACTCTTGCCCTGAGTGATTGTACCTCCACAAGACAGCCTCTGCTTTGTCCTGTGGTCCTCCTGGCCACACACAGCATGTTGTTGCTTCTCCAGCTACTTTGGCAGAGCCTCTGTCCCCAGTACAGTCATCAGTACCCTGGGACCTGTCCTGTGGTGCAGCTGCCAGGTTTCTAGGTCAGCACTCCACAGGCCACATCCAGGTAATCTTCATATTTTCATTTCTTTGCCTGATGTTTATCTCTCTAGAACTGAACAGACTCGTGTCTGTTTGTTGGAGGTCACTTCAAACAGCATGATGTCACCTTTTTGCTGGCTGCCCCGTTTCAGCGCACAGTAACTTCCTGCTGCCCAGTAACTTCCAGGAGGCTGCTGAGCCATCACCTTGCAGCATAGAAGGTGATGAATTAAATGCTCCTCTGTTGATGGGAGGTTGCTGTAGTGAAGGCAGATGCCTGAGGAGTCACCAATGCACCAGTGTCAGCATTTCTCAGGGCTGGTGAGGGCAGAGCTGATTCAGGAAAGTCTGTGTGTCCTGGGTAAAAACCCATCAACAGCAGGACAATTCAGAAGTAGAGGTGGGAGCACAGAAAACTCCAGAGCCACTGAAAATGCTTTTATCCGGGAGTTTGACCAAAAGCTGCTCGGAAGAGCTTTAGCATCTCAAAGGAATACTGCTGTGGCACTTGGGATGATAGAGACTTCTAGGGAAACAGGGTTACACCATGAGTGCTTGGACACAGGGTCAGTTCTTCCCCCAAGAGGCACCATTTGTCTCCAAGACATAGAAATACATTTCTGCCCTCTGTAAGGTGGTGGCACCTGTAAGGTTGCCTTACCCTTCTGTCCTTGACAGACCCCATGAGAAGCAGTGGGAAGTTGCAGTGCTTCTGCAACCTAGCACTGTAGGAAAAGACTCTCCTTAACGTTTTGCATAGCTCCACGTTTCCATCTCCAGATCTGAAAACTCAAAGTGCATTTAGTCAGGGGATGCGAGAAGCAAAATCCCTCTTTATTCAACTCCTGGTTCAGACAGAGGAGAGGGAAGTTTTGTGATGGCTATAAGGAAATGGGGACACGGTGGGGAAGTTAGGATGAGGACTCTGGAAGGTAGCACAGACACTCAGCAGTGAGGCTGCTGCTCACACCTCTTGGGGTGCCTATGTTGCACCACTCATGCTCACATAACATCCAGGCCCCCTTGCTGCCATGGGCAGGATGATCCTAAACACTTCAGAAGCTCTGTATGTTTAGGATCATGACAGGTGCCCTTCCATGAGAAGAACAGGAACAGTCAAGCTGACTGTCACAAGAAGGGATCTAATCAGTGCCTCTTGCACAGTGTTGCTGCTGGTCACCCAGCAGCCTGAGCTGGAGCTCCCTTTGGGATTTGTTCTGTGCGAGTTACAACAGGGCAGGGAGGTTGCCCTGTTGATCTGGTCAGGTGTTCACAGAGTCACAGAATGTCTCTGGCTGGAAAACACCTTTAAGATCAAGTCCAACCTTCAATCCAGCACTGCATGGTCACCCCTAAATCACATCCCCCAGCCTCTACCTCTGCCCTGGGCAGAGAACCCTTTTGGTGAAGAAATTCTTCCTAACGTTCAGCCTAAACCTCTCTTGCTGCAGCTGCCAACGATTTCCTCTGGTCCTGTTGCTTGCCACCAGAGAAGAGACTGTCCTTTGCTGCTGCCAAGTGAGGCACAAGTGTCAAGGGGATATAGGACTGAGTCACTTAGTCCGTTTCTGATACTGGACCGGGAATTGTTGAGAAGATGCTTGGTGTCACTTCACTCCTGCTCCAAGTACCACAACTTAGCTCGGTCAGCATCATCTTCTGGCTTCCTGTTCTCACTGCAGCGAGTGGCAGCCAGTAGCAGAGGCCAGCAGGAAGCTGGGAACCCCAGCACTCACCTTCGCCCCTGCTTTGCCTAACTTCAGCTTTTTTTTCCAAATCTTTTTCTCCTTTGCTTCTGGCTGCTCCTGAATGGCTGTGCTAAGGAGAGGGAAGGGCCTGGCCTGGCTTGCCACAGGCCAAGAGCTCCGACCCGGTTCAGTGCTCTCCCTGGGAACTTGGAGGGTGAAGTGGAAGCAACAAGTCATGGATTGCCTCATATTTCTGCAGTGTGAGGCAGCTGGGAGCTGCAGCACAATCACTGCTGAGCTCCACCGACTGATTTATTTACCATCCGGTACAAATAAATAACCACGGGAACAATGAGCGCAGCTCGGTGACGATACAGCGGCGCTACAGAGAAGACGTGGTGGTTGTTGTGACTGACAAACTGAACTCAAGTCCACAGTGTCATCCTGTTGCGAAAAAAGCCAACATTGCGACGGTGAACAAACAGGACTGTCACACGTAGGACATGTGAGGAAACTCCGCTGCCACCCCTCTGCAGCGCTGGCTAGTCCTGCACACTGTGTCAGGGGTGAGTGGATCAGCTGGAGGGCATCCAGAGGGAAGCAAAGGAAAGCTCTAGAAATAGAACCTTTGAGAAAAAGAGCGATGCCGGCCCTCCCACCTGACAGAGCAGGGGTCTGTTAGCAGTCTGCAGGTTCGTTAGGTGGGAGGTGTCCTAACAACTTGCAGACTTGTCAAGTAGTGCTGGCAAGAGGAGGGGGATCTCTCGTTCTCTCCAACTGCTGTTGGCACGGTCAGGAAGCAGTGAGCTTAGCTCGAAGCAGAAGGGGTGTGGTTTAGGAACCCCCTGGAAAGGACCGTACTTCTCAAGCACATGACAGCTCCACTTTACGGGAGGACAAGCAGTTGTTGCTGGAGATGGTTGGTAGGGCACACAGTGGGTTTCCACTGCTGGGGCTGAAATCCAGCCATGAGAGGGTCAGGCCTGTCTGTGCTCTGAGAGGAGGAGGTGCCTCGTGCTGCTGCTCACCTGTGGTGGTGCAGACCCTCAGACCACAGCAAGATGTCAGGACCAGCCAAGCTTGTGTTCCTGTATAGGTTACAAGTGCAGTGAATTGGGATGACTGGGTACCCCTTAACTGCACTGGGGACTCCTGCTGCATGAGCAGCTCACTGCTACACAGGTCACATCCCACTCTGGAAGGACCCAGAATTACCCATCAAGAATTATGCCGATTAAAATCAATCATCTTGTGATCCTATAGATACCAATCCTAAGTAGAGTCTTGTAGGGTTCCCTGGGATCACAGCAGGCTGTGATGCCGTGGCTTCCCTCGAGGTGGGATGTCTGTCAGGATAACTTGCACGAGGACTTGTTTCCAGGGGTAGATTTTGTGAGGATCTCCAAGACCATCTGCTGAGAGATGCTGGTTAAGGGAAGGGGTTCAGAGATGGTCTGCATACAAAGGAGAATAGTAAGTACCTCCACACTGCTGCGTGCTGGTGCCAATAATTCACTACAACTTGCAGAGGCAGAACAGGTTAACCTCCCTAGCTCTGTGTGTGGTGGTGTCCACGTGCCTGTGGGTGTGCGGGATCTCTGTGTGTGTGTGTGATTCAACATAGGAAATGCTGTTGTCTGTCTCGGGTGAGCCCTGCCCTTTTCCAATCTTGAGCTGGGCTGCTGTGTTGATTACAGCAACTGTTATGATATCAGTGTGATAACTGACTAATGAGAAAGGATCGTTAACAATCATACAGCCTAATTCTGTGATTTACCACAATGCAGCTAATGAACCCAAAATTATTGCTGCCTCAGGGCTGGGTGGAATCTTTGCAGTGACTACCAGAGCAGACCTCGTCAATAAACTTTTTTAAGTTGCTCTTTTAGAATTTCATATTAAAATCAGTGGTGGCACTGTGTCTGCTGCCACTGGTACGGTGGTGGCACTGTGTTTGTGCCCTTCCAGAGCGGGCATCTCTAGCTAGACTGGCTGTTTGCCTTTTGATGTCTCAGAGATTAAACCAGGGCTGATCCTAAGGACAGACAGACAGACACACTAGCTACTGCCTGTTTTTGAGTCACCCAGTTAGTGGCTGCAAGTCCCTGTGCAGGAATTGTGACATCTCTCTGGCTCTTGAACACGGTGTTTGCGCGGCTTTGTAGAACTAGCTGGGGGGTGTTGGAGCGGATTTTCTGCTCTGATTATGCAGGTCCTCTCCTGCGTTTCAGGTGAGTGCTGGGCATTCCGGCCTGCTGGAGGCACCCCCAGCACTGTGGTTTGATCAGAGACTCCTGCAGCTGTTGGTAGGTTGGAAACAGAAGCCCTGTCCCCACAGCAAGGAAGTTTTACCGGAGAACGTGGCCATTTTCAGAGGGCCCACGGGACCTGTGAAAGGAACAGACAGAAATTGCTGAAAACAACGTAAGTGTGAGGAGGCAACAGAGTGCTCTGGTTCTGATGCCGGTGGATGGTTTGAGCAGAGTCACCGCTGGGTACCTGCCCCTGGAGCCGTGTGCCCTGAGCAGGCAAAACTTTGCTGGTGCATGTTGTACCTGTAGCCTGACAGGGCCTCAGGTTTGCCAGTGAGCTGGTGCTTGAACTTGGGCCTTGTGGACTCAGGCATCTGTTTGTCAAAAGTGCTTCTGCGTGACTGTGGTTGGTTCTTGGTGAGGGACCTGCTTGTTGTTTCTGGCTTGGCCTCTGTTCACAGCTGCAGGACCCCGGGCAGTGCTGGCCACCAGAGCACCAAAGAACGCTGAAGCCATCGTCAGTTTCTCTTTCCATTGGGAAGTGACAAAAACAATCAGTCCCTCCAGCTGCACAAGAAAGAGGGAGGTGAAGAGGTGTGGGCTGAAATACCTGAGGCACAGAGCTGCTGAGATGGAAGAGTGAACTGCAGAGGGCAAGCTAGTCAGCTCTGCTGGGGCACAGAGGTCCTGGTCGTCAGCAGACGTTGCTGGCAGAAGTGTGTTCCGCAGGGTATGGACACGTCTTTCACCACACCACCACCGAGGGCTGGCTTGGCCGACCTGCTAGTGGCAAAGCAGTGAGCTGTGTGCCTGAGAGGCCCTATGCACTGCCAGGTGTGCAAGGGGTGGGCTGCAGACCCCTCTCAAGACCACCTGGAGAAGGGCTGGAGTCATGCAGAGAGAGGAGAAGTGCCTGGTCATAGCAATCAGAACCCACTGACCCCATTGTTACACCACTGCCCTCCACCTTCTTCTGGCCAGGTTCTCCACCTTATGTAACTGGGTCTGCCCATGCCCAGAGCCAAGTTTTTTCCTCTCTGGCCAGCAGCCTCCCACGGTGCACTTCCCTGATCCCTGCTGCCGTGTGTAGTGTTGCGGGCAGAGCTTCAGTTGCGTCAGCCTCCGGGCTGTTGCTAAGCAGAACATGCAGCATTGTCCTTGAGGCATCTCTGTGCCACAGTGAACCTTGGCAGGGCTGCAGCGTGGTGAAAAACAGGGCCAGCTGAGGGAAGTGAGAGTGTAACCCACAGGTGACTGCAGAGAGCCCCTGTGAACCTCATGAGGGCTGCTCATGTCAGGCTTCAGTGAGGAGACAAGAGTGTGGAGCTCAGCTCTCAGCAGACCGGTCCAGGCTTCCTCAGTACAAGACCGCTCCTCTGTGGCACTTTTTTGAAAGGCCCTCTTTCTTGTCCCTGGGGGGTGACTGCTGCAGAAGGCCCCCAGCCAGTCTGGGGCTGGGGACCCTGGCTGGACCCAGTGGCTACGCCCTACCATCTCCCAACACGCCTCCAGCCTGGGGTCCCTGGCCCCCACAGTGGCCTCAGCAGCACTGTGGTTCAGTGGCAGGTCAAGCCTCCTCATCAGTGTCACCCCAGCACTGAGGGAAGGGGCCACTGCGCCTGGGGAGCTCCAGCCTTACAGCTGGTGGTGTAGGGAGCATGAGCTGGGAACGAGCAGTCCTTCCTGCTCCCACGCAGGAGCAGATGTAACTCAGCGATTGCTGGCCTCTGCGAGGAAGGCACCAAGCTGTTTGCAAGACACTCAGCAGGACCCCTCTTGTCCCTGAGCCACCTGTTGGTCTCTGGCCGTTTGCTGCTGAGGCAATGAGGGAAGAGCCCTTGTAAGACAGGGCCCGCAGGACTCAGCGGCCAGGAAGCCACAGGTGCCACCCCGCTTGCAGAAGGGGCCTTCTGGGAACAGCACCGTCTGTGCAGTGCAGTGCCCTCAGAGAGGGAAGGATTGCATCACTTCTGGTAGCTGCCAGCATCAGGGGTTTGCTTGGGGCTGACAGCAACCGAAACAACCCACCCCACTGCAAACACAGGGCACCAGTACCTTCTTTTAACCCTTCGGTTTCCGATGCCTCCAAGACACCAGCTAGGGAGGTGCCTGCTTCCCTTCAGCCCGTGGAGGAGGATGTCTCCTGGGCGTAACGATGCCACAAACTGCACTTTCTCAGCTGGGAGTCCAGAGACTTTGAGCTCCATCGGGGCAGACTGATCCTCTCCATGGGCTTTGGGGTCCGTCACTCCACTCTCAATGCCTGACAAGGTGCCACGGATGCCGTACCTGGGCTTTGTGCAGGCTGGTGCCAGCCACACAGTCCTTGAGGACAGAGGGAAGTGGCCCAAAGCATGGCAGCTCTGCGCCTCCAGGGAGCCAAGCTGGGTCCCCCTGGGCTGCCCCCAGAAAGGGTTAATGGACAGGCACATTTCAGATGTTTGACAAGAGCACAGATGTGATGGGGAGGACAGGGCGTTCTTGGGTGGGGAGAGCAGCCCTCTCTGAGAGCCAATGGCCAAGCGGTTCAGTCCCAACGCCCAGTTCTGGGACTTATTTCATGAGCTGGATTTTGCAGGGAATTCCTCTCAAGGGGATTTGTCCTGGATGACGACTAGGGACTGGACCCCTGAGCTCGTTGGCATCTCCCTCTCTGTGTTGTAGAAGGTAAAGTACTGTGCTCTGGGACCTTGTTCTTTTCAGGAGACCTCGGGAGATGTGACCCGGCTGCCTGTGGGGAAGCCACCTGCTTATTGTGCCTGTGCTCATACCTGCCCTTTGCTGAGAACCGTGGAGCAGGGTGGGGTGACGGCTCGTGGGATAGACCCTGCACTGTGTGGTCGAGGCTCAGCCCGGCTGCTGAACTGAGATGTCTCGTCTCTCTGCTCAGTCTTTAAGCAGCCCTGCTGCATGTTTCTTCAGTTGCCTTCAGAAAGGAGAGCCAGGCGCTACCAACAGAGAAGCTGAAGTCTTGTTTGGTGCCCCGGTCACAATAGCCTGAGTTGCTATAGAGAAGCTGATGAGGCATCTCTAGGTGCAAACTTTGCTGAAGCAGTGGGAAACTTGTTCAGAGGCCACATCTGGCTTGAGCCAGGCAACACGCAACATCCTTCCACCTCAGTCTCTGCAGCAAGGGCTGTTAGCAGTGTGTTGTGAGTACCTGCAAGCAGGGGGCTGAGTGCCACCAGAAAGGGCCACTGCTCACTGAAGAGCACTCAGTGGAGCCTGTAGATAGGACAGAGCAGAAAACACAAGCGCTTTGTGTCCGGACTGCGAGGCGCTGTGCTGGTACCAGCAAGAAAGGTGGCTCAGGATGTCCCTGCCTGCCCTGTGCCCTGTCCCTGCCCGTGTGCAGGCAGGAAGCCCTGGCTCAGCAGCAGCTCATGAGTGAGGCTTTTGCTGACTGGGTCTGGCATGTGCTCTAGATTGGCCACGGGGCCATGTAAGTGACTGTTGTGGGTACTCTGGGGAGTTTTTGCTCCACTGACAGAGGTAAGTGTCTGCAGCCTTTGTCCTGACGCTGCCTGGTGCATACTGCTGACAAGGGACAGGAACAACCTTTCTGGCCTCTAATGGGAGCTGCTGTGTTTCTGTCTGCAGGCTGCAGCGACGCTCTGGCTGCAAGCACACACAATGGGCTGATTCCTGTGGTTGTAGTTTGAGGTGTGCAAGTTGGGACCTGGAAGATGAGGGACTGGCCTGGCTCTTATGTTAGTGGACCTGAATCGAGCAGTGACTGCAACATGCTGCTGCCTCTTGGCTGCTGTCTCTAGCACGGCCAGCTCCTTATTGGCACAGCAAGTCCCTGCCAAGCGGTGCTGCAGCTGGCACACAGGCACCTTTACCTTTCCCACTGCATCGTGCTCTTGCTTACGTGTAGAGTTCCCCTCCATCTTGGCCCAAGTTCAGCCCTTCATGCCGCCCAGGTTGTCTGTAGATGGGGTTTACAGCTTTGGGAAGCTGTGCGTGTGCGAGGTGTGAGCTGCGCCCTGACGCGGGCAGATCCCTCTTTGATGTGTGCTAGCTAAGCCCAGAAATCCGTTTCACACTCACAGCTCTCAGGATGGACTCATACCTGATCCAAGTGAGTGGCTGTGGAGATCATGCCCCTCTGCGGGACGTTCCTCTCAAGAACAACGGGAACGGCATAGCGCTGGGGAAGGTGAAGGGCCGGAAGCCACGATGGGCTGTCAGGGCTTCTGAAATGTCAAAGAAGACCTTCAATCCTGTCCGAGCCATCGTGGACAACATGAAGGTGGAGCCCAACCCAAAGAAAACGATGATCTCCTTGTCCTTAGGTGAGCACAGTACTGTGGCTGAAGCTTGCAACCAGCGGGGTCAGCCGTGTGGCCGGCAGGTTTCAGGGCTCTGGAACACAGAGCTTGCACAACACTCTGGGTTGGCCAGATGACCCCGTGGCTCTGTGCTGGTCACAGGTCACTGAGAACTTCACTAATTCTCAATCTTCTCAAAGGAGACCCAACGGTCTTCGGAAACCTTCCCACAAACGACGAGGTCACCCAGGCTGTGAAGGAGGTGTTGGACTCGGGGCGCTACGATGGCTACGCTCCATCTGTTGGTGAGTAGACAGAGCTTTTCCGTGAGCACAGGGTGAAGGATGTGCCAGCTCCTACCTCCTACAGGTGCACAGAGCTGATGGACGTCTTCCCAGCAGCACCCTGCAGTTCCCCTTCCCAACACAGCACACAGGCAGGGCTCTGCCCAAATGCACCTGAGCACCCGTCCCTGCGTGATCGGCTTGAGGCTCAGAGCCTCCTACGGATGCTGTGTTTGCTTCCTCAACCCTCAGAGCAGGCAGGGTGCCTGGTACCCAGAAGTCCTGTGTCTCTGCTGCGTGCTGCCGCCAGGCTCCTTGTCCATCTGCCTTGAGCAGGACTTCCCTGTGTCACAGGACAATCTGCGTGGTGGCACAGAGGGCTGTCCCCGCACCACGATTAGGTGCTGAAGGCCTTCTGCTCAGACAGAGCAGCTCCTCGCTACCAGCTACCCTGCTGTGCTTCTGTGTCCAGGATACGCTGGGGCCAGAGCCTGGCTCCCTGCCCTTGGACCCCTGGCTCAGCCTTGGGACTGCACAGCGCTCAGCTTGGAGCAGGACACGCTGCCGCACCAGAACAGCATCACTAGCCAATGGGCTTCCCCAGTCTGGGTGGCAGCTGTGAGACTCGTACTGGCAAGGAAAAGGAAACAGTCTGTGAAAAACTCCTTGTCATGTCTGTCTCGTCTCTCCTCAGGCTACCAGTCCTGCCGGGAAGCCGTGGCTGCCTACTACAGCTGCCCAGAGGCCCCCCTGGAGGCCCAGGTACTCACGTCCTGCTGACTTCTGCTGCATTCTGGCAGGGTGCTGCTGCCCATGCCTGGACCACACAGCAGGAGCATCCCCAGCTCTCACCTTCTTGGCCTATGACCTTGTCTCATAGTGGCCCTCGTTGTTCTCATCCCCTGCCCAAAGCCCTCCTCACAGCCGTTGGAGGTTTCTGCTTCCAGTCAGGCTCAGGACTTGTCTTCTTTGGCTGAGGCAGTCTCCCTGGCAGAGCCGGGGCAGCGGGTCACTCCTGTGGCCGGGACACTCGAGAGTCGCTGCGCTCCCCTCTGAGCCCCGTCTGCTTTTGCAGGATGTCATCTTGACGAGCGGCTGCAGCCAGGCCATCGAGCTCGCCCTCGCAGTGCTGGCCAACCCCGGCCAGAACATCCTGGTGCCACGGCCCGGCTTCTCCCTCTACAAAACACTGGCACTGTCTATGGGAATTGAGGTGAAACTCTACAACCTCCTGGTAAGTGCTCGGTGGGGGCAGCCCTGATGTTTGTGCCTCGGAGATACCCTGGCCCTGCCCGGGCAGCAGGTGGTGATGACCTGAGCTGCACTGTGCACCCTGTGTGTGTCGAGCCCAGCTCCTCAGCTGTTACTTCCCCTTCGCTTCTCCAGCCACAGAAGGCCTGGGAAATTGACTTGGAGCACTTGGAGTCTCTGGTGGATGAGAAGACAGCCTGCATCATTGTGAACAACCCGTCCAACCCCTGTGGCTCTGTGTTCAGCAAAGGCCACCTGCAGAAGATCCTGGAAGGTGAGCCTGCCCGTGGGCATCTGGGCCACAGCCATGGCCTGACCACTGCAGCCCCACTGCCCAGGGCTGTGCTCCTCAATTCATGACTGGCTCCAGCTCGGCAAGCAGGGCTTGCTCAGTACGACAGTGGTGCCTTATTTGGGCGAGAACGTGCAGAGTATGTGTCTCGACTGCTCATTTCTCCACACTGGCTCTGCAGTGGTAGAGGGTCTGCGGGAAGCCCTGTGCTTCTTGAGCCCAGACCTGGCTGCAGGAGGGCTGTGCTTCCTGCCCCTTGTGGGTGACAGCAAACTAGACTCAGCTGGAGCAGCTGAGGGCTCCAGGGCTGGGGCTTTCCAAATGAACAGTCTGCAGGAGGAGGATAGGGGCCCTCTGCCCTGGGCCAGAGCTGACCTTGGAGCCCTGCAACAAAGGGCCTCTGGCTGCCGTGGAGGTGGCAGGATGGCCAGGCTGAACACCCTTTCTCCCACAGTGGCATCAAGACAGTGCGTGCCCATCCTTGCCGATGAGATCTACGGAGACATGGTGAGTGTCACCCCGTACCTCCTGTTCTTGCTGACGTGCTCGCTCACTTCCACATGAGTGCACCTTCTGTGTTCACGCCTTGAGGCTGCCAGCTTTCACCATCAGCGTCTCGTCACTTCCCTGCCTCAACCCGTGAGCCTCATGCACATGCACACGCCTCTTGCCACGAGAGGCAGGGACAGCCCTAACAGAGTCTCCCGTCACAGGTGTTTGCGGACTGCAAATACGAGCCCATTGCAACCCTCAGCACCAACGTGCCAATCTTGTCCTGCGGTGGCTTGGCAAAGCGATGGCTGGTCCCTGGCTGGCGGATGGGCTGGATTCTGATTCATGACAGGAGAGACATCTTTGGTAATGAGGTGAGAGCCACTGAGAATCACCGTCACAGCAACGTGCCAATGGCTTGGAGTTCAGATGGAGACAGGTGACAAGTGGTGTCCCTCAGGGGTCCCTATTGGACCAGTGCTCTTCAGTACCTTCATCAATGACGCAGGCAGTGGGATTGAGTGTACCCTCAGCAAGTTTGCAGATGACAGCAAGCTGGGTAGTGCAGTTGATAGGCCAGAGGAACAGGAGGTCATCCAGAGTGACCTGGACAGGCTGGAGAAGTGGGCGCAGGTGAACCTCGCTGGGTTCAACAAGGCCCAGTGTCAGGTCCGGCACCTGGGCTGGGGCAAGCCTCATGGTCAGTACAGGATGGAGGATGATGTGCTAGAGTGCAGCCCTGCAAAGAAGGACTTGTGTGTGTGGTGCATGGAAAGCTGGACACGAGCCACCGATATGTGCTTGCAGCCCAGAAGGCAAATTACATCCTAGGCTGCATCAAAAGACGGGTGGCCAGCAGATTGAGATAGATTCTGCCCCTCTGCTCTGGTGAGACATCACCTCAAGTCCTGCACCCAGCTGTGAAGCCCTCAACACAAGAAGGATGAGGACCTGTTGGAGCGGGTCCAATGTAAGGCCACGAAAATGATCAGAGGGCTGGAGCACCTCTTCTTCAAGGACAGGCGGAGAGAGTTGGGGCTGTTCAGCCTGGAGAAGAGAAGGCTCCAGGGAAACCTCATAGCGGCCTTCTGGTACCTGAAGGGGCTACAGGAAAAGCAGTGAGGGACAGTTCACAGGGGTGTGCAGTGACAGGACGCGGGGCAGTGGTTTTAAACTAGAGCAGGGCAGATGGGATGTTAGGAAAACGCTCTCTACAATGAAGGTGGTGAAACACTGAGCAGGTTGCCCAGAAAGGTGGTAGAAGCTCCATCCCTGGAGAAATTCAGTGTCAGGCTTGATGGGTCTCTGAGCAGCCTGATCTAATTAAAGATGTCCCTGCTCACTGCAGGGGTATTGGACTAGATGACCTTTGGAGGTTCCTTCCAGCCCAACACGCTCTATGATTCTGTGTCTTAAACGTGTGGCTCAGCAGGGCTGCAGCTGGTGCGGGCACATCCCGCTCTCTTAATCTCACACGGGTGTTGCTTATTTGCCTGCCTGCACTCTTAGACTGTTCATGTCCTTGTTCTGTGTCTCTAGTTCCTGTTCTTCTCAGGCGGTTACCGCGTGCGCTGAAGCTATCGCGTGGCTCCTCCAGCAAGTGAAGCCCCTGTGTGCTCGCAGAGATTTTATAGGTTTTCTCTTAAAGCAAGAGCAAAGCGCCCTGCGGCATCGCCGGTGCTTTAGCTGGCTGCCAACCATCTGTTGCAGCAGCCTTTTCCACTTAGAGGACTTTCTGCAGAGGAAAGGGCAGAGGAGATAACTGAGTGGGCAGAGGAGCTGGCGGTGGTTGGCCCTCTGCAGCTTTGGAAGCGCCAGCTTTGGGCCAGACCTAAGGGCCCAAGCGAGAAGTGGTGTTTGGAACAGCTCTGGCTGTGCGGGTATTCGCTGCATGCCGGCGGTTTGAGTCACAGGGGAAACTCTGAGGGTTGTCTCTGTTGGCACTGCAGCCAACAAACAGCAGTCTGCAAACACCTGTCCTGCAGTCAGTCAAAGGTTACTTGGACCTCTCTGCTAGGAGAGGGCTGTGGACAGCTGTCGAAACACAGGGGCCAGGCCTGCGAGCTGCTCCGTTCTCTGAGCGGAGCGCAGTCTGAGCTGTGGGTGCCCTGTCTTCCAGATCAGGGATGGCCTTGTAAGACTGAGTCAAAGGATCCTGGGGCCCTGTACAATCGTCCAAGGAGCGCTGGAACGTATTTTGCACCGAACACCCCCTGAGTTCTACCACAACACCCTCAGCATCCTCAAGGTAAGCAGCTGTTGGGGCAGGAATTCCTGACTAGGAGACCCCAACAAACCCAGTTCTAGCAGGAGACATGGTAACTGGGGCAGAAACACTCGCTGTGCTCTTTCAGGCAGCCTGGCCCTGCCGCTGGCGCTGGTGGCCAAGGGAGTGGGATGTCTGGCACTGCCTTGCTGAGCTCAGCTGGGTCACGCTGGCTTTGCTCAAGGCCATGATCACCCAGGCTGTTTGCATTTGTCGTCTCTCTATTTGCAGTGGGCAAACCTGTTTATAGTCCTTGTCCAGAGCCTGGCTTCCATTTGCTGAGCTGCTTCCTGGAATTTCTCCTGTTTTGCAACTTCTCCTTTCTGCCTTCCAGTCCAACGCTGACCTTTGCTATGCTGCCTTATCAGCCATCCCTGGCCTCCAGCCCGTCCAGCCCGCCGGAGCCATGTACCTCATGGTAAGCAGAGAGCGGTCTGCCATTTCCAGGCCATCAGGACCCACCCCAGAGCTCGTGTCTGTCACTGGTTTCACACTGGTGCTTTCACCAGCTCTCTGTTACCAAGCGCTTTCACACTGCTCGGTGTGGTGGATGCATCCCTTGGTGGCTTTAGAGGGCCAGAATGTGTTGTTCACCTCTCACAGGAGAAGCTGGTGCACTTAACCCACCGGCTTTGACACAGAGACGTTTCAAACCCTCCTGGCCATGTCCCTGTGCGACTTGGTCTAGGGGATCCTGCTCTGGCAGGAGGATTGGACTGGATGAACTTTCGAGGTCCCTTCCAGCCCCTGATGTTGTGTGGTTCTGTGATTCAGAGGTTTGGTGGTTCTGTGACTCACTTGTGCTTTGCCAGACGACATTGTTCCACCTGAATTTGAAGCCAGCTGGCAATAAGAAGCCCTGTGCTGCAAGTCAGATTATACTACCTCCTGTTGAAGATTATGTTCCTACTAGCAGATCTGTGTCCTACCTATGCTACTGCCTCTCTTTGCCCCTCTCCATACCTCTTTATGATGTGGGTACAGTTCTCCTTCCATCCCAACAACCCAAACGAACATGTGTTAAACTTTGTGTTTTGTCTCGCAGTGTCTCCAGTTTTTCATCATCTTTTAAATATGTGGACCCCCCACCCCAGCTGGAGACCACTGCAGTGTCCATCTTACTGGTGTTCTGTAGATAAGTCTCTATCAGTCTGCCTCATTTCCAGTCTTACCCAGAGAGGCACAGGTCACTCTTCTCACACCCTTTTTGGGTGTAAGAAGCTCCAAGCAGCTCTTGGAGCTCCAAGGCCTCCGAGACTCTTCCACAAGTTGTATTTCTGCAGTGTCTGGCCATGTCTTTCACTTTGAATAGCCTGGTAAAGTTTTTCTTCCACTGGCTTTTCTGGAACATTCGCGTGCACACGGCCTTTACCCTGGTTTGTTTAAGGACGCTTTCACTACAGTCAGCCCAAAACGTGAGCAAAATCTGAGGGCAGGCAGCTGCCCTTGACTGAGAAGGTGTTGGGACGTAAGCAGGGACACTGCAGGTTTTAAAGGTCTTTTTCAGCCTCAATGGTTCTATCACGCATCCCTCTGCTGCAGGTGGAGATTGAAATGGAGCACTTCCCTGAGTTTGAAAATGACGTGGAGTTCACAGAGCGACTCATCTCGGAGCAGTCTGTGTTCTGCTTGCCAGCCACGGTGAGCCTAGTCCTTAGAGCTCCAGAGAGCTGTGGGGCCGAAGCATGGGGAGAGCAGACTGAGCTCTAGGGACCGGCTGGGAGCCGAATGTGCGGTGTCCATGGTGTGAGCAGTGTGTGCATGCTGGCTCCGAGGAGCTCAAGCGCTGTGTGTAGACAGTGGGACTGGCAGTCTCTGGCTCAGTAAAGCTCGCAGTCGGGCTGCCGGGATCCTTCCAGCTCCTGGCTGGCTCTGTGTTTCTCAAGCTGGCAGAGCTGTACTGCTGAAGACCAGCTGTACTGCTGGTCCTCCACACCAACATGCTGAATCTGCTCCACCACAGGCTCCTACCTGTGTTTCTTTGCCCTCTTTCCAGTCCTCCACCACTGTAGGCACAGGTTGAGAACATCTGTGCCATGTGCCTCGTCCTTCCAGCTCTGCTTTGAGCACTGAAAATTGCCAGGGCCTTGGCTGCTCCTCAGCTCTCTCTCTCCTCCCAGCCCTTCCTGAGTGCTGCATGGTCGTTACAGAGTCCTTTGGCCTCTCCCTCTCACAGTGTCATGTCCACGCAGATGCAACTGAGAGCCTTACTTGGAACAGAAGGGAAAAACCCCAGTCTGAGGGAGCAAAATCTCAGCTCTTCTGTCTTCCCATCTGTCCCACACTGAGCAGCTGACACAGCGCATGGCCCCAGGGCAGGGTTCTGAAGCTGCAGCACCATCCCAGCTCACCTGACAGCATCATCCTTTCTCATTTCAGTGCTTTGAGTACCCAAACTTCTTCCGTGTGGTGATCACTGTGCCTGCGGAGATGATCCTGGAGGCCTGCAGCCGCATTCAGGAGTTCTGTGAGATGCATTATCAGGGTGCCGAGGGGTCCCAGGATCTGGAGTGCGACAAGTAGCCACAGCTGGTCTCCTGCCTCTAGACCTCCTGTGAGGCAGGAGCCGGGCAGGCAGGGCTGCTTCCAGGCAGCCCCACATCCTCCTGCCTGCAAGCAGCTGCTTTCCTGCTGCTTCACATTTTGTGCTCCACAGACTCCTCCGCATTACAGGAAGAATCAGCCGCGTGTCTCCTTCTCCACTGCAGCTTGCACACCCTCGGGCACCCAGTGCCTCTGCGTTCGCACCCCGTGCCGATCTGTGCTGCCCGTGGAGCAGCGGCAGGCAGGGGCACACGGATGCTCCTGTGCCAGGGCCCACGTGTCCAGTAGCTCCTGTGTCCAGTAGCTCCTGTGCTGGCTGCACTTTCCCTTGGGGACAGAAGGCCGCTGTCCTGGGGGATGAAGAGAAGTGCCCACCTCTCACATACCAGTGTTACCCGAGCAGGCCAGAGCTCTTGATACCCAGCCCTTTGTGCAGCAAAGGGAGTAAGTTATTGTGACTTTTTTATTAATAAAACTGTTCCAACGTGTCCGTGCCCGTGTTGTGGTCTTATTTGGCCCCAGCGTGTTGGCCTGAGATGCTGCCCCTGCCTTGCAGCTGGCTGGCCAGGGCCTGTCCTGGCACCAGGTACCCAGGGGCACCTACCAGGCCCTGCCCTGAGGGCAGGCTGGGTCTTGGCAGCCGGGCACTGCCTGGAGCAGAGAGGAATCACAAACACACCAGCATCACTTCCCAGGCCTTACACTCACCTGCCTGAGTAGTGTGGGTGTAGCTGGAGCACCCTGCCAGCCACATGA
Source organism: Phoeniculus purpureus (assembly GCA_028565055.1). Lineage (NCBI taxonomy): Eukaryota > Metazoa > Chordata > Aves > Bucerotiformes > Phoeniculidae > Phoeniculus > Phoeniculus purpureus. Next base: position 13,702,554 of record JAOXOE010000720.1, read on the forward strand.
AGCACTGGTGCTAGAAGGTGCTTTGTGCCAGACACAGCCCTGTTGGCACCGTGACCAAAGGAAAAGCCAAGAGGCAGATCTGGAGCTGCTCTCCATCAGGTGCTCGGATAAGGTCTGCGGCGCGTCGGCAGAACTTCCTGGGTGCCTTTATGGCTGATTCCCAGCCACCCTCCCCGGTTTCGCTGGGGAAGGCTTGCAGATGCTTCTGCTCTGCTCTGCTTGGGAGGAGGGTGACCCACCCTGGGCATGGGCACCTAGGCAATCAGTCATCCTCACAGCTAGCACTGTCCTTGGGAAAGGAAGGGGCTCGCGGGCAAGTGTGCAAATCCTCAGCTTCCAGCAGGGCCCAGCCCAGTGGGCAACCAGGCACTGCAACTGGGTTGGGCTGATGCACAGCTGCTGGCGGTGAGGCCATCAGCTCCTTCAGGTGCCTCATAAGCCCGGCTACAGCTCAGCTTCTGGCCCTGGTTGTATCTGTTCTTTTCCAGCAGCCCTGGCTGCCCCTGCTGGGGCTGCAGCCCAGAAGAGCCCCTGGAAGCCTTCCTGCCATGGGGCTACAGCCCTCGACCCAGAAAGAACTGTCTGGACCTGCCTGTGGGCACCCCATATACCTGCAGTAGTGAGATGTGCCAGGGTGGGTGCAGGGAGCCAGTCTGGGGGCAAGTGCGGAGGCCAGGCACTCAGGTGAGCATGGAGCAGGAGGGCAGCCCGTGGGGAAGGTGTCTGTGCAAACCTGCTCCGCACGTAGCACGATTCTCCCGGGCTGTGTGGGCCTGCCGGGGACTGGGCAAGCTGGGCTGGGCTGCCCGCACTGCTCTTGAGGACTGGGGGAAGGTTGTGCCTGGTACCTTGTGGGGAGAGGCACAGACCCCTTTCCACAAGGAGAAGTGGCCAGGGCGAGGCTGTGGAGGTGAGAGGCAGCGGCAGCAGTGTGCCCTGAGGTGACTGTGAGGGGTCTGCAAGGCAGGCTATGAAATGCTAGAATGGCTCTGGGGGAGAAGGAGCACACGGCTGGGACGGACCAGCCATGAAAGACAGTCTCAGCAGGACTCCAGGAGCCGAAGGGCACCTGAAAGCTGGCAGGCTAAGCCTGACTGGTCAGAACAAGGCTGGGATTACAGCTTCTGCACCTTCATTCTGGGATCCGAGCGCTGGGGCAGCCCTTTGAGGGGCACCAGCCCCGGGTCTTCCTCGGGGTTTGGCTGTCTGTCAGGTGCTTTCCCGCAGCGCTGAGACCCAGACCCGGCACGACAGCGCCAGCAGCGCCCGCGGTCCGGGTCACGCGTGGCCCTCATGCGAGCAGCGGCGGTGTGGCTGTCTCTCGCACACGGTCCTGCGGAGGCACAGCCTTCCACCGCCACAGCTTTAGCGGTGCCAGCCAGGCATTGCCGTGGCTCCCTCTGGTTTGAAAGGGAGGTTTTCCTGTGGCTGGCACACGCCGGGGCACTGCGACCGCAGCGACTCTGCAGCAGCTCATCACCCGCTGTGATTTTGCAATGCAGGAAGCGTGGTGCATCCCATCACATCTCTCTCAGGGGTGCTGCGACCTGAGAACCTAACTGATACCTCTAAACAAATATTAACTGTTGCAGGAGAGGCACCCACCGAAGGCTGCCGGGAAGGCATCAGTAAGTGCCGGTGAACCAGGCTGGCGTGTCTCAGAGGGTTGGGATCTCTCTCGCATGTCACAGGTGGCTGCAGGGTTAACTGGTCCCGCAGGCTCCTTTTGCAGTCAGTGGAAAGCGACAGCCTTGTGCAGCGTGATCTCCCTGAGCTGATGTGACACGCGGACTGCTATGAGATGAGGTGTGTTCCGCAGGGCGCAGAAGGAGCAGTGCTGAAATCCTGCATCACCTGCAGGCTGTGAGCACAGAGAGATCACTTGTGGTCTCTCTCGATTAAAAAACTGGTAATATGCCCCAGCGCAGTCCTTGTGGGCCAGGTTTGGTTCTGACAGCAGGCAGCTGAGCTTGTTCTCATTGCTGGGGAGTACTGTGGGTGCCAAAAAGACTTGTGAGCTCCAAACGTGATGGAACAATGTAATAGAAAAACATCTAGATGCTCCAAAAAGCAGAGACAGGCTGTTGGTGTCAACTGATCTCTGGCAGCTTCTTTTGCAGGCCAGCTGTAATGCTCAGTGACGTGCAGGTGGATCCTACAGGCGGTGACAGTGCAGGACACAGGAACAGCTGAGATCCAGGCTGCACAGCCCATCACACTGTTCTCTCTGCAGGGCCCTACCTGGGCCACTGCCAGCTTCTCGCCTTGTTTCCCAGCCCAGGGTTAGCAGGGCTTGACTGTCTATGTTGGCAATGCAGCGAGTAGAAGGGAACGTGACCTGCCTTGTTCAGGTTGTCCCTCCTGCCGGAAGGACCAGCCTTCCCCCTTTGTTGCTTCTCCTGTACATCTCTTGCCCTCAGAAAAGCTCAGGAAAAACTTGGGGACAGAAAAACCGTCTGCATTTCCCCAGATACTCTAATAGAAACCACGGGGCCAGGAACAGAAGTGGCCCAAAGCCGTTGTCTCTGCTTGGCTGTAGAACGCCCTGTGCTTCTCTGGAGCTGCACTGTCCTGCTCCACTACCCCACCTGGCACAGCTGCCACAGCTCCAGTGGCCTTATTAATCATTGACAGACCAAGTCCAGAGGCTCCTTTCACTCCTCCTCCTTTGACACTACTTTCCTTCCCAGCCTCAAAATGTTCAACTCGAGCAAAGAGCAGGCAAAACGGAGCCAAAAAGGGTTCGGGTGACCCTATGCCTGCTCACAACGCGGCAAACGGCCAGAGCGATGGTAGGCAAGAAGTTGTCCTCCTATTGATGAGGTTCCTGCCTGCTCTGACAGACGTCCCGGTTCCTCCGCTCCAGAGCAGCTGTCTCTCTTGGGGCTGGCAAGGGGACGAAACACAAAGCACCTTTCTGTCTCCTCTGGGCATTTCCCGGCCGGTCTCCTTCGCCAGCAGCCTTTGGTCGTTCGTGCCCCCGCAAGACGCTGCAGTTCTTGTGCTCTGCTGCTTGGTTCAGGGTGGAGCTCTCCACCTGAAACCTGGTCAGGGTAGGCGGGTGCTGCATTGCTCTAGTCAGTCCTGGAGCTGGGACGGGCACAAATGCTGGGGCCAGGAGGGAGGAGGCTCGGGTGTAGGTAAGAGCTGAGTGCCTGCATCTTTGAGAACCCAGCACGGCAGCGGGGTGCTGGTGCTGAGGGCAGAGCTGTTTGCCTGGAGGAGCGTGTGTGACAGCGGGGTGCTGGTGCTGAGGGAAGCTCTGCTTGGTTCAGGTCCAGTGGTGCTTCGGGAGGGCTTGTTGAAGTGATTTGTCAGCAGTTCCTTGGCGTGCAGTGCAGTGCTCAGGTACCCAGAGCAGCGGGCGCTACCTGTGCTCAGCAGACTGACCTGGGAGATGATTTTGGATGATGCTGTAAGGATGTGGATACTGGAACACAATTCCTTCAGCAGACAGAAGTCGTTGGCCTGGCTTAGAGGGTAGTTCCTCCTTCTGCAAAGCATTTTCTCAGCATTTCCCACTAGTGACAGCCAGACCATCTGTTCCCCTCTGAAGGGGCAGGTGCCACCTCTAATTCTGCAGATTCCGATTAGCCCAACATATAGAAGGGTTTGATAGAAAGAGGAGCGAGTGGCCATCAGTGCCATCGGAGACCAGGAGCTGGAGCTTTGCTGGCATCAAGTCTTCTTTGCTGCACTACTGCTTCTACAGCTGTGAGGAGTCTGTATAGGTCTGGTGACCTCCCCCAGACGCTGAGAGCCACAATGTGCACAGCTTGATGTTCTGGGCTGTACTGTCGCCTGTTGCCACCCCCGCCACCTCTCCAGACACGCACAGTGCTCCAGGGACGTGCACCCATGCTCAGAGCGTGCTGGGTGGGCACATCTTGGAGCTGCTTTTCTGTGACCACCTCCTTTGCCAGGACCAAAGCCCCTGGGTGTTTCTGGAGAAGTTTAAAACTCTCTTCAATTTTTTGAGAGTAGCTGCTCAGGCAGTGCATCCATGTGTCCAGCTCTGGGCCCCTCAGCTCCAGAAGGACACGAAGCTGCTGGACAGAGTCCAGCACAGAGCCACAGGGATGTTGGAGGGCGTGGAAAGCTCAAGAAAGGCTGAGGGAGCTGGGTCTCTTGCAGGGGGGGGAAAAAAGGAGCCTGAGGGGTGACCCCATGAATGTTGATCACTATGTGAAGGGCAGGTGTCAGGAGGATGGAGCCAGGCTCTGCTCAGGGGCACCCAGTAACAGGACAAGGGGCAGTGGGTGTGAGCTGGAACAGAGGAGGTTCCATATGAATGTGAGAAGGAACTTCTCCACATTGAGGGTGACAGAGCACTGGAAGGGGCTTCCCAGGGAGGTTGTCAAGTCTCGTTCTCTGGAGACATTTAAAATCTGCCTGGACATGTTCCTGTGCGACTTGGTCTAGGTGATCCTGCTGTGGCGGGGGGATTGGACTGGATGATCTTTGGAGGTCCCTCCCAATCCCTAACGTTCTGTGACTCTGCATTCCAGGGTTGGATGACCCAGTTCAAGACCACAACAGCAGAGAGACTGACAATTTTGCCTTGTACACTTTTTCAGGACAGAGGGTAAAGGGTTTCACGGTGTCTCTCTGACACTTCTTGCTTTCAGAGCCACCTTCCACATACCATTGCTCCTCTCTTTAATCCCTTAAATCCCAGCAGTTTCTCTGCTGTCCTTCAACGCACCTGCTGTGAATGGCAGCCTACAAAACTTTGCTACAGGCAATGGAGCTGATAGCATTACGTGAAAAAGGCTATTAAATCACCACTTAAAAAGCATTTTTAGCCTACACTATTGGGGTCACTAATTAAAAATCAATTTCTTCTGTGTTGCAAATCTGACAGTAATTCTGCTTCCAATGGTTACAGCCAGATTAACAGCACGGCCAGGTAAATGCAGCTGGGAAATGGCATTTTCATTAGTGATTTATAGGGTGTGAAATCTCCGCCATGGTGAAACACTCCTGAACAATGCAGGTAAGAATGTCTCCATAAATATCCGTGCTAACTAATTACTGCTGAAGCCCATGCTGGATTAAATGTTCACAAAGCAAAACATTCACAAGCCACCGGAGAACTATCTAGGACAAGACTTGAGGGAGAAACCAAAGCTACGTAAAGCCAAATCAAGCAGCAATGGAAAAGAGGTTTTCTGCTAATCACGGCACATCACCTGTTCCACCCCCAGAAAAGACAAGAGGGAGCAAAGCAATACTGTCTCTGTTAGCTGTTTGTCTCGGTTCCGGGGCCTGAAGACCAAGTGTTAGCAAAGGTACCAGCTATTTCGCGTCTACGTTCTCTCACGTTAGAACAAAACTGTGTGCAGGTTAGCTGTGTGCAGAGCTGTGTGATCGGCTGGGGTCCAGTACCTGAGGATATTCACTTGCAGCCCCTTCACTAGAAGCACGCCAGCAGTGCCAGGGCTGGGTCGCCTCAGCCCTGTTCCCCATCACCCTGCTCCTACTCCATCTAACAGCACCCACTCCAGCCATGGCACTGCCTGCAGAGCAGAGCCAGCTGCTCCTAGCATGTGGCTGCAGTGAAGTTACTGCTGTTGTGTTGAACTACAAGAAAGCTGAATTGTCACAACATCCGGACAGGCTCGTATAGGCAGTACAAACACAGCAAACAGCCTTTTCAGCGAACCTCTGCACAAATGGTAAAGGCAGCAGAGCAAGAATTAGAACAGATCATCTATTTTCTACCGGCTGACTGCCATCAGAAAAGATACCAGCACATGAGCTTGTGCCAGCCTTTATCTGGAGCCAGAATCTGCAAAGCTGAAGTTAATCCTCACTGGCCTTCAGTCATGGTACTTCAATTTTTACTTTTAATTAAATCACAAAATTAAATCTGCATTACAGCACAAGCACTGCCTCCAGTGGGAGAGACTGGAGAGGTGACCACCAAGGAGCCTTTGGGTTGGGATGGAGACCTCATAAACTACTTCTGCTGTTGCGAGATCGGTAACGTGGTGCCCCAAGCCCAAACACATTTATCTTAGCGTGGACATTTATGGGCACGAGGAGCTTTCCTTTTTTTTTACCTTTTTGTATAAATTTTTCACAGGACAAGCTACCAAAATCAATGTCATTTGTCACATTTTGTGCTCAGACACACACCAGATCTCTCGTGCTTGGTATTTTGGAACTGGTATGGCTTTAACTGTTGGGGTTTTTTCCAGTGGAATGAGCTGCACCGGATAACGAGGCCCCGAAGTGGCGAATAAATAGATGGCCACAGCTAATAGCCTGCTAGGTCTTCTCTGGCACTGGATAGCCCATGAACAGCAACGTGCACCACAAAGACATTTAGAGGGAAGCACAATCCTCGGAGCATTTCAGGTTTCGTAGACTGGAAGTTGCAAGCTGTTTAAAAATAGCTTTATGAAATCCAATTTTGCCCAGTTTGGACTGAATGGAAGAAACTGAAGGAGACTGTGGAAATGCAAAAGCAGCAAGTTGCAGCAAATTGAGCCTCAGGAGCTGTTGGCAGAAAATAGTCTTGGGAGTAACACATTGTGGTCACCGCCAGTCCCACACTGGGGTTTCTGCATCTCTTTTTGTGTGCATTGGTAAAAGCCTCACCACATATTACTGACGTTGTTGCTGACTAAAATGCTTCGTAATCACACAAACATCACTCAAAATCAAATTATCAGCTGTACAGACAACATACTCGGGAACTTAATAGCGTGTTAAATGATTGTGGGGAAATGTTCTGTGAAGCAAGCGGAGCAGTAGCAAGAACTAATTCAATTCTCAAACGAGGAGAAGTGATAAACTGTTCTTATGAAACAACTAGTGTAAAAAGAGACGCAGAAACAAAAACCTCCCAGCAGTAGGCTTCAAATGCCCCACAGCTGCAGGACAAGCTACAGCAGCACCCGCTCTCCCCTCCAAAGTGCAGCACCCTGGAAGGAGCTGATATTGCCTTTCATTGACAGCACCCAGCTTAGCAAGCATGGCTTGTCCAGGGGCAGATGCCTTTCACCTGATGACTTCACCTGGCAGGGAAAGTCTCTCCCTCCAAGCACGCCCCTGGCTGCAGGAAGGCACTGGGCTGGCGATTACCTTGCAGTGCTGGCTCCTCCCCAGACAGGGGATTTGTCTGGCCGTGTGCAGAGGGATCACCTGGACATTTTTAGTGAACAGTGCCCCTCTAACTGGCTTTAACTCCTGCCTACTTCTTCAGAGGTCACTGCTTCACCTTAGCTGGTAACTACTTTGCTGTGATGAATTACTGGTGTTAAAAGTACCGACTTTACTGGGCTTTATGATGTGGAGCTTTAAAACCACAACCCTGAGCGTTTTATTCACAGTAGGACAGAAGCCTAGTTACAGTCCTCTAGTGCAAAACACATTATACAAACCTACCAGAAACCAATTCTGCTCGAAGGACTTTACAATTTAAACCTGTGATTGAACACTTGTTCGCATCCGTATCTCAAGGGAGGTAAACTGTTCCAAAGACTCTAAAGTGATTATTCATCCTATTCATGAATTCAAGAGCAGGCATATATATGTATTCACCAGTGGAAAAGGCCACACGAGCTGGAGTAACAGCAGGTGGGTATCAAGACAGATAACTGTGACTAATGCAATAAGCAGCAGCAACAGAAAAGGAGCTGCCTGGGTGTTGCTGAATATTTTACTGGCAGTACTCCAGGGGAAAAATCAAGGAGAGACTTGAAAAAGGACGATGTGGTGTTTTCTAGGCTCTTAAGAGAGCTTTTCTTGAGCATTATTACAGGAAAGAGCATGAAACAGCATGAAAAGCATGATGGAGATTGGACTAATGGCTTAATTTCTAGGAAGCACTACGTTACCTGGCACACTGTAAAAACATCTGTAATTTGTAACTCAAATGATATTAGCAATTTGCACAATGCTCAGAGAAAGAGTCTAGACAATAATTACTGTATGAAAGTCCAAGGGTCACTCTTTAGGACCACGTTTAACAGCCATGTCCCTAACAGCATCCACCACAGAGAGGAAGACAGTTTTCCTATGTTCTCTGGCTCTGTTTCCATGCAGACCAGAGTGAGAACAGTGAGGCTGGGAAATCACAGTCCAGAGGAGCCACAGTGCTGCTGAAGGTGAAAGGCAATCGCACTCCAGCAGCAACTGCTGTGGATTATACAGCACCAGCAACTGCGTAGGATACCTTGGCAAGCCCATCCATCACTGAAATGCATTAAAGAGGTGGCAGCTAGAAAACAACACTAAAATCTCTTTCTGTTGAATGGTACTACAGACTGTGGGTTTCCTTCAGATGTGTCAATGTTTTACTTTCAGAGGGATGTCTCACCGCTGTAGCTAAACCAAACGTGGCAACCTATAAAAATATTGCAAGGCTACAAAGAGCCATTACTCAGCTTCCAGATTCCGTTTAGCTGAGCTCTGGAGGTACAGGACAGTGGTCGTGGTTAGCTCAGAATTATTTCGGTCTTGGGATGGGTTTTGCTGTTTTCTTGTCTGCTCTATTATTTATTGAACACTTGTATTTTAAACTCACTTTTATTTCCTAGTTACCCGATTTCTAACCCTCACTGGTTTTAACTTCTGTTTGAGGCTTTCTCATTTGTTCAGGCCATCAAGAGATAGAGATAACCACTTACTAAAGGACACACAGTGTTGTCTGGGATTTGTAGCTGTAAATTTTATACATAGAAAGCTGCATCAGGGTGATGAGGACAGCTGATAAGGGGATACAGTCATCCTATTAAGATAAGAGGACAAGCTGGCAAGAGCACAAGAGTGACATATAGGCGTTATCACAGAGTCATGAGAATCCACGAGGGTCACAACTTGACCCTGATTACTCTTGGCACCAGGGGTTTCCTTGTAGAGTGTGGTACAATTCAAAGCCAATGCAGGGGACAGAGCCTAGCTGTAAGTAATGAAAACTTAGGACTAAGTCCTACAGTCAGAACATAAACCAAATCCTGTACGATTTGGCTGGTCACTGTGCTCTGGGCAGCGTGCTGGGCTTGTTGAAAGGTGCCCTGTCCTGCATTTGCAGCAGGAGGAGGCACCATGCCGGTCTCTACCACGCTGTGCCACACAGCACAGCCATGCCAGGGAGATGGGAGCAGGAGATTTCAAACCTGCAGATGCTGTAGCAGGATAAACTGCAGCACTGTCACAAAGAGTAGCTGCAAGGCAGGGCTAAGAGCTAGGAAGAATGCAGTAGAAAGAAGGTGGTGATACATACCTAGATGGTTTGCTGCTGAAAAATGGCATTGAGATGTGGTTATAGCAATCTGTGGCCATGCTACGCAGTTAAGTGCTGCCAATACAATTTATTTAAAATATTCTTAATATAATGCTAAAAATAATGGGAAACAAAATCACCCAGAGGGAGTGCCCCTTCTAATAATCTTTAAAACACATTCACACTTAATTCCACCTGCTTACACTTTGGCAAAACACACTTGAGCAATGGATTCTGTGCAGCAGGGTGGTATTAATTTAGCATTTTATGTGAATCTGGGTTTACTCAGTTAACTCTAGGGGATTGCTGTTTTACTGTGTGAATAAATTGGTCAGGTTCTATTTATTACTCCTCTTTATTTGACTCTTCATCTTTCTTCTGTGCACTGAGGGTGGATGGAGGCATCTGAGGCTCAGAGCCATAGTGAACTGTTCAACACATTTGACTCCATTCTGATCCATCGGCCCAAACTGTGAACATCATCAGCTGCATTTTGTCTTCTAGGCAGTTTGTAGTGTGTAGTGGGAAGCCAGCTTCCTGCTCAAGAGCTGCTTGATGGCACAGGATCATGGTCCCACTGAGGAGCAGCTGTACTGGTTCCTACTAGCTTGGTAAGGTCTTTTCAACATGAAGACCAAATGTATGTCCCCAAGGGAAGAAAGACTTTGACTAGCCTAGGACACTCTACATGAAAGAAATGCAATACCTCACTTGGTGTTTCCAGTCAAAACCAGAGCACCAATCTAAATAAAACATTCCTTTAAATTCTGGTGGAGCCACTAACTTTGCTAATTCTGTAAAAGAACTGCTAACTTCAGTAGCATTACTACTTCTCCCTCAAACTAGAAGTGATTTCATAGCCCAGCCTCTGTCTTTACTCAATATTGGGGCATTCTGGAAATGGAAGAAATTATCTGGGCACCAGCAGCACACCAGCAGCAATGTCATTCAAGCATTGCCTAGTAACAAAGAGGGGCTGGTTATCCCCAGAACCACTGTGTTAATTTTGTCAAGGAGCAACACAAAAGCTGAGCGACTGGGTACGCTGCAGCTTACTCAGCACTAGATCACTTGAAACTGGTGATGCTTCAGTGCCTAACCAGTGGTGGTTCCAACTAGCTTGCATTAGGCAAGGACTCCTCTCTCTGCCAGCAGTTCTGCAGCACTCTGGAGCTCAAACCTGAAATCCAGAGGATGCTTTCTCTTGGATTCCTTGGATCCTTTATTTCTTGCACCTGGCAGCACGGCACTGATCATACTGGTGGCAGGTATCTGCCTATGACAGAAAGGAGAAGTAAAAATCTACTTTATAAAATCACTTTAAATATGGGAACTATTTTTTTCATTGTATCAGTTGGGAAAAAGAATCAATTTGGAAAAACCTCCTGACTTCCTGAAGTTCCGTAAATAACTTTACCTGCTTTGTAGGGTCTACCATAAAAACAAGAAACAAGCCTGCTCTTGTACAAATTTGGGGCTGGAGCAGCTGCTAAATCCCTATTCCTCACTAAATCCCTATTCCTCAAACGACTTCTACTGCTGAAGCAAAGTAATTGCTTTTAAAACTTTGCAAAACTAAAGATTAATGGTTTCTAGTTTTCATTTCTATTTCCATTTGAAACAAGAAAAGCAGCCAAACAAATAGCCAATTACCTCTGTGCACTGCTTTCTTCCAGTCCAGTCCAGTGTGATGAACTGTGCCATGTTTTTTAAGGAAAAGGGGGAAAACTGTCCTGTAACAAACCTACTTTTAGCCCTTTGAATCCTGGCTGCTGTGAGTTTTCAAGCCAACAGTTCATCTGCTGGGGTTATTTCTTCTGTTTGAAGGAAATAAATACAATCCTGGGATGAGGACAGTATAAATCCATCTTTAGCACAGGGTAAAGTGACTGACTGGCTGTCTCCTTCTGATGCTTCTTCACAGTTCTATTTAGTAAGTGCTGGAGCACTGGAACAGGCTGCCCAGGGTGGTTGTGGAGTCTCCTTCACTGGAGATATTCAAGACCTGCCTGGATGAGCTCCTCTGTGACTTGGTCTAGGTGATCCTGCTGTTGCAGGCAGGTTGGACTAGATGATCTTTTGAGGTCCCTTCCAATCCGTAACGGTTCTATGATTCCATGATTATATCTTAGAGGTTTTTCCCAACCTTAATGATTCCATGATTTTAACTCAAGATTGTACCTAGAACGCCCTGTCTGTCTCTCTCCTTTACCATACCAAGGCCATCCCACCAAGTATCTCTGCCCTCTAACATGTTTCTTCAGCTACAGTATACTCTTCATGCAAACCAGCTCCTCACTGAATCTCCGTTTGTCATGCCCATCCTTCAAGACCTCTATCCTTTGGTCAGCCAGAACTCCCTTCTATTATCCTCATCTTATCTGAGTCCTGCTCCCACTCCCACTCATTGTTATCCATGCAGACAAACACAACCAAAGTTAAGTGGTGGTATCTTAACCACTCTCACCAAGCTGCTGCCCAACTCCCATCTGTTCAGAAGTTTATCCTCAGTGTCTAATTCATTTTGATGTGCCAACTGATCTTTACAGGATGCTCACTAGAAAGCACATAAGGCAAATCTGAGTTCCTCTGGTTGTACTGGCTGGACCTGTTCAACTCAGAGCATCAGTCCTAATCCTGAGGGAGGCAAGCCTCCTGTACTTATGCAACCTTTTGGAAATGTAGTTGCTGAAAAACTCTAATAAGACTTGACCAAGAAAGTGTGAAATGCAATTTTTCGAGTGTTTATAACTTTGCCAAATGTGGGTGGATTTTTACAGGCGTAGTAAAAGAGCGTATCCGTGCTATAAACTTCACATTCCTCCACTACACAGAGAAAACCTAGATGTTCAAAAAGAAAATCTACCCAGACACTTAACATCAGCAAATCAAACTAATGCTGCAAAGATGTTCGCTGAAAGTTTGCCAGTTCCATCCAAACAGTAAATTGACAACCTAAGCGCTTCAAGGATTAATGCAAAAATAAGTCCTAACCCAACAGAGTAAGAAACTTCTGTAATCCTTAGCCATAAACTAGAAAATGCTCCATTCACGATACTGCAAAAGGCTTTTCAATTATTTTTTTAACCCCGAAGAAAAAAATTACAGTACATTTGAATGCCAAACACCAACCTCAGCAGCCCCATCTCACCATCTGGTACCTTGAAAAGTGCACGGTTGGCTTTACCAAGCCCTGGGATTTCATTGCTCCTTTTCCACCTGCTAGCGTGCGTTGCTGTGATGTTATCGTTTTTTCCCCACAACCAGGGAGCCTGCACTGAGACCATCTCTACACTACCGCTGACACTTCCTCAGTAAGTATTTGCTTCATAGAGCTGGGCATTAATCAAACAACAAACAGTTGAAACAAGCCACAAAGATGGCTGGCTCCACACTGCCTCGTGGGGATGCTCTCACAGACCAGAAATTACTCGAGGGCACAAATTTACCCCCATATAACGAGCGCTAACATGTGGAGACTGGACTGTAGAGCAAATGGAGTTGAAGAGGGAAAGCAATCACATCATCATAAGGCTTCAAGGGTACACTACAATAGCTGAAGGGTTTAGAATGGCTTGCTAGCTACTGAAGAAAGATGTTTAAAGTTACCTGTGCCATGGACCTCGCAAGGTATGTTATGTCAGTGGAACAACGGAAGTTTAAGGTGCAGTGCGTGCACAGCATGACACGGACACGGTGGTATCAAACACCTTTGCAAAAATACACAGCAACTAACACGACTAAAGAAGAGGAAATGGAATCACAGATTCATAGAATCGTTAGGGATTGGAAGGGACCTCGAAAGATCATCTAGTCCAACCCCCCCGCCATGGGCAGGGACACCTCACTCTAGACCAGGCTGGCCAGAGCCTCATCCAGCCTGGCCTTAAACACCTCCAGGGATGGGGCCTCAACCACCTCC